>OZ024890.1:54694840-55374840 GCA_964017195.1 Siderastrea radians | reverse complement strand
GGTTTCCTGGGGCTTAAGACCACTGCATATTCCCACAGAAATGACTGCTTTGGGGTGAAGAACATTTGCAGCATTTTTCAAAGATATCAAAGAACCACCAGGTCCAGTGCTACCTTCATAGCATTGAATCAATGCCATTTTCACTTTTTCTTCTTGACTTTCATCCGCATCCTCAAAGTAAACGTACCCAAGATCATCAAACCAACATCTGTAAGGATTGTTTAGCTGCATGTAACAAGCTAAGAACTCACAGTCCTTGACTGTCAGCAACAGTACATCAACAGGCAGATGAGCCTCATTTTGACGCTTTGTTATAGTGTGAATGTCACTCTTTGAGGCCGGGACTTGAACACTCAGCTGAGGTGGGTCATTAGTGACACGCTTTGAAATAAAAAAATAAAAAGAAGCCAATTGCAAATCAATTTAACTACAAGTGCTACCAGCAAGTATTTTTTAAGGCTCTTGCATCTTTGTTCAATGACACAGAAACATCACAAGAACCTAATTTTACACAACAAAAACATTTTGAAAGAAGGGGATAAAGAAGCTCTGTCATTCATTTTCTTACTTTTTCTGCAACTGACTGTGTCCTTGTGGTTGTTTCATTGTTAAGATCAACTGTTCTTCTATCTGGTCCTCTTCCCTCTTCACACCTGAAGAACAGTTAAGTTTCTCACTTTATTTAATTTGATACAGTCAAAAATAATACGAATAATCCAATGACAAATAGGCCAGAAAAATTTGGTTGTATTATCAGGGTGAGGGTCAGATATATAATAGTCTACAAAAATACAACAAATAACAAAGCACAAAGTGAAGACAGTGAAGGAAGGCAGCACAATTGATGAGAAGCCGAAACACATGTGCATCTCTGTAACTGGCTACCAAATACAATTTAAAATATAGTTTGACTTTTTCCTTTGTCAATTTTTGTTTGCTTTGGTCATTTTAAAAACTACCAGACATTTCCAGGGGCCATGACGACTAGTGCTTGGGACTCTCAAAAGTTCAGATTAGCAAGGTTTTCAGACAATTAGCAAGATATTACTAAGCTTCAGTGCTTTCAATAAGCACTGACGGCCGAAGAAAAGCGTCAGCTATTTCGCTCAGAGAAATCGGCTACTTTTTCCCTAAATTGAAGTAGTTACAGGAAGTTTCTTTCAAAGCCGGCCTTGTTGATACAGTCGGTTACTGACTACTCAAACCGGCTGCCTACTTCAAATTTTATTGAAACCCCTGGAGCTTAATATTTTGTTTGGGCCTCCAGAAAGTGTTTGTTATAACGAACTGGTTGTTTTAATGAAGCAGTACAAGACAGGGATCCACTTTATTTATATAGCAATAAATATGCATGCAACTTTTATTAAATTCATGGTCAGCACACGCTTTTTTATTTGAAAAAAAAATTAAAATGTTGCGTCATTAGTTATCAATGGTCGAACAAAAATTTTCAAATCAAAAACTTGAAGAATCCACCAAAGCAATCTACACAGTCAAGCAGATTTGCAACCAATGCAAGAAAGGTGTTCATTGATAACTGTACCAAATACCAAAAAAATACCTACATTGTGACATTACAAAGTTGCAAAGTGGCAAGAGAAAGAACATCTAGTTTGACTGTAAAGGGTAATAATGTGGTTCAAAACCTAAACGTTTATGCAATCAAACCACTGGAGTTTGTTTCCGGGCTCTTGCAGTGGAAGGACTTAGATCATAATTGATTCAGGCACAGGATTTGCTGTGAAATATGAACTACAATACTGACTGTAATCTGCTGGTATCTACTGATTCCACGATAATTTAAGGGCAATACTGAATATAACATGAAATGCACAATAACATCAACTTAATTATTATGGTGTGGAATGAAGTTTCCTGAGCAACAGCACTAACTCACCCTTGTGGTAAAGGTTGTTCAGGTCTATGCCATGAAGCTGTCTGAGTGTTGTACTGATCTACATAGTAAATCCTACCATTTGGGTCTACGCACCTCTCCCACCTGAAACAAACCGACAGAAATTTCTCTAACTTTCTCTTCTGTTTTCCAACAGCTGTGAACGTATCTTGGGATGGCTTGAAGTCACATGTTCAGAAGCACTGAATTTAACTCACCCTTGCGGTAAAGGCTGATCAGGTCTATCCCATGAAGTTGTCCGGGTGTTGTGATCGATATAGTAAACCCTGCCACTGTGGTCTATACGCTGCTCCCACCTGAAACAAACCAACAGAAATTTCTCATTTCTCGATTAAGTCAACTCAAGTGATGATAAAATGAAGGAAGAAATTAGAACGCACCCACGAGGCAGTGGTTCCTCATATCCTTCCATCTGGCTTGCTGGAGAAGTAGATGAGGCACTCAAATTGTTTTCGGCTGAAACAGAAATGTTCTGTTTAAACTGGATGCACGAATTTGATAAAAATTTCTTTTACAAGGTTATTCTCATAATCTTGGATTACAACACAAGCACAATTGCAAGTTCTAATTGGCTTGCTAAGTTATCATGTCCTACAGCTGTACATACAGTACTGGTAGTGAAGTCTCCAGTTAGCAAATAAGGGAACTGAAAGACACATAGGCACACATCTGCCGTACTGATGACCCATATTCTGCTATACAGATTGGAAGATAAAGAAACTATATTTGGTGGTAATTGGCTGAAAATGGCTGGTAATTGGCTACTCAAAACAATGCTTAACCGCACATTCAAGCTTTCCTCGAACTGGAAGCTTTCCCATCAAGAATGCGAACGTCTTAAAGAGACCTTTGCTCGTTTACAATATCCAGAATCCCTCGTAGAAACCACTATCCGACAATTTGTCGAGGCGAAAGTTGTAACGGGGAATGCGTGTCCTCAACAGCAGCAGACCCCTAGTCAGCAGGAAGTTCCTATTAGAGTCGTTTTGCCATACAAGGACCAAAAACCAGCCAACTCAGTACGCAGACAACTAAGTGATCTCAGCCGAAAGATAAACACCAAGATCCGTCCTGTTTACACCAGCAGAAAGATCAAAGATGCAATTAAAGTGAAGAAACAGAAGCCGCCCATCGTAAACCAACCAAGCGCTGTGTATTATTTTAAATGTGATCTGTGCGATGCAGATTATGTCGGCAATTCGTGTCGGCACTTACACCAGCGCATCGAAGAACACGAAGGATCGGCTATCAGACGTCACATAAAAGAACGACATGGAAAGGAGCCAGATAACATCGAGAAGAATTTTAAGATTTTAAGGAAGTGCCAGAGCAAGCTTGACTGTTTAACTTTTGAGATGCTTTTTATTAGACTTCTGAAGCCAAAGCTCAACAAACAGAGCGACTCGCTCCGCGCAAAATTATTTGTTTAGTTATTTTTTAGGTTTTTTTAGGTATTTCAATGTTCTTATTCCCGTCGCCTTATACGCTTTTAATTATATCTTTTACAGCTATGCATACCATTTGCACAAAGCTATTTTTTAGCCACTTTTAGCCTAATATTCTTATTGTCTATTGTTTGTATGTACATATTTTTAGCGCGTTTACTATATTTACACATGTAATTTTTATTCTAACACCGAACTTGAAAATGACCGTTGAACGGTCGAAACGTTGTTCGTTACTCGCGTTAACTTTTATTGCAAAATCAGCTTCAAAGAACTAGCTGATTCGAATTGGCTGAAAGCTAACAAATTAAGACAATTGAAACTGACAAACAAACAAAACAACTACATCCAAATTGTCTACGTAGATTATTTTGATAGGACTCATAAACACAATGCTAAACCCTGTGAGACTGTAACAGAAACAGGTGTATTAGATAGTCACTCTCAGTAATCATTTCAGTCAAAGACGGTTCAGGTAACTATAGTAGTCTGTGGGCCAGGAGGCGAAACCCTCCCCCCATCGAAGAATTTTGGGGAAATGTATCGTTTTAAACCATAGCCCGAGGGTGTTTCAAATCAGGTTGTTCGCACTTCTCAAGTGGAGGTGTTTGGCCGTACGGCCACATTCTTTAAGTGAGGCAAAAAAACCACAGGGTGACCACATCGTAATTTTGGAAAATTACATCTGAAATACCCAGGCAAGACACATATAACACTCTAAAATGTGTATGTCTTTCTGTCAAAATCACATATATAACACTGTCCAACTCGGGAATCTGTTAATGGTCATCATCGTTTCCTACAGCCTTCTTAATCTGAAACAAAAAACCACAGGGTGCCCATATCATGATTTTGTTGACAACCCAAAAAAGCCATTCAATATTCTGATACTGCAAAAGTGCATATGCATTTGATGTGAATACACACCTGTACGCCGTTTTTTTATTTGCATCAAGAATCAAGTCTGCTCCATTTTCCAGCTCGGGAATCTCTTCGTCGTCTTCATCGTCTCCTGCAAGAGTGTCAACTATGATATCTGCCAGCTCTTGAGGCACTAAGTCACCTTCCGTCCATTTAATTTCTAGAGTACCAGCATCGTTCACTTCCCAACCAAAGCCATGTGGAGGAGGAAGAAGAAGAGTTGACTGGTGAGCCTTTTGCCAAATGTTGGCCTGGTTCATCACCTGCCACCTTTTGACGTGCAAAGTGGGTGTGTCACATGGCACGGTGGAAGCAGGCTCATATCCACTCTACTGTAGCTTGATAACAGCTTGCTACCGGGCTTCAATTAAGTCAGCCATTCCTGGAATTTAGCATACCTCGGCGAATTTACATTGGCAAGTCTACCACAATACATGAGGCAAGTGAAGCTCTCTAGATGTTCCAGTGTTTCTTCTGAGGGATCCGGATACTTGCCAATGACTCTTTGCTAGGCTTAGTGCATTTTATACAAGGAGAATAAATACATAGGTGTCTAGGAATCTTACTGTGATGGTGTTAAGCGTCGTTTCTGCGATGTGAGGAATGTGAAGAATTATCTGTTTGTCTGCTTCTTCCTGTGTCGAGGGAAGCTCTAATATCTTATCATCCACTGTTTCTGAAGCACTGCCACTTGTAAGACAAACCACATCCTCTTCGCAAGCAAATATCACCTTCCATCTGTACAGCTTTCTGGCAAATTAATTGTCCTTCTTCCACTCTTCAAGGAGGAAGCTTGAGAGGCGTCCCTTGTACTGGTCATACGATAAACTTTTTCCAGACTCGTGGTACTTTTGTTAGTGGCCTACTGATGAGATGCAGTGTTGGCATTCCTCTTTGACATCGTTCAATTCCCTTGATAGAGTGGGATAATATGAATCTGTTACAAAGTCAACACAGGACACTTTGGGAAGCTGCTCGAAGACATTCTGCAAGCTCCCCGAAACTGCTCAGAATAGCTACCACCATCGCTTGTAGTACTGCATTTCTGTCGATAAAGTAATCCATCTCTCCAGTGGTTGGCCGCTGAATCTGGTGTTTCCGTCCAGATGATGCAGTGGAGTGGATATAGCCTGCTTCAACCGTGTCATGGCATACGCACTATGCACACCAAGAGGACGGTGTAACTACAAGGCCTACATTTGGCGAAACTTTTTAATGCTCACCAGCTGCAGTCAGCTCTTCTTCTTCCTCCTCCACATGGCCTTGGTTGGGAAGCGGACACTGTTGGTGCTCTAGAAATTTAATATATGGACGGAAGGTGAATTGATGCCTCAAGAGCTGGCAGATATCATAGTTGACACTCTTGCAGGAGACGATGAAGACGACGAAGAGATTCCCGAGCTGGAAAATGTTGTGGACTTGATTTTTAAAGCATTATAGAAACGGCGTACAGGTGTGTTTTCACATCAAATGCATGTGCACTTTTGCGGTATTAGACTAGTAGTAATCAAAGATTAATGGAGTACATTCGACTGGTTGCATTATATCAGACAGCCAACACTTCCGGTTCCCAAGTTGTCACCAAGGAGATGAAAGCTTTGAGTCCTTTGCTTTCCCGTAAATGAAAGCATGGCTCTGAGCTCGGGTTTACATATTGTTTTGACTGAGAATTGCCGTGAAAAGATTTGACCATGGTGAACAAATTTTCTGCTGACAACAAATGTCCTTGAATATGTGTTGACAATGTGTTTCAGTCAGTGGAACAGCGAGTGCCCAACCCAGATATTATCACTTGGTTAGCCAGCACAAAAGCTCCAAAACATAACAAAGGGCCTGAAACTAAATTTCCAGAAATCTTTGATTACCTATTTACAAAAGCAAATTCACACAACAAATTTTCTATGACAAATGAAACTGACATGCCAGTTTAATAATCAAAGACATTTGTAACAAAACAAATTGACAAAATTTTCTCATCTACAGGAGCAAATAAGGTTTGCCACAGAAAAATAAATTTGCTGGTGTGCATGGGGCTTTGCGAATTGGGCTCTACAACGTCACAGGCAGGCATCTCAATATACAAAATAACTGGCATCCTCAATATACAAAATAACTGGCATCAATCCAACTATAAACCCTTTGGTGGTTTGAGCACAACTTTACATCAACGAATTTGCCAGTGGTACGTTTTTTAAATGACCATCAAGGTTTGCAGATTAACAAGAAAATTTCAAGCACTACATAACAACGAGTCTCTGCTGATTCACTCGCTTAAAATTCCTCCTGTCAAGAATAACAGAGGCTAGGCTGTTGCGTGTCTCGCCAAATGTCTTAACAGAAGTGCTCACTTTCATCCTACATTTAAAGTAATATTTAGCCTTCCTATCAGTCTTTATCGTCATGACTTGTAACAACAACATAACCAGTTTCACGCTCTGAAAGTCAGCAGAAATCTCTCTTAAAATTCTTTAAAGTTGGCCACAAGGAATAGCAAAATCTCCGTACGAATAATCGATGTTTTCTCGAGCGCTGAACATCCTACCTCCGCCGCTTGTCTTTATAAGTGGGCTTCAAATTGTGTTTTGTCAACAAACTTGAAAGTTTTCCCAGAAAAGTCTTGTGAAAAGTCTTGTGAAAGCCTTTGTGCTCCTAGCTCGGGAGAAATCAAGAGTCCGTACGACTAATCGATGTTTTCTCGGCCGCTTTACATCCTAGGTACACCGCTTGTGTTCATAAGTGGACTTGAATCTGTGCCTTGTTGACAAAATTGAAAGCTTTTCTAAAAAAACTCGAAGAAAATAACAAATTTGCTCTTGAAACCACCATCAACATTTGCCTGCTCCGGTGACAGTGTGTTTACAGTTTACACGTCATGAAAGCGAGGCCAAAGTCCATACCAGTTCCCAGCCGAGCGTAGGCCCCTGCAAAAATCTTCGGGGGGGGCTAATTTGGTATCCACTACAGAGAAAATCTCAACTTTGTCTGCCTTGTAAAACACAGGACACCCAACACAAGATTAGGAATGCCTTCTCCTTCGTCGAACGCAAATATTGAATGGCTTTTTAGGGGTCGTCAACAAAATCAAGATATGGGTACCCTGTGGTTTTTGTTTCAGACAAAGAATGCTGCAGGAGACGATGATGACCATTAACAGATTCCCGAGTTGGACAGAAACATATATATATGTGATTTTGACGGAAAGACATATGTGTCTTGCCTGGGCATTTCAGATGTCCCTTGCACAACATTTTCCATTAGTTTTTGACAACTTTTTCATGGCCAATTGAAACGAATTAAATCTGTGAGACATGGAGTTGTTAAGTTTCATGTCTTTTCACTTATGACTCCTCCTCAGCAAAGTCCTTGAATTTGATTGGTCAGTTCAACCATACTCATCACAACATCGTCAAAAAACTTTTTAAAAAATAACAAAAAACTTTGTACTAGTGACATGACACAATCATGCACATCATTAAGGATTTACGTAAATTTTACTCACCAGTAATCCTTTATTCAAAAAGCGCTTGCAAACAACAATTTAGTTCCTCAGGCTGCTATTCCAGTATGTTAACTTTATATCTTCAAAATAATGATAAAAAATGTCAAAATTGGGGTGCATTACATTATGTCAATAAAAGCATCATAAATGTACAACCTTTCCAAATGTCTCACTCAGGGGCCGATTACATGAGCTGGGCTGGCTTGGTAGAAGGGCTGGCTCGGTCTGCCGAGATTACTGCTCAGCCTGGTATTACATGAGGTGGGCCAGAGCCCGCCTGCGGCTAAATTTAGAAGCTGTCGTGTGAAAAGATGGCTACATTGAAGAGCATGAATCGTGTTTTTATTCTTGCTAATCCATTATTTTGGCGTAACATTTCCAGTTTTACCTAGCTTTATGGTCTGATAAACCTTTATGTGTTATGTAGAAAGAGAAATATCGATCTTCTGGTGAGCCATTTTGCTCTGAAGCGAAATTTAGTGACAAGAAAGTGTTGGCCTGGCAATCACAATTACATGGTAAATTTTCACCCCAGCATCATGATGCCGGGATCCCAGCTAGCCGGGCTGAGATTTTTCCATATAATCGTGAAGTTGATTTTTAGTGTGTTTCACAGACGTGCCGAGATCCTGGCAAACTGAGCCAGCCTGCCTCATGTAATCGGCCCCTCAATAAAAACATTTCTCTCTTACTATATATATGTAACTTTGTTCAGTAGGTTCTCCCCTTCTATCAAATGCTATCAACTATTTAGTGTCTCTACTGAGTGGCAGTAGTGCCCCTTAATTTGCTCGGAAGCTTTTTGAGCTCAAGTTGCAAATTAGCATTCCACCCTTGTGGGCAAGTCAATCACTCGGGCTGAGCAAATGTAACTTCAGCTCCAGGACTGTAACAGACTTGGGTTTAGGCACTAGCTCTTTTACTGTAACTGGGGTTTGATTCTGAGCTGGAGGGAAGGACTCTTGTTAATCAGTAAAATTCTGTCAGAGTTTGAAGCTAAGGAGTGATGGTACTCTAACAGGGTATGGTGTCTGCAACTTTGGAACTGACTCTGATCTGGAACCCGCACGGGTGCACTCGTTAACACTGCAGGTGTTGGCGGTACACCAGAACACGCCCTTTGAGTCCTATCTGGAAAAGTATCTTAATCACTCAATTGATGAAAAGATTGTGTTAATTACATCCATTGGTTTTTTTTTGGTGCATGAAATAGACCATCCATAAAATATTTTTATGAGCAGTAAAACAACTTGTGGATAATTGTGGATAGCAAAAAGAACTGCTCAAAGAACTTAAGCGAGGCTCCTTAGTATTACGTCAAATCGTTTCTGAAGTAAAGTGCATTGTGTTTAAAGGGGCATAGTCACGATATTTTAGGTCACTTTAAAAGTCAAAAATATGTCCTCATATCGATGAACGCCCACAAATAATGGTCTAGTTTTGTTACCAAAGACTATAGTCTGAAACTATTTTCTGTCGTCTGTTGCTATGGATGGCATGGATTGAAATGGATTGCAATTTGAAAAAATTAGGCTAAACTTTTCAAATTCTTTCAGCGTGTTGACATTAAATGGATACTAAATGGTCGTGGTTTGTTTTCAGTCTTAATGAAATTAAGTTAATATGTTCCTCTAAATGTTCAAACACAATAGGGCATTTATAAAGTCAGCTACCGATAATTTTAGCACAGTTTTGACCAGAAATCTGCGAAATCCTCATGACTATGCCCCTTTAAAGGCATGCAGCAAATGAGCCAGATCATAGTATGTCCTTTATTGTCATGTGCCTATACATGTACAATGATAAATTATTTTGTTATTGATTGTGCTTATTTTACCTTGCCATTATCAATAAAATTATAGAAAAGCGGGGGCACCTATAGTGACAACTATTACAACTAGTATAATTATGTAAGATGGATCATGTAAACTAGACATGGAGTACAAATCAAATCTTATTAGATTTTATGGTGATAACTACCAAACGAATAACTACAGCAGTGTTCTCACTAGGATTTTATCTTGGGCAGTTTCAAGACCCTTTATGTCTACGCGTATGCTTGCAACTCGTCCTCCTCTTATTAGGGGCTAGACTCTTAACAACAATATTGTTGCAAGTCACAGCCATACGGTATTTGGTAGGTCATTAAAGGCCTAAAACTCAAATGGCATATAGTTTTGGTTATTGAAAACAGTGCCAATATTATTTTAACAATCATGATAAAATGCAAAACTTGACGCATCGATTTCTTGAAATTTGTGTCATTATAGAAGCTATGATGTCAAACGTGCATGTACATGTATTTATACATTTTGTATATAACTGTAGTTTTTCTTTTCTTAATAACAGTAATTGCTTACGCCAGATTATAAAGAAGGCTGAATTATGTCAGATTTCCCCAAAAATCGGAACTCTACCTCTTTTCCTCCGAGTTTTAGAGATTTTTCTTTTAAACACATGGCTGGAGACTGGCACTAGCTATGCATGCGCAAAGGCAATTTCTAAAATTGGGTGATTCCAGAAAATATCCATACCCTACCACGGGCGGCATCTTCATCTGGACCCCCCCCTTGCCTTAGGAAATTCCAAAATACTCAACCCCCCCCTTGCCCTCGGAATTCCAAACCGTTCTACCCCCCCATGCCTTCGGAATTCCGTAATCATTCAAACCCCCCTTAGGAATTGCCGCTTTTTTCTTCCAACTGATTTGCAAAGCCCTTTCTATATTCCAAACACCTTTATTAAACGGAAATTAATCCTTTCGCTCCCTCCGAAACAAAAAACGTACATTCAGCACAGCAAACAATCAACGTTTCGTAATGACAAACAGCGGCCGACTGAGTGATATTTTACATTGTAACCTTCCACGGCAAAACGTACACTGCCGATAATCCGTTAAACATTAGAAAACTCAAACGGCTTTGAAGTCATTCCAACGCTTGGTCCAATGTTTAAACGTGTGTCTATACTTTTTGGTGTCGAGGGTTGCCGTGAATAATTTACGTGCCCAGAATGCGACGTAAAATTTTAACAACAAAGCTAAAATTTTCAGAATTGAATTTGGAAATTCATAATTGCGTTTGCCAGACTCAAACCTGCCGTTAAAAGCGAAACTGTTAAATGCAATCTATTCTAAAAATCGAAGGTTATGATGTTAGGAAAAGAATTAGAGTAAAATAGCAAGCTTTTTTTCCTGCAATTATTTTTAGTTCAGTGAACGCAATTTGCATACTGTACTGCGGCCTCAAATAAATTGCGGGAGAACAAATCAAACTTTTTCCCCGCACTTTATCCTTCGATTAAAATTAAAATAGTAAATGAAACTCACATTGAAATTCAAAGTCAATGACAACTTTAAAAGAATTTGTACAAAATAGTGAATGCAGTCTGATCAAAAGCGCATCAAATTTGCATAACGCGTGAAATCTGACCTTTTCAATGAACGTCGCATGGTATGTAACGCAACAATTTCATGTGTCTCGAAAATATCTGCTTTAATATAGGGGCTGAAAACCCTTTGCTGGGATCTACAGTATTGAATTCGAGCAAAACAATCGAAGAAAATCCTACGATCGCTTTTGTGACCGGTCTACTGGCAAGTGAACAGCTTTCAGCCGTCATGTTTTTAGCATAAACATTTTATTGACCATGACCATTGAAATGTGTCTCCGGCGTGTTGATTGAGTTGAACGTGTCTCGTGTTTACGAGTGAATCATAAGTCGTTTTTGACGAGTTTTTCTTGAAGAGACTTAACTACAACAACCTGGAAGTTACTCTCCTGAAAACCGTATGCCTTCGGAATTCCAGTCCAATGAACCCCCCCATGTCCTGAGAATTCCAGTCGGCATAACCCCCCCCTCCCCTTCGGAATTCCAGTCGACGTAACCCCCCCTCCCCTTCGGAATTCCGAGATGCCGCCCGTGGTATGGGTATGGATATTTTCTGGAACCACCCATTCAGATGTTCATCCTCATACATTTCACCAATCTAGTGACACAAAATGCTGCAAAACAGCGTATGACAAAATGCCATCCACAAAAATCCCATAGCAACAATGCCAGATCTGTAAGGGTCTCCCCCCTTAAAATTCTTGAATTTGTTTGGTCAGTTGAAATGGAAGCCACCAAAAAGATTCTTTCACCCTTTAAGCCCAAGTATCAACATGCATATTCTCCTCACTGTTGTCCATACATTTCTTATGGTAACAGTTAGGAGAATTTGCACAAACATTGAGACACTTTTAATGTTTGGTGATCATTTCCTTTATTCTCATGACCTGTATGTTTGATCAGGCAGGGATATTGTAAGGAGAAATTAGATGCTTGTCACTATTGGGGCTTAACCCTCGGACGTACAAGCAAAGTCACACCCCCACCGTGGTACAGGGGGGGGGGGGGGCGCCATCTTGGATTTTACCGAAAATTAGAAATTGCCAAAAAACGTAAAAAATTGGAAATTTTTAATGCTGGTCATGTACAATGTGACATAATTAAACATTTTGCTGCTTTTGGTTGATATTTTTTGCATTTTTCACCTAAAAAGGGTAAAAACACATTTTTCTTCAAAAATGGCTCGACCACCTGCTACTTATGACGTCATATCTTGCAACCGATTCTCACCAAACTTGTGTCAAAAGGTGTGTAAGGGATATGTGCACAGCTACTAAAAATGGCAGAATGATCTAGATGATAATTCGTCTTGGAAAAAATTATTCTAGAAAAACCTTATAGGGGGTTACATCTACCACCATTGTATGCCCGAGGGTTAAAGGGTTAAACTAATCAAAACCTTGGAGTCACTTTTTTGAAAGTTTACACTCACTGGCTTGTTCAAATAGATGTCAAAAAGAAGCTGTAAAAAAATCAAAAACTTTGTACAAGTTGCAACAGAATGGAATGCAGCAAAGTATTTCACTTTTTTGAAAGTTCATACTCACTGGTTTGTTCAAAAATATGTCAAAAAGATTCTTTGAAGAAGTCAAAAACTTTGAGCAAATGGCAACAGAATGGAATACAGCAAAGTATTTCACTTATTTGGAAGTTCCCACTCACTGGTTTGTTCAAAAAGATGTCAAAAAGATGCTTTAAACAAATCAAAAACTTTGAGCAATTGGCAACAGAATGGAATGCAGCAAAATATTTCACTTTTTTGGAAGTTCATACTCACTGGTTTGTTCAAAAAGATGTCAAAAAGATGCTTTAAAGAAGTCAAAAACTTTGAGCAATTGGCAACAGAATGGAATGCAGCACAGTATCTCACACTTTTTTGGAAGTTTATACTCACTGGTTTGCTTATTCAAGATACATCCCAGGTCTTCACTTCAGTTCCTTTTGCTGGCACTCCAGTATGTTAACATTCCATCTTAAAAATATATAAATATAAAAAAGAAAAGAATTAAATGCCAATGAAAGCATTATAGAATCTGACCAACTGACTGACTGACTGACTGACTGACTGATCGACTGACTGACTGACTGTCTGACTGTCTGACTGCATGATTGCCTGACTGACTACCTGACTGACTGATTGACTGACTGACTGAATGACTGACTAACTGGCTGACTGACTGACTGACTGTCTACTCACCTGACTGACTGACTGACTGACTGACTGACTGACTGACTGACTGACTGACTGACTGACTGTCTACTCACCTGACTGACTGACTGACTGACTGACTGACTGACTGACTGACTGACTGACTGACTGACTGACTGACTGACTGACTGAAGGAACGAACAAATGAATGAATGAACGAATGATTGACTGACTGGCAGACTGAGTAAATGATAAGCACACTGACTGACTGACTGACTAAATGAGCGAAATAAAATGAACTGATCTACAATAAAAATAAAATAAATTGAAATGATGTACTGTTACAGTAGTTGAACATCTTGTAAATTGCAATATCTAATAATAATAACAATTATTGTTGATAAGAATCAGTAGCATAAAATTTCAGTTTCAAATGAATGCCAGGCCTCATTCAACACCCAGGTACCTTAAATAAACACCAGTGGCATTTATTTACATTTCAAATTTGACTATGTTGACGAAGCATTGTATTTCAACATGGCGTTTATTCAAAGCCTGGCATATAATTGAGAAAATAGGGTAAAGGACTTTGTATGGCTTAGTATGTACAATGGTGAATACTTGTCTCATAACCTGTGCACCCAAACTACAAAATTTAGAGATACCTGTTTTCTCTCCTTTGTTTCTACAACAACTGGAAGCTTCTGAGCTATGTTGAATTAGTCTGGACCAGAACCACTCCCAGGTGGACAAGACACTCCTTATGTAAGATACACATGCAGCCCTAAAGGATGTGGATTGCATAAATTTTGAACATCAAGTAAGGTAAGCATTACCTACTGGTCTGAGATAACAGATCGTTATACTTCTACCAGAACAGACTTAATAATGTCTGCTTAACTTCTGTTCTACCAGAACAGACTTAATAGTGTCTGCTTAACTTACACTACAGCCGTTCCCACCTGGGTGCACTCGCCTTCCACCAAATGAATGTGGCCCGTGTTCGATTACCGGTTCCGGTGTTATGTGTGGGTTGAGTTTATTGTTGGCTCGATTTTGTCCTTGCTCCGAGGGTTTTTCTCTGGGCACTCAGGTTTTCCTCCCTCCCTTGAAAAACCAACATTTCCAAATTCCAATTCAATCTGGACGTCAAGTGTTTACACATGAGCCCCTGGTTCAGGAGATTAGGCGACTACTCCCTCACTATGACGTTAAATTTGATTTACTTTACATTTACAAGATATATAGAAATCTGCAGCTCTAAAAGGTGTGGTGTTTTAGCTACTTTAGTTTGGTATCGGTTACATAGCGTACAGGTACATAACTTGTATGTTTTGCCTTCTGGTAAAAAACATTTTATAGTCAGTGTCTGCTCACAGCAGTAATAACGTCTGCCTTGAGACTTAAAAACACAAAAACAAGTGAGAAAATTTGAAAAACACTTATCTGATAATCCTGTACACGAAAGCTTAGATATGGAAATAAAATATTTGAAACTACTATTAACTTTGGGTTGATTGGTGGGCATTTGGCCAGTAGGGCTGATTACTTAGTGATGTTTGCAGAGCATATTTTAAAAGAATATCTGCACCTTCTTAAAAGCAGGTCAATCTAGGAATCTAACTGTTTTTTTCAGTTTGTGTTGTGCTCTACTAAACTGGAGTAAACATTGACGTACTGACCAGTCCAACTCAGGTTGGACCGGGAGATGAGAAATTGTGGCATTTCTTACTACATCTCCGGACCCGTGCTTTGGTACCAACAAATCAGTTTTCTAGATTCTGTTTTCTTACATACATACATATACATACATTTATTCAAAGCATCCAAAAACAAAGGTGAATATACAAAGAATGCTTTGAAAAGGGAGTTTGAGAGGTTGGTCCTCCTCTGCCTCCTCTATCTCTTGATAGTATTCTTTAAGTCAATTTTTATCGGCAAGCGGTTTCGGAAATGAGACTACAGAGTCCGCAAGGATTCCGACACTTCACTGGTTTATTCACATCTCTTGGTTTACAACTAAGTTATTCTCCCGATCGAATAATTCCATGATCTGATTTGTCAAAAAACCTTAGTGATATAAAAGGCTATAATCGATACTCATGTTTACTTAACTAATGTACTGTCGCAGTCCTGCCAATCAGGCCCTAGTCTTATCTTGATTGGCATGCAGGAGACTCAACACCTAAATTAGCTCTCATCATCGGCACGCGATTTATGTCAATCAATCAACAAAAAACAAATGGATCAACAAAAAATACATAAGTCACGCACAGTCTCCAACACCCTCCCCCCATATACTTCTGCTCAGGAAATATATGTTATACTTGGAGACTGGCAACAAAACTGGTTATAATTTGGTAAAAGCAAATGTTACTCAGTTCTAATGTCATTTCTCAATTCTGTCTTTCATGTGTCACTTGTTAGTTGCTCCGTGTTGGCAATAACTTGAATGCGCTGTGCTGCTTTTACAGCTGCGTCACATTTTGGCCTGAACAATGGCACTGTAGGGTTGAGGTTCAATGTACGGGTACGGTCTACTGATAGCTCTAGAGGGTACAATGTTGTACCGGCTGCTCTAACTCTCCTTTCCTGGCCCGCAGTTTTGCTCCCCGCACGATCCCGTCTCGTCCCACGATCAACTTCTCCACAATTCCCAGCTTCCAAGTGTTATGGTTTCAAGACTCGTTCTGAATGATCACCACTTCACCGACCGAGGGGCGTGGAGTCTGCTCTCCTCCACTCCTGCTGTGCCTTTCTCTTAGGCTTCGCATGTATTCTTTCGACCACCTGGACCACATCGCTTCCTTGCACCAAAGGATGAACTTGGCTCTCTTCCTTAGATCTGGTTCCTGTGTGTGGTGGGCACCTAACTCTGGGAGTTGGGTTGGCCTAAGGTGCAACATAGAGCTTGGGGTAAGTACTGGCAACTCTACGTCTTCCTCCAGGTAGCTCAGGGGGCATCCTTTTATGGCAATTTCTACATCGAGCACGACCTCAGATAATTCACTCCAGGTCAACGTCCCATTCCCCATTGCTTTGCAGAAGGCAGACTTGAACATGCCAATTAGTCTTTCGAACTGACCACTCCACCATGGGGCTCGGCTGAGGTTGAATCTCCAGGTTATATCATGTTGTGTAAGGCAGGAGTGAAACTTCTCATCTTTCCTGGCTTTTTTCAGCCAATCAGAGGCGGCTTGGAATGTGCTACCATTATCTGAGTAGATCACGAGTGGGCAACCATTTCTGGCTATAAAACCTTTCAAACTTGTAAGGAAATTGTTCGTCTCTATGCTTGGAAGTAGATCAAGGTACACCCCCCTGGTAAGACCACAGGCGTACAGTGCTAAGTAGGCTTTACCATCTGTTTTCTGTCTCACTCGAAACTTTTTGGGTCCAGGGAAATCGACACCAACAGTTTCGTAGGGCGTCACTCCTTGAGGTTTGGTAGATGGTAGATGGCCTGGCAGTGGGGACTGGTAGGCCTGAGCTTAAAACCTCTTGCAACCCCAACAGTTTCTGATAACCTTCTTTACCAGTCTTCTTAGGCGCGGGATCCAGTGGGTTTCTCGAACCTTGGTCATAGTGAGTACAACTCCCTCATGAAAGGTCGCAAGATGAGCTAGCTGAACAAACTTGTAAGTGTACAAGTTATCGTCGTCTGGGAGGTAGATGGGGTATACACCAACGATACTTCCTCTGCACTCCAATATTCCGCTGGCGTTTGTTTGCAAGTTAAGTTGAAGTTTGTCTGCCAGGAAATTCTTCGAACGTGTGGCCTCGGCTTGAACTTGCGTGGTCCACCAGGCTTCCTGGCACTTTATTTCGTCTGTGGATAGCGGTCCTTTCATTCTTCTTGACTTCGGGCTTCTGCAGTTGATGAGGAACCTGGCAATCCATGTGCATACGTGCAAAGTTTTCCACAGACTATGTTTATCCATCAGCTCACTGAACTCATCTTTCATTGGTAGGGCTGTGGCAAGGACTTCTTTGGTCTCTTTGGCTTCCGCTCTGGACTCGGTTGAGAGCTCAATATCAATATTAGGAGGCCACTTATCTGGACTAGGCAACCAGGGTGGACCGTTCATCCACAGTGCTGAATTACTCCCACCTCTGCTACCTATGTCAGCTGGGTTTTGGTCGGTAGGCACATGGCGCCAGGTGATTTCTTGGTGGTGTCTGATCTTCTGCACTCGGTTCGCGACGAACTGGCAGTACTCTCAACTACCGTTTATCCAGTAAAGGGCGACAGTGTTATCCAACCAGCAGTAGATTTCTGGGTGATAATTCTCCAATGTGTCTCGAACATTAACTGCCAGGTTTGTCGCCATATGGCCTGCAATGAGCTCCAATCTCGGTATTGTCAGGTTCCGTTTCGATAGACGCGACTTAGCGGTGATAAGACCTTGGTTAGTCTCTGACTCTTGGTTGACTAACGCGTAAACTGTGGCACAGGCCCCTTGTGAACTCGCATCTCCAAAGGCATGGAGTTGGATGGACTGTATTGGTTCTCTAAACAATGGAATCGCTAGATTCACGCTCAACCGTTCTGGCAGGCCACCATGCCACTTCTTCTACCTCTTATCCAAATCTGCTGAGATAGGCGCGTCCCATGGTAACTTCCTCTCGCAGATGTCTCTGAATATGAACTTGCCACAAAGTGTCGTGGGTGACACAAGTCCCAGTGGGTCGTGTATTTTAGCAAGGTGCGACAAGACTTCTCTTTTGGTTGGTTCGACTGGTTGCTGTGGGAAACAAACACTCAACGTATTGGTGACCTTGTCCCAGGGCAGACCCAACAGTTTGGTTACTTCTGTTGTCGTTCCTAACTGCTGCTTTGCAAAGCTCTGATCTTCGCTGCTACCGGGCTCATTGTCTCTCTCTAGCTCAGCTGCATTCAAGTTCCACTTATGTAAGGTAAATTTGGCATCAGTGAAGATTTTAGTTGATCCTTCTTTCTGCTGCTGTGCTTGTCGTACTGTTGGTGCGCCAGATATCAAATCATCCACGTACAGGCTCTTTCTGATTTGGGCAACCAATTCTGGTTCTCATTGCTCCCATGTTTCTAGGTGCTGTTGTATAACTCCGCCCAACAGGAAGGGTGATGAGGTGAGACCAAACAGCGCCCTGGTAAATCTTAAGGTTTCGATGTCTGCTTGATCTCTTGATTTCCAGTGAAATCTTAAGGCATCTCTTTCTTCCTCTTTAATACGTACTTGCAGAGAGGCTTTCTGCAGGTCTCCAGCCAGAAGTACACGGTAGAACTGGGACCTCACCAACACGCTCCACAGCAGATTCTGTAGGGGTGGTCCTGGATGCAGACAGTCGTTAAGGGATGGGAGGTTAGGCCCTTCTCTAGCTGAGGCATCATAGATGATCCTGACCTTTGTAGTTTCTGTGTTTTCTCTGACAACCACTTAATGTGGAATATAGTATTCTTGCCCTTTCGCTGTAGCTAGAGCTGGCTCCACAATCCCCTGCTCTAGCTGTTCCTGGATTATGGTGTCATACTGGTTGTAGGTATTGGTGTGTTCAAGCTTCTTTATTAGCTGCCGCAGTCTTCTGAGGCTTCCTGACTTGTTTGTAGAGTAAGCCGGTTTCATAATATCCTTCAGGATCGCGCATTAACTGTTCTTTGAACTTGGCGCAAACCACATCTTGATCATTTGCTGATGAGTCGGAGAGACCGAGGACATCTAGTCCACAGAGCTGTTCAAAGTCTACACTGGTTGACTGTGTGAGCAACATGGGGCTTGAGCAGTCTTCGTGGCCAGGTGACACGATAGTCCAGCCAAGGGCAGTTTTCTCTGGTACTGGTTGGCCTGATAAACCCACCTTTGGTGAAGTGGTGTTTTGGTTTTAATCTTTGCGTACTCAGACGCTACCAGCACAAGATCAACTGGTAATAGCGGCTTAGAATTGTTGTCATCCATCTGAACTCCCTCCAAGTGTTGGTATTTCCTCTTAAACACGGAGCGATCCTATAAAAGGGAAGACTCCGCCCCCTTGAAATGCTTGGTTGGTTCCAATCTAATTTTGTAATGGCAGACACCGACGTAACAGTCACACAGTGGATATCAAGTAGAATGTTCGTTTGTTTATCCGAAAAACGAATGAATAAACCTAGAATAAAATAAGCTGTAGATACTAAATGAAGGGCTGAGAGCATAACCGTCTTATGTCGAATTTTAGGCCGTTTTTTCATTTTGCTCAAAACTGCCTGAATTTTTGCATGTGACCTTCCCTTCATTCATAGAACATTGCTCTGATAATTTTTTCACTGATTTTCGCTTCGTTTTCGACAAAAACGAGGCCAAAAAGTCAAGTCGGCGTCGTTTGTAAAACAACAGAAACAAAAGAAACTAGAGTTCTTTGTTTCTGTAAACAATGAAATGAACGCAACGAAGCGGTAAGAAAGCTGCTTTTCGAGTGATTATCTAATTAAATCACTGATCTTTGCGTATATTTAAACATACATTTCAATCGCCATCGCAACTAAGTTGATTCCTACCATATCTGCCGCTGTCGATCTTGTTTTAAAAAAAAACCACTGTACAAAATCCATTGAAAATCTTTAGAAGGTGGACGAGTTCCCCAACAGGAAGCGAGATATGCAGTGTATTTTAACTATATAAACTAAAAATCTTCTCTTTTCCCGCTAAGTGTTGAGCTAGCTCAGTCAGTTAACGCGGCGACTTTAACTCTTGATAGTCGCTGGTTCGAATCTGTCTTCAGCTACTTTTTATTTTCTCTTTTTATTAAATTCTCTTCTTTTGTTCATTTATTATTATTGTTTTTAAACTTGTTTGAAGAACAAACTACTGTTCAGGATCCATGGAAAAACTTTAGAAGTTTCGCGAATTCTGCAACACGAAGCGTAGCATGCGGTGTATTTCAAATATATAGACTAAAAATCATTTCAATTTTGTCGAATGTCGAGCTAGCTCAATCAGGTAATCAGTTAGCGAGCCGGTATACCATCTTGACGGCCGCTGGTTCGAATCTGCGAAATGTTTTTTTTTATGTTTTTATCAAATTCTCTTCTTCTGTTCATTTATTATTATTGTTTTTAAACTTGTTTGAAGGACAAACTACTGTTCAGAATCCACTGAAAAACATAAGAAGTTGCGCGAGTTCTACAACACGAGACGTAGCATACATCTTAAAAAATTACCATATTCGCGCAAGCTCAGTCGGTGGATGACACAAATACACGAGGTGACGTGTTCTGAAAAAAGTGTCTGGTTTCACTTCTGTGGACTGTTTTAATATTTTAATATAATTTTTGGACCTCTTCTTTTGAATATTTAAATACAACACCGCTAAAATTAACCGGTAATTTGCGACCAGATTGTTGTCCCTTCGTTCTTCTCATCGTTCGCCCCTCAAAATACCCAATGTTTCGACATCCACATCTGAGAGCGGGCGGCTGTACACAGACTACTTTTCTACTTTGGAGCTCTCTGCTGGCATTTATTGAACTATCCGAATCATAAATCAATTTTGAAGAAAGAAAACTTCTCTGTTTAATGATTAGTATTAGTTTGCGTTAACCGCAGGAATTTTTCAGGTGAAAGAGAAACCAGGGGCCTGTTTCTCGAAACTCCCGATAACTTTCCGGGCCCGGTAAGTATTTTTTTCAAGCTCATTTATTCATCAGCCAATGGTATATTGGCTCAAAGTAAGCAATATGTTTCATGAAATTATAAAGATTAAAATTTAGCTTTCTCCCGCAAGAAAGAGAGGAGAACGAATATAAACCAAATCAGGATACCTTCCATGTGGGATGTTCTGTAGGACAGGTCATTGCGCATGCGTAGATACAATGAAATAACGGAACGAAGCGGTAAGAAAGCTGCTTTTGGAGTAATTATCTAATTAAATCACTGCTCGTTGCGTAAAGTTCAAGGTCGTGGAGTAGCTCAGGTTTCCTCCCAAATAAGCGCTTTCCTGTCCTAAAAGACGGGAAATACAGCCGTGTCGCATGCTGCGCAATACAAACTTCACAAGCTTTTCGTGGCGGTACGGCTCGACTAAATTGATCCCTATCATGTTTGCCGCTGTCGATCTTGTTGAAGAACAAAGAACTGTTCAAAATCCAGATTTGCACGAATTCCACAACAGGTCACAACACGCGTGACTGAAGTGCATTTCAACTACCGTAATTGCTGGAATTAGCGCCCAGCTTCAAATAAGCGCCCCCACCCTCCCACAAGAAAGTACGAATTAAGGTACTACATGTCGTATGATATACGTATACGGTACTTTTAATGAAGTCACAGCGCTTTTCTTCTCAATTCCTCGAGGGAAATATCCATGTGAGTGCATAAGCGCTTCACGTTCCTCGCGAAACTTTGCCCCCAATCGCCGGCTTCTCATTATTGCCTTGAAAGATCCGGCCGGAAATTTTAATACGAGGGTCATTTTCAAGCTTCCTACCTCAAGTGACTTTAACCACAACCTGATTGTCGAGGCCGAAAATTGAAAAACGAAATAACCCCCTCTTTAAAATAAGCGCCCCCCCCCCCCTCGCGTCGGACTTCACGAAAATTACTAAAGTGGAAATAAGATGACGCAGCCAAATGATTTCTGAATTATGTGGTTATAACCTGAACGAACGCTTCCCTGTGAAAGTTAAGAGTATTGAAAATTTTTGAAGGAGGATGACGAGTCAAAATATGTTTCGCTGTAACGTGGTGTTTATTTACAGTTATTAGAAATAACAAAAAAGCTTAAAAGAATTGTTTTCAAATAAATTGAGTCATTTTTCGATTAACATATATTTACAACGATTAGAAAGTTTCAAAAACAATGCAAAAACGAAGGTAACAGATAAAGTAAAAACAAAACCAATCCTATTTACAAACGGTCAAAAATTGGATCATTTCTGGTTAAGTTCAGTTACAGAGAGCCAAAGCTGTAAAGCAAATTGACAAGCATATAAGGCGTAACTACGATAACGCGAAATTGAGAGAGAGAGAGAGAGAGAGAGAGAGAGAGAGAGAACGGTAACAAAACGTATACACTATACGGATACACAAGCAAACATTTAATGTACAGTGTACAAATAGAAGTAAGCCGTCAAATCTCATTTAATGCTAAAACGGTACAATTTATATGCAAGACTGAGGTTCTCAACTGGAGTTGATAAAAATTAACCCGAGACTAATAATTAAAATTCTGCAGAGTTACCAAAACATCTTCCACACTGCTAAACCATTAATAAACCAAAGTCAGACTTATACAAGTTTATTTCAAGACTTGAAGTTGAATATCAGTCTGTGAAGACGTAATCTGCTGGGATATTTTTCAAACATGGTCACAATTACAGTGGGTTTATAATCTGCAGCCGTTCTGACCCTCCCCACCCCTAGGTTTCACAAATGTTAGCGCGATCCTCTATTTATACGAACTGGCATGACGAAAAGTGTGATTGTGTGACACAATATTTTGACTATAGCGTTACTGGATGACCTAATGTTTAAACTCTGATGACTCAACTTATCTTTCTTATCGCTTTTATTTCTGCTGAAAAACGCAAATTCACTCAAACATTGAATGTCGGTATGAATTCGTCCACAACTGAGAATGCTTACACAGGTACGACGAAGTATTTACTGTTGTGCCTAGACCGTAAATACAAACGGTGAACATAGCAGTAAAACCAAAATATAACGCTTGATGAAAGCGAGCCGGAGCAGATCATCAGAGTATGGGGCACGTTAAAGCATTATCTCATGACGTGATGTTTAAATCCGGTTTGCTAACCCGGGAATCCCCTTGCAAAAGTAAACAAGTTGACTCGGAATTTGTAACGTAAACGAATTGCCTCAAACCCAACCAAGGCAACAGCGAACACCACATGCAAACCACACGCATCGCACGCATTTTCTATCTTAAAGACTAGTAACAGCTACCTTATTAATTGATCTCCTTATTAATGACCGATTCCTTTGTCTTTATGCAATTCAAATCAACTTCTCCCATCAAATAAACACTCATCTCT
Organism: Siderastrea radians; assembly: GCA_964017195.1. NCBI lineage: Eukaryota > Metazoa > Cnidaria > Anthozoa > Scleractinia > Rhizangiidae > Siderastrea > Siderastrea radians. The sequence goes on along the minus strand of OZ024890.1, from coordinate 55,351,515 downwards.
TTCCCTTCTTAAGAACTATGATCCCTCCTACAATCCCTCCTCTTCCTAAGCCAGCGTTCCTTGCCACGCTAATAAGCTGCAAACACAGCTGTCGTTTCTCTCCTCTGCGAAATACAGGTTACCCAATGAGAAACTTACAATCCACTGAGGAAACCGTCCCCCCATAAAACGCCAAGGGAAACTGCCTCTCACGCAGCACACCATTACACCGCTGCTATACAAAACGCAACTTTCAAAGCAAATCATATTAACAGAAGCGTGATATGTTCCTCACAGTCACAAATCCTTCCACTCCCACATTTTTACATCCCTCAAAATGTCAATCCCCATAACAAAACTCTGCGCTACAAAAAAAATTCACCATAACCGCTAACTAGATCAGACAACACAGCCAATTTCGCATTCAATCCTATTAGCTGCCTTACTCAGTTGCGCATGCGTTATACACCACAAATACTCAAACCAAATACCGTACTTAACAACCCTTCGCCGTTCATATCTTAAATACTGTAAATTTAAAGACAAAAATACACAAACATTCAGCAGTCTTAAATATGCGCATGTGTCTTATATAAGACAGTACTGCTTTTGAGTACCCGTACCACAAGCTTTACAGCACTTTGTTTGTATGTTAAGCCAACTCAGACCATAAAAAAAAACCGTGTCCATTTAATATGGCAACAGCTGGTTAATAAGGTACATTTTGGCTCTTAATCATAAGAGTGAACCTTGTATATGGCTATTATTTGTGTGAGAATTATATTAGCTTACATATCTATTGCTTGACTAAGAACAATGTCAAGAAAGCCTACAGTGATGTCTTATGATTTTGATGGTACAAATTGCGTGACTACATGGAGAATGTTGTTATATTCAGTTGCTGGTAATTCTACGCGTTTACCATTAAATATGGAATAAATAAATCAATGGGAATAATTATTTAATTATGCTGGTTTTAGCACAACATCAGGTCTATTTAAATAGTCTGTAACTTAATGCTTTGCACTAACTTTTTTAGTTTCAGCTCAGCCATACGGACTAAAATGAAAATATTCAGTACACTGTACAAAGATAATCACTGTCCATAAAGTGAGCTGAGCTTGTTAAATTTTTATGGGAGCTAAATTGTCACTCGGGTCAGAGAAAAGTGTCCGTTGTATTTGTCCGTATAAACACATAAAGCAGGCTAATGGAAGAAAAAAATGTATGAGACTTTTGTCGGGACAAAATTATTGTCTGTAATAGTTCAAAGCGGGCGTTGGTAAAGCGGGGTTTCAAGCAAGAATGTACTCTTATCAGTTCCTCCTTTCTGCTCCCCATAAAGAAGAACATTTTCCGGCACATGCATGTACACGCTATGTACTGTAGTTTTCAACAAACATATGGTGTTTTGTGTTTGATGAAAAACATGGCCTCCTTGATGATTAATTGGGGAGGAATGCGTGACAAGCCAAAAAATACCTAAATAGGGAACTATGACAAACATTGAGTTACATTGCGTTCAAATGCCGGCAAACTCGTACAGTTGCAAAGTAAACAATTTAGCTGACGTGAACAGGAAACTTTTGATTAACACACTACTACAATTTCATACAATAATTTTGAATGAACTAACCATGTAAAGTCCTATCGGAACATGCTCTTGGTTCCGTGAGTCCTGATAGACATGAGGTAAAAGCAGTTGGGGAAGGGGGGGATTACTCTATTATCTGACCTTAACAGGGGCATGTGGCCTTATAGGGTATGGTTTTCACACGGTTTTGTCTTCATTGTGGTAAGGGTAAACTCAATTACCGCAAACAGCTCAACCACTCTATAAAGCTGTAAATAGATTTCTAATTATCAATGTATTAAGATAAGAAACAGTTTATCCTTACCATATTCTATCCTAAGACATGGTATAATTTTGGGCTAAACGCAGCGTTGTATATAAGAGCCGGCAGCCGGCGAAGTTCGCCAGCTACTCTGCAAGGTTTCGCCGGCTACCTTCATCGCTTCAAGAGTCACGATATGTCAAGGAGATGATGATTATCGGCTCTAAGCTTAAGCGTAATAAAAATATAAATTTGCAGTGCCTATCTTTTCTGAAAACATATAAAAGATTTCTGACTCAAGGGCAGTTTAGAAAGGTTATGTGTGAGACTGCCTTTTTGAACAAATCTTGCTGCGGTGGCAGGAAAGTACGTACAATACAATTTGTTGTCTGCCGCATTGGATTTGATATGAATGCGTAATTAGTGCGAGCAGGGAACTGGGAAAGAGGAGTTTTCGTGCGTGACTACCAGCACGAAATTGCGAAAATGTCTGACCAGCGAGGTCAAGTGAAACGAAAGCAATTGACTTTAGATTTTCTTTGTCAAGACAAACGAAAACGAAAGGAGACAACTACAAGTGAAGGTATGTACACACTTCTAAAAAATGTCCGAGAAAATAAATATTAATTTGCCAGCAAATCGACCAAAACATTCAAGGGCAAAATGAATGTCAAATGAACGTCATGAAATGGCGAGTTATAAAAGGATATTATTCGGAAGGTTAAAAGTGTTCAACCACTAAACTAAAACAAGTGTACAGTAGGTTATAAGGACCCACTTCATTTAATTACATGTCTGCATGTCCCAGATTAGCCGGCATGTGTAAACATGAACTGATTCAAGGTTACTGGTGCAGATTAATCTCATCTGTAATTCGAACTTCTTTTGGACATACGCTTATTATTTTTTTCACTGAAAATATCAGATTCTAGCTCAAGCAGTTCGCTTGTATCAGCTGTTGCTAGTACCTCAGAGGAAACAGTGCAAGTTTTACCCGCTAGACTGCCCGGAAAACCAATCAGCTATTCCAAAGAGGTTTCTGCCCAGGAAAGCATAGATCTACTGAACTCGTTGTTCAAAGAAGAAGAAGGCGTTTTGCATCACCAGTCAATATGTACTAGCAAGTCATGTTGTAAGTTATCTGCACAAGAGCAAACTGCACACAAAAAGTTGAAAGACAAGTTCAAACATGAATGGCTGGTCAACAAAGATAACTCGTTTTGCTCCGATACGGGGATTTGGTGGCTTGCATATTTGGAGGGCAAAGGTATGTTCTGTCTTCTTTGCCGAAAGCATAATGCACGCAGCAAGTTCAATAAGTCAAAGATTTTCAATCTTGATGGTTCTGTTCGTTTCCAGAAACCGACACTGATAGAACATAGTAACAGTCAGCAACATCGTGATGCCATCTCTGCAGAACACCTGCAAAGAGTTTCAACATTTCACAGAGAAGTCACTGAGAAGGAAAATACTGCTCATGATGTTTTATTCAAGGCATTCTATTCTCTGTACTGGCTTGCAAAAGAAGAAATTCCCAACCGAAAGTTTAGTTCCTTGTTGTCCCTACTGGAGCATTTGGGACTCGAAGAGATGAAATACTTGAATCACCGATCACCTGGTGCCGTGAGGGAGATGTTTTTGGTTGTCGGGCAAGTGGTTTTTAACAGCATCCTGCAGAAGCTTCATAATGCAAAATTTTTGGGGTTGCTATGTGATGATGTTACTGATATTTCTGTTATGGAAGAGTTTGTTTGTTTTGCTAAGTTCTTCGACTCTGAATGTGGTGTGCTGCACACTGATTTCCTCTTTGTAGAAAATGTCCTAAAGGACTCTGATTCAGCAAATGCTGAAACACTATTCACCCTTCTCAGCAACAAGATGGCAGAGTTGAATATTGAAATGAACAAAGTTTCTTCCCTGGTCAGTGATGGTGCAAGTGTTATGTTAGGTTCCAGAACAGGTCTTGCAGCCCGACTTAAAGAAGTCAATTCTAGAATAATTTCAATCCACTGCATCTGCCACAAGTTAGCGCTAGCTTGTGTCGACACTGCAAAAGATGTCGAGTACATAGGAACTGTCAAGGACCTCCTAAGACAGTTGTGGAAGTATCTGGAAAATTCCCCTAAAAGAATGGCAGTTTACTTGAAAGTGCAGCAAGAAGTTAAGTCTTTTGACTTGTCAAAGAAGAGCAGAAAGGAAATAACCAAGAAGCTGAAGAAGGCCTGCCAAACTAGATGGTTGTCACTTGATCATGCAGTAGAAGCCATATTTGACGACTTAGAAGCATTAATGCGCACATTATGACTTCTTGAAAGTGATGCAACAGCTTGTGGGCTACTGAAGAAAATACACTGTCCCAAATTCATTGGATGTGTGTATATTCTCAAGTGCATTCTTCCCGTCCTCTCTCAGCTGAGCAAAACCTTCCAAAGAGGTTGTGTAAACTTCAGTCACATCTCTCCTGCAATTACTCATGCTAAACACAAGCTGCAAGACGTCGTAGATGAAAGGTTACCACTGAAGCAGTTCAAGAAGGATTTGGAAGCAGATGGTTGGCTAGCGACCCTAGAGCTTACACCAACGGAATTTCAATTCCAGCAACAAGAACAGCTTCTACTTCGATACCTCTCTTCGCTAAAGTCTAATATTGACCAGCGTTTCAGCAGTGCCTTGCCAGTCCTTAGCGCATTTGCAGTTTTTGATGTTATGATGGTTCCACTTCCTGAAAGTGTGAACTTCAAGGAGTATGGGCTCAAACACATCGAAACACTTGCTAATCATTTCTACAATGAGTCCATTCTTAGTTGTGAAGTGAAGAAGCAACAGCTCCAGGCAGAATGGGGAAAGTTTAAGTTTGACTTGTTGGAGTGGAAGAAAGTCGTTCCCAAGGATGTTGTTGATGGTAAATGTCCAACTGTGACCACCACAACGTGGACACTTCAGCATATGCTGAAACAGCCGTCCTACAGGCATTTTTATCCCCTACTGAGTAGCCTTGCTGAGTGTTGCCTTTCAATTCCCATTTCAAATGCATGGCCAGAACGTGGCACAAGCGCTCTTTAGCGCATCAAAACCACTGAGGCTTCGATCAAGGCTTCAAAATGACATGCTGCAGGCACTTATGCAGGTCTCAATCAACGGGCCACCACTGCACTCAGATCAGTGCAAGGAACTTGTACGTGACTCTGTACAGCTGTGGTTGAAGCAGAAAAAGAGGCGAACCTTGCCTAAGAAAGGAGCAACGACAGATCACCGTGGTTCTGTGTCAGAGCATGTGGAGATGGTGGATGTGGGAGTGCAGGTTGAAACCGTTGAAGCAGTTCAAGATGAAGCTAGCTCAAATGAGATGGCACTAAGAGATGAAGTTGAAGCTGCAGCAGCTGCTTTAAAGCTAACAGACCAGTCTGATGACTCAGACTATGATTCGGAATACTTTGACAGTGACACTGACTAAATAATTTCTGAATCAACGCAAGCATTGTACTTTCAAAGAACACGATTGTTTATTGTTATCTACGGAATACTTCACAATAAACCATCTTCTGTACTCTGACAATCTACGCTAGGTTGCAGCACAGTTGTTTTCAGTAGAAAAGTGGATCAAACCTTAAAGTTACCTTATGGTTTAAGTGGAACAGACGTATACCTTAACTAACTTACATATGATTATCTAAGATGTGACCAACCTGATTTATAGGAGTTAACAAGTTATCAGACAGCATGTGGCTAAATGTTTTCTTTGTATTAACTCAAGGTTGCATCTAAGTAAACTGAAAAGCTTTTTCAACCAGTTAACATTTTTTTTCACCTTAAGTACCTTTGATCACCTTAACAATTACCAGAGTGTGACAGAAATAGCTGTGTTCAAAGTGTCCATGAGGTTTACTTGGAAAATAAAGAAAGTTGCTGTGTCCCCGAAAGAAGTCGAGTTTTTCTTGCTATCTACTTACATTCTGGGACGAAGAAACTAGACCTTATTGTACCCCCTAGCATTTTGTAACGAGAGTCAACAAGATCGTTGCACTGTTAGGCTACTTCGCTCTACCGAGTTAAACCCTGTTTGCTGGTCTAGTCCTTCAAGTACATGCCTACCCAAGTTTACAAGTTGTAAGTGGCAATATTTGCCAGGCTCTTTAGCTCCAGAAAACCATCAAAAAAGATACAAACAAAAATATCATTCCACTTTTTGTTTACAGTTGTATTATTGAAATGTCGCTTTGTCTTTCTTTGAGTAACATGATTTTCACAGTGTGATTGCAGCTTAATTCATCCCTCTAATATCAAAGTTTCAAGGCCCAAAATGCCAGGAAATGCGTTTTCCAGCGTTCGATTTTCGATTTTCGATTTTTCGGACCCCCCTAGTAACGACGGGCTTTGGGTCCTCCAAACCCACAACCGTCTACTTTTCAGAAAACTCCGGCTACTTCAAACCTTAAAGAAAACCCTGTAAACGGTTCCTGAAATAATCTGTTCTGTCTTAAACAGGGTAGCAAAATCAGCAATTTCTATCTTAAACAGGGTCAGGATTTGACCCACCTCCCTACTCAAGGATCTGTTGAGCACTGAGCACCCCCCCCCCCAAGGAAAAGTGGTTGTTTCTTTCAAAGTGGTTAACTTCTTGATGACTGTTTTAACTTAAGAAATGCAGTTGTGCATCCACATGAAAGCTACACGAAAAATTCTTTCGTCCCTAACAAATTTCTATGTAAATGAAATATTGTGGTAAAATTGTTCGAACAAGGCATTCTTAGGAAAATTCACTGCTACTAGGCAAAAGGGGTGACCTTATTGTGTGGCTCAGGTTTACAATGTTTTAGGTTTACAATGTGCTGTTTTTAGGAATTGCTTTCAGAAAATTGACCACCGATAGGCCATAGGATAGGCCATGGCCTACCTCACGTTTTGTTGCTACCCTTCCGGCGCTATTTGTGTCGCTTCCATTTGGTAAGGCTGTGTGGTAACACACTTTTTTTTCATTTCTAATTACTCCCAGGCGAAGTCCCTGAAGGTTACGGAGGTCCCGTCCGGAGGTGCCACTGTTTTGGAAATGAGACTACAGAGTCTGCAAGAATTCCGGTACTTCACTGGTTTATTCACGTCTCTCTTGGTTTACAACTTAGTTCTTCTCCTGATCGAATAATTCCATGATCTGACTTGTCAAAAACCTTAGTGATATAAAAGGCTATAATCGATACTCATGTATACTTAACTAATGTACTATTGCAATCCTGTCAATCACGCCCTAGTCCTATCTTGATTGGCATGCAGGAGACTCAAAACCTAAATTAGCTCTCATTATCAGCACGCCATTTACGTCAATCAATCAACAAAAAACAAATGAATCAACAAAAAATACATAAGTCACGCACAGTCTCCAACAGCGGATTGTTTATGTAAGGACTTTCTGGTTCTGAATAGTCTTCCTTCTTGTTCCAGAGTTCTGTTTTGCTTTAATATTAATACTGGGAGATGAGAAATCGTTGCATTTCTTGCTATGTCTCGAGCACTTCGGTACCATCAAATCGGTTTTCTAGCGTGTGATTTATTTGTTTTGCCTCCTTTATCTCTTGACAGTATTGACTAAGTCAATTCCCATCGACAAGCGGCTTGTCTATGTAAGATCTTCTGGTTCTGAATAGCTTCTTTCTCTATCTCGCGTTCTGTTTCGCTATCAACTTCAGAAGTTAGCGATTCGCATTGAGTTTTGCCAATGTGCGAGCCGGCGAGCCATGCGAGTCACGCGAGCCATGCGAGCCATCTGTGCGAGCCATCCAAATTTTTGAAAATTCGAAAAAAAAAAAAAGGGAGTACAATAAAATCGGTTTTTACTCACTGTTTTTCTCTGTTTTCCCTCGCTCGATCGATCGTGGGCGCCATCTTGTTTTTGAAATCATCTAACTCGCGCCAGTCTCTGCTCTTTGAATGCTTCCCTCTCGGAGGGAGTCTTGGTCGAGGTCTGTGTCGCTCTTCTGAATCTCTCTTCGGACTACGCGAAGCCTTTCGTGGTTAAACCTGTAATCCACAACAGCGAGCCATGCGAGAATTGTGTTATGCCTCTCCCGTGTGTTTTAATAAAATAAATAAATAAAAATAGAAAGTGAATTCGAAAATTATGAACGAAAATTATGGCCTGAAAAACACTGCGTACTTTAAAGATGCACGCTTTTATCATGAAACATACATAAAATTGCTCCTTGGCATCCATGCTTTACATTCATTGTTAAATTTTTACTTTGTTTTCTCTCTGTTTATTTTTGCTTTCACAATTTGCGTTTAGTTAAGGCCCCCCAAAAAAACGTTTCTGAAAGCTTATAAACGCCTGCTCCTGAACGAATCCCGAGACACCCCTTTTTATGTCATAATTTAAGTTCCCTTTATGTAAGCAACCAACAGGCAAAGTTTGAACGCAAATCTATTGTCAGTTCTATATCTACTGAATCACCTTAAACTGCCGAGTACTAAAATTTCCCTTTACTGGTTCGGCCTCAAAACTGGGGAGTGCAAGGGGAGGGGGGGGGTATAGAGCAAGAATATCCGGGAGTGCAGTTGTGCATATCTCGTAGCAGATTTCCGTCCGCATACGTCGCGTGATGCAACAGGGAGGCAATCAACAGAAAAGGGAGCAGCTTCGGCATTAAATCGACTACAGTCGCGGTCAAAATGAGTTGAACCAAACCTCCACCCCACATTTCTATGTTGGTAAAGCTGAATCGGTGCAATCTGGGCTCATTTCAGCAACATTGAATGGGGGGAGGGGGTAAAAAATGTTTCAATAGATTCGTCCGACGCTGAAGCCTGCTTTACATCCGGGTGAGAGCGCCTTAAGTTTGTTCCTACAGCACTCTACACCAATCGAAAAAAAAAACTCTGCAAAGGTGATCCGACGCAGAAACGGAGGCGCTTGTACCCGGATGTAATCGACAAGAGGGAACAGCGTCGCGCCATGCACCAGACATTTTGCCCTCTTGGATCCATCTGTGATGAATAGAAAAGTTCAGCTAGAACGTTTATTTATTATCTTTGTATGAAACATGAGAACACAAAGTTTTCAAACTTTAAACAACAAGAAGTACAAGTGGTAGAACACCCGCCGACTTCTCGTACTCTATGTAACGCAAGACGCTCTATTCCATTGACGGCCTACCAGTTTTTTTAAGTTGTCACATGACCATAGCACGACGTTTCTGTTCTTCCGTCAAACTCGGGTCATAACGAAATGACATCGTGGTCTGACAAAAAGGGGTAATGTAGGAGTTTCTAGGAAGTTGCGTTACACAGCTAATGCGCGGGCAAAAGAAAAATGTACGTAAAATCCATTTACGCTCTATTGTACGGTACGGACCTTCAGTTGATGCTTGCAGATCACCATGCACTAACGTGTTTCTGCATACAGCACACTTTGCTTCTCTTTGCGACTGCTGGCAGGCGTGCTAATGGTAATTGCCCTGGGAAAGCGCTGAGGACTTTTTCCCATTCCGCCTTCGACAATTTTTTTTTATAGATCAACTTTTCATTTCTAGAAAATCTGAACACGTTGTGCAAAATCCAAACTGCATGGTGGCAGCTCTTGCAACACGCGGGAGAACCACAGCCAACAGAATCTTGAGATATGATGACGTTCTGCACATATCCCATTGTGTCCAGCATCTTAAAACTGAAATTGGACATGCCACTTGCATAATCTAGGATATCCATTTGTACATTATCCACCTTTTTGGAAAAATACCGGAGGTTACTCTTGCTAACAGATTGTGCGGTTTCAGTTGTTTTTTTCGTTTTTCGCGCTTTTTTGTTCCGGTCAGATCTGTGAGTGTCCCTGGTATTGATCTTGAATGCAGCGTGTGCTGTTTCTACAGGCTGGAGCTGTTCCATTTCTGTCATGTCAGTACGTTCTGCAACGTGATGAACCGCTGTTGCACAGGCATCAAGGTCGAGGAACAACTGGTCATTCTCCCTTTCGGTGCGATCTGCTGCACTGGGCCCTTTTCCTGCAGTTCGTTGTCCAAGAGTCTGGCGCTTGACCTCAGCAGCCTCGAGAACGGCTGCTGCACATTCTGTAGTCACCACATCTAGCAGCCGTTTCCGGTAACCCGAGGCACTGATGGATTTGGCATAAGATACCTCAGCAGAAGATGCTGAACTAGAAGAGTAGTTTCGGCACCATTTTTGCCAACGGGCTCGCCTCCGCCACCACCAGTTCTTGAAATTCATCATTTTCGTTGGGTTGGTGGACTGAGTGTTTATTAACTTCTCAAATGATTTCTCAGCATCCTCTGCTTGAACAGCAGTAACTGCATCATATGCATCTAGCATCAGTTTTTCGAACCGCTTTTTATCCCGGTCAGCGGTAAAGTACACCTTATGGCGGTTAATGTCCTGTTTCAGATGGAAGAAATCAGAAACTGTCTTATTTTTAACGGCATTGCCTTTGACTTTACAAAGTCCTCCCCATAACCCTCCACCCTCGTCTCCCACGTAAGAATGGGCATCCAGGCCTCGACCCTCGAATTCATGCGGATCCAGGCCATATTCCTGCGCAACAGATGGCAATATGTCATTCACTGCTCAATCAAAAGTTCTTACAAGTTTCTCGACGTTGTCCGAATTTTCACCAGGCTTTGGAACAAAGATTGTTGCTAACTTGACATTTCGTCTTAGCACGGGGTAGTACGTTGTCATTTCAAGTTCTGTAAAGTCTTTTGCGTGACTCTCACAACCATCAAGACTGACAGGCTCCTTTATATGTCCTTTTGTTATCAGTGCTGCAATTCGGATTTTTTGTTCACTTGAGTTGTGTTGTGTTGTAGTTGCTAGTACTTACTATTTTGGGAGGATTATTAGAGATGTTCTCCATATCCTGATCATCGTCATCTGAAATGACGATCACTGATGAGTCTGGCACATTTCCTGGTCCCATCTGATTCTGACATGGTTCTGCTTTCACATCACCCAACTTTTGAGACAAAGAACAAAAGTATATTAAACACAAAATCTAAAAATTTGGGTGGGGAATGACTTTCACATAAACATTAACTATACTGCATGAAATGCCAACACCCAAACTTGGGTAAAATTATTTAGTGGGAAACTTAAAGAATGGAATATAACACTTTCAAGGGGGGGGGGGGGGGGGGGTAAGGGGGAGGGTGTCAACATTGTTGGGGGTCAATACATGTAGGTTTATGGATCAGTGGATCACAGCTGAAATTTAATGTGTAATCCTTGATAAGTGGATTCTTGGATCTTAAAAGTTACCAGAAACTCTGAAGCCAGAACTTACCCCATTGGCTTTCCTCTAAAAATACTAACACCAGGGTTGTAATGTTCAGGTCCTGAATAAAGGAATGGTCGAGCTCCCTTGTGTTTCTCAGGTACTGCAGATAAGACAACATACATTTTTGTCATCCTTTGTACAAGACAAAATGTATCATAATGTGTTTTTCTTGAATAAACAAAGGGAAAATGTTTACCTGTACCAGAAGAAGCATTATTCCCAAAATTGGCATTCGTAGGACTAGGTGCTAGCAGCATATAATGATGTCCTGTGTATGCAACATATACGTCCTCCTTGGCATGACCACGTAAGGGGGCAGTTATCTTCTCTCTCTAAGAGTGAAAAGCAAAAGTTATCATTGATTTTGCTGACTAATTCAATACATTGCAGTTAATTTGCTGAACATAGTGACTGCAATTGTTTTCCTCAACCCCTGAGTGGTCCAAAATGAATGCAAACATGATTTTCCATCAGGCTCTGAAAATCAGGGGCGGATCCAGGGATTTCAGTAAATTGCAAAATCTCCTAGAAAAGGGTGGCAGTTTCTCCCCCCAAGAAAGTTAAGGGTAAATAGCAAAACTTGTTACCTACACCCATCGCATCAATTATGTGGATATTCAGTGCAAAGAGAGAGGCTGCAGATTGGATTACAACATGGTTTGCCATCTCATCTCTAAGGCCAATAACACAATCACGCCATGTTTTGGGTCTTTTTCCTAGAGCCTGAAAGTCCCCATCCGTAAGAAAACCAAACAGGTCTTCTGTTGCAAATGAACCATCCTGCATTATAACAGACAACAAACAGGGTTTCAAGTCTATAATAATGATAATAATACAGTTCAGTTAACCCATGATTTCATAGTGGAGAAAAAATGTACAAATCCAGAAATAGTCGGATTGGAAGGAAACCACAAGAAGAAATCCATCTTATTCTATTTTTCTACTTCCATTCTGACTCTTTATTTCATTCTGGACTTACACATCGATCTGTAGCACAATTAATATCATGTCAATGTCCATTAGCAACAACATATTTAACCTTGTAATTGCTTCTCTTTACTCATGGAGGCAAACTAAAACAGCTAAGCTGCAGCTACTTCGGCCTCCATGGTACCTGCGACAGCAGATCTCTGTAAATATACCTTGTAAATTTAAATATATATACATGTAAATGGAAAACACGAAAAAAGGGAAAAAGGTAAGATACTGGTGCCCAATAAAACAAAATTAAACTTATATCCCGGTTTAACATCAGCGTGCGCACTGATTTTACCCAGCGCACTGGACTTTTTTATATTTTTTAAATAAAGTAAAAACTATGGAACAACTTAAAGCTCTGTGTTTGAACACAACATTGGCCTTTAATGACTTTTAGTCAGCTCGCAACTCTATTTTGATTAAAATTAAAATTCTTTGCAAATGTCTGTAGAAACTAAGAAAGTGAAAATGTTTTCGAGCAGTGATATGAATGCTGTGTGTCTAATTTGTTTCTCAGATAATACTTCGAATCTGCTACAAAACTGACTTTAACTCCTTTATTTCGAAACTTTATTATCAATATGAGACTAAAGAATGAAACTTTGGAAAAATAAAAAATAAACTGATAAAGCGGAATATTTTTTAAATTACCGGGAGGGGGGGGGTTACTCAACCTAAGTTTGGGTAGGGGGTGCCACCCAGCTCCTGAAACCCTGACCCTGTTTATGCCTAAAAATGTGCTGGGAAAAATGAAAATATGATTATGAATTTATGCTGAATTTTAGACCCTGTTTGTGATGGAAATGTAAAATGTTTTGAATCTGGTAAACCAGATTACCCTGTTTACGAGCCAAAGGTCCAAAAACCCTACCCGGAAGGGCGGCGCATCCCGTATAGCTTTTATATAGGATTCCTCCCCCCACCCCAGGGCCTAATCCTGTACAATAAAAACACATACTTACCTCATTTTCCACAGGAACTAGCCTGTTATGAAGCATGTAGTTCTCCAATGCATCAATAACATCTTCAACCTTATCAACTCTTAAATGCTTCCCCAAGCACTGGTAAAAGCACCGATTTCTTTCACCACTTGGATCATAATTCAGGATAAGACCTAGTTTGGATGCCTCCAGTAGACATAGTGTGCGCCTACTTGCCATCTAAAAGGACGGAAGGGAAGTTTCAACATTACCATAACATAATGTAATACTAATAGCTGACACTCAAACTCGAACAAAAAACGAAGACAATGATACCGATAAATACACTTTACTTCGCTTTCAAATATTGCATATTTTAATCTAATAAGGTTTCGTGATTTAGTAGGAGTCAACTTAGCGTGTGCAATTTTGAAGGTCAAATAAGTCAAGAACATATTGTTTTTTTTTTTCGAGGTCAGAACAGTAAATTGACCGCATTATGTCACCATGCGAACTGGGGATTATTATTTATGTTGTGGATTACAGGTTTAACCACGACAATCAGGCCACGCGAAAGGCCTCGCTACTCTGCTCGAAAGCAGAGGGTGGTAAAGGGTTTTTTCGTGATCCGTGAAAGGCCCTTTTTATTTCCCGTGAATTGTGACATGGCAAATTTTTTCCTCGTGAAACGTGATTTGGTTACAGAGCCGTGAACCGCGAATCACCGTTTTTTCACGAGAATTGCTAAATGACTGTTTATTTTTATCCTGAAATGTGACTGTAAACCATGATTCTCTTTTTCATGCAAAAAATTCTCTAGTAAGTGTTTTAAAAAACAAGACTACGTGTGGTAAAGAGACTACAAGACTAACCCAAAACTACGTGTGGACCAGTGCTGATCGTGCTGGACGCCAGGTCACTCTACTCATTCCACCTTTTCTCTTGGTTTTCTTGGGGATCATTGCGGAAGGGTCTCTGCACGGTCGCAAGGTTTTACCTCAGATCATAGTTTTGTTTAGTTTATATAAAGTACACGCTAACAAGAAAGCCTTGGTGCAGAAAGAAAAGTCTAAAGTCCTGTTGTCATGCAAAGTGCACAAAAAAACCTGTAAACATTTAAGAAAGACGTCTTGGATTTTCGTGGAAAACAGCGTGTGGCGGAACAGAAGAGTGTCGGAAACCCCGTTATTTTTTGAGAATTCTTTTTTTTTTGGGGGGGGGGAGGGCACAGATTTAAATCTGTGTCCCCCCAAAATAAATATGCCACGCGTATGGAGTTGATCAAATGTCACACATATGCTACACCTTAGTCATGCTTGCAAAAAACGAGCTTGTTTCAATCTCAGACATAAATCCGCAAATTAGTTTTACAGTTTACGTTATACATAAAATAGTTCTAGTGGCTACGTTGTGTATAAATACAAGCCGTTGTATTAATTGTTGTAAAATTCGCTGAGGAAGTTCCCCTACAGCGTAGGAGAATATTTAAAGAAGTTTTACAATTTAAGTTAGCACAGTGCTGCTCACAAGTTAGGCTTTTAAAAAAGTTGCCTTGAGTGGACGGTCGGTGAGGACAACAAACAAAGCTGTACTTTGGATGTAATTCATCAGAAAGTGAGGAATTTTTTTAATCGTGAAATGGCCATTTTATTTCCCGTGAAACGTGAAATGGCCATTTTATTTTTCGTGAAACGTGATCTAGACCCCCCCTTTACCACCCTCAAAGCACACTTCATGCATAAAACATTTGCAAAGGTTATAAATAATTCATCACACTAACAATCAAAATAATATTATAAAAGCAGACGATTACTTACCCTAGATGCAGTAAAAATACTGTACTTGAAAAATTGTCCAAATTATCCAAGGATTGAAGCCGATTAGGGAAAGATTCCGAAAGTCACCGCGTGATGTCCGTAGAGAGATGACTCAAGAGAGAAGCATTCAAAGAGTAGAGACTGGCGCGAGTTAGATGATTTCAAAAACAAGATGGCGCCCACGATCGATCGAGCGAGGGAAAACAGAGAAAAACAGTGAGTAAAAACCGATTTTATTGTACTCCCTTTTTTTTTTTTTCGCATTTTCAAAAATTTGGATGGCTCGCACAGATGGCTCGCATGGCTCGCGTGACTCGCATGGCTCGCTGGCTCGCACATTGGCAATACCCATTCGCATTCGATGGACTCTGAAAGCTCCAAATCACTGCCCAGATTCCTTGTAACAGCAGCATTTTCACATTATTTCATGCTTAATTTGTCGGTTGCAGAGTAAAGAAAAATAAAATGTATTAGATCTCCGCAATGCGGCCCACGTAGTTTGTTTTGGCATCGACTCTGTTCCTTGTATGACATCACAACGTGACTATGCCCATGTCTTCCTTTGCGTAGTTTTTGACAAGGCCGGAAGTAAAATTTTGCATTTTTAAATGGCAAAAGCGTGGGGAAGAAAAGTCGAACTGGAAAAACAATTTTTGATATTCATATCAGGATGCCATTTAGATTCATTCAGGCAAATAAAAAAAAATCTCATAATACAATTTAACCAAGCAAAACAAAGGTTCCAAACGGAAGGGGGGGGGGGGTGGGAGAGAAAAAACAGTTGTGACAAACTGAAGCCCTGAAGGAATAGGCTGAGAAGGCCAGGGGGAGCACATGTGCATGATGAACACATGATAAGGTGAATGGAACCTTTGTAGAACCTAATTGTACAATAAATCACTGTAGACTTTGCTTAGGAAGACGGGTGCATTGTAATAAAGACAGGTAGCAATTGTTTCTTGTTATTCTCGCACTTCTTGTACTGGATGTCTACATGTACATGTCTACAGTCTACATGTCTACAACCTTTTGTACTGGAAGTCTACAGTTTCCTAACAATACAGGGGCTCATTGATATGTTTGAACATTGTGTGACATAGAATAAAGGTACTTTTGTTGATAAGTACTGAAGCACCTCCGTGTACAGATTGGACATAATACGTCTCAAGGTTTATTAACATCAATTTATAAGGTAATAAACTTGAACTAAATGGTAAGGGGCTGCTGAACGACCGGTCCACACTGGCGTGGCAAACGCTTGGATTCAGGCGGAAGTAGGCGACTCGTAGAGCCAAAATGTCAACATTAATCGTTGAAGATCATGTTTTTCTTGTGGTTTTTCACAGTTTGGTAGTTTGAGTGAGCTTGTAGCAAAAAGAACGAGAAAGTCACCATTCAATAAACCTTGATCAGCGACCGCCATGTCTGATATGCCCAGAGAACCGCCAACTACCAAACTTCCTGTTCTATTAAATTTTCATTTTTTCAGTACGCTAACTCATAGAAAAGACAGAAACCTTCATATCGCCTGCCATGAAAGTAGGCTAAAAGAAAGAATGCATGTAATCTTAATAAAGGTTTCATACCTCGCTCGAGACACGTCTTGTAGCAGCCACACAGTTTTCTCTGCCTCTTCCTACTTCCTCGGCAGCCTATGCCTCTTGTAGCCCTGCAAACATGGTGAATAATCGAAAGTTCTTCTAGCAGAAGAGATCAGAAGCCTTTAATGCTACACAAAAACTATTTCCACTTGCTAAAGGCGGTGAATAAAGGTAAAACGATGTGTATATACAATCGCAAATACACGACAGCAAAGCGAAAATCTTTTAGTCTTACCTTTCCCAACTATTGCTCGCCGCACCCGGGAAAGATCTCATGGATATACCCACCACGATTCCCCAAACTAAGGAAAGACAAGACAATATTTAAAACAAAGAAACCTCACAATAAAAGTACCATTTCGGCCAAATGAGTTATCTGTAACTTTTTCTTTTTCTAGTTTTGTTTTTGATTTTTCTTTTTGTACTACCGGTATGCTGGTAGGCTTTTCGTCTTTAAGTTCTAATTTCTGCTTCTGAAACCTCCATTGCGTTTTCCAGATTTTTCATTTGGTTTTTCTTTGTCCTTTCTTCTCGGTTAAAATGCTGCTTTTAATTTTGTGGATGCTGCTTTTCGAATTTCGAAATTCGGACTCTCGGTTCGGGTCGGCAGAGGGAGAAGGGGAATGACATATCCTTCCAAAAAACAAATATGGCGGCCTTCGGTGAAGTTGCAGGTGAGGTCTTCGTGAGAGATTTAGTCATAAGGGGAGTGTCCCACCGAGAAATACGTGATTTTTATCGTTCACAATACCCACACGTGCGAGGATTAACTGAGAGAAGTGTAAGGAGGTACTGTAGCGAAAGATCGATTCATCGCATTTCTAACGATGAACTCGATGTTATTGTCGCGGAACATATTCGTCTTTATGGTCACAGTTACGGCAGACGGATGATGCAGGGAAGTGTAAGAGCCCAGTTAGGGATAACGTCAGGTGCCATAAGTCAAAGGAGAATCTCCGAAGCATCTCGTCGTGTTGCACCTCGTGCTTTTCAAGCCAGAACTTTTGATACACTACAACGGACTAATCCCATTCCTTATTTTGCCCCTTATTTTGGATATAAAGGCCATTTCGACCAAAACGAAAAAGTTGCACAGACATTTGGGATGACCCACGTGTTCTTCATTGATGGTTGCTCGAGATTCATTTTAGGATCAGTAACTATGCCCATCAAAAATCCTATTCTCATCTATGAACATTTGTTTAGACCTGCATTAATGATGTATGGATTATTTGAGCAAATACGAATGGACCATGGAAGGGAGTTTGTTCTTTGTATCTTTGTTCAAGAACTGTTGAAGAGATATAGATTCAGTCAGAGACATTTACCCTGGAGGCAAACACCGTCTACAAGTAACTATGTTGCAGAGCGTATGTGGCCCGAGGTTAATAAGCAAATTAACTATCCTATAAAACGTCAACTTTGTGAGATACAAAGAGAGGAGAATATTGACTTTGCTCACCCAGTTATAATGTTTTGTGTTTCATGGGTGACAATGTATGTTGCACAGGATGCCACTGAACAATTGATCTGTTCATGGAATCATCACAGGATCCCAGGACCAGAAGGGTGTGTGCCAGTGGAAAATATGATGCAGACATCATGTGCAGTGCATCTACCAGCTGAAATGATTCCGACCGTTAGTGAGGCAGTAAGAATGTACGAAGAAAGAGGAGGCAATCTTGCCCGTGATGCAAGTTTCGGTACTGATTCTCTAGTAATGAGGCCTGACCTGACTGAATCTCGTGAAAGACTGTTTTCCAGTGCACAACCATCAGGACAGAGCATATTTGCCGATGTTGTGCATGGTGAACATCAAAGCTTAAAAAGAGCAATCTTGTACTTTATTGAGGTAACAACATACCTTGCAGGGTTTCTTACTGAGTAAGGGTCGGTATTGCAGGTTTTTCTCAGGAGCTTAGGGTAACATGGCTGTATGACCTCTTCTGTCAGTCACATTCTATCGACGCTCTACACTTCTATAGTTAAGTGGGGAACTGCTAATGGTCACACAATATGCTTGAACAAAAGGCAGCAAGACAAGTTCCCTTTGTCACTTCCTTAGCTTTCACTGACTCTTACAAAAAAATGGGAATACAGTTCAATGACAAAACCTTATAGTGATTGAAGGTACTGAATATTAACACAAAGGGAAATTTATTGATGTCGGGCAATCGTACTTGACAGTTTACAGAAGATCTTATATCATACACACAGTTCCAAAATAACCAGGGAATGTAAGTATTCACTATAACTGGAGAGAAGGTTCCTTTGATAGGACAACTAAGAAAGATTCTTTATCATATAAATTTGCCACTCCATAAACTATAG
Source organism: Siderastrea radians (assembly GCA_964017195.1). NCBI lineage: Eukaryota > Metazoa > Cnidaria > Anthozoa > Scleractinia > Rhizangiidae > Siderastrea > Siderastrea radians. Next base: position 55,332,780 of record OZ024890.1, on the reverse strand, counting down.
GGAGAATGGGTACAAGGTTTCAGTGCAATGATTTCTGGGATCGTGTGGGTGGACAAGTGTTAGTTATGATTGGCTAATGGTTGCCTTGGATTCCATCGACTAATCATAACTATTGCTTGTCCACCCAAACGATCCCAAAAATCGTTGCGCCAAAAGCTTGTACCCATTCTCCTTATAGTTTCTGGAGTGGTGAATTATGTACTTTTTAGCCTGAACCATCAGCATAATGAAAAGTGAATAATTTATTTTGGTTGTTTAGGGGATTTTTTTTAGTTCAAATTTTTCTGGACTTTGATAGTGGCTTTATATGTTGATATACATATTGCTCGATGTTGTCCAAAGTGCATTTTCGTAATTAAAAACTATCGTTATGTGCTGGTTAGAGGTCATATTATTTACTAACGAATGGCCTAATAACTTATTTATAATTCAGTTTTTAAAATAATGATACCCATTCAAATTACATTTCTAATAACCCAACTGATGCAGAAATGTATTTGAAAGTCAAGCCGTATGTCACTCACATTCATGTTTAGGTAGCAGACCATAAACTATCATTGATGGTTCATAAGTGTTGAATAAGGGTATGTAAACTGAACTTGCATGTTTGTATTGATCCTTTTCTGAATGCCATTGGACGTACAGTAAATACATTGTATTAGAGGTCAGCTATAAGACCAGTAAATAATTTACTTGGCAGTCATATTTAATGCTAAAGGTTCAATGGAAAAATACCATAGAAGTGATTTGACATTTTTTACCAACTCGTGAATGCTAAGGTTTTTCATCGGGTAGTTTAGTAATAGAGTATAAGAAACAAAAGAATATTAAAAAATGCATCTCCCCCTCTAAAAACAAAACATACCGAAAGAGAAAGATACCCCTCTCCAAACAACCTACAAATGCAGTGGGTGAAAACGAAAACAAAAATAGTACTAATAAGAATAAGAATAAGCTGACAAGAGTCCCATAACTTTTCCTTAATGCCCTGGTGATGATTTTTTTTTGGCCTTGATTTCACCCTTATTACCAGTATTATGTAGAAGACCCTGATGGAAACATAGTGAGAGAAACCAAACAGGTATCCCTTAATCATACAGAGAGGTCATTTCCCAACTGTCATGCAGGGCAGTGAAGTGATTACAAGAAATTACCCAGACTAAACACAGTCTCAATGATCAAATACCATTTATTTAGTTTTGAACATTCCTAGAAATGATTGAGTATAATTTAAAAAGTACCCTAATAGTCTGTAATAGACAACTTTACTAAGTACATAATTTGTGACTTCGTAAGCTGCATTCTGGAGGCATGAATTCTGGTACAGAAATGAAGATGTTAATATGACAGGTACATGACAATACTTGATGCTTTACTTCCAAAATTATGAACTATCACAGGAACTCTGACAAACTACTGGGGCTTGGCTGGCTTGTTTGATGCCATTCAGTAAGAGACCTTATAACTTTACTAAAAGTTAATTCTTTTTTTGGGGTAGGGGGGGGACTGATTTCCTTGTTTTTTTTTTTTTTGGTTTTGTTTTGTTGTTGTTTTTTTTCAACAGAAGAGTAACAACTGGTTAGAGTTCCTTACATGAACAGCTTTATAACTCAAATCAGTACAGTAATAGCAAAGACCAAAGAAAACTAACGTTGTTCCAGTTTAGGCTGTGTCACTAGCTGGCACCTAGAGTAAGCAAAACCTCATGTTAATAAGAATTTTATAAACTCAACGTAATGTTAGTCATAACTTGGGCAGAGAAAACAGTTCTATTAAGGACAGTCACTGTGGGTCTAAAACTCTTGCTGCAGCAAGACGCATCTCCATCAAATCATCATCTTCGGAGTCACTTCCTGTGTCAGTTTTGAGACAAGGCAGAAGCAAGTGAAATCTCAGGAACTCCAAGGATACTTGCCAACCCTGAGATAATAAGAGGTTTCCTTTCCTTTGAAGGGCTAAGATCACTACGACAGAGAGGGCATTTGTCAATTTTGTAAAAGCATATAAAGCACCCCAAAAGTCTCCCACAGCCTTTGGGGTTTGTACAGGATGTCATCAGGTTACTGCATGTTTCCAAGCAAATAGAACATTTAAAAATTTCCTTCAATGAAGACTTTTCCTCTTCTTTATTCAGCATGCTTAGGATTTGATCAACTTTCTTCTCTAAGGAGCTTGAATTGGTGCAAGTGCTTGGTTTGAGCTGTCGATTGGTTGAAGAGTTGCAAGAACTGCTTGTGTTTGGCATTGCTAGGTCTTCACTCTCAAACAAGCCATCTTCCATGTCATCAGAACCGGCAAAGCCATAAATTTATCCCGTTTAATAGACTGCCAGACAAGTGGTCTCCATTCTTGGAAATTATTTTTGTACATAACACGGAAAATTTTTTGGCTATTCCAGTAGGTATGACCTAAAATATGAGAATGAATAAATAAGTGTCATAATATTTTTGTTGGTATTCTTTTGCAGTGGTATGAAAGAAAAAACTGACAAACATAATCACAGTGCCAACCTAACATTTAGCACCCTAAGTAACTTTTGAAATTGTATCTCTGCCCTTGCAAGTTTGCAGTTCCAAGGTTGAGCCCCTGGGTGTACTCTATAAATCAGTATTGGGTGGGTATGTGCTGCTGGGACACCCTTAATTACACTTGAAAGCCATTCTCTTGCTGTGCATGTTGCAACTCTATTTTAGACTAGACACGAAATAACCCTACTGTATCCTAGACTTGTGACTTTCAGAAAGGCTATTCCTATCATAATAAGGTGTTGATTAAACTGCAACCAAACTGGAAAATAGTTTGCTTTGGTTAATGGTTAGTCTCACGCCAGCTGTTTGGGTTACCTTAGTTTCACTCATGTTTGCTAGCAGCTAGCTTATTTAAATTCTTTTTTTATGTTTCCTTGCAAATTTTACATTTTGTTGGAAAGGAAAGCATTGTGTACATAAATCTTGCCCTTTGAATTTTACTGACAACCATACACCCTCGAGTTTTGACTGAAAATTCACATCCCAACCTGTAAATCAGAAATTCTATCTACCCAAATTACTCGACAGCTCAGAGATTTTTACACTGAAACAGCACCGTTTACAAATTTCATTTTTTTCTTTTTTCAGTCGAGCACTAAACACTCGTTTGACACGTGATATTTACGAGCTTTGTGGAAGACCGGCTATCACTATAAACGGCGATATGTATCAAGTTAACGTACCGTTTATCGTATTGAGAGCTGAAGGCAGTAAGTGTTAAGTAAGCTTCATGGCATGTACTTGAAAAAATAAAAATAAAAATGTCCCACGACAAATATTTGAATCCACTTGCATTAATGTGATTAATACCTGCTCAAGGAACGTATAAGAAGAAACTAATGTCTCACCTCTCGTTGAAGGCATATCTCTGATCGGATTTCCTTTGATATCTGTCACCACCAGCTTTGCATCTTCTTCACTCAGCTGTCTCTCAATTTCCGCCACAACGTGTAGAACTGTGTACTGCCCGTGCATCTCCTGTAGTTGACTTAGGTCGATTGGGATTTCCCACATGTCCTCAAAAATGCCATCTCCATCAACAAAGGTTAGCCTGAAAGACTTACTCTCGACAGACTTGCGCTTTTTGCCTTTACCTCCCCAAGCTGCTGGGGCAGGTCTTGATCCCATTCCGCTCTGAGGGAAGAATTTGCTTCGACCTCGTGACATGACGTGAAAACTGGACGCCGAAGTCGAAGGTTCAAACCTTTCGTTAAAAAATGCTGGGGAAAAGAAGGTGGCTGCACTGTTGCCACGCCGATTACCCATGCTACCAGTTCCTCCTGAATAATTGGGCATGCACGTATTTTCTTGTTCGTTTTCTTGTCGATGCATGGCCACGACTATGGCGCTGAAGCAATTTGGCGGTACAGTAAACTTTCCGGCTCTATCTGGCCAAATGTTTTCAAAACCCGCTCCACTCTTGACCTTAAGGTGTGCACCAGGTGAATCTATCTGATAAATTCTTTCTATCTCCGATATAGTTAAATCCTCCCTTGACAGGCCAACTCTCTTTCCTTCGAAACTGACTGTAATCATACCGGCCATCTTGGACAACACAAAGGCCAATGCACTGGATATTTTCCCGCTTTTTCTCCAATATGAACCAGTCACTTTCCACGCTCCGGTCACATGTAATAGTGACGTACATCTTTGCGCGGGAAAAGACGAAACGCAAAAGTGAAAAGCGAAAACCGAAAATGCCCTGCCTCTTTCGTAAGACAAAGGTTTGTCTTACTGATCAAAGCGCGGGTAGATCTCGAAAGGAATTATTTTTTAAAACCTAAGACCCGACTGAGAAATTATCTGTAGAATTTAAGTGTCGAAAACGAAATTATAAAACGAATTTTTTTTTTTAACTGAAAAACATCAAACAAACAAATAAACAAAAACAGAACTGAAAACCGAGAATGAAAAGTCAATTTCCTAATTTTGATTTGGCCGTGAAGGTACACTAATCCTCACCTCCACTCATTGGCCGCTATACGCCTATGATTGGCCCCATTGGCCTTTACATACTTCTCTATCTACATATACCTACATAATCGCTCGTATGCCTTCATTTCCATTCTTATGCCTACATCTGCGTTCAATGGATCCTATTTTCCTACATTGGCCTTCATTTTGCCTCATAATTCCCCATAGGCCCCCATACGCATTCATTACTTTACTCTGCCTCCATCTTCCTTCAATTGCCCTCATTTCCCTTAATTTATCCCGATCTGCCTTCATTTCCCTTCGTATGCCTCCATATTCGTCCATATGCCTTCATTTCCATTCATTTGCCTTCAATTTCCTTCAATTGCCTCCATTTGCCTTCCTCGCCCTTCATTTGTCCTCATCTGCCCCCATTTACTTTCATTACCCTTCATATGCCACCATATGCGTTCATATGGCTTCATATTGCTCCATATGCGTTCATTTACCTTCATTTTCCTTAATTTGCCTCCATCTTCCCTCAATTGCCCTCATTTCCCTTTATTTAACCCGATCTGCCTTCATTTCCCTTCGTATGCCTCCATATTCGTCCATATGCCTTCATTTCCATTCATTTCTCTACACCTGCCTTCAATTCCTTCAATTGCCTCTATTTGCCTTCCTCGCCCTTCATTTGTCCTCATCTGCCTCCATTTACTTTCATTACCCTTCATGTGCCACCATATGCGTTCATATGGCTTCATATCCCTCCATATGCGTTCATTTACCTTCATTTTCCTTAATTTGCCTCCATCTTCCCTCAATTGCCCTCATTTCCCTTAATTTAACCCGATCTGCCTTCATTTCCCTTCGTATGCCTCCATATCTGTCCATATGCCTTCATTTCCATTCATTTGTCTACACCTGCCTTCAATTCTTCAATTGCCTCTATTTGCCTTCCTCGCCCTTCATTTGCCTCATCTGCCTCCATTTACTTTCATTACCCTTCATATGCCTCCATATGCGTTCATATGGCTTCATATTCCTCCATATGCGTTCATTTACCTTCATTTTCCTTAATTTGCCTCCATCTTCCCTCAATTGCCCTCATTTCCCTTAATTTAACCCGATCAGCCTTCATTTCCCTTCGTATGCCTCCATATTCGTCCATATGCCTTCATTTCCATTCATTTGTCTACACCTGCCTTCAATTCCTTCAATTGCCTCTATTTGCCTTCCTCGCCCTTCATTTGTCCTCAGCTGCCTCCATTTGCCTTCCTGGCCCTTCATTTGTCCTCATCTTCCTCCATCTGCCTTCATATTCCTCCATATGCATTCATATACCTTCATTTTCCTTAATTTGCCTCCATCTTCCCCCAATTGCCCTCATTTCCCTTAATTCATCTTCATATGCCTTCATTTCCCTTCGTATGCCTCCATATGCGTTCATATGGCTTCATTTCTCTTCATTTGCCTACACTTGCCTTCAAATTTCTCCATTTTCCTTCATTTAAGTCCATTTGCCTTCACTTGCCTCCATATGCCTTCATTTCCATTCATTTTCTTACACCTGCCTTCAATTTCCTTCAATTGCTTCCATTTGCCTTCCTCGCCCTTCATTTGTCATCAACTGGCTCCATTTACCTTCATTTGCCTTCATATCTCTCCTCATTTGCTTTCATTTGGTTTTTGAAAATGATGCCAGTAGGCTATCTGCCTTCAATTTCCCTTAGTTGCCTCCATTTGCCTTCCTCGCTCTTCATTTGTCCTCATCTGGCTCCATCTACCTTCATTTGCCTTCATATCCCTCCTTATGCGTTCATATACCTTCATTTCCCTTAATTTTCCTCCATCTTCCTTCAATTGCTCTCATTTCCCTTAATTTATCTCCATCTGCCTTCATTTCCCTTTGTATTCCTCCATCTGCCTCCATTTACCTTCATTTCCCTTGATAGGCCTCCATAAGCGTTCATATGGCTTCATATTCTTTCATTTGCCTTCATCTGCCTTCAATTTCCTTTATTTGCCTCCATTTGCCTTACTCGCCTTTCATTTGTCCTCATCTGGCTCCATTTACCTTCATTTGCCTTCATATTTCTCCTCATTTGCTTTCATTTGGGTTTTGAAAATGATGCCATTAGGTTGAGGCATCTGAACGGGCGTGCAGTGAGTGGTTTTTTGTTGTTCAGTAACTAAAATTACCGTGTAGCACGTTTTTTTTATTGGGCTCTAATTTTACCGATTTTTGCGGGGTTTTTTCCCACAGAAAAATGCATCAAAATCGGCATTTTATAAACCGTTTGATGGAAATTATAAACCGTAAAAATTCAATACTGACGCTAAAATTTACTCCACTGTGGACATGATATAAAACTTTTATCAAATAACACTTTAAAATGTAATGTAAAATCGTGTTGATGCCCATTTACTTAAAATATTTCCTTCAAAAACAAAACCATGAACTCAGAAATACAAAGTCTAATAGAACACAACTTCCCAGTGAAAATCGCACAAAATTAATTCCCGCAAGAAAAAGCACTCTTTTCCAAGCGGAAGGATTTGTTCTTGCAAAGCAAACAAAATCGCCCACCCGCAAAGTTAAATTGCCGCAAAAAGTTAGTTTTTGCGGCAATTTAAAAGTTAAGGGCAGATGATGAGAAATGAAGGAAGATGACGGTAGATGAACGCAGATGAAGGCAGATGAGATGAGATGAAGAGGAATAAAGGCAGATTAATGCAGATGGTGGCAAATAAGGGCAGATGATGAGAAATGAAGGAAGATGAAGATAGATGAAGACGAATGAAGGCAGCTGAAGGAAGATGAAGGAAGATGGATGCAGATGAAGGCAGCTGGGAAAGATGAAGAGGAATAAAGGCAGATAAATGCAGATGATGGCAAATAAGGGCAGATGATGAGAAATGAAGGAAGATGAAGGAAGATGGATGCAGATGAAGGCAGCTGGGGAAAGATGAAGAGGAATAAAGGCAGATTAATGCAGATGATGGCAAATAAGGGCAGATGATGGGAAATGAAGGAAGATGACGGTAGATGAACGCAGATGAAGGCAGATGAGATGGGATGAAGAGGAATAAAGGCAGATTAATGCAGATGCTGGTAAATACGGGCAGATGATGGAAATGAAGGAAGATGACGGTAGATGAATGCAGATGAAGGCAGATGAGATGAGATGAAGAGGAATAAAGGCAGATTAATGCAGATGGTGGCAAATAAGGGCAGATGATGGCATGAAGGAACATGAAGGTTGATGAAGATGAATGGAGGCAGATTAATGCAGATGACAGCAATAAAGGCAGATGATGAAGAATGAAGGAAGATGAAGGTAGATGAACGCAGGCGAAGATGAATAAAGGCAGATTGACGACCATCGTGGCAAATAAGGGCAGATGATGAGAAATGAAGGAAGACGAAGGCAGATGATAGCAGATAAAGGTACACAGAGATAGATGAAAGTGGATGATGGGCAATGAGGGGAAACAAAGGTAGATGCATAGAGATGAACGCAGATGAGAAGAGGTGGGTCAGATGGGTTCAAATGAGGCCTATCATAGGCGTATGCTGGCCCATGAATGCACTTAATATATGTTTTAATTTTAATGTTGTTTTTCATTTTGGGGAATCGTGGTGGGTATATCCATGAGATCTCTGCCCCGCACCCAGTGATGCTGTCTGTAAACCAAATATCGTGAAGGCGTTCCCCTGTCCATCAAGAGCAAATTCCATCAAACCGATTATTAAAAAACGTCAAACGCTTTGACAAAGAAGGTCAATATTCTGGCCAACAGAGTACAGGTTTGTTGACCTCGCTGTGTTCTTTCGACGCCGAAGCTAGTTGGTGGGAAGCAGAGAGAGAACCTGGGAATGAGGTTGGAGTGTGCTCCAGTCACGCAAAGGGGTCACGGTCCAGAAAGTCACGCACAAAGTCGCGAGATTCAGGTGGCGTTCCTCAAGGGACTGAAAACCTTACTTACGCAACGGCATCAAATTGAGCCTAGCCACAACAACCAGTTTAGTTTGTCTGCTTTGAAGTAGAAGGAGTTGTACGAAACAAGACTTGCAGCTGAAACGAGAGACGTTTTGGATATCAGGTATCGGATCGCTGAAGGTATCGGGATTGATCTAACCGTGAACACTGAAAATATTCATGGATGTGTGTTTTGACCAATCACATGCGAGACCTTGTAACCGCAGAAAACGAATGGGTTCTCTGTCACGGAATCGAGTTGTTTCGAAAGACGACAAGGTTTAATCTTCACCAGTTTATCTTACAGAAATTAGAAGTGCTATTCCTTTCTATCTGAGAGCCCCACGCACTACGCAAGCGAAAATAGGTTTGAGCGCTTTTGCCGAATAAAATTTTTCAACAAAGCGACGCAACAATCAGTTTCTGACATTTCAAATAAAACCAACTCAAGCGGCAGTTATTTCATCCTCGGAGACCCAGGGGCAGCTAGTCGGGACGACGGGATTTTCATGGGCGAAAGTTTACAACAAGAGCGAGAGAGCCCCTGGGCACTAGGCTCGATTTCCGCCGCTCTCTCGAGTCCGGTCTTTGTTCCTCCCCGAAAGAGACGGCTGGACGCGTGACCCGTTGACCTTGTCTGTGACGTAATTCGAAAAAATTAATTTATGCGTCTCCGATGTCACTGGAAGTGAAATCGGACGCCAAATTTCTTGTTTATTTGGCATGCATTACGCGCCCGTGCCTGCCCAAAAAATTTCGAATTTATAGTTTCTTCGGTACATTTCTGTACATTGCGAAATTGCTATAAATTTCTTCGATGTTCGAATGGATGGCTTAAAGTGCAAGCGATAACACTGCGAAAAAATTTAACTCTGATAGTGGATACGTCTTGGTGGCTGCCGGCTGCTAACCTGCGATCAGGCTCTATTTTCGTTTCGCTCGGTGAAACATTCAGGCGGGACGGGCGAAACGAAAAATAGAGCCTGATACAATTCTTCTACGGAACGTCTGCCGCCCACTTTTTTGATTGATTGACATTCAACAAAACAGCCAATCAAAATTTCTTCTGCTTGCATGATCGTCGGTATGCAAATTTCTCATAACGGCAATTCGCAAAAAGTCACGCAAATGTTGGCAAAATAAGAAAATCATAGGCTACGAGATATCTTCTAGGCACAAGCACTCAAATTTACACGATTGCTAACTTGAAGGTTCTGGTATTGTACATGGTTGCTCTGTCTGTCGAGCTGAAACTGAATGAAAATTCAAAACACGACGAGGTTGCCATGTACCAAAATATGCTGCATGCTTGAATCCTTTCCCATTTCAGGTGGTATCCGGAAACATTCTCTTCGCATTTCTCACCGATATTCTGTGTAAAAAACGTTGGGCAATTAAGAGAAGTACCTTCAGTTTCATTCTTTAGTAAAGATATAAATAAAACCGTTTATAAACAAAGGAGTATTTTGTAATTTAATTTAGTTCCACAAGTGATAAATATTTGAGATTAGCATCGAATTTTATCTCTAAACAGCAGCGAATTTTAAAACGAAGAACATTTATTACAAAACTAGTCAGATCCTTTGATGTCATTGTCAGAGATCAATAAAACGACATAAGTGTTAAACAATGAATGAATTTAAACTGAAAACGTCATTGCGACTTGATTGCGGCTCTCGCCAAACATCAGTTTACCGTAAGTTTACCGAATTATCGGTTGACTTGTTGATCATTCTTGGCGAAAGATACGTGTTCGTCTGCTGTTCGTTTTGTTTCGTAAAACGCGGAAAAAACCACTACTCTGTTCATGTTATCAATACTAGCTGAAAGCCATCACATGAAAATTCCGAGACACGATGCGATAAAACGGAATACATACTTCACTGTTGCTATACTTCTCTGCTCCAGGTAAGAGACAGCTTGCGTCAAATCGAACGCCATTCTCAGGAGAGAAAGAAATGGTGACAATTCTCCTAGAACGACGAGAATTTATTAGAGCAACACCTTTTACTTCGGTAGACTTGTTCCTTGGTTGTTCCTTCGCGATGGCGGTCGGATCGAAATTGTGAGCGAGACTCGTTGACAATTTACTTCCGTTGACAGCTCTATTGTTAAAGGGCCAATCAGATTGCGAGATTCCCGCGGCCAAAATTTGGCCGCCGACATGAACTTCTGTGAGAGATTGTATCAGGCCCTATTTTAGCGAGCGACCAACGTAAGAGAATATGAGAGCGATGCTAAAATTCGGCCTGATCGCAGGTTAAGCCGCTATTTCGGGGGGATGAGTGCGGGCTCATTTTCCCGAACAGCGGCTGGTAATCGAGCCTACTGGGCACTGTCACTGGGCACTTACTCTTACCGAACGAGTTCCAGAAGCGTTTGAAATCCCGCCTTCTGATTGGCCAGAAAAATATTTTTCTGGCCAATCAGCGAAGAGGAACAGCCCGGCGACTCTCATGTCTTCTTACACGAGGTTGTTTTCCTCATCGAACGCCGTAGTAGCGTGGCCCGTTCAACGGGAACATTTTTGAGGAGAGCTTCAGAAAAAAAAATAAATAAATAAACGAAGTCGAGGAGATCGCAAACTATAACGTGGCCGCAAGAAAACAAACACTCACAGGGAATTTTTCACGGCGGACTTATCGAAGGTATCGTAAATTTTTAGAGCTAGCGACTTTCCATTTCTCAAGTGTTGCGTGAGGCTAATAGCTACTCGAGTAAACGATGTTACTAATTATTTCTCCTTGTTCGTTGAACTACGTCTGAAACTTTCCACTGGAATCTCCGATGCACGGGCCACGCAACTATGTCGCTCGAGCGTGGGAACCACAGTTAACCAAAGCGTAATATGAGTGTTTGTATGGAACTGAAATTCGATCGAAAATAATCGGCGGTTTTCCGCTGAAAAAGCATTAAAATGGAAATACAGTTTGAAAAACATTACCTGCTATGTGTTTGCTGCGTTTTTATTGCTTTTCCGAGCTTCTGGAGGCCGATCTGGGCGATTTTCTGCTTAACGGTCGAGGCGACGTCATGTCACGTCCTAGAGAGAACTAGTTCTCTCTAGTACGTGCCATGACACGCTCGATCAACATAGTTGCGTGGCCCGAGCATCAGAAATGGAAAGTTTCAGACGAAGATCAACGAAGAAGGAGAAATAATTAGTTACACTGGAGAAAGGGGAAGTCGCTAGCTCTAAAAATTTGCGATACCTTCGATAAGTCCGCCGTGAAAAATTCCCTGTGAGTGTTTGTTTTCTTGCAGCCACCTTATAGTTTGCGATTTCCTCGACTTCGTTTATTTAATAATTTTTTTTTCTGAAGCTCTCCTAAAAAATGTTCCCGTTGAACGGGCCACGCTACTACGGCGTTCGATGAGGAAAACAACCTCGTGTAAGAAGACATGAGAGTCGCCGGGCTGTTCCTCTTCGCTGATTGGCCAGAAAAATATTTTTCTGGCCAATCAGAAGGCGGGATTTCAAACGCTTCTGGAACTCGTTCGGTAAGAGTAAGTGCCCAGGGGCTCTCCATCCTCGGAGACCCAGGGGCAGCTAGTCGGGACGACGGGATTTTTATGGGCGAAAGTTTACAACAAGAGCGGGAGAGCCCCTGGGCACTTACTCTTACCGAACGAGTTCCAGAAGCGTTTGAAATCCCGCCTTCTGATTGGCCAGAAAAATTTTTTCTGGTCAATCAGCGAAGAGGAACAGCCGGGCGACTCTCATGTCTTCTTACACGAGGTTGTTTTCCTCATCAATCGCCGTAGTAGCGTGGCCCGTTCAACGGGAACATTTCTGAGGAGAGCTTCAGAAAAAAAACAATAACAAATAAACGAAGTCGAGGAAATCGCAAACTATAACGTGGCCACAAGAAAACAAACACTCACAGGGAATTTTTCACGGCGGACTTATCGAAGGTAACGCAAATTTTTAGAGCTAGCGACTTCCCCTTTCTCCAATGTAACTAATTATTTCTCCTTCTTCGTTGATCTTTGTCTGAAACTTCCATCTCTGATGCACGGGCCACGCAACTATGTTGATCGAGCGTGTCATGTCACGTACTAGAGAGACATCGACCGTTAAGCAGAAAATCGCCCAGATCGGCCTCCAGAAGCTCGGAAAAGCAATAAAAACACAGCAAACACACAGCAGGTAATGTTTTTGAAACTGTATTTCCATTTTAATGCATTTTCAGCGGAAAACCGCCGATTATTTTCGATCGAATTTCAGCTCCATACAAACACTCATATTACGCTTTGGTTAACTGTGTTTCCCACGCTCGATCGACATAGTTGCGTGGCCCGTGCATCGGAGATTCCCGTGGAAAGTTTCAGACGTAGTTCAACGAACAAGGAGAAATAATTAGTTACATCGCTTACTCGAGTAGCTATTAGCCTCATGCAACACTTGAGAAAGGGGAGTCGTTAGCTCTAAAAATTTACGATACCTTCGATAAGTCCTTCGTGAAAAATCCCGCCGAGTATTTGTTTTCTTCCGGCCACGTTATAGTTTGCGATTTCTTCGACTTCGTTTATTTATTTAGTATTAATTTTTTTTTCTGAAGCTCTCCTCAAAAATGTTCCCGTTGAACGGGCCACACTACTACGGCGATTGATGAGGAAAACAACCTCGTGTAAGAAGGCATGAGAGTCGCCTGGCTGTTCCTCTTCGCTGATTGGCCAGAAAAAAATTTTCTGGCCAATCAGAAGCCGGGATTTCAAACGCTTCTGGAAGTCGTTCGGTAAGAGTAAGTGCCCAGGGGCACTCCCGCTCTTGTTGTAAACTTTCGCCCATGAAAATCCCGTCGTCCCGACTAGCTGACCCTGGGTCTCCGAGGATGGGGGCTCTCCCGCTCTTGTTGTAAACTTTCGCCCATGAAAATCCCGTCGTCCCGACTAGCTGCCCCTGGGTCTCCGAGGATGCAGTTATTTCACCTTGAAATAAAAACTCCATTTTTTTCTCTCCAAATTCGCCCATTGACAGCACAGCTGACTCGATTCATTTAGGCTGAATCATCCGTGCCTTCGAGCCGGGCTTGCATCTTATTTTATAACGTGTAGTTGCACATTTTGAACATGACATATTTTCAAATTTAGCAACGGTACACCAGGCTGTTGAAGAATAACGAACGCCGCTTTTGACACTCCGCGGTCGTTGCTACAATGCAGCCGCAACAAGTCAAAGTCCACTCACACATTTTTCGCTCCCGTAGCGCATGTGGCTCTCAGATAAAAAGAAATGACAATTTAAATTCTTGTAAGTTAAGATGAAGGTCTTTCAAAACAACTGGAGAACCAACTCGATTCCGTGACTGAGAAACCCACTTGTTTCCTGCGGTTACAAGGTCTCGCACGTGATTGGTCAAAACACAATAAACATTCCAGAAATATTTTCAGTGTTCACGGTTTTCTTCGTTTGAGTGTAAAGACATGAAATCTCTAAGTTTCAATGCATTTGCTTCTAATTTTTTTTAAGGACAATTTAAGTGTCTTACAGATAAATGCATGGAAAACTTCCAATCACGACTGCTGGCTTTCTGCTTACCGCCCTCAAATTTGATGATTTTTTTAACGGATAAAATTTGTCTTCAGCTTCTCGTTTTTCATCGAATAAAGTATGTGTTGTAATCTCCAAAAAAAAACAAACTGTTTTTCGCTAGGAGCCTTTAATAGCACCTGATTTCCCGCCAAGCCAATATGGGGATCAAAAATAAAACACAAACAGCAGTATTAAACATTATAAACTTACGCAGTCAAAATTGTAACGGTCACTTTTGAAAATGTCTGTTGACTAGCATACCGTCAAGTTTATGTAAAAATGCGTAAGTTTATAATGTTTATTACCACTGTTTGTGTTTTATTTTTGATCAAGCTACGATGGCCCAGGAACAAAAGTCTTTACAATATGGGGGTGTTTCTACAGAAGACGGGAAATGGGTAACTGGGAAAACGTGGAATGAGAATGGGATGGGAAATTGAAAATAGAAAATTTTAAAAGGGAAATAAGAAGATATTGAGGTTCCCAGGTGGTTAACATCAAAACTCTTTATTGAGATCTATAAAGGAATAAATATTGTTATTTCCGGTATTTTTAAAAATTTAACGCTGTGTTTTAAATTGCAAAAAAACACTGTAGTAGGGTATTAGTGCCTTTCGAACGCTGGCATAAAGCTTTCGAACGCTGAAATTACTCAGTTAAATACTTTTAAAAATAAGATTCGTAAACGTGATGTTAAGATGCAAGGGCTGTTCCCTCTGTTCATCATAACTATATAATTTTATCAATTTTTGTATCAACTTTTTAGCGATTATTATTCAATTATTAGATTATCAGATTAGCTACTACTAATTTATTAGATTTGTATGATTAGTATTAGATTTTTATGCGGTAGTACTATTTGATTTTTTTTTCAATTTTATTTTTAGTTTCTAGTCATTTTGTGTCCCCAAATAAGTATGGGTTTTTCCCCTGCTAGATGGCATAGACACGTAAATAAGAGAAAAAGACAAGGCACCGAAAAGTCACTGGCAGTGGTAAGTGTTTTTAAACCCCACAAAAATACCCCCACCCCGAGTTTTATTGTCACTGCCGAAATCCATGAAAGCAAGTGATAATGTAAGGAACGAGCTCGGCGCGGCGAGGAGGGCAGGAGCCATAGGCTTTCATATTACTCGTGGCTATGCAGCCGTGGCCGATGAACTCACGCAATCGTCACTGAGTCGTTGGTTACGCAAATAATAATTATCGGGATGATCTGGTGTCTGTGACAATCAAGGTCCGAGCGCGAAGATGAAGAATTTCGAAACTTTTTGTTTGGCGCAGTAGAAAAGTAAACCCCAGTAAGACTGGAGTTCTGAAAAAGAAACCTGCCGGCGCTTTCCATTTGACCCAAAATTCTAAAATTTTCCTGCGGAGAATCAAATACTCTGGAAACACATAGAGCGGTTTTTAGTTAATCCGTGAGACAGAATCTAACTAGTCGTGTCTAATAGCCAAAAGTAAACAAAAGAAAGCATTGGAATGAGTGTGCAGCGGGAGAGTCGTGCCTGATAGTTTGGTATCATGTCACGAGTTAAGTAAAATCACTTTTTTTCGGTTGAATGCACCCGACAGAAAACAACAACAAAAACAAACAAAAACAAAACAAAAAAACTTGTGTAGGAATGATAAATCGAACAGATATGGCGTCTGCTCTGGCAGGCTAGGATCAACCTTTTGAATGACTGCGAAGAACTTTCAATTCTTTGCCACTCAGTTCATATAAAATTATTTCATACACACATTTATTTATATAACGCTGAGGTCTTTTTTCTACGGTTTCAAACATTTACTTACGTCTAGCTTCCTAGTTTTCCTGAAAGAATTAAAAGTTCCTGATAAGAAGTTAAGATTCTCCTACGTGGCTTTCCTCTATTTGACTAGACGTTCACACGGTATAAAATATGTTCATTGTTACTGGAAAAGGTCTCTTGAAATTACTCCAAAACTAATAAGTATTTACTTGGGCTTCCCTTCCATTTGAACACACTTTTTCACGTTGTAAAAGTCGCTCTCTGTTGCGGAAAAAGGTTTTTGAATTAACCCATAACCGAGGAGGAATTATATATATGTAAACCAGCTTCTCTTCACGTTGTAAAACTGATCAGTTCTTTGTTGCGGGAAAGCTCGAGGTCCCTTGACGTAGTCCACAATTGATAAAGAACAGAGTAGACTTGATTTAACTTCAGCGTTCGACTGTTACGGCTTTTGTTATTCCTGTGTCTATTCATTTTGGTACTTCATCGCTAATCTGGCCCATTATTGCTAAGCTGTTCCACGTATGACGCTGGAAAGGCCCCTTCTACAGACCCCGTCCTCCCGACGATCCAACCATTCCCTTCATCTCTGACCTGAACGATAATCTGAAATGAAGACACCCAACACTTTTAGTAAAAAGTCTGTATTTGTCAGTAGTATCGCAACAACTTGAGACGTTAAGTGGAGCATAGCCTGCGTAACTGGCGGGATTATGTGCGCGAAGTACCGACAAGGACTGGGGAGGAGTTACACGCAGGCTTGGTGGAACACAAAACTGGTCGAGTTAGCAGACGAGATATCGGGGGTTAAATATTTTGTGATGGAGTGCAGCAAGGGAAACTGCTATCAGTCTACAAGAGCTTCGAGTTAGTGAAGAACTCTTACTTTTCTCTAATCCTGAGATATGTGATATCCCGAGGCTCACTTTTCGCCATACTATTGAGTCTTTGTTCCGAGGTCCCCTTTTAGACTTTTAAGGGCTTAATGATTTTCCAACACGACCTGGTTTCGGAGGCGCAAAAATGTTTTCAACTAGGTGGCGTACAATCAAACCAAATTAATCACTCGGCTTAATCATAGCAAAAGGAAACAACCTGATGAAAAAATCATAACAGAAAAAAAAACTGAAAAAAATATACACGTACCAAGCATCAAGACTGGAAAAAGTGTTGTGACAAAGACATCAGTGGTTTTGGATTAACTTCTAATTGGCGAAGCGTGTTATTTCCTTTCCCAGCCAATCGCATTTGGCACTCCTTTGAAAACTGTTTTTATCTTACACACTGTATGCATTCAACTGCAGAGAATTGAACTTTTCTCAATCACAAACTTGGGGCTGGTTCTAATATAAAACACCATGCACCTGATTTGCTTGAATAGTCAATTCATCTCCTTCTTGACCATTGAAATCGAACAGACATCGGAGAATGACGTCATCTGGGGAGACGACCTGTGCAGAAATAAGCGGAGAGTTGCACGATAATTTGTGCACAGACTAAACGTCTAAAGGTGCACTCGGTTTTATTATAATACAGCACAAATGCGGGGGGGGGGGGGGAGATGCTATGACTTTTATATGAGAATAATTGTCATTCCTATGCAAGAACTGAAAAACTGAAATCTCTTTTTCTTTTGTAAACAAGACTATGACGTGTACAACAAAGTAGACTTGACTTGACTTGAAAGAAACTTTCTTACAAATTAAAAGGAACTTTGATACGTGTTGAATGTTGAGACCACTTAGGACCAGCGGAACAAGAAGTTATCGTCTAGCACGTAAGAATTTGAAGGCCTCTCCACTCCCAACCTCACGTTCGAAGTTTTCCACCGGTATTGATTCACAGTCTACCAATTTCTTATCGAACAATATTCTTAGTAGAAGTATTGTAGTTAAGTACTATACCTAATTAATTACACGACCCCACAAGCATTATGTTTTAATTTTTTCTAAATAAAGGATGTGATGATGACGATGATGACGATGATGATTGCGGTTCCTAAATTTCCCGCCAAATTCACTAAACACAATTCACAAAAGCCAACACATCTAAATTCCAGTTCAATCAGGATTTCGACAATGGACGACTGCAAATCATATTGGGTAGCTTAAGCAAAAACGACGGCGACGGCTAACAAGAACGTCAAAAAACAAAAGCTTTAATTAGCAGAAAAAGGACTCTGCACGTGCGTTATACTTTTTGGCACATTTCTTTGCCGTTCTGTGCAAAACTACAACGTGAAATGACCAAATTCAAAGTTTTGTGTGGAACATGAACACACGAAGGCGAATTTTCGTTTTTCTCCCTGAACTGTAACGCCGTCCATACAAATTCGGCTCCTGGATAGTTCGACTACATTAGACAGATTAAACGAGTAGGAATAATCGCGAAGAAGTTTACAACATTTTGAAGTCATTTTTAAAGTGACGTTTTCCTTCCCGTCGCCGTGTTTGCTTAAGCTCCCAATTAACTTGTTTGTTTGTTTAATTATTTATTTATTTATTTATTTTAGTGATTTTAGCCATTTTTGACGGGCGTTTTCTCGAGTTTCTTTTCGCAAGCTCATTTACAGTGATATTATCAGTTGATATTTTCAATTTAGTCAGCATCACTTCTGTATTCCTTTGTGATAGATTTTACAAATGTCTGATCGCAGTAAGTACCTGCACGTAAGATGCTGGAAAGAAGCCTGTCTGACCTTTACTTGTGCCCTTAACAAAAGTAAAGAACGACGTTAGTTTATTTGGCCACAAATCTATTAAAGTGTCTATAACCCAGAAATTTTTTGTTGCTTGAAAAATCTTTTTTTTTGGGGGGGGGGGGGGGGCGCTAAATGCCGCAAACATTTTTAAATTTGATTAAAATGCCAATGGGTCGCAAAGTTCCATTTTTTAAACCACCGGAGTCTGGAGACTAGTGACGTCAAAGAGGTGAGTTCGCTGTGCAGGTGTACTTTAAAAAATTAGCGTTGCTGCACTTTTAGTTCGGCTCTCCGCTTGGGGCTATACCATGCTGACGAGTCCTAACAAGGACGAAACCAATCTCGTTCCAAGAGCCCCCGCTACCCTTATCCAGCAGCGGGCTCTGGGAACGAGATTGAGACGAAACAACTGTCCATGGCTGCCACTGACAAGCCACTGACCGGGTGATATGGCTGTGCGCATGTGTAAGGCAATGGCCATACCGCTGGTTGGTGTTCGTGTGCGCCACTTGCATCATTGTTCGCTCATGTATTTTGAACAACCGGGTCCGGTTTTTCTCGGAGGGAAATGCTTATTCATATCACTCAACTTTTTATTGTGGGAACGGAAAATCATTCATACCTCCCACCAGTTTTCATCTGCACTGTTAACAACCTGAACTTTGTCACCAGCACTACAAGGCAAAACAGCAAATATTGAATACAGATGAATAAAGGACCAGAACACTTTGTCACCAGCTCTACAAGACAAAACAGCAAATATTGAATACAGTTGAATAAAGGACCAGACCACGTGACCCGACACTCAACACCTGTTATTAGGGAACTTAGGCACAGAGGTTTGTGGACCGCGGACGGCAACAAGAAAGTTGAATGTTTCATTTTCGACTGATTTTGAGGCCATAATCTCCACAATTGTAAGTCATCTACACCATTAAAAAAACCAAGAGTTTAGCAGCATTTGATGAGAAACAAAAAGAAACCAACAACGGGAATATTAAACATCCAGTTGACGTCTGCCCCCTCATATTCGGAACGCTTCTTCTGTTGACTGCTTTAAGTCCACCCTCATGCGAGAACAAAGCATTTAATTCAACGATTTAGTCAGTAAAAGCCATTACTATGACTAACTAACCGCTGACTGTTCCCTGTGCACATATTTCCCATAAGGGAGATTTGCACAGTATCAGATTTAGATTTAGATTTAGACGTCCGTTGCTGTGTCTAAGCTACCTATTTAACCTATTAAATTTCTCGGCATTCACCAACGTAAGAAAAGTAGGATCAATGTATTTATCTTACTGAAGCTAATTCCTAATAAAGTTGGGCAGAATATACAGTCAGAATAATTTGGAAAACTACGAATAAAGTAGCAAGAATCACTACAGACATAAGTTGCCAATTCGACTACAAGAAGTTCCTTCCTCTACTAAAGGAGAGTAGAAAAAGAATAACACGTACACGCGCACGAAATGTTTCCACGCGAGCGTTCGCGTGATCTCGCGCGACTATCCCTGAGCAGAAGGAGGGACTGCTCGTACTGAAGTTGGCAAAAGCAGCACAATACAAAACTAAAAAATGGCTTTATAGGGGTGACACAATTACTGGTGACCCAGTATTTTACATTGTCGCCCAAAAATAAGGACAGAAACAAATATTTTAAATAAACGTAACCAGTAAGAATCCCAACAGGCCGGAAGCAGACCAGTTGGCTATGTACAAGCATGAGCGAGGTGTTGAACTCGGGGCTACCGAGAACAACTCCAGCCAGTGACCAGAGCGGGATTTGAACTCGGGCGACCGAGATAAACTCCAGCGCCCGAAACCATTCGGCCACGCTGCGTCCTATATAAACTAGTTTTAGTTTTGGTTGGTTTCCCAAAAGCTAAACCCAAATTCTGATTGGTGTCCTATATAAACTGATCTTTGGTTTCCCAAAAGCTAAACCCAAATTCTGATTGGTGTTACAAAAGTGAACCAATTTACTGAAAAGTGGTTTAAGACTTTCGTGCTTTGCGTAACCTGCGATCACGTCCGATATTCGCAGAGCTTAGCATAACCTGCGGAATAGCAGAGCCCTGAAACCAATTCAAATCATCGCGCAGAATAATCAATCAGTTTCGAAGATATGTCCGTCAGATGACAAAAATATACCAGATTAACTAGCCTCAGCAAGTTCGAAAAGGTTTCCATGGAAAGCCCATAGAGTAAACGTTTCAAAATCAAGAAAATAGCATAACCGTCTCGATGAAAAAGAAAAATGTGCTCCCCCCCCCCCCCCCGTAGCTATGCATGTAGATATGTAGATGCGGCTTCTATTCAACTGATTGATTCCTTGGTGGCATTAAAGTTTTTGAGGTTCTTTGAACTGCAAATAAAACGCTATAATTAGACAAAAATTGAACGAAAAAAAAAAAAACCCGTCTGCTCACCGCAATTTGAGGTCTCCATCATTCTCTCCATCAAAATCGTACAGAGCCACACAGCAATTCTGAAACACGAAACATTTGCTGATATGGTTAAATTAGTTTGATTTCAGGTCAAAAGCCGTGGGAAAGTCAAAGAGCACATCAGCTAAAGCCTGTTCCAAGTTTAAAATAATCCCCGGTCTCACTATGAACAGACACCCCGGGGGACACTCCCATAAAAAGTGACTAGATGCTCGTGTGGACAAGTTCACCACTCCCAGTTCTTGTTCGAGGCATGCAGTGGTCTGATCAACGAGCTAAAGCACATTTGTTGATAACTTTCAACGAAGGAGGTGCAACAAGAAAAACTAAGACCGGGTTGTCTTAGCAAAGGCAAACAAAACCTGATAATAGTCAAGTTTTGTTTCCATTGTCATTTGAGCCACAGGCATTTCGAGTGGAGATTTGAAACTAAAAACTGAAACCGGTGGTCATTGGTCGAGTTTAAGTCTCATTTTAGGAGTTTAAGTGTAAATGGGTCGTCAACTGGTTGACTATAATTCTAAACAAGACTCCATAGTTGCTTGCACATTACCGTTCTTGATGAAGAAATCATTTCCTCAGCAGTATCTAAGACCAGAAAGAGAAGAAAACTTCAGTGAGTTTTGCCTAAAAAAAGAGGTAGATCAGATCACGGTGGTCATAACTTTTGTTACTTTTTAAGGGCCTGGCTAAAGTAGGAAACATTGTTGCGGAAACATTGTTTCCAGACATGTTTCCTTGGGTGGCTAAACTGGGAAACATACGTTTCGGAAGCAAAATTTGCGTCTGTGAAGCAAAAATGTTTTTGACTTGATTCAGAAACATTTCCTTGCTTCCAAGATGCAAAATTTGTTTCCGCAACATATGTTTCTCGCGCGGCTAAACTGGGAAACATTTGCGTCGGCAGTAATGTCTCCGCAACAATGTTTCCTAGTTTAGCCAGGTCCTAAAGATAACAGCGCTTTGGGGCTTCTCTCAAAATCTGAGGTTTAAATAGTTAATTATACGTATGTATGTGAGTGGTGTTCCAAGGCAGCAAGAATATAGTATCATACGAAGGGCTCAAACTTATCAGCATCCCGTTAACCAGCTATATATATATATATATATATATATATATATACAAATAAAGAAAGAAATTGTTACTAGTTACTCGAGTTTCACGCTCAAGGCGATCATCAGACTGAGTCAGTCTACGAAAAGATGTCAGTTATAGATGTTCAAATTCAGGAACGGTTGGAGCGACGCTTCTTCTGATTGGTTGCCACGAAGAACTTGTTTTCGTGGCGGCATTTCGTTACCAGCTCGGATTTCTTGTTCAAAAGGGAGAAATTTTGAGAGGTCAAGATGCAAAGTTTCTCAGATAAGCACAGGTTACAGCGAGAAGGATTGCCTTTGTATGCCCTTGCTCTTTTAATGATGCTCCAGTTGATTTTGTAGTCTATGTTTCCGTCCTTTAAGTTCCAGATGTATTTTGAAAGTACAGTGTCATGTGAGTGTTTTCGGTCTTTGAAAGAAAGTTTGTGATTGTTGTATCGTGTTTTGAACTCATTTTCTGTCATGCCAATGTAGGTCCTTGAGTTACCGGAAGTTGTTGTGACAGTAGCTTCGTAGATAATGTTTTTAGTGAGGCACGTGCCGTCAAGAGGGCAAAGGTTTTTGTTTCTACAATTGCATTTCTTATATATATATAGATAGATAGATACACAAGATACACAAGAGAGAGTTAACTGCTGAGTTTACTTTAGAGAGGTTTGATGACAGAGCCTGTGATAAGTGCAAACCATTGCAATCAAAGTAATCAAGTAAGTTGTTTACGGTCATTGACAATGTCACGGATAGTGTACGCTTTTTGATAACCCAATATGGATTTATGGGCAGTGTACTTTGGTTACTAAAATTGTTGTCCACAAACCCAAATAGTTAATTACCGGAAAATCAAATCCGAGCCCTGTATTGGTAATCACATAACACTTCATATAACATTTCTGCCTTACTGAAACAATTTATATCACTGATATATTCCAACAATTTTTCCATGTTTAACCTTAATGATTATTTTGCGTAATTTCGTAGCGATCGATTTTCGCTCTTATTTCCACACCGAACTTTAGCAAAGCTCTCAGGAAAGCAACTCGAGGGAGGGAGGGGGGGAGGGAGGGAGGGAGGGAGGGGGGGAGGGAGGGAGGGAGGGAGGCCATGCAGGAGTCAAAGGTCTTGTCCAAAAACCAAAACTGAAAACAAAAAAGTGGGGGGGGGGGGGGGCGGAGACAACGAAGAAGAGGCAGTTATAAGAACAAGGGTCCTTTATGGTACACGAGATAATCTAGTTGCTTCCTTACCGTAAAAATCATCATCGCTTCTGAAAGCCGGCAATGACGCCGTTGGACCTAAAGCTTTCCTGTGAGGGGGTGGGGTGGGGGCATCGTCAACATCACTGTAGACAGGATCGTCTGAGTCATCTTCATGACCACGTTGTATGCGAAGTGACTGCCCCTTTGCATTAGACTGCAAGAGGAATCAAACAATTTCAGTCACCTTGATATTATGATAACGGGTAAGTCACACTGGACTCAGAGGCTAGTATACACTGTGAGCAGTATTTATTTTTCTTTAAATTTTGTCAGAGCGCACGTAGTAAATCAAGAATGGCAAGAGGCAGGCCGTGCGGATTCATGATTCTTCAGCTGCACTCGACTGTCCTTGAAGAACTGAATAAAGACTCCAGACAACCAGCTCTTAAACCCGATTTTGTGCCATAAAGTAATTAATTTCTTCTCCCTTGGATGGGATGCTAGACAACCACAGGATTTTTGGTTTTGATTGACAGCATTTTGCTGTCTTTCCTTTATGTTCACTGGTGCACGTGTGGAACCTGAATGGAAGGCCACAAAGTTGTGCAAGGTTTCTTGCCCAAGGAAACAAAATAACAGTAGCGCTGATGGGAATGTTTCACGCTTAATTATAACGGTATTTCCTGCTTAATCCTTTAAGCCGCAATAGCGATGAGCAAGAGAATAAAGGAAACAATCTATAACATGTCTTGAAATTCAAACAAATTCTCCTAACTTGCTTCATTAGAAATTTAAGAAGGCTAGTAATGAGAACAAAATTTTAATTTTGGGGTTAAATTCATGTCCACAACCTAAAAAGGCGGAAGGGACCAAAGTCCACTGTCTTGACCAAGTGACCACGGCACAATCACAGTTTCCATTTGTATGTACAAGCTTCGTCGAACAATGTTATGATTTAACTGACTGTCGACAATGACAGGACTGACGAAATCAAAATATGTTTGCCGTCATTACTAACAAAGTAAATGACAACTTTGCTAAATTTGTGAGTTAATCAATGCACGTCACAGCACTTACCCGGTCACCAGGACAGTAAGGTACATTGTCTCGACACTTGTGATGTACGCTCATTTTACAGACTTTACAGCGAGCACCTTGTCGAATTAATCCTGTTATTAAACAATAAAAAATAGAGTCCAGGTCAGACAGTAAAATTGCATAATGCCCTTGCCCGAGTAAGTGACTCAGGGCAAATTAAAACGTATGCCTTATTAACTGTGTGCAAAAGCGATAACAGTATAATATGACCTTATCCACAGATGTTATCCATGGATGCAAGGAAACTTGCATGCTGACAATAAGCAACTGTACGTGGCTTCTTATAGTCAACTAAAAGGAAACAACCTTTCAACAGATTTTTGCACGTTGTAGGTTAACCGAGATCTTTTTTCCTAATCCAAGGCTTGTTCTAATGCGCACAAACTCATACAGTGATTGTGAATTGTGATTGTGAGTTGAATTGATCACTGAAAAGCCTCAAATGGGGATGTGTTCAATAAATATGTATGTATGTACGTACGTACGTATGTATGTATGTGAGTCACTGTGACGCCGTTCACAGCACTTTTTTAGTCTGAGGATTATATCCTCCAGAAATAAAACCACAACCTGGTGGCATAAACCCATTTAACAGCACTTTCCTGTCTGCAATGTCCTCAGTCAGGACCCGTTATATTTCGTTGTCAAGAAAACAGGGCGCAAGGCTTGGATGGGAAGGAGGCAAATCGTGATGATCTTCTCCACAAGTCCCACAGCTCAATGTGCACTGTGTTCTACTAGGTCTAAGGTCGAGGAAGACTTCCTTGTGATTTTTGGCATTGCTTTCAACTTTTTTCCAGGTGAAAAAAAAAAATTCAAGTGTGTAAAATTTTGAGTTTGGCTCTCTTGAAGGGAATATGACATGGGTAATTTAATGTCTTCGGGTCAAAATTCTGGTCAAATCAAATCTAAGAGCATTTTCTCATACACAAAATAGTCTCCAAGAGGAAGATGTGAAGCGAACTCTTGAAAGGAGAACAGAACATTAGCTTACGATAGTTTTTGCTTTGCTAGACACGAGGAGAAACTTTTAAAAAAGCGGCCCCATTTTATTCAAGTTGCAATCCATTTCCATCCTGGCCATCTGTAGTTAAAGCCACTTATTTACAGTTTCAGAACACTAGTTCAAAAAAATAAACAAAAATGGACCATTATTTTGGGTTTCTGCCAACACAACTACAAATCTTTTAGCTTCCTAACGTAATGCTAAAAATTGATGATACAGCCCCTTTAAGAGGTAAAGTAATATTGAAAAACTAGACAAAAGAACAAAAGCCATAACATAAAACAGTAACTACTTTTACCTTTTATGAGACCTTTACAGTAGTAACAGAATTTAGGTTTTCTGAAGGTGTGTTCTTCGAACTGGTGCTGTCCAGCCTTTCTGATTTTCTTTCCTTTAGCGCTGTGAACACTCTGTCTCTTGTCCACTGTACCCGTTACACTCTCATCATCACTGATTGTTTCGTCCTGTAGATCGTCCTCGGTAACTTGAAGTCTATTAAGAACATCTCCTGTGAAAAGTTTAGTCTATAAAGGAAACAGAGTATTATCAACCTAATAAATTTAAAAAAAAATTACAGAAAGTACATCAAAATTTATCCTCCAACTTCATTCAGAAGAGTAAAACGTAACCCTACAAATAACATACAGAAATTGTACTGGAACAAACCGGATTAACAGGTTTACTATTGTCGAAGTTAGTCACGGAAGCTAACTGGAAGAATTCCGAAAATGGTTTAAGCTCATTCGAAGATTTCCAAAGGACATTACAGCTCGCCTTAAGATTCTGAATACTTTCGAATTCGAAGATGAAGGTAGCCTGAGAAAACAGCCGACGTTTCACGAGGTCACCACTTGAGCCCTCGCAAAACGACGTCTGAGTAACGAGCGCAGAAATTCCATACTGATGACGCGTCTCTACACAGATCTTGGTAGTGCTTCTGATTGGTTTCAACCAATCAGAAGCACTACCAAGATCTGTGTAGAGAACGTCATCAGTATGGAATTTCTGCGCTCGTTACTCAGACGTCGTTTTGCGAGGGCTCAAGTGGTGACCTCGTGAAACGTCGGCTGTTTTCTCAGGCTAAGATGAAGGAAGCTCATAATTACGTAGATGTACAGGTACACCTTGAACAAAAACCTCACCTGCTCCTTAGCAACAGAACAAAACCATTCTTTTACTCTCAGTTCATTCCTTTGCTTTAATAAATCTACTTCAACTTCTGCAGCATTTCCATAGGATGGGTTTTCTGAATAGCTGTAAAAGTGCAACTCATTAAAAACCGTATACTGAACTCATGTCGAAAATGCTACGTTTAAGTGCTTTGGGAGATCAGAGAACCTACAAGGTTACACAAACAGGTTTTAGAATTACGCTAGGGTGACCAGACAACAACCAAAGTATTTGTTGTTACTTTAGCAACCCCATTTCAAAGTGACACGGTTCATAACGTCATCAGAACTGTTAAAACCCTTTAAGCCCTGACATAAAAAGGCATATTCTCCTACTATTCTCCAAACATTTCGTATGGAACTAGTTGGGAGAATTTGTCTAAATATCAAGACATCTTATCCTTGGCGATCACTTCCTGAACTCTGATCTCTTGAATGTTTGAACAAGTGGTGATAATGTATTGGTGATAAAGAGAAATTTCATTTTCGTCAGTGTTAGGGCTTTAAAGGGGCATAGTCACGAGGATTTTGCCGATTTCTGGTTAAAACTGTGCTAAAATTATCGGTAGCTAACTTTACCCATGCCCAACATTGTGTTTGAACATTTAAAGGAACATATTAACCTAATTTCGTTAAGAAAAAAAAAACCATGACCATTTAATATCGATTTAATGTCAACACGCGGAAAGAATTTGAAAAGTTTAGCCTAATTTTTTCAAATTGCAATCCATTTCCATCCGTGCCATCCGTAGCAACAGACGACAGAAAATAGTTTCAGTGAATTAATATAGTCTGTGGTAACAAACCTAGACCATTATTTGTGGGCGTTCATTGATGTGAGGACATATTTTTTATTTTTAAAGTGAACTAAAATAGCGTGACTATGCCCCTTTAAGGGTTAACAAAAGGAACGGTTTTCAAAACAATATTTAAAACAGTCTGATAGCTTTAAATTTCTGCTTCTAAGGCAAAATCAAATTCAAAGTGACAGGTTTCAAAAATTAATGGCCGTTTTCATTGTTCTTTCGAGGTCAAAGAAAAAGCCCCCATGACATAAAGCTTCACGTATTTCCAGAAAGTTACACGATAAATTAATGTATACAGAGTTTTATAACAGCATGCAGGACAGGGCACTCACAGTGCAGGGAATGTGACAGCATGTGACATCCATGTGACATCTATGTGACATCCATGTGACAGCATGCATGACAGGGCACTCACAGTGCAGGGAATGTGACAGCATATGTGACATGCATGACATCCATGTGACATCCATGTGACATCCATGTGACATCCATGTGACAGCATACATGACAGGGCACTCACAGTGCAGGGAATGTGACAGCATGTGACATCCATGTGACATCCATGTGACAGCATGCATGACAGGGCACTCACAGTGCAGGGAATGTGAAAGTGGAATGTTGTTGTTGTTTGTTTTATTTTTCTCAATATGCAAAAACTGTGAAAGAGTGTTTTTAACCCCTTAATTACCACATGTACTCAATTAAGCACTACAGCACTCTTGAAATTTTTAGTGTTTCAGATGTGGTGCTAAACATTGGTTTAGATTGAGTTGTACCATAATAACTTGTTTTTTAGTTTGGCTCCTCCAGCAATACAGTCTGATGATACTTTGATTAAGCACAGCATTGTTGTGAATGAATACGGCGTTTTTTTTTCAAGGGCGGCACTCTTAAATATTTTTGTTCTCATATGCGGCGCTTTAACAGGGGTGGAGCTTAATCGGGGGGGGGGGGACACTTAATCAAGCAAACACGGTAATCCCCCAATCACAAAACAAAACGCTAATCAAGAAAGATATTAATTGCTTTGATATTTAATCCAATTCTCCAAATAGTACCATGAGAAATATAAGGAAATCGCTAAATTGCGCTTAAGTCTAATAAATGCCCACCTTTCTCGTAACTGCTTAAGGGACTTCACTGCCTCATGATCCTTTCTGATTGATGTGTCAAAGTTTCGTAACTGTAACAACATAAAAATACAAAATAAAGAATTGTACGTTTAAAAGAAATGTTCTCAAGTCGTTTTACTCACTCACACAAAAAAATCTGAGTTCTCTTAATGGGATTCAAACCCATGACCTTCCAGGTGCCGGTGTATGCTCTAACCACTGAGCTATGGGGAACTCATGGTGAGCGAGGCCATACAAATAGGTTCATATGTGACACAGGCCTGCGATACTGCAAGGCTCAACAATGACAATTGCAATAAATGTAAACATGGGAATTTATTGCAAATCCTGGACCAGTTTGAAGTATTTTTCCTTTTTTGCAAGTTAAAATTAATTATAATTTTCCCCGCCTCCTATTTGACCCTTCAATTAGATTTTCTCTTAAACCTTTTGCAAAACTGTATAAATTTACTATCTATTGGCTTTTGAAAGCAAATTCTACTGTCAGTAGCTTTCTTTAGATAGCTTGCGTTTTAAAGAAATGTTGCAAATCTTCAGATTTCATTATGTATATTTGAGGAGCATTCAGTGTTCACGTGGCTAACTTTCTTGCTTCAACCCACACTACCATTCAGCATTGTCAAGAACTCTTTAAAGCTTTTATGTGTCAAAGTAACTTTCTTGAAACAGCTGTATATCAAGTACCTTTTTCTGAAGAGCTATGTACTTTCTTTTGAGCACAGGTTCTGTCACATCCACCAAATAAAGTTTGTTGTCCACTACATTCTAAAACAAGATTTGAAAAGATCTTTCAGAATGCATTTTTTGGAGGGGGTGGGGTCCACAATTGAATTTGTGATCTAAGAACGTGGGGATTCTTTACACACCAAAGAAACTAAAATTCCAAACAGGATCAATACAGGGCCCATGGGTTGGTATTGGTGACACATAAAACAAACTTTCTTTGACAATTTGCACCAGAATGGATTGACAATATCAACAGGCGCCTTAACTATGCTACTTTGAAAATCACTGTTTATGTTCACAAACATACCCAATTACAAAAATTAATGAAATTATCTGGACTATTAATTTTTCAAATGTAAATTAAGTTACAAATTCTTTTCATGATACAAACACTTTCATCTTGGCAAGAAGTGAGATGAGGAAATTTGCAAGTAAATTTTGGCATGCTCTCATTAGTCGAAATCAATCACTTGACGCGATAGCATCTCTCCGCAGAGGGCACCTATCAGTGCATAGTGCCCATTTTGGCAATTTTCACTCAAACTTTAGCATTGTACAATAAAAACAATAGAGTCCTTCTGGCTCAGGCCCTATGTGTAACAGGTTCCCTCGGGAATTTGAACATCAAATTTCCTTGGGCAACCTATCACACGATAGTGCCTTTGACTGAAGAACTCTGTTGTTAAATAGCGGCGGTGGGGGTGGGAGTTGGCAGCAGGGTGAAGCCCACAGGGATCCTCCATTAGATCTTCCACTACATTAGACAGACATTTTTTGGCACTCACTAACGACTGGCTTTCCTCTGGCTTGTTAAAGTTCTTAACTGGTGATGTGTATGTCCCGGGGTTGTTAGCCTGCACAAAAGTTGAGATGTCTTCCCTGCTGTTCATCATCTGGAACATGCGTTCTATACTCTCCAATCTCTGTACACTCTCAACTATCTGCAGACAGCAAACACAGAAGCCACTCATTGTTAAGTTTGCTTACCTTGAGAACTAGAGTTGATATATACATGCAAAGAAATGGCTATCCCCAAATTGGACTATCTAAATATTTGAGATCAAGCTTTCAGATGAAGAAATAAACATCAAATAACTAGGTTTGTTAGGAAACAACTAGTAAGTAGGTGCGTCAGTTTCAAGCAATCATATTCTAAGTTGAGACAAAAAGTCATTTATACCCTGATACTGAAGACCATAAAATCCTTCAAATACTTTGAACGATTACCATGTTACTGCTCTTGTTGACTATCTCAGCAAGGCATTTTGTGCCTCTGTATTTCACTACAGAGCCATTAACTCAGGTAAGTCTTGCTGAGTTCAACAAATAACAAGACTAAAAGTGAAGTTATAAGTATAAAGGGAGACAGCTTGGCCAGGTGGTTAGGGTACCAGGCTTGAAATCCAGAGCTCCCAGGTTCAAGTCCTACTCCGAGCACTGGCTGGAGTTGTTATCGGCAGACCCGAGTTCAACTCCTCGGCCATGCGTGTAAATAGCCAACTGGTCTGTCTTCCACCAGTTGGGGTTCTTAACTGTGTTGCGTTCATTTGGATTATTAACTTCCAATAATTATTATTGTTTCACTGTCCCTGAAAAGCCCCTCAGGGGGAGTGGTCAGTTATGTTATTATAATTATCATTATCATCATCATCATCATCATTATTATTATTATTATTATTATTATTATTACATTGTCTTTTTCAATCCTGGAACAATCACTAAATGCAACTCTCAATGATTCAGAAATATCCTCTTGAACAAGCTGAAGGTCCTGTGTAAAAAAAGAAAGGATATTTGCTCTGAAAATGGTAAGGAAAACTAATAAAATATGATTGTACATTGTACTGACTGACTAACAGACTGCCTCACTAAATGAATGGCTCACTGACTAACTGGATGGTCAGTCTATCAGTCAGTCATCTGATGATGTATTGACTGACATCAGGGCTGACTGACTGGTTGACTCAGGGCCAATAGTCTGACTGACTGACTGACTGACTGACTGACTGACTGACTACTGACTGACTGACTGACTGACTGACTGACTGACTGACTGACTGACTGACTGACTGACTGACTGACTGATGGATGGATGCATGGATGGACAGATGGATTGACTGACTGATCATGACTGACTGACTGCCTGACTAACCCTTTCATATTATGGACTGCAAAACAAAACTTACTTGCATGGGCAACTAATTGATTAAAACTAGGGTGCTAGCAAAATATTGGCATTAATCTTTTTACTTACATCCAGCATTTCTGGTAGTGTTGTAGAGTAGAATACACTGTTCATATTATTCACAGTGTTCAGCTGTAGTACATAGGCATTGTGAGTATTATGACACAATGTTTGGACATGTTCTTGCTACGAAAAAAAGAAACGGTTAAAAAATCACCAGGATTGTCACTTTAAAAAAGGTAGAGACCCGTGACACCCGTTATATATGGCTGAATATGTTTGATGGGACCACAGTGTTATGTGTGAACTTGGCCTCTTGTTTAGGGACAAGTTTATTATGGGTGTGAAGATGAAGGCAACAAGTGGTTTAAAACTTAAGGACGGTGCCTCCTTTTGTTACTGCGCATACGTTCTGCGCATACATACATGCGCATCTCAGGATATTCGGGTTTCTTAAGGAATTTGCCCCCTAATGCAACAATGTTTTTGCGCAGTTTATGACTATGAATATAACGAGCTGTGTGGTGAACAATGGTTACTTTACTTCTCCCTTCAACGTTACACAAGGGGTTCGCCAGGGCGACCCGCTCTCCCCATGTCTTTTTATCTTAGTTCTTGAATTACTAGCAATTTCTATCCGCAACGATCGAATAAGGGGTATTATGGTGGACAGCAACGAAATTAAATTAGTTACATTTGCCGACGATATGACATCATTTGTCCGCGACAAACCGTCCTACCGTACTTTTCTTAATGTTATCAAATTATTCGGTACATAATCCGGATTGAAGATCAATCATGATAAAACAGAGGTCCTTCTACTCGGAAATATGGAAGCATCCAGCTCAGAACTAGAAGTAACTGAAATAAAAAAGTCCTTGAAAATCTTGGGGGTGCACTATAACTGTTCACTTTTTTACAAATTGAATTTTGAATCAACCGAGAAATCTATAAGAAAGCTCTTACGAGGCTGGGGTTGGAGAGGACTCACATTAATTGGAAAAGTACAAATCATCAAATCCTTTGCCTTACCAAAGATTTTATATAGGCTTACACTCATGTCAAATAGAAAACAATTCATTAAAAAAATAAACACCTTATTATACTCTTTTGTTTGGAAGGGCAAAGACAAGGTGAAGCGCACAGTTTTAATAAGCCCCATTGAAAAAGGTGGGCTTAAAATCCCTGATGTAGAGTCACTGATTTCTTCCCAAAGAATAATCTGTATTAAGAGATACCTATCCCCTAGCGCGGCTAGCTGGAAGTTTTTTCTGGATTTTTACTTAAGGAAGGTGGGAGGAAAATTTTTATTCCACTGCAACTTTGATTACTCGAAACTATCAATATCCCTCCCAGATTTCTACAAAGAACGCATCTTGTCATGGGCTTCACTAACTGACAACAACCTATCCTCACCCTCCAAGATATCAAATCAGATTTTGTGGAACAACAGATTTATCTGCATTACTTCTTGTTCAGTCTACAACCAAAAATTAATTGATTCAGGTCTGGTAACAATCAGTGACCTCTATGACACTAATGGCGAGTTTAAAGGGTTTAAGGAACCTCTACATTCAAATCTCTCACCCATTGATCATTATTTACTTTTTAGCCTCCACAGTGCCCTTCCACAGGAATGGCGCAGAGCGTTAAAAGTAAATAAAACTGTCGTCGTCTCAAATGCACAGCATGTAGACCTGAGCAGTTTCTCATTAGATCTTGAAAGGGAAAAGGTTGATGTAGAAAAGCTGCAATCGAGATCACTGTACGAAAGGCTTATTTCTAAAATCTCTACAAAACCAACAGCCATGAAAAAATACAACGAAGCTTTCAACACGGAGACCTTTCATTTAGACTGGGAAAGAATATATTCACTACCCTTCAAAGTAACCTACACACCAAGTTAAGGGAATTCCAATACAAAATACTTCATAGGATCTGTTATTCAAATGACATGCTTTTCAAATTTAGAATAGTCGATTCTCCGCTATGTTATTTATGTGGTGAAGAAATAGAGACGTTGGAACCCTTTTTCTTTTTCTGTGAGAGGGTATGCACTTTCTGGAAGGAACTAAACACCATCCTCAAATCGCAAAAGATAACTTCTAGTTCTTTTGATATTAAAGATGTTATTTTTGGCATTTTTCACCCGGAGAACAACAGTATTTTAGTTAATTACATTATTCTCGAGAGCAAATACTTCATCTACCGTTCTAAGTTAAATAAAACCTCCCTCTCTGCTCCCATACTACTTTCAAAATGTAAGAAAACATACCAAATCGAGCGTTTCATTGTGAGGAAAAACAACAAACTATACCTTCACAATAAAAAATGGGAACCCTTAATTTCACTTATGGAGCAGTAGCTATCACCTCCGCGATGAACTTAAGTTAAATGATGGGTATTGCTTTTTGTAATCTTCAGGTGGCATAGCATTGTATAGGTATAATGTAGAGTGTAGTTTAATGTTTTATCATGCTGTAGTGGTCAACAGAATATGTATATGTAAATACCTACATTTGTAAGTATTTAAGTAATTATGTAAATTAGTGGGTAGGCATGTAAAGTTTATTTGTAGTTTCTTTATGTCTTGCATTCTATATCCAATAAAAAAAAATGAAAAATAAATAAAAAATAAAAAAGCATTATCAGAATCCAAAAAGAAATTTGGGGGTAACCACGCATTTTTCAGACTGAGATAATTGAGCATAAATTTGGAATGAAATTGCCATACATTCTTTGTATTTTAACACTTTTTCAGAATTATGGTTGCTTAATAATCTCTGAAAAATGCGTGGTTACCCACATTTTTGTTTTTGGATTCCAATAACCCTTTCTAAGATCTACTTTTTTCCCATAGTGATAACCTTTGCAAAAATACATCTGTATTAGGAGGCACCGTCCTTAAAGTCAGCACTATCAACAACAACAGGAATGTTCAACGACCCAAGGTCCATATAAAGGGAAAATACAACCAAATTACACCCTATAACAATACGGTCAGCTAATAATAAAGTTAACAAATTTCTACAGAGAATATGACACTTGAGACAATTACATGTAAACCATTAGAGATAAAAAACAATTTTTATCATAATCAATTCCTCTAAAGACCACAAATTATCCCTCCCCAGCCTGGGGATGGCTCCAACTGAAGGTACAGGCGTATACTCATTGTTAATACTTTAAATGGAAGGTAAAATTTCCCAAAAAGTTCCCAAAAGCCAACAGTCTTCGAGCGGCAAAGATAAATGTACAAGGACAAAAATCCAGCATGTCATTAAGATCACATAAATCATCCCTTACCAAATATTTTCATATCAAAAATTCAATGCATAGGATCAGTTGACTTTTCATTGTTTTCTGGCACCACTTTACCATCAAAATGATGCCCTTGTCTCTGTCACAACAGCAAAATGCTCTACAATCTCCAAGTTTCAAACAAGACTGAGTCATGTGAGTTAATTTTGGCCAATCACATGCAAGGGAAAACACTGGATGTATTATTAAACATTGTACAGTATTCGTCATAAAAATCTTTTTTTTTTAGAATAACTAATAATGGGTTATTCCAGAAAAAATCCACACACCCCCGACGGATGGCAAGAGTTTTTGCCCCCCCTTTCTCCCAGATTTCCTGTACCTCTAGACCCCTCCCCCTGCCCGGATTTCCAAGGCCAGAGAGCCCCCCCCCCCTCCCACCCGGATTTTCCTGATTTATTATGGGCCCTTAATTCAACATTCAGTCCGTTGAAAATACGTAGAATCGCATCCAGAATATAATGACTGTGGAGCTCAATTTTAATTTTAATTTGTTCTTGTGATATGAACAGAAATTACGAACGGGTTTTGTACTGGTAACAACATGATTAAAAGTTACTTTCTTCCCTTTTTATAGCACTGAACTACAACTGTAGCCCATTCCTCTGGAAATGCTCAATGAAGCTGAAAGCGGCGAATAAAATAAATAAATAAAATTATATAAATCGTCCATGTAAAACTCAAGAACGGACTATTGAATTATGTGTACCCGAGGTCAAAACAACCTTTCAGATCGATTTCGAAGGGTTTTGAGTTCGCCGTGGAGTGTCACAATTAATTCAACGTTTATTTAACTTTGGCTCATACATATATTTAGCAATACGTTGCGATAGCACGAAACTTACGGTAAATCCCATACATTTACTATAATTATTTCAAACGGTTAAACACAAACTTATTGTCTGGGCTCCCTGTGTTTGCATACATCAAAAGTAATTTGAAACCTTTGCGTAACGCAACCATTTCATAAAACGTCGTGCCATCAGTGATGCGAAAAGTATCCGATTTATATTCCTTTATACCTGCAACACACAGAAGAAACTCAATGACAGACTGAGATTTATGG
Organism: Siderastrea radians; assembly: GCA_964017195.1. Classification (NCBI taxonomy): domain Eukaryota; kingdom Metazoa; phylum Cnidaria; class Anthozoa; order Scleractinia; family Rhizangiidae; genus Siderastrea; species Siderastrea radians. Next base: position 55,297,107 of record OZ024890.1, on the reverse strand, counting down.
TTATTTTCACCCAAACAACATCTATTGGGCAGAAGCAAAGGAAGCATGTCACAAAAAATGCATCAGAAGACCCGCATTCCGATACAGCGTACCAGTTTATTATTTTACATTTCACTTTCTTGGTTTTTGTGTTCCTTCAAATTGATAAGATAAACATTTACGACAGACAAACAACTATGAGAAACGAAATTAATTTGAGCAAGGTATTTGTAACTTGAGTTTTTGTTGCAAAAGCGAGAGCGAGCGAAACGATAGCTCACAAACTTGTCAATACTCGCATCGAATGCAGTCCTTTTGCCCAATTTATTTCTTGAGAGATGACTCAAGCGACTACGTTGTTGCTCATTTGTTTTTCATCTCGAAACTGTCAACTTACATTTGGCCAGTACTGTGATACAATACAAAGTTCCAAGCTTTAAACTTGGTTCGCTGAGCATGCTTTGTAGCTAACACGTCAACCGCGCGCTTTCTTTGTGTTTTCTCCTTTTATCACTTTTATAATAGTCTCCGCAGAATCTTTGAAACTGAACCTAAAAGCGTTTGAGGTAAGAAATGCCTACTTTGAAAGACTACTGCTTTCTTCGCTTCGGAGGAAGTTTCTTCCGTAAAGTCAAAGAACTGAAAAACTGAGGTTACATTTTTAATGAACCCCGAAGAAGAGTTTTAAGTCTAGATTCCCCCTCCCACCTGGATTTCCAGAGCCCTCGACCCCGCCTCCCGCGAGAATTTCCAGCGTGCCATCCGTCTGGGAGGTGTGGATTTTTTCTGGAATAACCCAATATATTTTTTAACCTTTCTTTTCATGTGAATAATTATTTTATTTCTATGACAAAAAAGCAGAAGTTAAATAAAATAAACTACCTTCCCAGGTTCTGCTCCTATGCTTTGCAATTTTGCAAGTTTATTACAAGCATCTGAGTATTCTTTGTGGCACTGAATTCAAAAGAAATAATTTAAAATAATACACTCAGTTAATTATGAGCAATTATTGGACATGATTGGGGAAAATATAATGTGTCAGTGGACATCAAGAGCAGATCAGTTATTGGACGATAACAAAGGGAGAGGAAACTTATTGAGCTGCAATGTGACTCACAGTTCTTCACATCAATCTCTTCACACCTAAAAGTAATGACTTGCCTGCCTCTCATTGTTAAAAATGATCTTCTACTTCCTGATTTTTACATTTACGAAAACAACTTATCACTGAAGAGCACACGAGCCCGTGATTATTTGTAGGAAGTTACTTGCTGTGATGCAATGTTTTCTCTAGCAATCAAAATGCCAGGGAGCATAGCAAACTAGGAAAACATGGTTCAATTGTGCTCACACAAGAACACAGTTAAATCTGTTTTCAAGAAATTTATTGTTTTACATTAAATTTACTTTGTCACTTGCACTTTTTACCCAAGAAAGCTTTAGTCTTAACTATTTAAATGCTAGTTATCACATGCCAGCTTGTATGTACCTTTTGTAGTGCTTCATCTGCCTTTTCAATCTGATTTTCACTGTTCTCCCTAAATGAAAATATCTGCAGAGTAAACATAGTAAATTAACTTAAGTTTGTCCTTGTACTCTATGACAACTGCTTGTAATCGATAACAGGTATTCTTTCCAATACTGGATTTAAAATCACTCAGTTACGCTTATCTCTGAGGCACATAGTTTAATAGGCATTTCTTCACGTATAGATCCCTACAAAAACTATGCCAGGCCACCCTCTTCATTTGTCTAACTTAGGTCCCAGTACCTTTCTGCATTTGATCTAGTGTGCTCTGTTGTTGCCAAGCAAGAAATTAGTCAAGTGTGTAAAATTTATTGTTGCAAGGCCTTATTAGGGATGTCAACTTTACATTAACTCACTTTGTGAGAGCCAGGGCTCTTGAAGGCCCTGTTGTCTTGTGAGAATTATTATAAAACGTGAGTGCGTGTTAGAAAAACCCTTCTACTAAATAAGTTTGGGAAGCCACAGACTTGGAAGTTTAGGAGTTAAGTGTACACAATAACGCAATTTAATTTGACTCCTGTTATGCTCACTAAAATGGTTTTAACAGGATTGTATGTTCTTTCCTTTACCACAAAATTAGCTAATTTAACCTTCTTCATGGCAAAGTGGCCTCATGCTTCTCTGAAGCTACCCATAAGAAATTTAGACAATGTAATTCTGAACAAACCAAGACTGAAAGAGTTTCCTCTACCTTCTTTGTAACTGCTTTCTTCTTAACAACTTCCTCAAAAGCAACAGCATTGACCTGCCTCACAAGACTGGATGATATCTTTAGCATGTCCTATTAATAGATATAATGAATATTTATTTTACAAAAAATTAAAGGTCAGGTTTGTATTGCATTGACAGATTGTCTTAGACAATTGAAGGGCCCGGTGTAAAAAGGGTGTAAGTGATGATTTGAGGTTGAAATCGAAATTGCTCCTATTTAGCTGAACATTGGCACACAGGCTGGTTTCCATGTGAGGAACGCTGTTGCGCACTTATTTCTTGACCTGAGATCTAAAATTTGAAGAATTAGCGTATTACTTTTGCGTGAAAAGTTTTGTTGAACTGAACTCGCTCAAGTGATGCGTGAAAGATTTCTTTTGTTCTCTACCTGAACTAAAACAAAGGAATTCAACCTAGAATCCGCGGTCCTGTTGTTTTCTTTGTGTCAGTTTTAAGCAAAAGTAATACGCTAATTCTTCAAATTGAAGCTCTCAGGTCAAGAAATAACTGCACAACAATGTTCCTTACAGGAAAACCAGCCTGTGTGCCAACGTTCAGCTAAATAGCAGCAATTAAGATTTTCAACCTGCAATCATCACTTACGCCCTTTTTCCACCGGGCCCTTCAATTGTCAACACAGCCATATATTAATTAAATTTTTTAGACAATAACATTTAGACCACAATACAGCTATAACATATTCCACCAGCAGAGAATAAAATAAATGATAAACTTTAGATGGATCATACTTAATTATTCATATCTTTTTATAACTAAAACTACATTGTACAGATTTATGTATCACCAATGAGGTATGGCACTAACTTGTGCTTGTTTTTCATATTCCCCAAGAAGAGTTTCCCAGCAGCTGAAAGCACTGCTCAAAGCATTTCTGAAAAAATAAATTATTAAAAAAATATTAAATAAATTATTAACTGTACTCATTTTCTACACAATAACAAGTCAGATCAATTGCCTCTTGCCAATGTTGGTATTGTGAATGGCTAGACAACCAATCAGAACGCATGTTATATTGGGCAAAATTTCAAAACAATCAATAACAATAACTATAAATAACTAGTTATCAATATCAATGACATTGATTGATACATTATTGTCAATTGATCAGGCCAGGAGTATTGCTTTGTGAGTCTCTTTTTGTGAGTCTCATTGAGACAGAGTGTTTTTCAAAAGGGTAAACCATTAAATTCCTACATCTTTTCCAGTCACCTGTCTTTCTTCATTTCTGTGTTCTTCTTTCTGAATGACTCCACAACAGACAGCAGCTGGTTGCCTAACTGTTCCTTAAGAGATGCAACTTTGTGCGCAAACTCACCAACTGCAAAAGCAAGATGGCATAATGACAGATTCTAATCTTGGCACACAAAAGGAATCAGAGATTAACATAAGTAACATAGGCCAACAAAAGATTAATACATTAATGTACTTTAGGAGATGTAGGTGCAGTAGAACCCAATTTAACAAAGTGCCAATGCAAGGGACTGGAAAAATGCATTTGTTATACTGTAATGGGGATTTGTTATACTGGGATCCTTTTAGATACACTTTACTATTACTGGGCTAAAGAATATCATTTTGTTTTAACCAGGGTCTTCATTATATAGGGGTCCATTATGTCAGGGTTCTACTATATAGGTAATGGTTAAGTTGCCCAAGTGCCACAAGTGGTTATTTAAGCAGACATGAAACAACTATGAGTGTAATTTACTCTAGACTTCCAGACCTCTCAAAACTTTTTAGGAGGGCCAATCCTCTTGCCAGCTTAGGGGTCTGGGAGAAGAAATTTAGTGCGAACTAAACAGCAACCAATCAACTGCAGGTGGCAAAACTGATCGCTGCTGGCATATATTAAGAGGGCTGCTATTCTCCCCTGGATGGGGTGCTAGTCCATAACAGTGTTTAACCCCCGGATTTTGTCACCAGTATCCATTTCTAGAGACAATGTGAAATACCCTGTAATTAAACATTTTTTCTCCCCCCACCCTACTCAGTACTGGGTGAGAAGCTAGTCAATCACAGGAGTGCTCCCATTTTGTTTGGTTTCCCTAACAGTAAGATGGTTCCCATTTATACACCTAGGTTAAGAGAGAGACAATGTGGAGCTAAATTTCTACTATATACCCCATCCCACTTGGTGAGAAGCTAGTCCACTGATCACATGGGTACCTCCGATATTTTGTTTGGTTTTCCTATCAGTATCTCCCCCCACCCACTGGGTTAGAAACTAGTTCATGGGGGTACCCCCAGTATTTTGTTTGGTTGAAATCCCTAACAGTTAGCTGGTACCTATCTATACACCTGGGTAATGAGAGGCAATGTGGAGTATAGTTTTTATGCCCTCCACCCCACTGGGTGAGAAGCTAGTCTATCTCAGGGGTACCCCCAGTATTTTATTTGATTGAAATCCCCAACAGTAACATGTAGCTGGTACACATTTCTACACCTGGATAAAGAGAGACAATGTGGAGTAAAGGTTAATTTTATCTTGTTAGGAACCAGAATACAAGATGTGCAGTGATGCAGAGATCGCTAGAGCACCCTCTAACCTTTGACCTTCTACTCTTCTGATCTAATGTATGACATGTTATGTAACCAATACACCACAAACTCCCCAGGGAGATGCGTAGTTATGGGGAGCATAGATCCCTTTGAAAGAACTGAAAATTTTGAGCCAAGATTGTTAATTACTGTATTTTCTTAATTAAATGCCAGGCCCCGAATAAACGCCGCGTCTAAAAAAGGAAGTCAGGAAATAAGCCCCTCGGACGTTTATTTCTGGTATAATGAACTTAAGGTGTAAGGACAAGATACAGGATGTCAAGCAAAAGGAATAAAAACCCTTTCTTAAAAAATGACAGGCCCAAATAAACTGCTGATTCAAACAAATGCTGGGTCCACCAGGCCAAGTTTGAAATAAACGCTGGGGGCGTTTAATTGAGAAAATACGGTAACATCTGAAGCTACTGCTGTGAGGGCCTTGAGTCACGTGCCATTAAAGCTCTGGTTCAGTTTAAAAACATTTTTCAAATATGGATATGTGCAATGCAGCCCTGCATGATAACAAGATCCAAGTTCTGAAAATATTCAAGATGCTATAACACTTCCTATTCGTCTTAAGATCACGCATTCAACATTGACTTGCCAAGATTGAAACACTTGCAATGGATAAAAATTTGACGGAACATTATTTGTGAAACAACATTAGAAACATTTTTATCATGTCATTGTTTTAGTATTAGCTCTCAAAGATAAGATGGCAAAAAACGCAGCATACCACTTTATGAACAGTATCACATGATATTGGTTGAGGTATTTAGTTACGAGCCTTGCAAGCTTAACATCAGTAACAGCTTGCATAAATTAATAAAATGTTATTTTAGCATTTTTTCAGTCACACATGAGCCAGCTGAAGAGCAGCATAATTACTGCATAACGTATGAAAACTAAAAGTAGCATTTTGCATCAGTGTTAGTTACATCCTGAAATTAAATTTGGCTTAAGACTAAATTTCCCAGAAATCACACCAAGCTCTTTGACAAGCTAAAAACATGATCCATAATATCATTTATGTTATTTCTTTTCAGATGTTGTTTTTGTTGTGCCTATAGACTGTTATAAATATAAAACCTACAGAGCTACTGTAGAAAAGATTAGCAAATAATAAACTGACTGTACAAAGACATGTGGGCAATAACTATTCGCAAAAGATAACTTAACAAGCAGCAAATATCTGGCATTTTACACAGGCTTACCTGTTTTCAGAAGTTTGATGGCGCTATGCGTATTAGATTTAAGAACTTCGTTTAAATTCGGATGAGGTATATCCCTCAAGCATCCTTCTCGAGCTCCAGACATTTTTTTCTTCTAACAGGTCAGTAAAACTCCTCAAACTTTAAAAACAGTTCCAAACAACATTTCCCTTCCTAGGCTTCCGATTAGAGGAGATTCCTTCGAGTTGCTTGTCCATTTCCGCTCATTTTCGATCTATATTTGGAAATCATGGCCAAATTTGGGGTAAACGCGCTCGAAAACACTCACGGGAAAAATGGGAAGGTGGGCCTGACGACAAATTTGTAAACTTATCAATAGTATTTTAGTTTGTTTTGTTTTAAAAGAGACTTTTTCGGTTTTTCTGTAAGAAAAATGTGAAACTAGATCGTAATTTAATTTTCTATTTTTTTTTTAACGAGAGATGATTCTATAGAGAGGCGCAAGGAAAAATTTGTATCAAAATAAGGGACAGTTCAACAGTTGTTTCCTTGCCACCAAAGATACCATGTACGATTTTCAAAGTACCCAGATAGACTTAAGCGAAAGAGGGTTTGAAAATGACGCAAAAAGTCCTTTTCTTCTGGAATCGAAGACTGTAAAACTTTACGATTATCACGATATACCGTACTTCCTTCGCGGCAACCCGTATGTAACTTCAGGGTACAGAGCATTCTTATCCTTCCGGATGTGCATAAAAAGGTAAGATATTAAAGATCATGATATTGACCTATAGCTGTTATCTTTTTCTACAAAGTTAGGCCTCGATCAAACAGGTGCAACATCATCGAACATTGCTGAGTGCAATTTTTTGTAGGACTTTTTGATGGTTATCAAAATCAAATTCAGTTCAACACCATTCGATATCCTTCATAGACATGCCCTTCAGAATCATTTACTCGTCATTCTTTCCTCCGCAGAGGAGACTACACGCTTGGTCCCACGCTACCATTTTCTCTCCCCCGCACTCCCGTTTTCTCTCCCCAGCACTAATATAATACTAATGTATAGGGGCCTCTGCGGAGGAGAGAATACTCATCATAAATTATCATTCAACAGGGTGCCCAAACACATTACTAAAACTTGCTTAAAGGGACACTATCCCGATAATGCGCATGCGTGAACGTCAGCTGTTATCTTTCAAAAACAACAATAGAACTGTCACATTGACGCCACAAGATCACCCCGCGGCCCGCACGGTGTTCCGCTGTTTACATCCTCGCGTTCTATAGCTCCGAGGAAGCTACAACTTAAATTTCTCAACGAAAAGGGTCTATAGATGACACTCCGTGATGCAAAACACAAATTATAAATCACCAGAAATCACCGGAGATTCTCGAATTTAATTGCAGTGAAAGCTAGAGATTTCTTTGGCGAAACATCACGTTAGACTTTAAACCTCTGAAACAACCTTAGAAAGCAGGAAATGATATTTCAAGTATTTTGCTAAAATTTTCTCGTTGGGTGCCCCTGATTATGATGATGTGATGCGAAAGACAAAATCTTGCAACAGAATTCAAAACAATAAGCCGGGCCGGGCATTACAAACATCAGCAGGGAAACTCGTCACGCTGCAGTGAATATTTCAGATCCTTTATTGTCGCAAATATAAACATGAGAGGCGGAAAAACCTATAAATATCCTAAACGAGCCAAATTCAATGTACCTATTATGCCAAGAGCGGCATAGAAACCACATTAAGTCGCTTAACAAACGATCAGAGGTCAAACCAACGGAGAATAACAAACGGCGAAAGCCACAAGAATCCACCAGATATGACCTCGATATGACCTCGAGAATGCGATGCCTAAGTTGTAACGGCTCAATTCAGTCAACATTTAAAAATCCTCCAAACTAAACCCGCTACAAAAACACAAGAAGTAAAAATGGTCAAAAGACCAAGATAAGGCACGGCGTATAAATACGTGAAGTAGAGTTGTGCAGGCCTTCCAACCCATTTTCTCGCCGTGTCAGTCGAATACAGACACATTATCCCTTCAGTCGTTTCCACGTCTCATGAATTGCTTTCTTGATAGATATCATCTATATTCTGCTACGCTGCTGGTTCCATTTCTGCTTTTTCCTGTCACGAAATCTTTTCTGAGCTTTTACGGAAGCTGGAGGGAGAAAGAAGCCTTCGTCCGGCACTATAGCGCTTCCCTCTTCTCGGCCCTCCATCCAAAGGCATTGAAAACAATGCCAAAAAATCCCGATTTCACACAAATTGCAACTTAACGGGAACTATGTATCATTAATCTATAGTTCTACGAAGGTTTACGGCAATATCGAACTTAACTGAGCACGATGCAAATGGATTTTAAAGGTTCGATATAACTTCTCGCGTCTTTTGAATTTGCGACATCCTGTCGAAAAATCAAAGTATGGAGCATGCGCATTAACCGGATCGTGGTCCTTTAATTCAACTGTGTTGAACAGTGTTGAATGATAATGGTGAATCTGTTTGCCTGGAGGCGAGCTTAGTGCTTTCATGTGTACCAACTTTTTGGGGCAAAATGCATTTTCATCTCGGGTGTGGGCTTCGGAAGATGACCCGATGCATTCTAAAGATTGCCGAAGACAGGTGAAAGCTTTTGCTAAACACGGCTCGAATATCAGTTTTAAAATGGTGGCGTCAAATTAACATCGACCTGCAGGAGGTGTCTTCAGGTGTTGCATTATGAGACAACATGATGGCACTAATTCATAAAACTACAAGCTCATAGATATGTGTTTCGAGCCTTCCAGGCTAATGTTTCATGTTTTAGAAATAACAAGTTAAAATTAGAAAGAACTCCAAAGATGTCATCTCCTGTAGGTCGATGCTAATTGACACAACATTTTAAAAAAACTTGGTCATCTTGGAGTGAGACACCAGTTTTTCTTCTGCTCAGCTTTATAAGGTCAACAACAACTTTATTAAATACACAAAAGTCTAGATGAGTTGCATTGGGCAATCTGATTGGTTGCTCAAGCATTCCACAAATTTTGTGGGTGCCATTTGCATATTTTTATCCAGACTGCTTGTGCAGTTAAGCATTTTAAGACGGATTCCGCTCAACGTTCGAGCAATAAGTGCAAAAAATATTCACCAAAAAACTATTCATAGCAGGGTAACATTTTAAATGCTATTTGAAACATCTCACTCTAGTTCACTTGCCCAAGTGACCCAGCAATGAAATTCTCAAGCATTCTCAAGAAAATTAATTTCAAATCTCGTAAAAGTATGCTAAAAACGGGCGCCATTTTGTTTTGAACTGACATGAAGCGTCTTTTTAATTGAAATATGGATAACTTCAAAACCAATTTTCTCTCGCGGGGTCAGCTTGGGAGCAAAAGTAACGATAAGTTCTTCTTATCTGTTCTCAAAATGTGACAGTGCTGCAAGTATTTTTTTGGTAACTTAATTTTTGTACTTACTGCTCGAACGTTGAGCGGAAATCGTCTTAAAGGCCTAGCTTTTTCAGTCTGTTGTACATTACCCTTGTTCTTTTCTTTGTCGACTTCCACATGTGAACATATTGAAAAGAAATGACCAAGATTTGGATTTAGACCTCCTCCTAGCATATTTTTACTAGATGCGAAACCAAATCCTAAGCTGAAATAAAGTTATCAATCTATCCAGTGACTTTTTCAGTCTGTCTTCATTCAGGCCAAGGGTTGATAACAATAAAAATGGGTCTTGTACACAATTTACCCAATGTACTTTTTAAACCACTGATCTATTCTGTTTGTTTCAATTGTGCTTTAGCTTGTTTTTGTTGTCCAATGAATCCGTCAACATCTGGTCCCATTTGGTTGCATTTTTCTACTTCTTTTATCTCCTTCTTGTTGACAACTTGGTCAGAATTCCAGAAAACAATGGGACATTCTCTGATCATGTCGTGCTGACCTCACTACTCATTGGGTACATGGTAAGAAGGAAACAATCTTCTTAGTTAACAACATTATTTTGTTACTGACTTGACTCTGATGATGACTTCCACTCAGGTTGTCAAAACATCAGTCAATGTCACCACAAACAGTCCTTCTCAGGACTACACTGACCCAGACAATCATAACTTACTGACTTATTATATTAGTGTATTGAAATGTTAAATATTCAGAAACCAAGTATCTATTGACATTATATTCCTGTAACAAGGGATATATAAACACTAGTCAGTGGTGCAACATTGACACTGGTGTATGAAGTAAAGGAAAACTTTTCCCACATTTTTGCACACCACCAGACCGATCATCATCCCACACGAGAGCCCTTTTACACATTGATGACATCTTGTAATTTTCAACTGTAATTTAGTATATTTTTTGCCAATATTTTTCAATTGAATTTCATCAAACTCCTTTTCCTTTGTTATTAACATTCTAAATTTGACTTGTTGAAGTCATCGACAAATGACGAGCCTGGGAGCTGGTGCCTCAGAGGATAGTTGATCTCAAAGTGCAATTAGTAGCAAAGCAATGGAGGTAGCCATTGCAACCTTGTGACCAGGCACCATCATAAGATTATAAGATCAGTGGATTAACTGGTTCTCCAAACAGGCTGAATTTGCTTATGCACTCTCCCCCATGTCTTTCTTGCAAGCATCATACAATGTAACATAATTACCTGACGCAATTGCCTTGCAGATCTCCATGTTCTTTTCATCCTGTTACCATTTATTTTGTTGTCACTCTGAGAAAGTTTTTCACCTGTGGTTGTCACTGGACCTGGCTGGTATCTCACTTGGTTTGTGTGCCTGCTACATTCCCGCAGTGTATTATGCATTCTACTGTCATGTGGTAAGTACATGTTACAGACTATGCACTTATTGACTAAGTGAGATGGCTGGACAGCAACATATTTGTCTCTGGGTCATGCATACAAATCTTGCTGCACTTGGTTTGGGTGATGTCACTAATGGTCATAGCACATTTTAATTTGCTTTAGTCTAAAGTTTTAAAAAAGTTAAGTGCTTAATAAATAGATTCCATTTGATTCCACACATGTCTACACTGATAGCACACAGATGAGGTCAAAACATGGTAAGAACATAGAGTTATGGCCCGTGGCTCGTAGCACTACTGTTCTAACCACATTTTAACATCTGTGCATTTCAGAGTACACATGCATGACCAATTGCTTAATATTTTATTTCCAGACTTGGCAAGGCATTTACCTGAGTGGCGTGGTTTTGATAACTTTCATTTCACTAGCATTTCAATTTCATCCTTCTTTCCTGACATCTCGTTGGGCTTCAAGGAGGCTTCTGTTATTCTGTAGCTTGGTAGCATATGGTGTTGTTCCATCACTTCACTGGGTTCTGCTTCTCGGAGGATGGAATGACTACTCTGTCAGGGTATGTGATGAACTTGAGTGTAAGCTGGACTAAGAAGTCACAATTTTTGTGAATTGTCATCAGATGTTCTCTTAGCGGAGTCAATCAGTGATTTCAGGTACTAAACAATTTAGCTCCTAGCTATCTGACAGAACTGTTGCGCATTTATGAACCTGCCAGATGCCTTCGCTCATCTTCTGACAAGTGGCAGTTGCTATTGAATCCTACAACTTAAAGACAAATGGACTCGGAGCTTTTTCAGTCATTGCCCCCCTACTTTGGAATGAACTGCCCATGGCAATTTGATCTAAGTTACAGACCTTCCTTTTTAAGCAAGCTTATGATTTATCTTAGGATTTTACAAAGAAAGCATTGTAAAGCGCTTAACACTTAAAGGGATAAGCGCTATATAAATATAATTTATTGTATTTTATTGTATTTCAATAATCAGTAGAATCAACAATATTCAACAGAAACCGGTATCAGTTAATTTATTGATAGTGAAAAGCAACAAAAATCGAGACTCAATATTTGAGTGATTTACCATTTTCACTGATTTTCTTTTGAGTTTTTAATATTGATTTTCCAGTAAATCATTGATTCTTGAGCATTACTTGTTATTGAATTTAACATTAATGTAAAAATGACACTAAAAATCTGCAAAAATAACATGACATCAGGCAAATGTTAGGCAGAATTTTGTTTTTTCACAAAATTTTCCCCTTTTTCATTTTTTTACTTTTCAGCTTTTCATTCCAAAAGTAGCTGTGATGTATATGTTAGGAGTACTTGCCTTGGGATTTTATGCCCTGAAAGTTCCAGAAAGATACTTTCCAGGTAAATTACCATCAACAACAATGTTGAGAGTATAAGCTTAAAGTTATTCCTCTCACCTTGGTTGGCTCCTTGTTTTTTGCTTTCTCCTGTAGCTTTAAATTTCTTTTTCCCTTTGACCATGCCATCTTAGGCACATCACAAATCATAGTTTTGACGCAACCACCAAACAAAACAAATCATAGATGTTCCTGTAAAGGAAGGCTTGTGTTTCAACTAGTTATTTTTACTGGACAGATTTTAGCAAGATAAGGGCCAATTTAGACGGTACAATTTTCCCTTACGACTGTAGTATGCGACTTGTTCACGTCACGTCTACAACACAAATCTTGTAGTCTAAATCAGATGTACAACATTTTCAGGACAGTTGAACGCAACACAAAAACTGTCGTAGCATTTTGAAACATGTTTTAAAACCCTACGACAGTCGTAGCCACAATCAAAATGTTAGAATGACAAGTTGTTTATGATCTTTGCTTGACACGAGCAGCGCGCGCTACAAAAGTCGCATACGACAGTCATATTAAGCAAAAGTTGTACCATCTAAATCGGCCCTAAGAGACCCATAAGTTCAGTGAAGTAATTTGAAGTGATTTGGTGAATAATAAGCCAAATTTGGCCTATTTGCCCCTTTAATTTCTGTTTCAAAAACGAGGAGAAGTACTTGCTTGGAGGAATTATATGTGCCCTGCTTAATTTGATGGCCGGTGAGAGAAATTTTTGTCACTATTCTGTGATGCAGTAGTTCTGCCATGTTGCACTCTGGAATAAGCAAGTGAGCGTGCTCATTAGGTTAGAACTAGGTGTTTATGCAACTCCCCATTGGAGTCACTGCATGCTTTCCATTTACCTTGTCACAAATTCCAGAAATTTCAGTTAGGAGGTGAATGGAAAACACTTTAATTTTCGGTTTGTCCGCCTGGAAAATTCCAGGAATGAACTTGAACATCTCAAAAGGTTGACCCATCTTCCCGGTTGAAAATGGAATAACATGATCCTTTGGCACGTTTCCCATTTACCTTACCAATTCCAGGCCCATAAAAACCAACTTTTTGCCGACCTGGCAGTACCAGGTTGTGTGAAGCAATGCAACAACTTTTTCCCAGAAAGAAATTCCACTCAAATCATAAGAATTTTTTACTAAGTGGAAAGCGCCCACTATTTTATGAGTAATAAACCCTGATCACCCATCTCATAGTCTCACGTGTGTTTTTTTGGCAGGTAAACTCAACTATGTGGGCTCCAGCCATCAGTGGTGGCATTTATTTATTGTATTAGCTTACTGCTGGTGGTACAGATCCAATGTCATTTACATGAAGTATAGACTCAAGTACGAGTGTGCAGGCTTCAATGAACTTACATCTTCTGAGTTACCCTTTGATTTTTTATAATAATAATCTAGTACTTTGTATTAGGTAGAAACTCTTAATAAACTCTTCATATTAAATGAACTTCTTGACTTTGTGTATTATACTTTTGTTGGTACTGTAAGTTCAAAAATATAATAGTTCCTTAAAGTGCACCTAACCCCAAAATATTTTTTACTCTAATATAAATCTTTGCACCTATTTTAAAAACATTTCGCCATTATTTGCAGTTTTTGACTTTCTTATGGGCTTCAAAACTTACGACAAACTAAGCACCATTTGTTGCACGACCGAGTTAGAAGGGGCATGGGTCTATTCTTGATTTGACGTCACAAACTGCTTTGCATGCATGTTTACAAAGACTTAAGGAGATGCAAATCAGTTTGTGATGTCAAATCCAGAATAGTCCCATGTCCTCACTAGCTCGGTCGTGTACCAGATGATGGCTAGATTTCGTAACGTTTACAGCCTATAAAAAGTCAAGACTGAGGGGGATTTCATAAAAAAAAAGGCGTAATGCTTTTCGAACAGGTGCAAAGAGTTATTTTAGCGAAAAAAATATTTTGGGGTTAGGTGCACTTTAAGACCAACTTCTCTTGGAATTACCGGTAGCAAGATCAGCAATGTTTGTAACTAAGCTTACCTAACAGCTTGCAGGTAACATGGTTCAGCACCAACAAATATTCGCAGCATCAGTGTTAAAGTTATAAAACCATTCAGCAAGTGGCAACATCATACATGTTCTGTCTTGTAATATTGTCTGGCAAATTTCTCCACTTGGAGCTGTCTTGTCTATTTATTTATTTAGTCTATTTATTACTTATTTATTTGTTTGTATCAATATTTACACAGGAACATGTTTGGATTTCAATGTAAGTCTCAAGCTTATGCAACAGTTGACCAAAAGGTGATATGGGTAGTCAGAAAACCTTCTAGGTTTTGCAGTTGCCAGTGCATAGTCAATGTGATAAATGCTTCCCTGCACAAATGTGTAGCGTTTTTTTTTTATGCATGTTTTCTAATTGAGTGAGGCACAGCTGTCTTTGAAAATGTCAATAGAAAGCCTAAATGTATCACCTTGACTTGTGGTCTTGTTGCACAGGCTTAAAGCTTTGATCAGACAATATCTCCATGCACAAACTTAGTAGAGTATAGTACTTGATTACTAATTCACAGAGATTACCAAATATTGTACTCCTATTGTGCTTGGAGGTGTTAACTGTATTTTTGGACTCTTGATCAAAAAGCTTATTAATAAGCAAGTTTCTTGCCAGTTTCTGTGATCAGTAATTGCCCCATTTTTCAGTCTCTCAGCTACAGCAAAAACTGGCGACATAAAATAAACTGGGCATTAGATTTACTAAAAACTTTTCTTTTTCACAAAACTAACAGGGTACTTAAGCCTGTTGTTTGGCTACCTGGAACACCAAATTTTGTCTCATTGAGCTTAGATATCATCTGTTGCAGAAGAGATGGAGCGCAAACTGTCAAGCCTTTGTTTTGCACTGAAATTCTTTCCAAGTCTTTTGAACAGTGGAGCAGGCGCATAATCATCAAATGGAGAAGCAACGTTTTCCTTCTGAGATCCTTGGTGTTGTAGGTTTTGAGAACTTCCACAAATGTCAACATCACCCGCACTGTTACTTTGGCCTTGTGTAACCTGAGAATCATTAATGAAATGATGCACCAAGGAACTGCATGAACTTCTGTGGCTTGTAGCCTCTGCCGGGCTCTTGCATAACTTTCCATCTTTTCCAGTCTTGTGGTGTTCATTTTCATGCAAGAGTTTGTTCAGTTTTGCAGAGGAGACATCTTGTAAAACATTTGTCAGAGGACCCTTGTGAATCACATGTTTACCACCATTTTTTTCAAACTGTGCATTTGAGGAATTGATGACATCAGTGTCAGGAGACAAATGTGAGTTTGCATCCTGCACTGATTTTCGTGGGAAAAGTTTTGTTGAGTGTGTTGCAGCCTTAGACTTTGCAATGCAGGAGGGTTTCATTACTAAAGGTTTCCCATGATTACAACTGTCTTTAACCTCTTCATCTTCACTATCGCTGGACCAGAGGTCACTGCACCCAAAGATCTCGTTCAGATCAGAGACATTTAGCAGACGTTTTGCTTTTGGTGCTTTCAATCGCCGCTTTTGGATAGACTTCTCTCCATAATCATTGTCCACCTCATCATCATCATCACTTGACTCTACAACAACTACGCTTTCACAGGATGAGAATGCTTTTAATTCTGCTTCCATTATTGCATATTGTGACATCACTGGCTTACCAGGGCCAGCGCTATAGTCAAATTTAACTTGATCACAACTCTCCAACAAGTTTGGGTTCACTTTCACAGCTTCACTTTTTTTAGAGTCAGGGCAATAATCATTATCATCATCAGACCTGCATTCTTCTTTGTGCTCAAAATTAGCTGCCATAACATCGATCTTTAATGCCTTGAAATCACAAGGCAAGTCATCGTCATCATTGTCATTGTCGCCATTACTAACAGGACTGTAATCAATGTCTCCCCCAGTTATACCAGCAGCAAAGAAATATCTGTTCTCATCACCCACGCTTACAATGGGACTACATCTCTCCAGGGAACATGACTGGTTTTCTCTTGTGGATGGCAGAATTGAATCAATAATGTCCTGCAGAGAGTCATCATCAGGCTTTTGATACTGGACTGCAGAGGCATGGCACTGTTCAGATATCTGATGCACACTTAAATCTTTCAGTTGCTGTGACAGTAAGTCCATTTCATTTTCACAGGTATTGGATGTTGAGGGTTTGTCTGCCTTCTTTTTCTCTGCAATGTCCACATAATCATTATTACAAATATTTTCTCATACTTCTGAATTAATGTCATTACATGATGACACTCCTTGCCCCAAAACCTGTTTTCAAACTCTGTCCCCCCCCCCCCCTTTGCCCGCCGCCAAGTCTTGTGCAAGAGGGGGGATAAAGGGAAAAAACAACTCCTCGGCATATTAATTTATTTTCACACTGAATCCTACAAAATAAATCGATTGGAGAATCAACACATTGAACATGAAAACAAGGCGAATTCTATTATCATTCTACCATAATGTCAGCAATGTTATTTACATTTGGTGACTGCCAAGTTGCTTTTAATAATTAGAAACTTGCTGAACAATAACCAAATACAGTAGCTAATTGCTTTACTTGACATCTTAGGTTTTTCTGGAAGTAGTAATCCAGTAGTTTGTTAGAAGATGTTGCCATGATTGTTCTGTCAGAGTACAGACTAACATAAACACCTCCATTTACCATATATGTAATTACCAGGTGTCATACTCTGATTTATCTCAATCGCTTAGTATGTAATGTGGTTTAATTTTAACCTTTGTTCAATTTTTTTCTCTGGTAATGTATGATAACGAGTATCAAACAAAGCAAAATAAAAATTGAGCCAAGGGTAAAATTGAACACATCAGGAAAATACTTACTTGACTTTTTTGAAAGTTTGGCAGCTTTGGCATTGTTAAATTCTTCCACAAGGTCAGGATAGACCTGATTGAAAAGCTGCAAAATGATAAACATCAGTATACCAAACACAGCCAATCCATCAGAGAAAAATCTGTTGAGTGTCTGACCCACTCATAACCAAAACGTACAGTGCCTTATTACGTACAGTGCTTTATTATTAAACATGGAAATCCCAATTCAATCTTGGGAGAACTTAGTGAAAGCGTAGTCATGGTATCAAAAGAAAAAATGAGATGATTACATGTAGTTTTGACTTTGAAAATTTTAAGTTTGAAGACCACGACATAAATGAATTTTCCACTCAATACTAATATAGGGGTGTCTGTTACCAATGTTTAAATATAGCATTGAAACAAATATTTAAATAGAAGAAATAAATAAAAATAACTAATAATGGAAAGCACATAATTCTATAAATCTCTCCTCTGTTCAACTGTTATGTATGTGAAAGTTTTGCTAATTTAGTAAAACAATTAACAAACTTGTCCAATAACAAATTGGAGAAAATTTAAAAAAATGCAAGAATATAACTGCACACTAGTTAGGATGCCACAAGAGCTGCAATCAATTACAGTCACAAATAAACTGTCAACCCTTTGACTAGCTGTTGTGCTAGATGTTCAAACATATCAACTACCCCCTCCAGATGTGTCGTAAGCACATGCTTCGTGCAGCATTCACTTTTACTTACCTCTCTTGGTTCCACAGTCACAAAAGAAAAGGGACATGTTTCACCTAATTCTACATTTTGCCACTCAACTTCGTAGCATTCTACTTTCTGCTGGATTCGGGCTTTGACAATCCTATGAAAAATGTTGAAACAAAGTGCTACGAGTTAATCACCTTATAAATTAATTTGACAACTGAAGGTTCTATCATGATAGCTTTAAGCAACTTAACAACATGAAATACAGTCAACTGCAGACATAACGTTTTGTAAACTGAGAGCCATCTGACAATTTGGAATACAAAATGAAGAAGGCAAGGCCGAGAAATAATATCCTTGTAAAAACCAAGTTTTGGTTTATTACAAGATAATTGATATTGATACAATATTTCGGCTCTATTACTCTTATTTTTCATTTTGTAAAATTTTACACTTTATAAATTCACAACAGTTTTAAACTACAAAATGTGCAAGTATATGGTATGTGTAACTAGACACCCAAAATAACTTAAAAGGTTACATGAACTAGATAGATGTCCAAGGTTCATAAACACATCGTTTCTCACAAACATGCCGTATTGTTTTGTCTCAGCTGACAAACAGTAAGCTGAGATTTTCCAAGAACTTAAATTTCTGAGTGAATTTGGAAAAACTAAGCCCATAACTTCTCGCTTTCTGCGACCAAACTGTGATCTCTTTATAAATGTATCCCCCTAGTACATGTACAGCCACTGGAATATCTGCTGGTATGAATAACATTAAAAGCAGGAAAAAAGGCAGGCGGTCCAAAACTTGTTTTCCGTTCTAAACTGTGCCTCTTTTCCTACACAACTTGAGGGTAGTCAGTGTCATATCACGTATGTCTTTTATACCACCCTTATTCATGAATCATCCTAGCTGCAGCATTCGTCTGCTCATAAGTTGTTGGGAAGGTTTGACCGTGAGCCGAATTTTAGATTTTATTCATTTTATTCTGTCATAAAATTAATAAGTCTCTGTCCCTACTCACCAGTTCCCCCACCACCTATTTCAATGTTAAATGTTTGACAGACAATGATGCAGAAGAAAAGTCCACTGAAATCCAACATTGAAAGGAAGGAGGGGAGCAAAAGCAAGGTAAAATGTGACAACCTTCCCAACAAAATTGGTAAAGGTTGTAGTTAAACGTAACTCACAAGACAAGCATGCATCTCTGATGAAGGTTATTTTTTGAGTTAAATACCTTTCTGGTTGAACAAGTGTTGTGGTGTGATGCTGCAGGGATGAAGTCATTTGCCAGTATGTGATCAACAGCAGAACCTTGAAAAACAATTATAGAGATGGTGCATTAGTATGCAAATAACTCACCAGAAGCACAAGTACAATGAATTCTAGAAAAACACGGCATATCCCACAGGTAAATGTTACAGTTGATTTCACTGTTTTGTGCGGGCCCACAATTTGCAGGCAATTCAATTCTTTATAATCACTGATATTTCATATTTTAGGCCAGAGAGTGGTCTGAGCTCAAACTGCTTAAACTGAACTGGGGATGTCAAGATACAAAGCTTGGCAACTAAGACCATGATAAGTGGAGCGATCTTTGTTAACACATTTGATGGTGGTGATAAAGATGATGATGTCGATGACGACAACATCACTCCCTTCACAATAAATATTTTTTATTATATTAACACACCCAAACTTGTGATAAAATAATCATGTGCTGATGATGATGTAAACAATGCACAATACTAATAGAAACTGCTTTTAAAATTAACTTTTATTTAATTCATACCTTCTCTCTAGTGTATTCCTCTGGCCATTCTAAATTCTTGAAACAAAATTCCTTCGAACAGAGGAATAGAAAAAAATCGCATGGTGGCTATAATAACTGTTTTCAAGTCTAACCTAGTACATTGTACGTCTAAAATATTTATTTTCAAGTCACACTATATTTATTTAGAAACTGCTATAGACAAATTAAGTAACTGTTGCAGTTGTTAGCAGCCTGAAACTGCAATATATGGATTTCAGGGTGATGACTTCAGGCTAGGATTTCAAAAGCACACGTCTGAATGGCAATTACTTCAATTTTCATTTTGACTTACCACTCTGAAACCAAAAAAAAACAAAAAACAGACCCTTCTGGGGAACTGATTCATGCATGACGTGCAACTGCACTTACATAAGATACAGTGCCTCAAGTCCTGTCCCTTTAAAAAATAAAGAAACCTCTACTTGCTACCTGTACCTGCAGTCCCGGTAGATCTGGACTCATTATCTTGAGAGAAACTTGTTGAGGGACAACTTTAGGAGCAAGAAATTCCTGAATCACCTATGGGCAACGACACACAGAAAAAAGTTGAGCATGTCAACTTATTTCTTAATGCTCTTTTAATACTGTCTTCTATGCATTACTGTCTTACACCACTGAGAACTGTGAAAATTTGATTTAACGATATTTATTCTCTTGGACACCTCTGGCCTCTCTCTATTTGCTACCAAATGTCGGTACAAACTTATCTCCCTATCTCTGTTTTAGAAAATAGACAATGCATTCGTGTTTACATGACCTTGTGCAATTTTAAAGGGGAATTGGTAGAATTCAAATGTTTGGAAGATTAACCCAAGACAATGCACCTAGTTCATTATTGCTTTGTCCCAAACTACCAATTGAAACATTCAAGGAATTCACTGCTCAGAAGGTAGTCAAGAATAATAAATTATAATATTATTATTGTAACTCATGAGCTGTGAAGTTCTTAGAATTAATATTTATTAAACATTTGTGGGCCTGACATCATACAGACTGGTGCTAGCAACAGTAAGGTTATTGTTTTTCATCACTTTTTTCAACCACACAACTTCACAATAAAACAATCAGACACTTCAAACAGCAAAACAATTTTTGTCAAACCTAAAATGGGAGTCTTACCTCAGGGTGTGGAAAGTTCTTGTCTTTTAAAGCTTTGCTGAGAGACAAGAATTAAGGCAGTGAGTTTGAAATAGTGAATTTATATCTGAATGGAGATCATTCGTTTGGAAGAAGTCTTCAGTTGGACAGGTGTGTTTTCCAATCAAGGTTTTAGCAAGAAGGGTGTCCAGGTTTTCTATGGATGCCCACCTTTTAAAGAACTTCAAGGAAAATTCACTTAATCTCTTATAATTTTATGGGTAAACATACCTCCTGGACATCCAGTTTTCAATGTGTTGGCTAAAAGCTCATTTCCTGTATTGATGCTTAACTTGCAGTAACAATACAGTAACATATATAATACGGCTCATTTGAATTTCAGGTGAGTTTTGTATCATATGCATAGTCTGTGTCAATACCACGGAATAAACTCAAGGAGCTTGTGCTTGCAAGTGGTCATTACGTTTAGACTCTGTTGGACCATACTGTCTGTATTACATTGACAACTGGTCTCTGTAAAGAAAGCTGTGACTGCGATGAATAATAGAGAATACTAACTGGAGTTCACACTGTGCAGTGCCAGAGAAATTGATTTACAGTATACTGGGCTGATTTCAATCAATGAAAGATTTTCAAGTGCAAATTACAACCAGTTTAAAATCAATTAATCAATTAATTGTACTATTTAAGTAAGTACAGTAACTGCACTATTTACCATAACGGATTCAAAGAAATATGTCTCAATACTAAGAAACTATCATTGCAATCCACTATAATTTAACGAGACAATGCAGTAAACTGTGTAGGCACTCTGAAATAAAAAAGTTTTTGTTCTTGCTTATTGGGTTGGCAACACTAAACAACCTGTCACCTAAAAGTAATGTAGACAGAGATTTAAATCTGGAAGGCATCAGTAATGAGCTATCACTTGAATGTAAGCTATCTAGTGGCTATCTTTAATCCTATTACTTCAGACTTCAGGTCAGGCCTCCGATGAGTAAAAATTGAGTCTAAATATGACTTAATAATATTGAAACCATCTGGTATCTATCTTTTACCATTTAACAGATTTCTCTATGCTTGAAATATTTTCATCTTGGATTGTCCCTTTGGTCCATTCATAAAACCTAAAAAAAACTGCTGTGTAAGGTATGAAACAAGTACATGCACAATGAAAGTCAACACAGTTAAAAATGGTGTAAATGTAGTACACACTTGTAACAACTGCAGTAATTTGTAATAAAGACATAGTTAACTTCACTGCAACAACATCTTCAATCATTTCAGGGATGGACTGAGTTGAACTGAGCTGATTCTAGTGCAGAACAAAGCTGCCATCTAACAAATTAATTTTACTAAAATTAATACACCTTAATCTGTGGTATTACAGATAATAAATATGTGCCGACATTTTACAAATTGCACATAATTTTCTTGTATATTTTATTTTGCACAATCATATATTAAGAAAAATGCAAGCAACAAGTGTTATCTGTAAAACATTAGAAAAAAGTGCATTATTTTATTATTCCACTAAATTTAACTTGTGATTTAGCTCCAATGCACAGCAGTAAGCCAGTCAAACCAGGAAACTACAATGTAAAAGAATATCTTACATTCAAACATTTGCATTAATTTTTCCACTGTGCAAATGCTCAGTACTCAGTGGAAGAACAATGGTGTACATGTGCTCACCTGTCAATTAAGCTGTCATGATTGAAATTTCTAATTAATTTCATGGCAATTTCTTTTCCAACTCCTGACACTCCTTGAGGAAGGTAATCACAGCCTAAGAGTATTCCAAGTGCCACTAGTTTATGCCTGTTGAGATCTACAAATTAAACTTGAAGTAAGGTCCATATCTAACAAGTCTAACACTGAATTAATAAAATTAACATCAAGAGATCGTCAACCAATCAGGACAACGACCAGAGACTTGTAACATCTACTGACAATTCACAGTTCACTTGACTCTGATGACAACTTCCGCTCAGGTTGTCGAAACGTCAGTCAATGTCATCACAAATAGTCCTTCTCTGATCTTAGGACTACATTCACCCGCACGATCATTGTTTACCTACCTATGACTGAATTAAAAGGAGGCAGAAAAATTACAGTAAAGCCTTAGTGCCATCCAATACAGCAACCTTATATTTAACCCAAATTATAAATACTAAAAGTTTGAATTTCTTCAACACTTTTTAAAGCAAGTGCCTGTTTTTTGTTTGTTTTTGTTTTGTTTTTTAAATTATGGTAAATGCCATTCAGCTTTTACTGAAGGTGGCGCCTAGGATTAAGGGGAGGGGGGTGGTAAAAATGTGTCAGAGCTAAAAACAGTCTATCTGGCCATCTATGCAACAGCTGAAGATCTACAAAGAGTGTAAGTACATAGCAATGATAATATATTTTTGTAAACATATAAATCAGTGCTTAATAAATTTACTAGTTAGTACTCCTCAATAGTCTAATGAAAGTCCAACACAACAGGGCAAAGCACCTGCACTCTAGTGAGTCATTTTACAAGTGCCCTGCTGTTCCATGTGCATGCATTTATAAATTCAAAATTTATGGAAAGTTATGAATTCTATATAGAAGTTGTGACATTCCAATTTTGCACTCTCTCCACATTTTGTCCTACAAATATAGTGTTACATACTTAGCTGGGACTCAATATCCTCCATTTTATAGCATTCCACAGATGCATCCTGAAAGGAAAGAATAACAACTCAACATAACTGAGAGAAATTGACAGTGACAATAAAAAAGCTCAAGTTTTTTGCAGCTTCGTTTTCACATGAAGACTTAAAGAGTTGAACCTCCCATGAGTGGACAAGCTTGGTGTTGCATTCGACTGTCCACTAAAAAATGGTGTCTGTTTATAATTATGGGAGGCTATAACTGTAGCATATTTCTATGTGGCTGAGTGAGAGGTTATGCCTAGGTGTCCACTAGGCATTTTGGCTGAGTGAGAGGTGTCCACTTACGCCTAGGTGTCTACTAGGCATTCTGGCTGAGTTAGAACTGTTCAGTTATGCCTTGGTGTCCACTAGACATTTTGACTGAGTGAGGGGTGTCCACTTATGCCTAGGCGTCTAGTAGGCATTCTGACTGAGTGAGAAGTGTCCACTTATCCCTAGGTGTCTACTAGGCATTCTGGCTGAGTGAGAGGTGTCCACTTATGCCTAGGTGTCCACTAGGCATTTTGGCTAAGCAAGAGGTGTCCATTTATATCTAGGTGTCCACTAGGCATTTTGGCTGAGCAAGAGGTGTCCATTTCTGCATAGGTGACCATTTGGCATTTTGGCTGAGCAAGAGGTGTCCACTTATTCCTAGGTGTCCACTAGGCATTTTGGCTGAGCAAGAGGTGTCCACTAGGCATTTTGGCCAAGCAAGAGGTGTCCACTTATGCCTCGGTGTCCACTAGGCATTTTGGCGGAGCAAGAGGTGTACATTTATGCCTAGGTGACCACTAGGCATTTTGGCTGAGCAAGAGGTGTCCATTTATGCCTAAGTGTCCATTAGGCATTTTGGCCAAGCAAGAGGTGTCCACCTATTCCTAGGTTTCCACTAAGCATTTTGGCTGAGCAAGAGGTGTCCACTTATGCCTAGGTGTCTACCAGGCATTTTGGCTGAGTGAGAAGTGTCCACTTATGCCTAGGCGTCTACTAGGCATTCTGGCTGAGCAAGAGGTGTCCATTTATGCCTAGGTGTCCATTAGGCATTTTGGCCGAGCAAGAGGTGTCCACTTATTCCTAGGTTTCCACTAAGCATTTTGGCTGAGCAAGAGGTGTCCACTTATGCCTAGGTGTCTACTAGGCATTTTGGCAGAGTGAGAAGTGTCCACTTATGCCTAGGTGTCTACTAGGCATTCTGACTGAGCAAGAGGTGTCCATTAATGCCTAGGTGTCCAGTAGGCATTTTAGCTGAGCAAGAGATGTCCACGTATTGCTAGGTTTCCACTAAGCATTTTGGCTGAGCAAGAGGTGTCCACTTATGCCTAGGTGTCTACCAAGCATTCTGGCCGAGTGAGAGGTGTCCACTTATGCCTAGGTGTCCACTGTACTAAGCATTTTGGCCAGGCAAGAGGTGTCCACTTTTACCTAGGTGTCCACTGGGCATTTTGGGTGAGTAAGAGGTGTCCACTAGACATTTTGGCTTAGCAAGAGGTGTCCACTTATGCCTAGGTGTCTACTAAGCATTCTGGCCGAGTGAGAGGTGTCCACTTATGCCTAGGTGTCCACTGTACTAAGCATTTTGGCCAGGCAAGAGGTGTCCACTTTTACCTAGGTGTCCACTAGGCATTTTGGGTGAGTAAGAGGTGTCCACTAGGCATTTGGCTTAGCAAGAGGTGTCCACTTATGCCTAGGTGTCTTCTAGGCATTTTGGCTGAGTGAAAAGTGTCCACTTATGCCTAGGTGTCTACTAGGCATTCTGGCTGAGTCAGAGGTGTCCACTTATGCCTAGGTGTCCACTAGACATTTTGGCTAAGCAAGAGGTGTCCACTTATGCCTAGGTGTCCACTAGGCATTTTGGCTGAGCAAGAGGTGTCCATTTATGCCTAATTGTCCATTAGGCATTTTGGCCAAGCAAGAGGTGTCCACTTATTCCTAGGTTTCCACTAAGCATTTTGGCTGAAAAAGAGGTGTCCATTTATGTCTAGGTGTCCATTAGGCATTTTGGCAGAGCAAGAGGTGTCCACTAGGCATTTTGGTTAAGCAAGAGGTGTCCACTTATGCCTAGGTGTCTACTAGGCATTTTGGATGAGTGAGAAGTGTCCATTTATGCCTAGGTGTCCACTAGACACGTAGGCATTCTGGCTGAGTGGGAGGTGTCCACTTATGCCTAGGTGTCCACTAAGCATTTTGGCTGAGTAAGAGGTGTCCACTAGGCATTTTGGCAGAGCAAGAGGTGTCCACTAGGCATTTTGGTTAAGCAAGAGGTGTCCACTTATGCCTAGGTGTCTACTAGGCATTTTGGGTGAGTGAGAAGTGTCCACTTATACCTAGGTGTCTTCTAGGCATTCTGGCTGAGTGAGAGGTGTCCACTAATGCCTAAGTGTCCACTTGGCATTTTGGCTGAGCAAGAGGTGTCCATTTATGCCTAGCTGTCCATTATGCATTTTGGCCGAGCAAGAGGTGTCCACTTATGCTTAGGTGTCCACTGTACTAAGCATTTTGGCTGAGCAAGAGGTGTCCACTTATGCCTAGGTGTCTACTAGGCATTTTGGCTGAGTGAGAAGTGTCCACTTATACCTAGGTGTCTACTAGGCATTCTGGCTGAGTGAGAGGTGTCCACTAGGCATTTTGGCTAAGCAAGAGGTGTCCATTTATGCCTAGGTGTCCATTAGGCATTTTGGCCAAGCAAGAGGTGTCCACTTATGTCTACGTGTCCACTAGGCATTTTGGCTGAGTAAGAGGTGTCCACTAGGCATTTTGGCAGAGCAAGAGGTGTCCACTTATGCTTAGGTGTCCACTGTACTAAGCATTTTGGCTGAGCAAGAGGTGTCCACTTATGTCTAGGTGTCTACTAGGCATTTTGGCTGAGTGAGAAGTGTCCACTTATACCTAGGTGTCTACTAGGCATTCTGGCTGAGTGAGAGGTGTCCACTAGGCATTTTGGCTAAGCAAGAGGTGTCCATTTATGCCTAGGTGTCCATTAGGCATTTTGGCCGAGCAAGAGGTGTCCACTTATTCCTAGGACCGTGTCCACTAGGCATTTTGGCTGAGCAAGAGGTGTCCACTTATGCCTAGGTGTCTACTAGGCATTTTGGCTGAGTGATAAGTGTCCACTCATGCCTAGGTGTCTACTACGCATTCTGGCTGAGTCAGAGGTGTCCACTTATGCCTAGGTGTCCACTAGACATTTCGGCTAAGCAAGAGGTGTCTACTTATGCCTAGGTGTCCACTAGGCATTTTGGCTGAGTAAGAGGAGTCTACTAGGCATTTTGGCAGAGCAAGAGGTGTCCACTTATGCCTAGGTGTCCACTAAGCATTTTGGCTGAGCAAGAGGTGTCCACTTATGCCTCTAGAGGTGTCCACTAGGCATTTTGGCTGAGCAAATGGTGTCCACTTATGCCTAGGTGTCTACTAGACATTTTGGACGAGTGAGAAGTGTCCACTTATACCTAGGTGTCTACTAGGCATTCTGGCTGAGTGAGAGGTGTCCACTTATGCCTAGGTGTCCACTAGGCATTTTGGCTAAGCAAGAGGTGTCCATTTATATCTAGGTGTCCACTAGGCATTTTGGCTGAGCAAGAGGTGTCCATTTCTGCATAGGTGACCATTTGGCATTTTGGCTGAGCAAGAGGTGTCCACTTATTCCTAGGTGTCCACTAGGCATTTTGGCTGAGCAAGAGGTGTCCACTAGGCATTTTGGCCAAGCAAGAGGTGTCCACTTATGCCTCGGTGTCCACTAGGCATTTTGGCGGAGCACGAGGTCTACATTTATGCCTAGGTGACCACTAGGCATTTTGGCTGAGCAAGAGGTGTCCATTTATGCCTAAGTGTCCATTAGGCATTTTGGCCAAGCAAGAGGTGTCCACCTATTCCTAGGTTTCCACTAAGCATTTTGGCTGAGCAAGAGGTGTCCACTTATGCCTAGGTGTCTACCAGGCATTTTGGCTGAGTGAGAAGTGTCCACTTATGCCTAGGCGTCTACTAGGCATTCTGGCTGAGCAAGAGGTGTCCATTTATGCCTAGGTGTCCATTAGGCATTTTGGCCGAGCAAGAGGTGTCCACTTATTCCTAGGTTTCCACTAAGCATTTTGGCTGAGCAAGAGGTGTCCACTTATGCCTAGGTGTCTACTAGGCATTTTGGCAGAGTGAGAAGTGTCCACTTATGCCTAGGTGTCTACTAGGCATTCTGACTGAGCAAGAGGTGTCCATTAATGCCTAGGTGTCCAGTAGGCATTTTAGCTGAGCAAGAGATGTCCACGTATTGCTAGGTTTCCACTAAGCATTTTGGCTGAGCAAGAGGTGTCCACTTATGCCTAGGTGTCTACCAAGCATTCTGGCCGAGTGAGAGGTGTCCACTTATGCCTAGGTGTCCACTGTACTAAGCATTTTGGCCAGGCAAGAGGTGTCCACTTTTACCTAGGTGTCCACTGGGCATTTTGGGTGAGTAAGAGGTGTCCACTAGGCATTTTGGCTTAGCAAGAGGTGTCCACTTATGCCTAGGTGTCTACTAAGCATTCTGGCCGAGTGAGAGGTGTCCACTTATGCCTAGGTGTCCACTGTACTAAGCATTTTGGCCAGGCAAGAGGTGTCCACTTTTACCTAGGTGTCCACTAGGCATTTTGGGTGAGTAAGAGGTGTCCACTAGGCATTTTGGCTTAGCAAGAGGTGTCCACTTATGCCTAGGTGTCTTCTAGGCATTTTGGCTGAGTGAAAAGTGTCCACTTATGCCTAGGTGTCTACTAGGCATTCTGGCTGAGTCAGAGGTGTCCACTTATGCCTAGGTGTCCACTAGACATTTTGGCTAAGCAAGAGGTGTCCACTTATGCCTAGGTGTCCACTAGGCATTTTGGCTGAGCAAGAGGTGTCCATTTATGCCTAATTGTCCATTAGGCATTTTGGCCAAGCAAGAGGTGTCCACTTATTCCTAGGTTTCCACTAAGCATTTTGGCTGAGCAAGAGGTGTCCACTTATGCCTAGGTGTCTACTAGGCATTTTGGCTGAGTGAGAAGTGTCCACGTATGCCTAGGTGTCCACTAGGCATTTTGGCTGAGTAAGAGGTGTCCATTTATGTCTAGGTGTCCATTAGGCATTTTGGCAGAGCAAGAGGTGTCCACTAGGCATTTTGGTTAAGCAAGAGGTGTCCACTTATGCCTAGGTGTCTACTAGGCATTTTGGATGAGTGAGAAGTGTCCATTTATGCCTAAGTGTCCACTAGACACGTAGGCATTCTGGCTGAGTGGGAGGTGTCCACTTATGCCTAGGTGTCCACTAAGCATTTTGGCTGAGTAAGAGGTGTCCACTAGGCATTTTGGCAGAGCAAGAGGTGTCCACTAGGCATTTTGGTTAAGCAAGAGGTGTCCACTTATGCCTAGGTGTCTACTAGGCATTTTGGGTGAGTGAGAAGTGTCCACTTATACCTAGGTGTCTACTAGGCATTCTGGCTGAGTGAGAGGTGTCCACTAATGCCTAAGTGTCCACTTGGCATTTTGGCTGAGCAAGAGGTGTCCATTTATGCCTAGCTGTCCATTATGCATTTTGGCCGAGCAAGAGGTGTCCACTTATGCTTAGGTGTCCACTGTACTAAGCATTTTGGCTGAGCAAGAGGTGTCCACTTATGCCTAGGTGTCTACTAGGCATTTTGGCTGAGTGAGAAGTGTCCACTTATACCTAGGTGTCTACTAGGCATTCTGGCTGAGTGAGAGGTGTCCACTAGGCATTTTGGCTAAGCAAGAGGTGTCCATTTATGCCTAGGTGTCCATTAGGCATTTTGGCCAAGCAAGAGGTGTCCACTTATGTCTACGTGTCCACTAGGCATTTTGGCTGAGTAAGAGGTGTCCACTTATACCTAGGTGTCTACTAGGCATTCTGGCTGAGTGAGAGGTGTCCACTAGGCATTTTGGCTAAGCAAGAGGTGTCCATTTATGCCTAGGTGTCCATTAGGCATTTTGGCCGAGCAAGAGGTGTCCACTTATTCCTAGGACCGTGTCCACTAGGCATTTTGGCTGAGCAAGAGGTGTCCACTTATGCCTAGGTGTCTACTAGGCATTTTGGCTGAGTGATAAGTGTCCACTCATGCCTAGGTGTCTACTACGCATTCTGGCTGAGTCAGAGGTGTCCACTTATGCCTAGGTGTCCACTAGACATTTCGGCTAAGCAAGAGGTGTCTACTTATGCCTAGGTGTCCACTAGGCATTTTGGCTGAGTAAGAGGTGTCTACTAGGCATTTTGGCAGAGCAAGAGGTGTCCACCTATTCCTAGGTTTCCACTAAGCATTTTGGCTGAGCAAGAGGTGTCCACTTATGCCTAGGTGTCTACCAGGCATTTTGGCTGAGTGAGAAGTGTCCACTTATGCCTAGGCGTCTACTAGGCATTCTGGCTGAGCAAGAGGTGTCCATTTATGCCTAGGTGTTCATTAGGCATTTTGGCCGAGCAAGAGGTGTCCACTTATTCCTAGGTTTCCACTAAGCATTTTGGCTGAGCAAGAGGTGTCCACTTATGCCTAGGTGTCTACTAGGCATTTTGGCAGAGTGAGAAGTGTCCACTTATGCCTAGGTGTCTACTAGGCATTCTGACTGAGCAAGAGGTGTCCATTAATGCCTAGGTGTCCAGTAGGCATTTTAGCTGAGCAAGAGATGTCCACGTATTGCTAGGTTTCCACTAAGCATTTTGGCTGAGCAAGAGGTGTCCACTTATGCCTAGGTGTCTACCAAGCATTCTGGCCGAGTGAGAGGTGTCCACTTATGCCTAGGTGTCCACTGTACTAAGCATTTTGGCCAGGCAAGAGGTGTCCACTTTTACCTAGGTGTCCACTGGGCATTTTGGGTGAGTAAGAGGTGTCCACTAGGCATTTTGGCTTAGCAAGAGGTGTCCACTTATGCCTAGGTGTCTACTAAGCATTCTGGCCGAGTGAGAGGTGTCCACTTATGCCTAGGTGTCCACTGTACTAAGCATTTTGGCCAGGCAAGAGGTGTCCACTTTTACCTAGGTGTCCACTAGGCATTTTGGGTGAGTAAGAGGTGTCCACTAGGCATTTTGGTTAAGCAAGAGGTGTCCACTTATGCCTAGGTGTCTACTAGGCATTTTGGGTGAGTGAGAAGTGTCCACTTATACCTAGGTGTCTACTAGGCATTCTGGCTGAGTGAGAGGTGTCCACTAATGCCTAAGTGTCCACTTGGCATTTTGGCTGAGCAAGAGGTGTCCATTTATGCCTAGCTGTCCATTATGCATTTTGGCCGAGCAAGAGGTGTCCACTTATGCTTAGGTGTCCACTGTACTAAGCATTTTGGCTGAGCAAGAGGTGTCCACTTATGCCTAGGTGTCTACTAGGCATTTTGGCTGAGTGAGAAGTGTCCACTTATACCTAGGTGTCTACTAGGCATTCTGGCTGAGTGAGAGGTGTCCACTAGGCATTTTGGCTAAGCAAGAGGTGTCCATTTATGCCTAGGTGTCCATTAGGCATTTTGGCCAAGCAAGAGGTGTCCACTTATGTCTACGTGTCCACTAGGCATTTTGGCTGAGTAAGAGGTGTCCACTTATACCTAGGTGTCTACTAGGCATTCTGGCTGAGTGAGAGGTGTCCACTAGGCATTTTGGCTAAGCAAGAGGTGTCCATTTATGCCTAGGTGTCCATTAGGCATTTTGGCCGAGCAAGAGGTGTCCACTTATTCCTAGGACCGTGTCCACTAGGCATTTTGGCTGAGCAAGAGGTGTCCACTTATGCCTAGGTGTCTACTAGGCATTTTGGCTGAGTGATAAGTGTCCACTCATGCCTAGGTGTCTACTACGCATTCTGGCTGAGTCAGAGGTGTCCACTTATGCCTAGGTGTCCACTAGACATTTCGGCTAAGCAAGAGGTGTCTACTTATGCCTAGGTGTCCACTAGGCATTTTGGCTGAGTAAGAGGTGTCTACTAGGCATTTTGGCAGAGCAAGAGGTGTCCACTTATGCCTAGGTGTCCACTAAGCATTTTGGCTGAGCAAGAGGTGTCCACTTATGCCTCTAGAGGTGTCCACTAGGCATTTTGGCTGAGCAAATGGTGTCCACTTATGCCTAGGTGTCTACTAGACATTTTGGACGAGTGAGAAGTGTCCACTTATACCTAGGTGTCTACTAGGCATTCTGGCTGAGTGAGAGGTGTCCACTAGGCATTTTGGCTAAGCAAGAGGTGTCCACTTATGCCTAGGTGTCCACTAGGCATTTTGGCTGAGCAAGAGGTGTCCATTTATGCCTAGGTGTCCACTAGGCATTTTTGGCTAAGGGAGAGGTATCCAATAGGCATTTTGGTTGAGTGAGAGGTGTCCACGTATGGGTGTTTGCTAAGGACAGGTGTCCATTTATGGGTGTCTGCTAAACACAGGTGTCCACTCATGGGTGTCTGCTAAGGACAAGTGTCCACTTTGGGTGTCTGGTAATGACAGGTGTCCACTTATGACATTAAAAATGCAGCATTTGTTTGAGCTTGGAACCTCAACTGAGTGCCTGCTTAGGGATTAGATGTCCACTCATGGTTGGTTACAAAATAATGTAGTGTTTGCCTGTTGTTTGTGGCTGGGATTAAAACTGAGTGTCCATTTAGGAGAGGTGACTACTTATGAGAGGATAAAAATGCAGGTAACACAACTGAGTGTCCACTAGGGAGAAGTGTCTGCTTATGACCCTCTCTCACTGAGCCCTTGAAAATGTCCACCAACGTTTCCTCCCTCCCTCCCTCATTCCCTCCCTCCCTCCCTCCCTTCCTTTCTTTCTTTCTCTTTTGCTTGCTTGATCTCGTACTTTCCACATGCCACTGTTCTCTTGCCAGAAGTTGCAAGTCTAAGCATGATCTGTTGCTTATGAATATAAGTGAGGCCTCACTGACCTTCAATCTATCTAAAATGATGCAAGTTTTATCATTGTCATTTTACTTTCTTATCTTTATACAAGGGGTAATGTGAATTTGTTCATTAATTCTTCCAACATCTGTACAATATAGCAAAGTTTAAAAATACTATTATTAGTTACTATAATAAGCAAATGATTTTTCCCCACTTGCATTTGATAGGTCAGTAAAAATACAGTAACGATCAGAACCCACCTTTCCACTGATACAAAGATCTTTAAAAACAGTTCTTGCTCCATAAAGAAATGCATCACCATCATTTGTTATGCAACCATCCACAATCTAAAAATGTCTCAGAATGTTGTTAATAATTATATTATAAATACTGTAATAAGAATTTGATATCCTTATTCTCACAGGCTGTTCCAGGCTCTAAGACAGAGGCAACAAGCTACAAGGAGACTGCAAAACACAGAAGGACTAAGGAAGGTGGCAAAATTGCCCACTGTCTTTTTCTTACTCAGCCCCCATGCATCCTTCTTTTATATTTGGTTTCTTTTTAGGTTTCTCATTCTCACTATTAGAAAATCCTGGAACAGTCAATTCTCGTTATCTGTTGGCTTGGTAATGCATGCATACAACAAGGAGAAATTGGATGTTGATCACTATACCTGATGGAGATTGAGCCAGGCACAGAGTGCTTCAGCTTCTCCTGCACTCTCAAGACATGGTACCCCCAAAAGGCTTAAGAGAGTGCGGCACTGTAAAAAGAGCAATGGAAGCTAAATTCGGTAACTTCTACTACAGAGCATTTCTAAGTGACAAGATCAAGTGGTGGAAAGAGAAATGAGAGCAAAGCTACTAGCAATTGCAAAATGAATGAGATACTCACTATATTTTTGGTCATTTCAGACATTCTTATTGTCAATACACATTTACCCCCCCCCCTCCCCCCTTATCAATGTTGTTATGGATTTAGTAATGACATTCAAAGTAATAAGCAACAACATTGAAAGGGAGAGGGGAGTTAGAAATGTACTAACGTTTTCCATTTGTTTTCAAGAGTGCATTTTCAGATGGCAATCCAACTGTTTAGGAGAATGTCTCAACAATTTTGCAATTGCTTGTAGCATGTGGCTACACCAGCTTAATAGCCATCAAGAAAAACTTTCACCTGCACAAGCTGCAACAAGTTCATGTGGCTAAAGAATTGGACTTAATAGGGGTATTGTGCCATACTATTGATCTCAGAAGTCCTTTGAGAAGAGATTTCTTAGCCCGCTTCATGGGCCGTTGATTTCACTCCGCGGTTTGAAAAAAAAAGATGACGTGATCACGACTTTATTGACTGCAAGATTGGCAAAGTTTGTTGACCCTTGATTAGCAACGCTTAACTTTCAATGAACGAATTTTTACTTGCTGTCGCATCTCATATCCTCAGATGACACTTCTCCCGAATTTTTTCGAGAAGAAATGTGTTTATTAACCCTTAAAGCCCTGATATAAAAATACATATTCTCATTAATGATCTCCATACATTTCTTGACACTAGTAAGGAGAATTTGTCTAAACATCAAGACATCCCATCCTCAGTGATCACTTCCTTTATTCTTGTCACTTGAATATTCAAACAAGTAGTGATCATGTAAAGAGAAATTTCATTTTCATCGGGGCTTAGGGTTTAAAGGGTTAAACTCATATAGGACAATAAGTCAGGAATAGCATTTTTTAGGATATTTGTTAAGACTGGGGTTGGAATTCATTAACCGCATGAGTGACGTTATAGAAAAAGTGTCAGCTTGCGGCCAACAAACTGTGATCACATGATCATTCTTTCAAACCACAGAGTGAAAATAATGGTCCGTGAAGCAGGCGAAAAAATCCCTTCTCAAAGGACGTCTGAGATGGATGATATACCAAGTTCTGAGTTACATCACAAAAACACAACAGGACACAGGTGGCCCAAGCTCAAGATAAGAGACAAACACCGTCAACGTGACTCTAGGGTATTGGCATATAAGGTGGTGTTGTGTTACAACAGTTTGAATTATAAAGGTTTGTATGGGAAGACAATGGATTTGTTTTAAGTAGTTGAAATTTTTTTTTTCAAACTTCGAGAATTGCTAAATCACCGAAATGACTTCAAGTCGGCCTGAGAAGCCGGTAAATGACAAAGAATATAACAAGGCAACAGGATTAGTTAACTTTATTGTCAAAGAGCAATAATTTCTACCATTTAAAACAGATCCGTTGTCTTCCCATACAAACCTTTATAATTCAAACTGTTGTAACACAACCTTATACACCGATACGCTAGAGTCATGGCTGGGAGTCATGGCCGCCACGTTTGTCACTTATCTTGAGCTTGGGCCGCCTGTGAACAGGATGACAAGGATAAAGCAGCAGGCGCCTAAAATTAACAGACTGAATCATCGTGCAATACTCCACTGATGGGTCCACAATTTTACAAACCTGCTAATGAAGTGCCCAAAACTAACAGCAGTCGAAACAAAAGTCACTGCCATTAGACCAGAGACCAAGAGGAGGAAGTAGGAGAAACAGGCGTTAACACCAAGAAACGTGTGCCATCAAGCCTCCCCCCCCCCCCCCCCCCCCGCCGACCACCTCCCAACTCTACCGGGATCCCTCACTCAAGCGATTGAATTCTAATTTTCATCATTTCAAGTAGGGTTACAAATTAGCCTCACAAACCAAATAGAAACAAATCAGTAATATAACTAAAATGTCTGCTCACCTCTCTAACCAAGGTCGCGAAGTGCGACCGCCCAACACGAGCCCCCGAACCATTTTTCTGGGAGTTCTTCGATCTCCAATTTTGCCCGCCATTTCTGGTTTGGATTCGTTTCGCTATGGCGTCCCACTTCAGTTCAGGCGGCTTACCATCCACCACAAATACAAGTTTGACTCCTAAGCGCGTCAAATGGAGCAATCGGAAGAAAAGATTTCTAAGATGAGGTTTGCTTACACTCTGTTTCAAACCTTTCGCGCACTGCGCCTCACAAATCCAACAACTCAAATCTACACACAGTGTCTTGTTGCGTAAGGCAGAGAGGTTTTCCTTTTTCCTAACAGGTTCCAGTATATTCCAAAGTTGGTTTACACCCATTGGACACGTATAAGCCGAGTAACAGGCAGGATCAACGTAAAATAATCAACAAACGCTTCCACAAAACAAATTCAAAGCCCCGCGCCATTTGGCATGTAAAATCTGTTAGTTCCCAGCCTTTCCCCAACTCATGTAGGAGAGCCGCCTTGGTGGGGAGGGGTGATCACCGGAAAGCTTTGTGTTCAGATTTGTCTTACAATCTGAAAATGCCAAATATTTCAGAATTTCTTCATGATTTTAAAAAGGGGACATTAATTTTAAAGAAAATGGGAGTTAGAGGTGTATATTTGTATTTGTTGACAATACTTGTTTTGTGGCAATTACAATTTGATTTTCTTACCATTTGGCTTACAACCCACCCCCAGGGGCTGGGGGGCACTTGACCCGTGTTTGGGTGTACGGGTGCCGCTGAGGGTCTGAAAGCTTTTTCCTAGGTTATGTTCTGGGCCACTGGACTTTTTGGTTTAAGTTTTAGTCTAATGGAATTTTTGTTGTACCTCCCTGTTGGGGTGCAACTTAAACACTCCCCTCCACCAAAACACACCAAGGGAAAAATAATACAAACCAACACAAATGTGTTCCTGATTTTATTTCTTCAATAATAATTATTTGAGATGTTTCATTCACTAAACAGATCTCACACCAAGAATTAACTATCAACTCCCGCCTTGCAGACACCTCATTGTATCACTACAGACACTGCATTATTATGGACAGAAGATGAAGTCCTGATCATGACAGAGGAGAACATCGAAAACTTCAACTATTACAGATTCTCTACTAGAAAAGGCAAATTGTAGTCTCAACAGAATCCGTTGCATAGTGGAAATTGATTGTGCTGAGTTAACAATAATTTCTTGATAGGTTAAGTAGGCATGTTATCTGCCTTTTCATCAAATCACTAACTTATCAAAATCAGGTATCATGACTAAAAAAAAAAAGTAACCCAATAATAAAGAAAGTTAAAACGTTATTGTTGATAACAGAATTTTCACATTTAGGTAAAAATTAGTCAGCTGTCAATAGCATCTTTTAGGTACTTTCCACATGGCACAACATGAAAAACTAGCTAGCAGTTACTTTCAAAGCAAAACGTTTATGTTAACATTTAACTCAATATCTGTGCACTAAATTTGACATCTTTTACATGTACTACACCTTTCTTTATGGACTGAAGTCAACAATTCCCAAAATTTTATTTGTTACTAACAGAAGACTACTCTTTTTCTATGGAGCCGTTGAGTTGATTTCAACAAGTTAATCCTGCTTAAGTCAAGATGAAAGAAATAATAATTATAGGACAAAGACAATTACTCTTAGCGCTTGAAGTTAATTCATCTAAAATCAATTACCCCCCCCCCCCCCACAGCGAGGCTGTCTCCTAGGCAGCCATTATGAGTGGTTGTCATGCAATACTCCACTAATAACGGCAGGATTGGAGACTAAGGAAGGCTCTTCCCTAAGGTTGAAATGCTTACCCTCTAATATACTAATTTTTAACGAAATGGCACCCCCTACCATATACCTAGGGCAAAAATTACACATTTTTAGCCAGCCATGGCCAATATGGTGATGACCAGATATAGCAATACTCATAATTTTTTTCCAAGGGTTTTCTCTCAGCCAAACAAACTCTCATCCTTCAACTCATGTTGGCCTGTGACATGAGTGATGCTGATATAATTTTTTTACCTCAAGGGAGCCTACAAAGACTATCTGCTGTGACATGTCACAAAACCCTAATGTCTGCAAAAAATCCTCATCAGCAGGGTGAGACAAAGGTTAAAAGCTTTTAGTTTTCAGGCATTTATACATAGCACAACAGAGAAGCATATGCTTGTAGCACAGAAAGTGATATCAACAACTTTCTCTCAGAATACTTGTGGGAGCACTCCCCTTGCATATTGGCTCATGTAAACAACACAACTACGTCTCACAATTTTCTCTTATTTACTACAATAAGTGCTACCATCACAGACACTCTATGGAAAAACAGAAACTGAGTTTTATTCCATATGACTTGTGGTGTTTGCTACCCCCATTTATCAAATGACTAATTTTCTCCCATTTACATCAATCCCTGTTACCATCACTCTTTGAAAAAACAGAACACGATTTTTATTCCATTTGTGATAATTGCTTCCCCCGTTGATCAAGTAACTACCATGAAAAGCCTTTGAACAAAACATCAAATAATGCCAATATTTTTTAACAAAAGAAATTTTTTGGAAAAGCTTGAAGCGTTGTTCACTGTCAGGCATGAAAAGAACCTTTTATTAGTTAACTTTTCACTGGGGCAGTATTTGTCATGAAAAACAATCAAAATATGGTTTCTACTTACAATAAACCATTACTTCTGGCAACAAAATAATTAAAAATAACGTCATGTATCGTTACAAATAGGCGTTCCGCTTCATTTTGATTTGTGTGTGTGGCTTTTAACCCTTTCAGCCCTAACAGTGATGAAAATAAAATTTCTCTTTACATTAGCACCACTTGTTCAAACATTCAAGTGATGAGAAGAAAGGAAGTGGTCACCAAGTTGTGGAAAACAGACAGGAATATGCATAATTTTTTTATATCAGGGCTTAAGGGTTAAATCTTTTTGTTGTTGTTTGGTTTTTATCGCAATCACGTATACATTGGGATTGGTTCACTACACACAGGCAACCTTATTAGGAAATTGAATGCCATGTCAAGTGGCATTCAAAAGATTTTCCCCTGAAAGCAGAACGTTTGTCCAAAACATGACAATGTTATTACTCCACTTAAGCTTGTTGGATATGAGGTGACCATGAGCAAATTGGGGTGCACCTCATATCAAACGTGCACTAGCCGAATAATTTTATCAACAATTACCCACCAAACTGGAGGTGAATAGTTGTGGATATTTGCCAAGCCACTGGAGCCACAAAGTGACACTGAGGTTAATAATAATTATTGCTTTAGTATATGAGACCAGTAGACAGCCAGCACCAAACAGTTGCTTTTTTTCCATAGATAACAAGAACCTTGCTTGCTAATCCAGAACAATACCAGAAGGTGAACAGCAGTTATCAGTATATATACCAAACCTGTGGATAGTGTTTTTCCCATGCTCTGATTGGTTACTCAAGCTCGGGATAGTATCTGCCATTCACCTCCAGGCATCTTTTTTCTGAAATTCACACAACGGTTTTCCCTCATTTTTCAGAAAAATGGGAACTATTTGGTGCTGGCTATCCAATAGTTTGGTACATAATAATATTTTTTATAGTAACAAGCTCAGGGTTGTTACTTTCAAAACTTTATGGTACATGCAATTGATCACATGATTTGTTGTGACTTACATAGCTCTCTTGGTATACTGTTTGATAAAATCCCTAACATAAAACCTTGCTCTGATCTCCTCGGCCTCCGACCGTTGACCTTGACTCTGGTAAGCCAGCAGGGGTAATCCACCCAGTAACAGAAGTGCCAATCCTTGAACTACACTGCTCGCAGCTTTGAATTCCGTCAGTGATATTACAAATAAAAATATCACCACGAGATAGCTTCCAAGAGCAATAACCTTCAACAGCTTTGCCAGGATGATACGCCTGAAAGGCAT
Source organism: Siderastrea radians (assembly GCA_964017195.1). NCBI lineage: Eukaryota > Metazoa > Cnidaria > Anthozoa > Scleractinia > Rhizangiidae > Siderastrea > Siderastrea radians. The sequence goes on along the minus strand of OZ024890.1, from coordinate 55,258,297 downwards.
CAGTTTGCGAGAGGAGGCAAGAAATATATCCAGTGGAATACTAGGGATTCCATAGTCATCAACAGTCACAAGGAAGTGCATTGACTTGGATCTTGGAAGTGAGGACACTGATGGTGACCGCCTGTCTGCCGAAACGGGTCCACTGAATGTTTCTCGGATGCTGGCTTCTGCTTTAGTACCATTATCAATCTTTTCACACTCTTCAAAAACAATGGTCTTAAGTCTTGTAAACTGTGCATAATATTTGTTTATTCCCCTCAGGGTGTACATAGCAACCCATGCCCCGAGAACAATGTATGGCAGGTAAACATCTATGTAAAATAACAGGCCCATGATTGTGAAACCAGTGACACTTCCCAAAAACATGACATTGATAGTCAAGGTGACTCCTAGCATAAAATAAGATGCTTCTACGCAAATGCAAAAGATGATAAACACAATGTACAAAATGGGAAATGATGTTATCTTCACAAAAGAAGGGATGTTCTGGCAACACTCTGATTCAATTTCAACACGGAACAGCATTTTCCATATGCGGAATGCCACATAAGTAACAGGAAAAACATAGAGAAGAAAAGCTGTCATGATAAGAACTGCCCACAGAGGGAAAAGCAGCAACAATAGAACTCCCCTGCAAATTTTTGAGCACAGCCCGGGTCTGTTCTCATCATCTGTTGGATCACTGTGAAATCCTGAATCTGTATCATCCTCAAACACATCCATGCCACACAACTTTTGTAATGGGTAAGTGACGACCAAGAAAACAAACTTCCAAAACTTGAACATAAGAATGCAGTTCAGATGGAAAACCATGTTTTCATACACAAGTTGGAAGCCTCGCTGGTCTGAGGAGCAAACAATCTCTTCCGGTTTCCTAAATCCAAGAAAACTACGCTCATCTCTCCTTCCTGCAAGCCGTCTCGCAAAGTCAGATAAAGTTCTAGGGATGGCGATTGCAATGCAGATTAGCACGATGCAAAAGCAATATGCCACACTCAATGCAAACTGTCCATCCTTCTCAATCAAGGTGATGAATGCATCTCCCACGCCGAGCAATTTTCCAGTGGAAATGCCAACCTCTGCTCTTTTCAAATACGCATAAATAAAGCCTTGAAGAAGAGGGAGGCAGCTCAATAGGATAACAAAAAGGCAGCGGCACAATCTTGAGAAGAAAACCGACTGTGTTCTTGTTCTTAGTACATCCAACATTCCGCCATCTAGAGCAAACAACACCTGGCGAGAACTTACTGACATCAAGTCCAATGATGAGGTGTCAGCCTCCGAGATTTCGGATTCATTTCTAGCAAATACTGCCCTTGTTCTAACTCTAGGTCCTCGTTTGAACTCTTTGGGAAGGTACTTGAACAACAGAGGTGCAAAAAGTCCAAATCCAATAGATGAAGCCCACAGAAACCTTACTGCAACATTAACCCATTTGTTGTTTTCAATTGACACATCGCAACTGAATACAGAATTGTTCCTTTGCTCACAACAGCGGTACCCCCCATCCTTCAGGGTATCTCCCACTTTAAACTTGACGGTTCTAACACATACATTTCCCAGAGGGCCAGTCAAGTCCCTTACAATGGTTCTGGCAATCAAACTATCCAGACAATTTTCTGACAAGTTTGCATGGCAGTTCAAAGGAGTTGCAGTTATGTTTAGTTTTACACTGAAAGCATCCCTTTTCAACGTTGTAAGTGAAAGGATGTCAAAATCGTAAGGAAGGGTTGCCAAAAATCTCCCTCGCTTGTTCCGCAACCATGCCCACTTCTGCTTAATTTGAATTTCACTGTACGACATATTTTTACCCCCTGCTTCTTCGTAGTTTCGCAAATTTTGTTTGACTGGTTCTGTGGTCTTCCCAACAGTAACAAACATGAAGATAGCCAGGGCATTCTCATCGAATATTAAATTTCTAAACCTCTCCACCTCGCTTGCGTTGACAGCAAAGGAGCATTCTAACTTTGTGCAGCTTTTTCCTCGGGTACTTTCAATATTCAGTGAGGGGCGTGCAGGCAGCGGCTTCCTCTCCGCTTCGTTTATGGAAAAACCGCTTACTCCGACAACTGAAGAAGCGAGGATAATGCCGGCAAAGATAGCAGCTACTAAGGAAACGTTCAAACGAGCCCAGAGTTCACCCATGGCTTGTCTGCCTTCGCACGGTCGAACAAACCAAACCAAAACGCTACAAAACGTGTCGAGGTTGTGAGAACCCAGTGATACCACGTCCCTGGGGAGACCCCACAGTATCTGAGATACCTCCTCTGACCCCTCCCTAGTCCCTGCTAGCATAGAAGAAAAAACGACCCACGCCTGAGCTGATAACCTATTCAACAAATTGTCACTATGCCCATATATGGTAAGGAAGCCCTCAATATCTGTCATCCTACATGACAGATATCCTGCGATATACGTAAATGACCATATTTGGAAGTGCACTGCAGATTTTCTTTCATTACTTGTTTGGTGGCCATTTTGAAAAGCGAGGCAGTTTTAGCAGTGTTCTCCGCAAATTTTAACTCCCTGGAAGAAACTTTCCACGATTAAATGCTCTCAAAAAGCCAACAAGTATTTGCTTCAGCTCACAAAGATATCCAGAGGTTGACTTGGAATTTTCATAGTGAGAACTCAACCAAGAAAATGCTATTGCGAACTAAGCAGCAGACTTGCTCACGGAAAGTTGTAAAGTTGAAAAGATTTTAATTCACAGGAAGAGGACTTATTCTCGGTAAGGTAGCAATAGTTTTTTTTACTTTGTCCTGTTATCTCCAGACATGAGTTTGTAAATAAGTCTTTTTATGTGAACGGTAGTAAACTTCGATTTCTTGAAGTTCTGTTTTGATTTTCATTATGTGTTGCTACCTTTTAGCGTTTTCATCATAGAACCATAGTTTTTCTTTCTGAAAATGGTAGTCGATGAGAATTTGTGGAATAATAAAACAATTATCCTGCTCAATCTTGCGGAATATCCCCTGATTTAGCCAACTCGGCCTACGGCCTCGTCGGCTAAGTATCAGGTGATATTCCGCGCGATTTCGCAGGATAATTGTTAAATAGCACCGCGAGGAGTACAAATAGCAGAGATTGCTTTTTCTTTCGTTTTACAGTCTTATTTCTTTCAGGATTTTTTCTTTCTGTTCTACATCTACATTGTTACACGGCAAAGGTGGCACATCGCTAAGAATTCTAGTGGTGAGAAACAATCGCAATTTACATGCGTGGTGTCCTCACATGATGGCAAGAAAATCTTTGGCAGAGATCTCATGGATATACCCACCACGATTCCCCAAAATGAAAAACGACATTAAAATTAAAACATATATTAAGTGCATTCATAGGCCAGCATACGCCTATGTTAGGCCGCATTGGCTCCCATCTGTCCCTATCCCTTCTCATCTGCGTTCATCTCTATGCATCTACTTTGTTTTCCCTCATTTCCCATCATCTACTTTCATCTATCTCTATGTGCCTTCATCTGCATTCATCTAGTCTGATCTGCTTTCATTTACCATCATCTGCCCTAATTTACCGTCATCTGCATTAATCTGCCTTCATTCGTCTTCATCTTTCCCCATCTGCCTTCATCTACCTTCGTCTTCCTTCATTTCCCGTCATCTACCCTAATTTACCGTCATCTGCATTAATCTGCCTTCATTCGTCTTCATCTTTCCCCATCTGCCTTCATCTACCTTCATCTTCCTTCATTTTCCATCATCTGACCTTATTTGCCGTCATCTACCTACATCCTTCATCATCTACATTTATCTGCCTTCACCTGCCTTCATCTACCTTCATCTTCCTTCATTTCCCGTCATCTGCCCTAATTTACCGTCATCTTCATTAATCTGCCTTCATTCCTCTTCATCTTTCCCCATCTGCCTTCATTTACCTTCATCTTCGATCATTTTCCATCATCTGCCCTAAATTGCCTTCATCTACCTTCATCTTCCTTCATTTCCGATCATATTCCCTAATTTGCCGTCATCTGCATTAATCTGGCTTCATTCGTCTTTATGTACGCTCATCTGCTTTCATCTGCATTCATCTACCTTCATTTGTCTTCATTTCCCACCATCTTCCATAATTTGCCGTCATCTTCATTTCATCTGGCCTCATCTGATTTCATATCCTTCATTTGCCTTTATTGGCCTCCACTTGCTTCCATCTTCCTTCATCTGCAGTCATCTACCTACATCCGCCATCATCTGCATTCATCTGCCTTCATGTGCCTTCATCTTCTTTCATTTTACCTTCATCTGCCCTCGTTTGCCTTCATGTATTATTTCATCTTTGTCCATACACCTTCATCTGCCTCTATCTGTGTTCATTTGCCTTGATCATCCTTCATTTCCCTTCATAGCCCTCAGTTTTTTTCAACTGCTTTCATCTACCTTCGTATTCCTTTATGTGTCTTCATATGCCTTCATGTGCCTTAATTTGCCTTCGTTTATGCCTTCATTAACATTCATCTCTTTTCATCTTCCCTTATATGCCTTCCTTTGAGTAGTTTAATGTTGGGGGGTACAAGCGCAGTAGTCAAAATCTTCACTTTAATTTGACTGAAGATTTTGACTGAAGATTTGAGTGATAAAAGCACGAGAGCACCAGTTAAATAAAAGCATGAGCGCAGTAGTCAAAATCTTCACTTTAATTTGACTGAAAGTTTTTCCAGTCAAATTTAACTGCAATTAATTTCAGTCAAATTTCCACCTAAATTTGACTGAAAAATATTCAAAGTCTATTATGACCGTAAGCATAACTTGTCACACCATTTTTATGAATATATCTTTTGCCGTCGAAGCAGCTGAGTGATATTTTATCCAATACATAACTACCAATTAGATGTTTTTCACTTTTAATTAGTCCACAGGGACTTTCCCGAGGAAATGAGTCATTAAGTTTTTCAATTGTTTTTCTAACGCGTTAGACAGTTCTTTTTGTCTTAAAAACCACAGGGACTTTCCCGATGAGTCATCAGATTGTCATGCAATATCAGATGAACTTGTATTTGAAGTAAAGTTTGTTGGTAAAGTTTATTGGTGAAGTTTGTAGTGAACAGAAAATAGACTGTGCTTGCGGAAAAAATGAGATCTATTCTTGGATGAATACCTTGTTGTATTTTTTTTCAAATTTGTCAGTTAATGGACACATATCAATGATTATTTCATCTATAACTTTGACATAATCAAGAAATTCTTTTTCATCATACTTCAGTCCTCTCATAAAGGATCGTAAATCTGTTAAAACCTTTGAATAAGATGTATATGCGAATTTACTCATTTCAATTTTTCTCTTGTAATTTTTAATCTCTGAATATGTTTTAAGTAAGAGCCCAGTACCGGATATCACTCCAAGAGGAATAGGATTCAATGTAACGCCGCCAACTACTGTTCCCATAACTACCAATAAAGCGGATCCAATATTACATGCAAGTTCTGTTTTTTTGAAATATTTGTAAGTCATTTTGGCAAGCCAGTATTTCTTATGATAGAATTTGTATAATGCTTTCAACTCAGATATTTGATTTTCCGTTAATTTTTCTGAAACATGGTTCCAATTGAATATATTATGTTTATCCATATATATTATATGGTTACATTTTTTTTCTTTTGAATGACTCTTTAATATTGGAGTATAATGTTCTGATGTTTTTAATCAATCTTTCTATGCTTTCGAGAATTTCATTAATTAAAATAGCTGTTCTCATATATATTATGTTTTTCATCGGAAACCTCAACGCTTATTTCTTTTGGGATAATATATTCTGAAAGCATTCCATACTCCAATCAGATGGATATCCGCATTGTGATATATGATGAATGAAAAAATGTTTATGGCACTCTATATTCAATCAACATTAAGAGTTCTTGATTTTTCACAACTGAATCCAGTTCCACAGCCAAATGACCAAACGCTAGTACTAAATTGATATTTATTGTCTGTGATTTAGTTGATTGGGTTGAAGTGAAAGTGATTGATTGAGTTAAATGGTCACTGTGTTTTATTTTTAAAGAAATAGGCTTATATTTACTTTTGAGCTTGAAATAGAGCACTGTTATAGTTAATATGTGGCTATGATTTGGAATAATTATTTTGTCACAACCATTCAATAAAAATGTGTTCCCATTTTTTGTATTCAAAATCCCATTTATGTAATGAACGGAACCACTCAAATTATGCCCGTTTAAAGATAAATCTGTTTCCATCACCAATTTTCCATTCTCAATTACAAAAGCGGTGTCATAGACACTTGGGTCAACGTTTGAAATTGTTTCTTTTACACCATAAACAATAAGATGTCCAATTGATAAAAGTGATGGAAAAGTAACTGTACCGTGTAGATCGAAATAAATAAATTGTGGAGGCGAGCTACCCCATCGGTGAAAATTGATAACTGTTTTGGTATAGTTTTCGAATGTTTTTGTTGCATAATTAGAAATTGAAATCGTAGTGCCTTGCACTGCCACACTCAACTCACTCATTTCCGGCGGAAACCATTCAACTACCAAAGTATAGTAACCGACTGGAAGTTTATAAAGGTTAAAACCGAGGCGTGATTGGTACTGGTTTGGTGAGCTTTTTTGAAACAGGAGTTTAAGTTGGTAAGCTTTTTTATTAATTTGGTGTGGAGAATTGGAAAAATCAACAATACCCAAAACCTGAATATTTAATTCACTTGAAGATTCGTCGTCGTTTTCCATTAAATATCTGAAGGCGTCTTTTTTTTGTCCTGAATTAATAATCTGAGATTCATGAATTTTTTGAGTGACAAGATTTCTCAAATCTGTTATTTCATTTTCCATTAACTCAACATTAACTGCGGATTTCGAATTTTTTGAATCGGTTTGTAAGTTAATAATTTTATTGTTATTTAAATTCAAGTCTCCCGACATACTTGTTGTGCCATCAAGTTTGAGATAATTTTTTTGCGAGTTAGTGATTCTCTGAGTGATATATTCTACAGTAGCAACGTCTTTTTGGTTTACTGGAAATTTAACATTGGTGATTGCATTATCTTTCATATCGATAGTAGTGTTTTTATCTAATTTTTTCGCAAGCTGATTATCGACATATTTTTTATTTACTCCATGGTCTGAATTAACTGGGTCTTTGATATTTGTTATGAAATGGTTGTTCATGTCTAAAGATTGTAGCATAGACCCACCTTCTTTTTTACTTAAGAATATATTCCGGGCTGTGTTATAAGAGATGGCTTTATTCGTGTTTCCATGAATTGGGTACGGCTGTGGTTGTAAAATTAAGTCTCCGTTCATAGTTGCTCCTGTCTTTTTCACAAACTGAGTTGTATCCGCACTTGGAATCTTAGCTATTTCACTATCTAACTGGCTTTTTGTAACCACATCATTATTATTGGTTCCTTGTTTTACATTCACTAATTTTTTATTCTGCATATCATAATCATTATTAGCATCTAATTTAAATCCAATACCAGGTAAACCTCTAACACCTCTCACAGCTGTAGAATGCTTATAATTTAATACTCCGTTGTAGAAACTCATTTTATTAACTCTTCAGATTATTTTAGTGAAATTTTTTGCGTTGAATTTTCGTGGCTTATCAACATACAGAAAAGTGTACGGTTCTTTTGTTGCTGAGAGGTAGTCGTCTTTGTTGATGTTTAATTCTTGACATATCCTACTCTGTTCATTCTTGCTTGGAAAATCGAAAATGCAGTAATGGGAACAGTTCAATCTGATGGTTTTGTCTGTATTGTAAAAAGACTGAGACAGATAGATACAGCTGCAATTTTTATTTCGAGAGTTTGTGAAATAGTTTCGTATCTCTTGATCATTTTTGGTTCCGGTGTTGAGGTAATCATCAAAAATGATTAACTTTTGATTTCCATCATCCATGTCATGTAAAGGAATTATCTCACCGTTGTTAGCTTCAATGATATTATAACCGTATTTTTTTGAAAGAGGTTCAAATGTTTGTAACAAATATTGATACTTGTTCTGTTGCAAGTTTTTAGCATATAGATAGACCTTGTCAAAAAATAACAGGGGTTTGTTTATCATGTGAAGCAAAAGATTGGTTTTACCACTCCCACTCGGAGCGCAGATTAACATTCTGAAGCATCTATCAGGCATGAAAGCATACAACTGGGTGAAATTACTGTCTTTATCACCTTCAACGTCATAGTTTGGTATTTCCATTTTATTGATTTACAACAGAATTTTTTTTCTCAATAATTTTATGCGACACGCCATGCGACACGCCATGCGACACGCCATGCGACACGCCATGCGACACGCCATGCGACACGCCATGCGAGTTTTTTTATATTCAATAACCCATTTTTATCCAAAATAATATTTTGTTTCAATTAAATAAAATGAGTCTCCTCAAGTGGAAAGAAATGGCTGAAAAAAGATCGAAAATTGGTCAAGATGTCAATACTATCAGGGAAACGCTGAAACAAAAGAAAATAACCGATACAATGAGTGATGTTGAAGCAGAGAAGCTTTTCAAACCGATAACATCCGGTTTGAAGGAGTTCACGCAACCTCAACCTATTAAAAGACGGTTGCAAAGGAAAAAAGCAGAGGTTCCAGATTATGGTATCAATATAGAAGATGAAGGAATACCAGATTACAATCTTGAAGATTTGTTTGATGAAGGGGTTCAACCACAAAATACGAAACAGCTTGTTCCAAAACCACCCTCTTATGATGAGGTTCTCAAAGATTTGGAAACAGGGGAAAAGAAAATATATATCAATCCGGAGTATATGCAACAACTTGAAGACCCACCAGAATATGAAGTTCCAGATTATGAGATTTTTGAAGAAGACAGAATAAATGAGACTTTGGATGAACTTGGAATAACCAACTATGAGGACATTGAAGCACAACTCAAAAGGGATGACATGACAGAAAAAACAAGACATTCTTTCTTGTCAAAGAAAATCGAAAATGCGGTCAAGAAAAGACAACAACTTCCAGGTTACAAAACACACATTACAAAGCAGTTGAACAAAGGTTTGATAAGCCAATCTGAAGCACAGTTTAGAAGAAAGGTTATCGACGACGCTCGAAAAGTTCTCAACGATTATATCAACTATAACAAAAATAAGTTGAAGAGTATCGAAGGCTCTGGTCTCAAAAGAAAGACAACAAAGCGAGGTGGAAATGCAAGTGTTGTTTTTCTTAATCCTAAAGAAGCCCTCAAAAAGTTAGAGTTAATTGTTGGATCAATTGGTGCTGGTAATAATAGCATAGAGCTTAGAAACACCGGTGTTGCTATTCTCGATATTTTATTGAGAAATTACATAATCAACAAACATCATTACGACGAAATTTATAAAAACTTTTTCATGTGAATATATTAAAAATGCAAATACCATTAGTGTTATCTTCTCATAACGTTAAGAAACAAACAAAAAATAAGCCTAGCGATTTTACAATCAGATATACCCAACCGATAATACTTGATCCAAACAGACAATATGAACTCGGTTTAGGTCGAATCATATCGATGTCTTTCACATGGTTCAATATCACATCAGAGTTAAACAACCAAAAAATAAAATACTCTTCTGATGGTGGGAATACTTGGAAAGATATAACCTTTCCACCAGGTACATGGAATTATGTTGGTTTCAATGATTTCATCAAGGAAAAGACAAAAACAAAGACTTCAAACAAAACTTCATATCCAATAACCTTAAAATTTAACAACACAACTTTCAAAACAACAATAAATCTCGCGCCAAACTATCAACTAGACCTCACAACATCAAATTTCAGTGATCTGATCGGTTTTAACAAACGAATTTTAACCAGTTCTGAAAATGTTGGTGACTACACACCAAATCTCAGTCAAGATACAGAGATTTTGAATATACATTGCGATCTTATTTCAGAGAGTCTTGTTGATGGGGATGAGACAGATATCATCTACACCTTTGGCACAAATGATTTGCAACCATCCTATGCTTTCACTAAAGAGCCTTTGAGAGTTCAATATTATCCAGTCAATAAGTATATCATAAACACCCTGCGGATATACATCACCGATGGTAAACGACGAATAATAGATTTGAATGACGCTGATACATCATTTTCTCTGATTTTGAGAGAAAAAAATAATAATAGATAATTATAAAATGCTGGTATACAATTACGAACGAATTTATCATCCGAGTCTTGGAAGATTTGTTTACAAACACAAAGGATCCGGTTTGATTGTGGACAATATTTTCAAACCGATGAAAAGGATTATGAGCACAGTTTTGAAACCTCTCGCTAAAAAAGCTTTGAAATCGGGAATAGAAAGTGCTGGTGATAAACTTGGTAAAAAAGTTGTTGAAAAAGTTGCTGAAAAATCAGGCCATCTTTTCATGAAAGACCTTCAGTCTTTGAGAAAACAAGTTCCAAAAGCAACAAACAAAGAAAAAGAAGAAGATTACAACGTGATATTGAATAGATTGATTTCTGGAAAACAAGTTCCAAAAGCAACAAACAAAGAAAAAGAAGAAGATTACAACGTGATATTGAATAGATTGATTTCTGGAAGCGGTATAAAAAAGAAGAGAAAAAACGTGTGAAGAAAAACAAAATAAAAAAAAAGTTTCAAACAGATAAATAAAAAGATGACTTTCAGAACAAGTGATAAACTGCAGAGATATGAAATGGTTAGATTCTCCCCTGACAATATTATTGAACAACCTGGAAACAACAATTCTCAGAAAAAAACAGGATATAAATTCACAATAACCGACAGATCCACTTTTTTTGATTATTTCAACGGATATTTCGAGGTATCCAAAGAGCTCCAAAAGAAAGCCGATGGATCCGGTTTTGCAGCTGCTGACCGAATTTCAATGATTAATGGGTCACATTCTCTCATCAAACACATGGTTATCAAATCTGCTGGTAAAATAGTGTACGATAGTGACAACATTCATAGAATCGTAAATACCAAAAATTTGCTGGAGTATAGTGATGATTTCAGCAGGTCGGTTGCTAAAAATAGTTTTTGGTATCTTGATACAGAAGATTCAACAGCAAATACAAATTCGGGTTTTGAAGAAAGGCGACTTTTAACTCAAGCAAAACAGAACAATGGTGGTGGTGGAGCCAAAAGCATAAATGAGATCATTCCGTTGAACAGATACAGTTTCTTTGAGGAATTGGAAGACAAGATGCTTCCTCCCATGCAGCTCACATTCGAACTGGACTTGAATAATGATGATGAATTGATTCACAAAGCAGCTGCTGCTGATGATGGGCGGGTGGTTGTTACTCGACTTTATCTCTGGCTTCCAAGATTAACTCCTAAAGATAGTGCATACGGTGAATTTGTGAAAGATTTTCTCAAACCAACCAAATGGACGTACATGAAAGATATGTATATTCAGAGTGCAAATACAAGAGCAGTTCAAAACATGTTTCAAATTAGCCCAGCCATTGACAATGTTAAACATGTATTCATTTATCTACAGAGAACTAATGGTCCAAACAATGAGGAATCTCAGAGAACTCCTTACATTTTTGATACTTTCAAGCTGAATTCTGCAGATGCTAATAGCTCTCTTACATCATGTCGTTTGGAGTATGGAAACAGTACTTTTTATCCTGAATTGGAGTACGACGCCGATTCAAAAGTGAGAATCTTCAACGATCTAATGTCTTATGCTTTTCGAAAGAATGATCTGAACACAGGAACGCAGTTGAATATACATAATTTCACATCTCTTTACGGTCTTGTCTATTTTGATCTGACCTATCAAAAAGAGGCTGTTACTCGAGATCCAAAACAACTGATTTTGAACTACAGATTGAATACGGCACCAACAGCTGATGTGAGAGCTCATGCCATCGTATTTTATGAAAGTGAGGTTATTGTCAACAAGGTTGGAAATGAACTTATGATGGTCTGATTCAAAAACCAAAGTTATGTTTTTTCTTGAATTTATTTTATTTTGTACAGATAAAATAAATATGACTAAATTGTATGAAATTAACGTTACGCTTTCCGACAATCAGAAAATGAATCTAAGTAAAGCTTTCCACAAACGTGAAACAATCGTCTTGAGGTTGACAAAAGATGCCCTCAACGGAAGTGATACTCTTCATGTGCCTGCAACAACTGTTAAGAGGTTGGAAAAGAACCGCGCAATGAATAAGGGAATGGACATAAAACTGTCGAAGACAAACATTAGAAAACAGGTTGGTGGTTCACTTTTGAGTTCAATCTTGACACTTGGTCGAACTTTTGGACCGACATTAGCAAAGACTCTAGGATTATCAGCTCTTGCCGGTGCCGCTTCTGAAGGAGCATCTCAGATTGTCAAAAAGATATCTGGAAGAGGTGTACAGACAGGTGGTTTTCTCATTCCAAATTCCAAAATAGATCAACTTATCGCTCATAAACATCTATTGAGTGATAAACAGAAAAAGGATATTATCAATGCCCTACAAACAGGCTCTGGAGTGAATATCAAACCCACAAAAAAACAAACGGGTGGTTTTCTTGGCACACTCTTAGCATCAATCGGTATTCCACTCGCCCTTGAGGCTTTTAAAAAGATAACAGGTTCAGGAGGTCCCAGAATCGGAAGACCTCCTAAACAAGATGGTGGAGCAGCTCCCAGACTTGGAGTGTATCAACCACCTCCATTTTTTGGAACATGGGAACAAAACTCCGTATCCCATCAAGCGGGTGGTGGGAAAAAAAAAAACTTGGGAAATGGGTTGCTTCTAGGGAAAAACAGTCCATTCAATGGGATTCCACTGTTGGGGGCAATCCTTTGAAATTCCACAAAGACATACCCTTAAGCAACCACGATCTGTTAAGATGGTGTCGCCATCTTAAAATACCAATAGACAAAGGTGGTGTGTTGTCAAGAGACCAAACTGTTCCACACAACCACAAAATGGCGCTATTCATTTTCAATCTTGAGCCGTCATACATGAGTGGAAGTCATTGGGTTGCAACACATGTTAAGAATGGGAAAATCAATTATTTCGACAGTTTTGGGTTGCCACCATTTCAAGAAATTGTAAATCACGCAAAGAAAAAAAATCTCACTCTAATTCATCAAAATAACCAGATACAAGCCTTGAATACAATGACTTGTGGATACTTTTGTTTATACTTTTTGAATGAGATGAATAGAGGTGCGTCATATTTTGACCTTTTGCAAGTCTTTGATGTGCATGATACCACGAAAAATGAGAGATTCATTGAAAAATATTTCAAAAGTTTTTGAAAAAATTTATGTAACCTTATTGTAAATGAAAACGTATTGCGTCAAACAGAGGAAACAAACTGAGTGTGTTGAGCCTTCGGGCTATAAATATGCAAAGAACGGTCGACTTATGTTCTTTTGCACATGCGCTGAATGCGGCATAACCAAAACCAGATTTGTGAAACAATTGGAGGTGCCGGGAAACTGATTGGCCCGTCTGAAGGGGCGGGCATTTTGGAGACGATGGCATCTACCGGCACTGATATGTTAATTCAACACGGTATTCCTTGGCTTGGAAAAAAAGCTGTAGAGATGGGGCGTTATTACGGTAGTGAAGCTCTAAGGAACCCAAAACTTCAGAAAAAGGCTCTCGATTATGCTTTGGAAAGAGCAACTCCTTTCATTCAAAAAACAGGATCAGAGATGCTAAATCAACTATCAACAAAGATACGACCCAATAAAAAATACAGAACCGACAGAAAAGAACTTGACGGAGGTGGGTTTGACATTCATAAAATGATTGGAAAACTCCTTAAACCAAAAGGGGGTTGGACTCTTCCAGGGCATCAATACACAGGCCCCTACAACGATCTTGAAAATCAGGTCAGATGGGATCCAAAAACAGGAGAAATACTCGAGATATATGACAAACCAACGGGTAAAACCGACGCCATAGCGATGCAACATGACGTTGATTATTCAGTTTGCAAAGATGATAAAAAATGTAAGAACAAAGCCGACAGAAAAATGGTCAAAGCGTTGGATTCTGTTCCTTATAATGAGAGACAATGGGGTCATTGGATGGCACGAAATATGATTAACACAAAGCAAAAACTTGGTCTTGGGACAAAAAACGTAAAAGGCCGTTGAGTGAAGAAAACTGGCAAGAAAAATTAGCTGATGAGCTTCATAAGCCCATAAAACGTAACTTCACTCGACGGCGAGTAATTGTGAACCACATTGACAAAATATGGTGCTCTGATATTGTTGAGATGCAAAAGTTCAGTCGATGGAACGCTGGCTACAGATATCTTCTTATGGTTTTGGATGTGTTTAGTAAATATGGTTGGATTATCCCTTTAAAGGATAAGAAAGGAGAAACTGTTGCTAAGGCATTGAAAACCATTTTGAAAGAAGGTAGAAAACCACAATATCTTTGGACAGACAAAGGCAAGGAGTATTACAACAAACACATGAAAGACCTCTTAGAAAAGAATAAAATAACCTTGTACTCAACCGAAAATGAGGAGAAAAGTAGCGTATGCGAACGATGGAACAGAACAATCAAGTCCAAAATGTGGAAGCAGTTTACTGTCCAAGGTAATACACAGTATCTTGACATGCTACCCAAATTAGTGAAACAGTATAACAACACCAGACATAGTTCAATAAAAATGACGCCGGCAGAAGCCAGTAAAAAGAAGAATGAAGGAACTGTTTACTTTAATCTATACGGTGATATGAAGCCAATTTCAACAAAGTCAAAATACAGAGTCGGTGATAAGGTTCGAATATCTAAGTACAAACGTCCTGTCTTTGACAAAGGATACACAGCCAATTGGACAGAAGAAGTTTTTACAGTCGACAAGATACAATACACCAATCCAATCACTTACAGACTCAAAGATCTCAGTGGTGAGGAGATATCAGGTTCTTTTTATGAACAGGAGATGCAGAAGGCTGTTCAAGACGTTTACCGTATTGAGAAAGTGATTCGACGAGACGCTCGAAAAGGTAAAGCTTTGGTGAAGTGGAGCGGTTACCCAGAAAAATTCAATTCCTGGGTAGATATTAACGATCTGATGTAAAAATAAATTTAAAAAAAATCTTACAGATAAGAAAAGTAAAAATGACAAAAATTTTAACTCTTACAGAAATTCGAAAAATGGCTGTAGGAAAAAATATCAAATACGCAAACAAACTCTCAAAAGAAGAGCTGGCAAAAGCGTTAAATCTTGACGAAGAAGTGTATAAAAGACCACCAAGTAACGCAAGGGAGGTGTTTATTACCAATGTTGATACACAGGTCGTCACAAAATGTAAAAGCATCTATCAGTGTTCAAAAGTGGTGGGTAAAAGGAGTGGTTCGGTTCATTATTTCGTAAATTGTGGAAATGAGTTTGTGGATAAGGATGGAAATAAGGTCAGATTGTCTTTTGCTTAAACTTTTTTCATTTCGTGAAACGTGGAAATGAAAAAATAAATTTAAAAAAAATCTTGTAGTTAAGAAAGAGAAGAAGAATGGATTCACAAACAGAAATGAACAAAGCTAGTTTAAAGAAACTTAGCAAATCAAAACTTATCAAATTGCTTCTGAAGCAGGAGAAGAAGAAGCCAGTACCAAGACCACCTATACCAACACCTCACAAGAGTGTCAAACAGATGGCTAAAGAATATGAAGAAAACATCATTCTACCACCTCCAGAATTCAGGGATGATTACAAACCAGTTCCAGCACAAAGGACTTATAAACCAAGACCATATGTACCAACACCTCGCAAGAGTGTCAAACAGATGGCTAAAGAATATGAAGAAAACATCATTCTACCACCTCCAGAATTCAGGGATGATTACAAACCAGTTCCAGCACCTAGAACTAAGAAACTATTGGATAAACCAATTCCAGCGCCTAGAACCAAAATAGAACAAACAGACAAAGCTTTAAAAGGTTACACTAAGTCTTATGAAATCAGCATCAAAAACAATAAAGACCCCTTAGCCCAAATGCAAAACACGAGAAAGGCTATAGAACATCATGTAATAGCTTTGTTGAATGAGATTAAAGGCTTGAAATACGTTGAAACGTTGAAAATTACGTTTGAAAAACAGAAAGGAGATGAGTTGATTGAAAAGGAAGCTTATTTCAATGCAAAGCCACAAACAGTAACAAACGAGACAGAGATTGCAAAATTGTTGCAGATAACACAACAACAGATTGTAAATATGATTCAGCAATGGATTTCAGAAGGCTCAGCATGGATTATTAAATCGGTTGATGGTCATTTCATCAATGTTGTAAGGTACAGACCACTCAGAGGTTCTTCATATATTCCATTACCCAAAGAGCTGCAGAACTCAGCTAAAGGGATTATAAACATGAAAAATAATGACGATGAATGTTTTCGTTGGTGTCACATTCGTCACCTCTTGCCACAGAATAAAGATCCACAGAGAATAAAAGAGTGTGATAAAAAATATGTAGAAAAATTAGATTACTCAGGAATCGAGTTTCCCGTTTCTGTAAAACAATACAACAAAATAGAGAAACAGAATAATATTCGTGTTAATGTCTTTGGTTATGAAGAAAGGCAACCGTATCCGATTTACGTTTCAAAAGAAAAGTTTAACTCTTGTTTGAATCTGCTCTTAATAACCGAAGGAGAGGTGAAACATTATTGTTTAATAAAGGATTTCAATAAATTTATGTACAATCAAACGAAGCACAAGGAAAGAAAGCATTTCTGTATGTACTGTCTCCAATGTTCAAGCTCAAAAGAGCATCTTGAAAAACATAAAGTTGATTGTATCGAAATTAATGGGAAACAAGCCATTAAAATGCCAGAACCTGGATCAGAAATTGCATTCAGAAATTATCGTAAACAGTTACCGGCACCTTTCGTGATTTATGCTGATTTTGAAGCTATCACCGAAAAAGTTAGTGAGAAAGCTCCACAAAAATCCTGCACTGAACAATATCAAAAACATACGGCTTGTGGATATGGTTATAAAGTTGTTTGCTGTTATGACGATAAATTTTCAAAACCAATTAAAATTCACAGAGGAAAAATGGCCATTCAGAAGTTCATGAAGGACATGTTGGCTGAAGTTAAATACTGTCAAAAGGTTGAGAAAAACCACTTCACAAAACCTCTCGAAATGACAGACGAGGATGAGGAAAGTTTCCAAAGAGCCGAAGAATGTCACATCTGCAAGAGACCTTATATCAAAAGTGATGTTAGAGTAAGAGATCACTGTCATGTCACCGGCAAATACAGAGGCTCAGCTCACCAAGAATGTAATCTAAATTACTTTTTGACTTATAAAATACCTGTGGTGTTTCACAATCTCAAGGGGTATGACAGTCACTTTATAATGCAAGAGATTGGTAATATTGTGAAAAAGAATGTGTATTTTGATAAAGAAGGAAAGAAACATGAGATGAGCATAAATGCCATTCCCTGTAATATGGAGAAATATATGGCCTTCATGTTGGGTCAACACCTTGTGTTCATCGACAGCTTTCAATTCATGAGCTCGTCATTGAGTAATTTGGTGAATAATCTTCCTGCTGAAGCGTTCAAACACACGGGACAAGTATTTCAAGGTGAAAAATTGAGTTTGATGACAAAGAAAGGTGTCTATCCTTATGACTATATGAATAGTTTTGAAAAGTTTGAGGACAGCAGGTTGCCAAAGAAAGAAGATTTTTTCAGTATTATGAATAATGAACATATCACAGATGAAGAGTATCAACATGCACAGAATGTTTGGAATGAATTTGGTCTATCATCAATGGGAGAGTATCACGATCTATATCTCAAATCGGATATTTTATTGTTGACTGATGTTTTTGAAAATTTCCGCAAAGCATGTCAACAATACTATGGATTGGATCCTGCTCATTATTTCACAGCACCCGGTTTGAGTTGGGATGCAATGTTGAAAAGGACAAAAACTAAATTGGAGTTGATAAGTGATGTTGATATGTTTCAATTCATTGAAAAAGGTATGCGTGGTGGAATCAGTTACATCGCCAATCGATATGGAAAGGCAAACAACAAGTATATGGTTCATCACAATCCAAAGGATGCAACAAAATACATCGTCTATCTGGATGCAAATAATCTTTATGGTTGGGCAATGAGTCAATATCTTCCAACAGGTGAGTTTGAATGGTTGACTGAAAAAGAGGTGGATTTATCCAAGTATAATGATGAGTCTGAAAAAGGATTGATATTGGAGGTCGATTTGGAATATCCAGAGGAGTTGCATGATCTCCACAACGACTATCCGCTGGCAGCAGAAAAAATCGAAGTAACTGAAGATATGTTGTCACCTTATTGTCGAGAAATTGCTGAAAAATTTGGAGTAAAGGTTGGACTGGTTGAAAAGTTGGTGCCGACGTTGTCAAATAAAGAGAGATATGTTTTGCATTATCGCAACTTACAACTCTATATGTCTTTGGGGTTGAAACTAACAAAGATTCATAGAGCTCTCGAATTTAATCAGAGTCCATGGTTGAAACCTTACATCGATTTTAACACAAAAAAGAGAGCAGAGGCAAAGAACTCTTTTGAAAAGGATTTTTTCAAGTTGATGAACAATTCGGTGTTCGGAAAGACGATGGAGAATTTGAGAAAGCGTCAGGACATCAGACTTGTGACTGATGAAGAAAAACTTTTGAAGTGGGCCAGCAGACCGAGTTTCATAAGCAGCAAAATATTCAATGAGGATTTAGTCGCCGTTCATAAAATTAAACCAACTTTGACATTGAACAGACCGGCATATGTTGGAATGTGCATCCTAGACTTATCAAAAACATTGATGTATGATTTTCATTACAATTACATCAAAAGTCAGTATGGTGACAAAGCTCGGTTGCTGTTCACAGATACTGACAGTCTGACCTATGGAATTGAAGCAGATGATGTTTATCAAGATTTTTGGAAAGACAAACATCTTTTCGATAACAGTGATTATCCAAAGAGCAGCCCGTTTTTTGATAACTCAAACAAGAAAGTCATTGGTAAATTTAAGGATGAAGCAGCAGGAATCCCAATCGTGGAGTTTGTTGGTTTGAGGTCAAAAATGTATTCTTACATGAAAGACGATGAACAGGAAAGTCGCACAGCAAAGGGAATAAAAAAGAATGTGATAAAACAAAAAATACGACACGACAATTACAAAGATACGCTTTTCAATAAAAAGCAGATGCGTCACACGATGAGACTAATTAAAAGTGAAAAACATCAAATTGGTAGTTATGTATTGGATAAAATATCACTCAGCTGCTTCGATGATAAAAGATATATTCATAAAAATGGTGTGACAAGTTATGCTTACGGTCATAATAGACTTTGAATATTTTTCAGTCAAATTTAGGTGGAAATTTGACTGAAATTAATTGCAGTTAAATTTGACTGGAAAAACTTTCAGTCAAATTAAAGTGAAGATTTTGACTACTACGCTCATGCTTTTATTTAACTGGTGCTCTCGTGCTTTTATCACTCAAATCTTCAGTCAAAATCTTCAGTCAAATTAAAGTGAAGATTTTGACTACTGCGCTTGTACCCCCCAACATTAAACTACTCCTTTGCCTTCATTTCCCTTCAGCCGCCTTCATTTGCCTTTATCTGCCTTCATTTCCTTTCATCTGCCTTCAATTGCCTTCATCCGTCCCTCGTTTGCCTTCATAAGCTTTCACCTGCCTTCATCTAGCTTTATCAGCCATCACTTGATGTCGTCTGCTTTCATTTGCCTTCACTTTACCATCCGCCCTCTTTTCACTTCTTCTGCTTTTATCTGCCTTCATTTGCCTTCACCTGCTTTCTCTGCCTCCATCTACCCAATAAAATAACTGTTTTTCAAGGGAGCTTGCGCCAAAAAAAATTTGAGTTCTTGTGCGAAATGTGAAATGAGGAGAACTAACGGAGTTGTTGGTCCACTCTCACCTTACTTACACCTTCCAATTACGAATACCCCGCTAATATGGGCAGCAGCTAAATTCCATCAGTAGGTAGAATTTGAAGTCATTTGCGTCAAATGTCTGATGTCGCTTTGCGGTTGCGTCCATTAGAAAACTATCCATTTCCTTTGATTAAACGCTGGGAAATAGTCAAAATAGCTATGGGTGACATTTCATTAGTCACGTTTACCTACTTTAGGTTCTTCCTATTTGCATGCATTGCAAATTTTAGTACTACGACCAAAAAATAACATCAAAACTAAAAATAGCGCAGCAAGCGTTTCCGAAAGTTTTCCGCACCTTTGAAGCATTTCCGAGTGGTTAGAAAGCACAAAAAAATTGCTACGCAGGCTAGGGTGGGGTGTGACTTCAAGGTCTAACGTTTTTGATAAGAATAGCGCGCTCGATGGACGTAAATCACATCACACCCAACAAGCGCAAATGCATCGAATAATAGTTCCCTTAAATTCTCAAATTCAACAATCATTTCTGGACGTTGGGTCATATTTCTGCACAAAATGTTTCTTTTTGGGCGAAGACTTTGGAACGCATTTAATTTCCTCATAAAGCGACGAAAAGCAGCTTTATTCGCGGATGTGTCTACAGTAAACCAACCAGAAAGTTTATAGCAACTTAATAACCGAGACTGAGAATCCAAAAGTAATTATCCTTAGCTAAGTCATTTTTTTAAGGGCGTGTTATTCTAGCAATAATCAATCGAGCATTACCGGTAGTCCAAAAGGCACAATAGTGATCACACTTGCATTACAAAGCACTCGAACAATTGAATAAATGCTTTAAAATTCTTTATTATTAGAATTAGCCAGAAGAATAACATCAATACATTTTTAAAACAACTGAACTAATAAAATGGGATAATTGCAATAATGGCATCTCATCTGATAGGAATAAGCCTCCCTCCGAACAGAGTTTGCACTAATAATGCTGTGATAACAAACGATGTTTCAAGCAAGTGCACAAAACATCAATGGTGCAACAATGTCTACGTTTTGAGAACTAGGCTGTCATCAGTATAGCTAGCGTACAGCAGTAATGGCCAACCGCTGTAGAGAATACATATCTATGATCAACGAACAAAGTTTGGAAATAATGAAGGAAACTCCCACAGGAGGCTTTTTTAATTTTTCGCTGTCTGCTTTCTTCTGTAGCTGGCTTTCTAGGTGCTACATCTAAATACCAGATGTCAGCCTTGTCAAATTCTCTTCCCTCCAAGGAGATTCCCACAAAAAGTGGCAAGGATGATCGTTGTACCTTTTAGGGTTCACAATCATTGATTTGGAACGTACTAGATTGTTAAACAGAACTCCATTTTATGCCACCCTGGTATCTTTGAGGGAACTAACTAATTATCAGCCTCTCGGTGGTAAAAACGAAATTCAGCCACGACTACATGATGAGTTTCTGATACCTTTCAAGGGTTCCTTTTGAAAATTTCGGACGATCATCCATCACCTTTACATGAGAGACCACCCCTGGGCCCTTTCTTTTAAATGGAAAGCTGTTCCTTCTCAAACGGCAGAGTAACGTTCTTATCCTATAAAGCCCCTTTTCCTAAAACAAAGGGGTTAACAAAGTAAAATGACTAAACAACTCAAAGCTAAGGAACGGTTGTAAGGAGTAAAAAGGCAAAACGTTTACCAAACAAAACCTAAATAATTATGAGCATGAGATGATATGCAACATATTAAACCTAAACAGAGACATTGAATTTTAGGCTTATAATGAGATAATTATATAAACACTCACAAACCAGGAACCTTTTTTTTTTCATGCCCTAATAACTTTTGAGGCCAAAACTTTCAAAGGGATACACTCTTAGTAAGACGAAAAAAGCAAAAGTCATTTATGATGTTTAATAAGTCCCTCGACAAGTTAGCCCCAGTGTACTTGCCGGACTTATTCAATAAACGAAGCACAATCAGTGACAATTGACGAAATTCGTGCACTAACCAAACACTGCCCAAGCCACGCACCAATTATCTAAAGCGTATTCCTTAGTACAAGATGTAAGAAACATCAAGTCAACAGGGCAATTTTAAAGGGTAATAAACCAACTATTCCAATCATAGGTTTCCCACTCGGAAATCTTGTAAAACAGTGAATGAAGTGCATACATATGTTTTAATTATAAAATTGTCACTTTAATACACTGAAGATTTTACCGAGTTTACATAAAGTTATATGTTTGTATGTACATAGTTCTATTCTCCTCCACGCGTAGAGGTGTAGCAAACTCTGACAAACTGAGGATGATACGGACTATTTCCCGATGACTGTATAACTAAAGAAAGTAGGGAATCTCAGGCCAGTATACTGGGCATTTGTGCTTTCGCTGAAAGTCAGCCTTTTTTCACCCAGGGCCGTAGCCAGAAAAAAAATTATGACTGAGGCAATGTCCATGGTTAAAATTATGACTGAGGCAATGTCAATGGTTAAATTCTCTTCCTAGGTATTTAGGGTGTTAAAAGCAGAAAATGACTGATAAAACGAACAAATGACGGAGATAAGTGCCTCGGTTTGCCTCATACTGGCGAAGGCCCTGTCGTCATTTGGTAACGTGCTCTTCAAGTGCAATGTAAAGCTGGATTTGGTCATTTTTCACCGGAACGATGCCCAAACCAAGTTTTCATGACTCCAATTTGCAACCTCAAATCCGCACAAAAGAGAAACGAAAAGCACTAACTTTTTGCAGCAATTTAATTTTGCGGGTGGGCGATGTTGTTTGCTTTGCAAGAACAAATTCGTCTGATTGGAAAAGAGTGCTTTTTCTTGCGGGAATTAATTTTGTGCGATTTTCACTGGGAAGTTGTGTTCTATTAGACTTTGTATTTCTGAGTTCATGGTTTTGTTTTTGAAGGAAATATGCTAAGTAAATGGGCATCAACACGATTTTACATTACATTTTAAAGTGTTACTTGATAAAAATTTTATATAATGTCCACAGTGGAGTAAATTTTAGCGTGCAGTATTAAATTTTTACGGTTTATAAGGGAAGGTATGTTTTTTCTTGGGAGGGGAGGGCTGGGGCCTCAGAGGGGAGGGTCATCAGTGAAAGTGAGCACCAAAAGGGGAGGGCCATACCTCATGTGAGCTATTCAAGGGAGGGTCACATCTTTTCCAGAATTTTTTAATGAGAATTTTTGTGATGTTGTTTTCCATTTTTCTTACAGATTAAGTTTTTCTTTTCACCTACTTTAATTTAATTTGGTGTTTTATTATAGGTACTAGGTTACATTTCTACATGTATCTACATGTATCTAGGAGGACCCGTGTCCTTTTCCGTCCGTATCGAGAAGTACTTGACTCAGGTATCGTTTCTTCAGCTTCTTGCTGTTGGCTATCCGCTGCCTGATCTCCTGAGTCGTTTAGTTCTGAAGAGTTACTAGTAGATCCAACAATGTGCTCTACGCTTTCGGAAATGTAGGAAATATTTGTTTTTGAGAGGCAGATTTCGCATGCTAAACAAATAACCTTTCTGTTAAAATAACCAACAGCAATGCCGGCTAGTCGGAGACAGAAGCGCATGTATTTTCCCTTAGATATTTTATGTTCAAAACTTTTATAATACTCAATTACTTTCATATTCAAACTTCAGCTATAAAACGTAAATATCCCACACTGATTGTTCGCATTTTCCTTGTTTCAGCATGCACACATTCAATATCAAGATATATTCATATTCAAAAACTTTGCATTCACAAGCAAAAGGTTCTGAGGTTTCTACAGCATGGAACATACCATGTTGTAGTGAGGGGAGGGTCGCACTTTTGTTAGTCACCTAAAGGTGGGGGGGGGGGGCTCAGAAGTTTTTTTATTAAAATGCAAGGGAGGGCCAACACTTTTTTGGGAAAAAAATACCAAAATTCCCCAGCCCTCCCCCCCCAAGAAAAAACGTACCTTCCCTAAGTTTAGCGATTTTGATGCATTTTCTGTGGGAAAAAACCCCGCAAAAATCGGTCAAATTAGAGCCCAATAAAAAAACGTGCTACACGGTAATTTTAGTTACTGAACAACAAAAATCCACTCACTGCGCACCCGTTCAGATGCCTCAACCTAATGGCATCATTTTCAAAAACCAAATGAAAGCAAATGAGGCACATAAAAGCGAATGAAGGTAGATGAAGGCATAATGAATGCATACGAAGGTAGATGAAAGCAGCCGAGAAGAAATGGAGGGGAATGATGAGAAATGAACGCAGATTAAGGGAAGTGAACGCGGATTGAGACAGATGAAGGCATGTGAATGCAGATGAGTGGAGATGAAAGCAAATGAAGGCAAACGAGGGCAGATGAGTGGAAATGAAGGAGAGTGAAGGGTAAGGAAGAAAGCCGGATGAGTGTAGAAGAAGGCAGATGAGTGCAGACAAGGGTAGGTGACGGCAGGTGAAGGGTCTGAAGGCAAATAAAGGCAAATGAAGCTCTATGGAAGTGGATGAGGACAAATGCATATGAAGACGGAGGAAGGTAAATGAAACCAAATAAAAGCAAATGAAGGAATATGAGCGCATATGAAGACATATAAAGGCAAATGAAGGCATATGAATGCATATGGAAGCAAAGTGAAGGCAGATGAAGTTAAATGAAGGGAAATGAAGGAATTTGAAGGCAGACAGAGGAGAATGAAGGCATATAACGACAAATGAAGGCAAATGTAGACAGATGTAAAAGAATGAGGGGAAAAGAAGGCATATGAACGTATATGGAGGTATATGAAGGCAAATGAAGGAAGTGGAAAGAGATGTGGACAAATGAAGGCCAAGGAAGGCAAATGAAGTTAATTGAAGGCAGATGTAGGCATATGTAGGCAAATGAAGGGAAATGAATGGAGTTGCTGAAATATGAAGGCGGCGGAAGGAAAACGAAGGCAGATATAGTCAAATAAAGGGAAGCGACGCCATATGACGCATATGGAGCATATGAAGGCAAATGAAGGTAAATGGAGGCAGATGGAGGCATACAAAGGGAAATGAAGGCAGATGGAGATAAATTAAGGGAAATGAGGGCAGTTGAAGGAAGATGGAGTCAAATTAAGGGAAATGAAGGTATATGAATGCATATGGAGGAATATGAAGGCAAATGAAGGTAGTTGGGGGCAGATGAGGACAAATGAAGGCGAGAAAGGCAAATGGAGGCAAATAAAGGAAATTGAAGGCAGATGAAGGCAAATGAAAGAATATGAAGTCATATGAACGCTTATGGAGGCATATGAAGGAAAATGAAGATAAATGGAGGCAGATGAGGACAAATGAAGGGCGAGGAAGGCAAATGGAGGCAATTGATGGAGACTAAGGGCAGGTGTAGGAAAATGAATGGAAATGAAGGCATATGGACGAATATGAAGGCATATGGGGGAAAGTGAAGGCAAATGGAATTAAATGAAGGAAAATGAAGAAATTTGAAGGCAGCTGTAGGCAAATGAAGGAAATGAAGCCATATGAACGCATATGGAGGCATGTGAAGGGAAATGAAGGCAGACGGAGATAAATTAAGGGAAATGAAAGCAATTGAGGGAAGATATGAACACATATGGAGGAATATGAAGGCAAATGAAGTAGATGGAGGCAGATGAGGACAAATGAAGGGCGAGGAAGGCAAATGGAGGCAAATAAAGGAAATTGAAGGCAGATAAAGACATATGAAAGAAATGAAGCCATATGGACGAATATGGAGGCATATGAAGAGAAATGAAGGTAAATGGAGGCAGATGAGGACAAATGAAGGGCGAGGAAGGCAAATGGAGGCAAATAAAGGAAATTGAAGGCAGATAAAGACATATGAAAGAAATGAAGCCATATGGACGAATATGGAGGCATATGAAGAGAAATGAAGGTAAATGGAGGCAGATGAGGACAAATGAAGGGCGAGGAAGGCAAATGGAACCAATTGAAGGAAATTGAAGGCAGGTGAAGGGAAATGAATGGAAATGAAGCCATATGGACGAATATGGAGGCATACGAAGGGAAATGAAGGCAGATGGAGATAAATGAAGGGAAATGAGGGCAATTGAGGGAAGATGGAAGCAAATTAAGGAAAATGAAGACATGTGAAGACATATGGGGGCTTATGAGGGAAAATGAAGACATATGTAGGCAAATAAGATCCATTGAACGCAGATGTAGGCATAAGAATGGAAATGAAGGCATACGAACGATTATGTAGGCATATGAAGGAAGATGGGAAAGTATGGCGGCCAATGAGTGGAGGTGAGGTTTCTTTGTTTTAAACATTGTAGTGTCTTTCCTTAGTTTGGGGAATCGTGGTGGGTATATCCATGAGATCTTTCCCAAATTTAAGATGTAACAATTTAAAACGATAAGAAATGTTCTCTGAGGGCTTGTTTTAAGTCCTGTTGTGTTCTAATTTTGTTTTATTTTTCTTGGTAAGCAAGAGAAATGAGACAGGTTTCCGTTAGCTACGGTGGCCCACAACTGTCACATCAAAACAAAATGCTCACATGATCACATCAAATTCAAATCACTCATGCACAGCAAATTCAAATCACTCACAGCAAATTAAAAATCCCTCACACAAATTCAAATTGCTCACAGCAAATTAAAAATCACTCACAGCAAATTCAAATTGCTCACAGCAAATTACAAAACCACCACAGCAAATTACGAATCGTTCACATACAAATCGCTCACAGCAAATACAAATACGGTGAGTGTAAACGGGGATTACGGACTGCGTGTCACGCGTGACAAAGAGAGAGAGGCCAGGACTGGACTAGTAAAATGCAGACTGCAGACTAAGGGTAAAATTCAGAATGGAGACCTCAACCGTAGAGTAGGGGTAAAATGCAGAATGAAGTCTGCAGACTACAGACCAGGGGGGAAATGAGAGAAAAAGACAGCCGGAAATACGTCTGCACGTTCGTAGAAATCCATTAAAATCTGGTGAAAATGTTTGCATCGTTTTTTTCTTGTTCTGATAGGAAAGTTTGTTGACTAATTGAGAAGTACAATAGTTTTTGCAAAACAACCTGTGTGTAATAAGCGAATAAACTAAATCGGAACCTGTAGTGTTCCAAAACATCGCTTTTCTACGAATGAACGTCATTTTCGAACTAGCTGAGGTAAAATTCAAACTCCGCTGGATACATATAGTTCCCAGACGGTCACCCATCCGAGTACTAATTCCGTTGAGAGAATGTTTTCATTATGGTAGACATTTCACTCCGTTATCTCCCACACAATTTTTTTTTTCAGTACAATATGCATTTGAAAAAATTAGGAAAAAGACGAAAATGGAAAGCAAAAGGTACACATTTTAACTAATTGAATTCTTAGATACCAGTCCGTGATCAAGGTACCATAATGCATGGTTCAATTCTACCTGTTACCATCCCCCCCGGGCACACCCCCGGGGATTTGCAATTTTGTTCTCACTTGGCAGTCTATTCCCCACCCCCGGGCATGCAGAAAGAGACAATTCCCCACCCCCGGGACTCCTTGTCGACGACAAATACGTTGTTTTGTGTACAAAACATAGATTACGATATTGATTTCCATACAATAGCAAAACCAGACGTTTTGAAAGAACTAAAACGCTTTTGTAGAGTTTCTTGAACGAAGGGCACTACACGTATAATGTAATAAAAACATGAACACTATGTTTGAAAAAGAAACTGAAGAAAAACCTCTAACCACACTGGCATACGGCTAGCGAGTAAAGAAGTGGCCTTCGCCAAGTGATTTATTCTAAATATAACACATACGCACAAGAGGCCCGTGAACAAATTGATGGCAGCATTTTAAAGGAGTTTTTCTTAGCTCGTTTCATAAGGATGAACACTGGACTGAGACCTGTTTAATATAAAGCCGTGCATCCGTTTTCATATAGAGTCTCTTTAAGTCGTGTTAGTATGTACATAAATACGCTGAAGAAATATTTCTTTGTTTGTGACGAACGCCATCCATTCGAGTACACATCAAACGCACATTCGTTTAACAATTTATAATGAAAGTACCTTCGAATACAGATTTTAATTTTGAGAGATTATTCTTCTCTAACCAGTCTGCTACAAATTCTAGAGATTCTCCCTGGAAATAGGCAGTCTTCTCCACGCGGTCCGGCGTCAACCGAGAAGTGACGTACTTCACGAGAACAACAAGAAGTTATTTTCGATTTGCCCCGCCCCCCCTCCCTCCGGGTCAAGACGGCTTCAAACAATTCCCCACCCCCGGGACCGAAGGGTTGGACTTGTCCCCGGGGTTGCCCGGGGGGGGATGGTAACAGGTAAAATTGAACCATGCATAAGTTCTTCTGTCCTTATTATAAAGCTTACGACGAGTGAAGTTGTACTTGGATGGGTGACCGGCCGGGAACTACCTGTAGCCGGCGACCTGAGCTAGTTCACAACTAAATCTCGTTCGTAAAAAGCGATCCTTTGGAGCACTACAGGTTCCGCTTAATGAAATATTTAGCTCCACATTTACTTCCGTCCGAACTTATTCGTTTATCACACACGGGTTGTTTTGCGTAGTCCGATCAAATTCTGAACAATCTACGGCTTGAAGTTGAAGCAAAACTCTTTCATGAGCAACCTTACGTATTCCCGGACGATCCTTGGTGGAAAAACTGAACTTACACCTCAATTAGTAAACAAACTTTCCTATTACAACACGAAAAAAATGCATACATTTTGACCATATTAAACAGATTTTCGTAGATTGCTACGAGTGCAGACATTTTTCTGGTAGTCTTTTCTCTCATTTTCCCCCTGTCCTGCAGTCTGCAATCTTGATTCGGTATGGCACGATGGACTTTTATACAAACTGTTACAAATAAATGTCCGAGGAAATTTCTATAATTTAATTAAAAGTTTATACGCGAACTCTACCTCCTCTATAAAAATTGGAAATAACAGAACGCGTCCTTTTCGGTATGCAAGAGGTGTACGCCAAGGCTGTATTTTAAGTCCTTTGCTCTTTAACCTATACGTTAATGATTTAGCTTTTTCTTTTTAAGACGGCACACAGATTTCAATAAACTTAAACCTTCAATAGCATGCAAAATTTTCGACTCAAAAATCTTACCAATCTTAACCTACAACAGTGAAGTTTGGGGTGCCTTTGTGAAATCAGACTTTAAGTCGTGGGACCTTTCCCCAATTGAGAAAACTCACTTGCAGTTTTGTAAACGATACTTAGAAGTACATAACAAGGCATCCAATGTTGCATGCAGAGCCGAACTTGGTAAATTCCCTCTGATCATTGATATAAATAAGAAGATACTAAGTTATCTAAATTACTTACACTAAAAGGATGAAAACTCTATAGTCAGACAAGCCTTAAAAATATCGATTGATCTTTATGATAACGGAAAAAATAGTTTCTACTCTAGTGTCATGAAAATAAATGAATACTATAATTTTAATCACTTTAACTATAGATCATCAAATGATTGTAAAACTAAACAGTATATTAATATCATGAAACAGAAGTATATTTCACATTGGAATCAGACCCTACAAAACTCGCAAAAACTTGGTTTTTATAACACTATTAAAAATAATTATAGCCCTTCTACCTACTTAGATTTAACAAGGAAGAACCCTTTAAGGAAAACATTAGTAAAACTGAGAATAAGCTGTCACAAACTTAGGATCGAAACAGGTAGATACGACAATATACCTCGTAATGAAAGAATATGCAACTTCTGCAATTGCAACAGAATTGAAGATGAAACTCATTTTTTGTTAGATTGCCCAGCTTATTCTCAGGTACGCGGCATATTCTTTTCTAAAATAGAATCCAAACTTCCATTACTACGACTACTACCACGCGAAACTCTATTATCACATCTTATGAATTCCACTGACTACTTTGTAAACATTAAGCTAATCTCATTTATCTCGGCATGCTTTGAATTGAGAGACAATCTCGTTACAATGATCACCACTTCGAACAGTTAAATGAACAATTATTGTTAGTAATTGTTTCATATATTATATATAATTTTTTTCTTTGTTATGATATGTTATTTTCTACTTTACTAATTATCTTAGTTAATGAAATAATATGTAATTAAATTTAAGTAGCTTTTGCAATACTACCAAATTTCTATGTAGTCATGCAAATAAAGCTTGTTGTTGTTGTTGTTGTTCATTCTGCATTTTACCCCTTTACTAGGCGGCGGTCTCCATTCTGCATTTAACCCCTAGCCTGCATGTTATCCTTAGTCTGCAGTCTGCATTTTACCCTCAGTCTGCTCTTTCCCCTGGTCCTTAATCTGCAGTCCGCAGTCCGCAGTCCGCAGTCCACAGTCCGAAGTCCGAAGTTTTACACTCACCGAATTTGTATTTCAGTGCTGCAGGGATTTGAATTTGCTCTGAGCGATTTCTATTTGCTGTGAGTGATTTGTATTTGCTGTGAACGATTTGAATTTGATGTGAACGATTTGTAATTTGCTGTAAGCATTTTGTTTTGATGTGACAGTTGTGGGCCACCGTAGTTAGCAAATCTGATTCTCAATCTGAACAAATGACCTAAAGAACGTCTGTGTTGGAGGCAACAAATGATGTGGCCTGCAAAGCGATTTTTCCAGTAAACATGACAAATTGTGTTGCTCTCTTTTCTCTCTGTGAGCAGGTTCTCTTTGACTGCACCGGAAAGAAAGGAAGGCTGGAGGGAGGGGAGTGAGGGGAGCTAGGGAAGGGTGCACAGCCTTTTCTTTTCACTCTATCCTCCACCAGGAGCCCTGTTCACTGCTAACACCAGTTTCCACAAAACTTTCTAGGCGTAAAATAGTAAGGAAAAGACACATTTTAACACTATTTTCTAGCCATTTCATCAAAACATTGGTTATTTTTCGGTGCATTTACTATTACTATGCAAAAACTAAGGTTGAAAGTGATTTTGCGATTTACTTCAAAACTAACATACAGATCTTTTTTGTTCTTGTAAATTTTTTTGGCCATACACCACAGTTTAAGATGTTGGTATTTGCTTTTCAAAGTGAAATCTGGATCGCGCAAATTTTCAATTTAACTGTTTTGGAGGATTTTTGATTATCGTTGTCATGGCAATATCGATTTTCACAAAATGTAAACCACGCTAAAGTTCAATCCAAAACCAACAAGTAGTGCAAATTTCACGTTGATCCGACTAGATGAAGACTGTCTAAGAACCGATTTTAAAAGAGAGGTATAGTCCCAAAAAAACTGTATCGAGACACCTTAAATGGGAGACCGCCGACGAACAGTCGGACAAGAAGAACATATAGTCAAAGCTCTCCCTGCGACCACTCTCGTAAGCGACCAGCTCTAGTTACGACCAGCATTGTAAAACCCGTAAGCGACCGCTACCGTAAGCGACCGCGACCACTTTTGTGAATTACCGACGAGTATTTTCCTTTGTATTTAAGTTCCCGTAAGGTCCACTCATCTGAATGAGAGATTCTGAGAAGTTTTCAATCTGTGTAGACGCCTGACCAGTACATCTGTGAACCTCTTCTGTGATAGGCAATAATAACCCTTTTAATGTTATTCAGCTACAATAGTTATATCACCCGAAACTATTATCATTTCCAGGAGAGAATAGTCCTTCAACGACTGTTGTTTAGATAATGGTTTGAACCCAGAAGTATCAGTAGACAAGTCAGTTTTGTCTGATTGTCCAGGAGAGAATAGTCCTTTAGACTGTTGTTTTGATAGATAATGGTTTGAACTCAGGAGTATCAGCAGTCTGTCTAGCGTGATTGTCAGAGTGCTCATTGTTGAGCACTTAAACGTAAATGAATTTCCGGTCACACAAAGAGAAAAATGAAGCATGCAAAGCTCCTTCAAAAGCCTTTATTTGGTACACCGCTATATTTTCCTCAACCATTTTAATAAATAACTATCAGTTAACTATACTTTACATGTTTCTAGCTTTAGTAAACATTGCAATAAAATAAACTCTATGGCTGCTTAATATACAGGACTAACTCTTCATTTTCCAGGCTCCTGCCAAAATACCGTAAATTATACTCAGTTTCAATTTGAGGCTACCTTGAATGCGCCCAGATAGGTATACTTCCATTGCAGTTTGCATTAATTTTCTCTTCAAGAAAAAAAACAAACAAACAAACAAACAATTGTACCTGAGACACTGCAAAAATACACTATTAATAGTAATGGAGAAGTCTCGGTATTCAGTCTATAGTGTGATCAACCCCCAACAGCTGTTACACAACCACTGGAGCAATAAAAAAGTCTGCATTGACGAAACCAGTGCTGCTAAATTGCATTTAGCTGATAGACTACCTATCCTACATACTGAGAATTCATCCA
This sequence comes from Siderastrea radians, assembly GCA_964017195.1. NCBI lineage: Eukaryota > Metazoa > Cnidaria > Anthozoa > Scleractinia > Rhizangiidae > Siderastrea > Siderastrea radians. The sequence continues at coordinate 55,226,098 of OZ024890.1, read as the reverse complement.
CAGACTTCAAAGTTGATCCACTGATGTAATTTTATGTATCCTTACTGTCCCTTACAGGTACTTTCGCGGACACCGATTTTGAGATTAAAAATACAGGAACAAACGAGAAAATAAAAGGGCTACCCCGGTACGTTTTTGAAAACATTTGAAGCCTTAAACTCTTTATTTTCCCTATAACTGTGAAAATGATGCCTCTTGATAATTTATACAGGTCTGGTACAATTACCCAGAACAGGTAAGAGCCACATTTCACTCAAAACAAAACCAAGTGTTAATGGCCAAGAACTTCAATAAAATGATAGTAACTCTAGTTACAGCCTGTTGATCTTCAGATGGCCTGAACGTACGCACCAAAGAAAAAAAAAACAAAGAAAACCTCAACCTTTCACTACCTATAATTTAATTATAGCATGATAAAATTGTCTCAAAGTCCAAGATCTAACAAGACCTGGGGCAACAAGAGCATAACAGAAGTTCAACCTTATAAAGAGAACCTAAAGAGAACAATATTATTGGTGATCAAAGGAAGAGTACGAGTTTGGAATCTTGCTAACACTTGTTTCTGTTTAATCCAAATTGTTGAATTGGGACATTGCAGATCAATTATGGCTGTGAGGCACAATCCCACAAGTTTAATTATCAAAAAAAAAACCCGGTCCTTAGTTTATTTGGAGATGAGCTTGATCTAGACTTGTTCTTTTACTGCAGTGAGGCGCCGTCAATCTTCATTCACATTACCATTGATGGGATTCCAGTCAGAGCTGAAAAAAAAAACTCATGAATAAGGCCTTTTGAACTGGTCCTGCGTGGCAGGGGTAGGCGGAGGGGGGGGGGGGTGGTTAGAGGGACTAAGTGGATTATTGATTGTGTACTTGAGTCACTTTGAGGTGGCGTGGGAAGGGGAGCCCAAAATTAATAAGAAATCTATGTCATCTGGAATGCATCTAGAACTGATCACAGCAAGTGCCTTTGAAAGTAACATGTTGTTGATCATCTTATCTGCAGATTGACGACAGTATATCAAACTCTATTTGAAAATAAAGGAAGCTGGGAAACAACTACACACTGGCCACGCCTCAAAGTAATGAATTTCAAACAGTTTCGCTTATTTTGGTAAAACAGCATCATTGAATTGAGGAGGACTGTCCCCCCCCCCCCCACCCCCCTCTGCCTGTAGTGGAATTATGGGATTCAAATAGTCACGGGAGACAAGAGCACATGGAGGAGAGTCGAAGGAATCGAAGTTGGGGAATCGAGCATTGTCAGTCTTGTCAGCGTTTACCTTGTTTACAGTTTACAGTTATAAAGTTGTGTTAGTTCATTCCGCTGTGGTCACTCTTTATTCCCCCGCAAATCCGTCTACAAGTGGTGGAGAACCCAAAATTTCGTCGGACTCATCATGCCAGCTACAATTGAAGAATTGCAAGGCATCGTGGCTGGACTTGTCAGCGTTGTGAAAGACTTAACAACAAATGTAACTCAAGTAAACCAAACAGTCGGCAACATGGCCGAGGCCGTTCCAGCACCAGTTCAACACGAAAATACACAAGGTCTTCGTATGCCTTCCATCCAGCTTCCTTCGTTTCGTCGAGATAGTGTGGTACAAGACGATATCTCGGAATTTCTCGAGCGGTTCAATCAACAAACCTCACATCTTCCCGCCGGAACACGTTTCTCCCTTCTTGAACAACAGTGTGTTGGCGACTGGCCGAGATCTGTGTTGTCAATAGCTAAAACCACAGAGGGCTACGCAGATAAAGCGGTAGAAGACCAACTTAACATTTGCATCGAACGATTACGTGCAGAATTCGGTGAATCGAAAGAAGACAAGTGCCGCCGATTAGCAGCCGAGTTAAGCGCCATTCAACAAGAGCATGGCGAGTCAGTGGAACAGTTTGCGTTCAAATACAAGAAACTACTGCATCAATTGGAGAAACTTGGCGAAAAGATTGCGAAGGATTGTCCTACCTTTGTTATATCACAGTTTATTTCTAAAGTCAAGCCTAGTATTGCTCAGCAGCTCGTTGTGAAAGCATCAGAATTTGAAACACTCGATAAGGCAGTCGAAGAGGCTCGTCGTGTTGAGTTGTCATTTCAAACTTCGCCCACCGCCTCGAAACCAAATCAGTCGCTCGATGAATGGAAAGTTACACCACCGAATGCGTTTGTTTCCTCGACCTCGGTGAAGTCTCAATATCAGCACTCCCAACGACAGCAGAGGGCTTGTTACACTTGCGGAGAAACTACTCATCTGTCAAGGTACTGTCCAAAATACCGCAAAGACACTCCAAAACAACCGGAGATATGCAGAAATTACAATCGATTTCCCAAATCTAATTGCGAGGAAGACGGCAACAAATGCTCTTATGGCCGACAACACAAGTGCCAACGCTGTAACAAGTGGGGCTGTAAAGCTATCAAACACTCGGAAAATCGCCCATCAAGCACATCTCGCAGCACTGTTCCATCTGATGAGGTAAATTCTCTTAGACAGCAACTCGTAGTCTTATCTACTCGTCTGGAAAAATACGAAGCTCAGTGTACGGAGAAATCCTCGACTTCCATTCCTGCAGGGTCCGAAAACCAAACATCACCCTCCGCTTCACGACCACCACCTCCAGCTTCATTTGATCAGCCATCGACATCTACTCCATTATTTGGATTACCTGCCGTTACCATCCCAGCACATTCAGGAAAGCCAGAAACTCAGTTATGTCAGCGTAATATCTTGTGGACCTCTGTTACATCTGCAGGTGAACCACTGCCCTTGCCATTGGATAGTTGCTGTTCTGTATCCCTTGTGAGCAAAGTACATGCTGATTGTGTTGCATCCAATCGACCTGACCTCAAGTATTGTGCCCTTGAAGAACCCATTTCTGTTACCTCTGCCGATTCAAAGTCTGATCTTAAAGCAGTTGCCACTATGCAAATCCCCATCACATGGGAAAACCAAACAGAAACTGTCTTTACTATGCTCGTAGTTCCAGGTCTCGTATGGCCAATGCTCTTTGGAGAGAACCACCTTCATGCGACTCAAGCATTGGTTGATCATTATGCTCCGTCCATCACCTTTCGCCATCCGAGTATGCAGTTTCGGGTCCAGTGCTCTCTTGACAATCCACTTCAAGGCTTCGCAAACATCTCTGTACCCAATAGCTCCTCATCACATGAAAGTGGATCAACAGCGCAGAAGCCTCATGTTAGTATTACATGCCTTCTTACCGGAGCACCGCCACTGGGTGTTAACAAGCATTCACAATCCCTTCACCGTGGCCTTAATTTTGTTACAGTCTGTGTCACCCTTTCTGCAGCTTTAATGGGATACCAAGTAATCCGTCAACCACTTTGGATTGAGGGTAAAGACATTCAACCAGGCGTCAAGGTTCTCAGTGGTCCCTTTGATCTCAGCCAAATTTCAAGTAATGTGACACCTGAAACAGCACGCCCTAGCAGTGATCCATGCTACAATGCTCAGCTCATAGACCTTGCTGAAACACCAGAATCAGTTCTAACAGAAGAAACTCCTGACATGCACATCACATACTGCACAACACTGGCAGTGGAATCTAAGTTGAAGAAGACAAGTATCCCTGAGAATGTCATTCTAGGAAATGTTAGAGACATGACAAAGGATGATGATGCTGTTCTTGAAGAAGCAGCTGACACTACTGCAAAACAACTTGCAGATGGATGGCTTACTTGGGCAAATACTCAGCAGCCACCTCCTTCATTGCAAACTCCAAAGGACACTGAACATAAACATTGTGACTTAGACTTTTGTGCTCCAAAGCAATGGCAACTTTCAGTCCAAGTGAAAGAAATGGAAGATTCTGGTCTCAACTCATCCATATTGTCTCCTTTCTGTGATGCGCTACCAGAATTTGACTGTCAAGGTCCTGAGTTTCCTCCAGCAGAGGAGCTAACCTGTGACCCTTACTCATCTGCTTACAGTGATGCTATATTTCATGCCTTGGATTTAGATGGCCCAGAGTATTTTAATGTTGATGAAGATATCATGAAGAGATTTAAGGAACTTATCCGTCAGTATCCTACTGCATTTGTCCTCCCTGGTAGTCCACTTGGAGCAGTAAAGGGGTTTGAGCACAGAATTGACACAGCTGATGCCCCTCCCATCTATCGTCACCCGTACAAGAAAAGCCCAGAGGAACTCAGAGCAATCAAAACAGAAATCGAGCGGATGCTTAAGCTCAAGATAATACAACCAAGTCATTCAGAATGGGGATCCCCATGCATCCTGGTCCGCAAACCTCCAGAAAAGGGTAAACTGCAACCTCCAAGATTTGTGGTGGACTATCGCCGCCTCAACAGTGTGACACAAGGGGATGGTTACCCTATCCCCTCTATCTCTAGCGTTCTTGATGCTGTTAGCCAAGGAAAAGTATTTGCGAAATGTGACTTGGTCAGTGGTTACTGGCAAATTCCTATCCGGAAATCGGATCAACAAAAAACTGCATTTTGTACACACCTGGGACTGTATGAGTTTCTCAGGCTCCCCTTCGGATTGAAAACAGCACCAAACACCTTTCAGCGGATTTTAAACACTGTATTTGCAGATTACTTGCACAGGTGGCTGGTTGTTTATGTGGATGACATAATTCAGTGGGCAACGACAGACGAGGCGGCCCTTGAACATTATTCATTGTTGTTTCAGAGATTGGTTAAAGTTGGTATGCAACTAAAACCTACCAAGTGTACATTCTTCGCAAAGGAAATCGAAATACTGGGACATCGGATCACACAAGAAGGTCGAACACCAATAAGCAAAGGAGTAGAAGCAATCTTATCTATGCCCACACCAACTGACACTTCTGCAGTCAAGCGTTTTCTTGGACTTTGTGGATATTTTAGAGACTTTATTCCATGCATGTCTACCCGAACACAAGCCTTGCGATCTCTTCTCAAGAAGGGTGTGTCATTTCAGTGGACCGAAGAAACAGCAAGAGAGTTTCAAGACTTGAAGCAAGCAATCACTGGCTCAGATGTTATGTTATTCCATCCTGATTGGAATGCTCAGTTTGAATTACATGTGGATGCTAGCAAGCTAGGATGTGGTGCAATGTTGGCTCAAGAGAAGGATGGCATACTTCGCCCTGTAAGATTTGCATCCCGAGCATTTACACAAGGTGAATCACGTTGGACAACGATGCACCAGGAACTCTTTGCGGTGAAATGGGGACTTGAACAGTTTCGCTCTTACATACTAGGCCGAAGAGTGAAAGTTGTAACCGATCATGCGAATCTTAAATGGTTGACTACCATGGCACCACAACAGGCAAAAGTTGCAAGATGGTGCATGAGCATGGCTGAGTTTGACTTTTTCATCGAACACAGAAAAGGGGAAAGAAATGTTGTTCCTGATGTTCTCAGCCGTCACCCTGTAAAGGAGAACATTCCTGAAGACAATGTTGTTATACCTCCAGAGAACAGTGTTATCGCATTTATGATCATTGCAACCTCAGTTGATGTTCCGTACCACACCCCTGAACTTGTTCATGGAACATTTAACAATACCATGGCTTGTTTACACAATGCATGCCTTATACCTCAAGCTCATTGCCTCGACCCAGTTTGTCTGGCTATTGCCGCAAAGAGAAACAAATGTGCGAAGGAAACTCAAAGCAAAACTTCAGTTACTAACCAGACCAAGACTCCTCAAGTTGGTACATCTCAACAAAGTCCATCTTTAGACTGCGACTTTCAAGACTTCGAAAATTTGGAATCTTTAAACCGGAATCGATCAAAGTTTGCTAAGAGACAGCTACAGGATTACTGGTTAAATCTGCTAATCAAGTTTCACAGCTCAAATCAAGATCTTTCTGCATTTAAGAACATTCCTAAGGAACACTTGCAATGGGTTAAACAAATGGCAAAGCGCTCAGCTGTTATTGACGGTTTGTTAATGTATCGAGATGAATTTATGGAGGACCCAAATCACTATCGTATTATGGTTCCCAATGACATTCAACTTCAACGTCATCTCTTACGTGTATATCATGATTCACCTGTGGGAATGCATCGTGGACGCGAAGCTACTTATGGATCTCTTTCTTATGACTTTTATTGGCGAAATATGACTAAGCATGTGAGGAACTGGATCAGGCGTTGCCCTGCCTGTATCAAATTTAAGTCAGCTGATCCCAAACATGGACCAATGCAAATTCGCATATACGACCGTCCCTTCAGCACCATTGGTATTGACTATGTTGGACAATTGCCTTCTACCCCAGCTGGTAACAAATGGATTCTGACTGCTGTTTGTCCCTACTCTAATTTCTTGCGGGCAATTCCGGTCCCAGACAAACAAGCAACTACTGCAGCACGAGCTTTGTTTAATGATGTTTTCCTGCAATACGGATTTCCAGCAGTCTTACAAAGCGATCAAGGAGGAGAATGGCTTAATGCGGTATTACGCCAACTAACAAAACTTCTCTCAATTGAACACATTGTTACAACAAGTTACCGTCCACGCCTAAATGGAAGTACAGAACGTGTTCACCAATGGCTGAATGCAGCAATAGCAATTTATTGTGAGAAACACCAGGAACGCTGGGAAGAATTCCTGCAGCCAGCTGTATATGCTCACAATGTATCTCCAATTCCTGGTACGGGTCAAATTAGTCCATTCTTCTTGGTATTTGGCCGCAACGCACCATCGCCTGAAGTCATTTCTCTTGACTTACCTGGAGAAAGCCTCTCAAGAAGCACCTATGCAGAGCAGCTTGTGTCTCGTATGCGTGAAGCACAAAAACAGTTCAACAGCATCAAAGCAGACATGAAGAGGACTCAAAGAGAATATTATGATAAATCATCCAGGGAACTTAACATTGCAGAAGGAAAGCAAGTTTATGTTAGAAGACCACCTCCAAGTTCACAACCAAAAGGATCAGCCACACGGTTCATTCGTCGATTTGATGTTCCTTACACTGTTATTGGACATGTCCGTGGTCGCCAGGATCTATTGCGACTTCGACACAAATTCACTCAGGATGAGATTAAAACAGTAAACATTGAAAAGATTATTGTTGTGCCAGATGAACTTTCAGAAGAAGTAGATTATGATCTCAGAAATAATGAAGAACCACCATCTAACACAGAGACAGTTACCCCTCCTGAATTACCCACTCTAAAGAGTGCAGCGATTGACCCTGATTTGGCAAAGTTAGCATTTGCTTTTGGACATTATTTGAACAGTCTACCAGGTGCAAAGGCATATGCATCAGAAGCCTGCAAAGTGGTGTACCAGCAGATTCCAGATGCCCAGGAAATTTTGAAACGTTGCGGAAAACTTAAAGACTCTTATCTATCCATGTCTGGAGGCTCACATGGAGGAACTTACTTGTTAAAACTTGACAAAGACATGTTTGCAACTTTAGTTTCGGAAAACTAAAATCCCTTTTAAGAAGGGGTGGACTCATGTGGATTATAGACTGTTAAGATTTTCTTGTTAACTTCGTTTCAAATTTATTCACTATGTACATTGTTAGCTTTTGTTGTAAGTTACTCCCTTTAAGAAGGTGTGGACTGTAGTGGAATTATGGGATTCAAATAGTCACGGGAGACAAGAGCACATGGAGGAGAGTCGAAGGAATCGAAGTTGGGGGATCGAGCATTGTCAGTCTTGTCAGCGTTTACCTTGTTTACAGTTTACAGTTATAAAGTTGTGTTAGTTCATTCCGCTGTGGTCACTCTTTATTCCCCCGCAAATCCGTCTACATGCCCAAGCAGTCCCTTTTTAACCCCTCATTGAACTACCCAAAAATAACTTAGGAAATGTAAGCAAAATAAAAGTATTGTCGTATGCGACATTATTTTCTGCAGATGAGTCAGATGCTTTAATCTGAAAGCTCACATGAGACATACACGACTGTCCTGCACACTGCTAGGATCTGGAAATTTCGTCAAATGTATCTTTTTCAACTGAATGGTGTTAAATACTATAACATAGATACAATGTATTTTAAAAGTTTTTCAACATACTGCCATTCATGCTTCTTTTGACTCTGCCCAGGTGAGCAACAACTTGATCTGCACCAGTGTTTCTTAATTGAGCAGCAGAAGGCATCACGTTTTGCAAGGAGGTAGTCAGGACATCTCTTGAGTAACGAGACAAGCCCACGTCAGCATATTCTGAAAGTGACATGCTATTTGTAAGACAAGGTCTGGCAGAAATCTTCCAAAAGATTGTCATAAGATCCTAGTACAGTAGGATCTCACAGGATAGTATTCTGTAAGATTCCATAACTTACATGACTTGTAGTGATACTATTCAGCATCTTGTTGTCTTCGTATTCGTGACTAGGATTCTGCTAGGATTCCTATTGTCATTTAGGATCTTGATCAGAAAGGATATTTGATGACAGGATCTTACAAAATACTGTAGGATTCTGATGTCCATCACAACTCAAGTGGTGGCCTACTTTTTCCCTTTCATTTAAACACAATGGAAAGTCAGGGCTATCACTAATCTTGGCAGTGGCAATTACCACTACTTTCATTAAACAAAGACTGACCTTCATAAACACTGTGATAAGCAAAGTGCAGATACAACAAAAACAGCAAATGCACTGCTGCTACCACTCCACCAGCAATCAGACCCTGGCGACGATTAAATGTACGACTCATAAAAACAGTCACCTGCAAGATGAAAACAACAACAGTCTTCACACACATTATCAGCTACACAAATCATACTCTAAAATAATGGTCTAGAAATAAACTGCTCCCTTATTCTCTTTACCTCACCCCTACCCCAAACCCTACATTTAAACACATTACCATAAGCACTTCTGTATTAGCTACATTGTTATGGCAGAACATGCTGGCCACAAAATAGCAACCTCTGAGATGAACTTGATTTCTTTGTAAAAGGGTCTTGAAAGTATTTTTCTAATTTAAACAGGCAATTTTTGTTTTACAAGTTCTTGAAATGCTGGAGTCCTATTTTTATTTCTTCAATATCACAATTACTGCATAAATTCAAGATAGCAGTGGATTTGAGATAATCAAGTGCAGGATAGGCAGCACTAAATGACTGAAGAAAAGAAAGCAAATCCGAGGGAAACAGGTTTCAGTCCTAGATAGTGAGGGATTCAAGATGGCCAGGGTTTGAGAGAGTGGGGGTTCACCAGGGACTGCGGAGGGGGAGGGGCTGGTAGGGCTATAGCCCTACCACTTTTGTGCTTGGGTTGATTTTTGAGGGCTCCAGATGACATGGATAATGTATGAATTTTACCACTTGAATGTAACAAAATGCATCCAATCTTGCACATGCGCTTCAAGTCTTGGTCAGATTTTTTAGCCCTACCACTTTAAAATGGTCTCTGCAGTCCCTCTTCACAGTAGGTTACTCACCAATTTAGCAGCTGACAGTCCTCCAAACACCAACCACAGAGCATAAAAGAATGAGTGTGAATGGTGATATCCAACAGTCGTTAGAAAAAGACACACCACATTTCCAAACAATGCGTAACCCTAAAATACAAATTGGAGAAGTGACTGCATAAATATTAGACAACTCCAGGTATAAAGCCTACAAAATTAAAGGACGTTTTAACAGCTGTTCAGCCCTAATGGTTCAGAAACCCACAGGGTGTGCTGTACCTAACCGTTGCTGTATTTAGATAGCAGATCGACGTTTTTTAGGGACAAACATAACAGCTCTGTAAACTTATATCTTGAAAAGGCTCAATGATGTATTCCATACATCTTAGGCCATGATAAGGGTCCATTGCAGGTACTAAGTCATGTATCAAACACAAACACGTGCTTCATTGACCGAGATAACAAACCTTAAAACGAGTGTTGCAACAACAGCAGCTGGAAAAGAGCTTTTTGCATCAAGCTCCAAATGTACAACAGACTGAGCCCTTTACAACACTACTCTCACCCAAATGAACACTTCAGGGGATGTTTACATTGTGCAAGTCTAGCCCAGTTAGCCAGGGTGGCTCAGTTTAACAAAATGAGTTCTAGCCTGGTATTATGTAAGGTAGACCAGCTCAGCTCCAGCTAAAGTTAGAAACTGGTGTGTAAAAAATGGCCCCAACAAGGAGAATGCACAGAGAGATTTTCCTTTTACCAAGCCAGCATTTAAGTGTCAGTACTGCTTTTTTTTTTTTCAGTTTCATTAAGCTATGTGGTCTGTATAATAAACTTTTATGTAGAAAGAGAAATGTTGATTAACCCTTAAACCTGAAGAGAAATTTTGCCACAAGAAAGTGTTAGCCCAGTAAACATGATTATATGGAAAAATCTGAGCCTGGATAGCCAAGATCCTTAACCAAGCTGAGATTTCTTCACATAACAGCAGAGTACTAGATTGTTGGTGTTTTCACAAACATGCTGATATCTTGGTCAGCTAAGGCAGCTTGACCAACTGGGCCAACGTAGCTCACACACGACTCCTCTTAGACAGACTATACAATGTAGTTACAGGAAGTATTCCCCTTGGAACAGTCATTCAGTTCATACATTGATACTTACTGATAAGGAGAGGATCTGAAGAAATGTGAGGTGAGTGCTACACATGAATGCCACAGAATAGAAAAATGCTGCGCCACCTATCCAGTATCCAAAACAAACACCAAAAGCTGTACCCATGAGCGTGCCCTCTTGCTGAAAAAGAAATATAATATATGTATAATATACAACCGATCTTTAACGACAACATGCACTGGAACTACCTTACATTTTTCAGATAAGCATGCTCATCTCTTTGCTATCCCCACACCTTGTCAGTTTATTTATTTATGGTTTGCCTGGATACAAATTTGCAACATTCCTCATGCAGGAGATGACTGGTCACAAGACGTAGAAAAGATGAAGTCACAAAAAAGTCTTAGAGTTTAGTGACATTTTACATTAAGTTATCCGGAACACGTGGCACCTGTTTGCTAAGCTGACTATAAAAATTATATTGATTTTAGAAGGCGGTTTTCTGCTCACTTTTTCTCAACAAAATCTTGCTTAAAAAACCTGTTTAAAGATGTAACGAAAGTAAAGAAACCACAGTGAAACTATCTACAAGTGCTAAGGCAAAAGCTAGCATTCATACAGTGCAGGTCAAAATCACGGCATAATTTGAAGCTACACATATTTGCCCATGTTCAATTTACACAAAATGTGACATGCTCTTCAGCATCAATACTAACTGAACTATATTTATAATATTATCAGATCTTATCAAAGCCATACAATTTTATGCTCAGTTCATATTATGTATATGCATGTGGACCAATGAAACAATAACAAAGCAAATCTTACCACAGTATGTCCCGAGGTCTTCATACTAAAAAGCAGAATGGCAATCAGGGTAAAAACAAGCATCATTGGCCCATACAATTCACCAACAACAGTCTGTACAGGAAAAGAAAGGAACAATTAAAGGGCTCGGCAAAAAAAGGACAAAAGGGATGATTTGGCCTCGAAATCCTAAATTTATTGAACCATTTGAACTCTTCTTTGGCATTCAGGCTGTTCATCTTATTAGAAACAGTTCAGTCTGTGTTCCATATTTATTTCTTAATAAATATTATGATTATTAATTTTATCAATAATTATAAGAATTTGATAATTTTCTGCTAAATTACAGAGTTGTCAACACGGTAGGTACAACATTAAAAACTATTTTAATATTTGGCCTGCTTAGATAGCATACTAAAAGCTATAAATTACAAGCCATCTCAGCTTACTATAATAACTGTTACCTGTGGTGATCCTGTATTTGGCAATTTTGGTATCAGTGAATGAAGCAACCTAAAAGAAACATTAAGATTATCATACTCATTTTCATTAAATTACTTTCACTTTTATAATAGAACTCAATCTGATTTTTCTTTTATCATGGGATTAGGTAATTATAAGAGCCTTGATTAGTAAGAGAACACAAAAAACTGAAGGAATCTGTTACCCTTTAGTAAATGACACCAAAGTGAAAATCTACATACAGGAACTGTGCAAGGGGCAATGTAGCACTCATGCAAATATTTTGGCGTGTACGTATCCGAGCTGGAAAGTGAGCAACTGCCCCAGGCTAATTATTTTTTTCCAAGCCATTAGCACTGAGAGGAAAATGAGGATGAAAGCCCAAGTACAAGGAAAATTCTTTGAATCCAGATGAATCTGAATCCTTGACCTTTGGATTAGATCACTGAAGTGAAGAAAAAAATCATAAAAAGCAAAACCAAAAAACCAAACCACACCACATTTTAAAAACCAGAGATTGCCTTTAACAGTAGCCTCTGATACAGATATTCTCTGGAATTGTCACTTAGGGATGATATGTCTGTGTTAGAGGCTATAATTATAACCGCACAAATATGAATTATAGTGCTAATTACCTGCTGCGTACTTCTGTAGGTTCAACATCAAAGTATGGCCTGAGTATATCAATGTTAGCATATAGATCAAATGCTCTTTTAGCCGACTGTTTGCCAGCCTGCCAAACCTATAAACAGCAAACAACCAACATTGTTACATTATCATGTTACAAAAACTCATGACACAAAACATTTTCACAGGAAGATCAGCCTTGCACGCAAAATAATGACAAACAGCACCGACAAAACCTAATCACTACTGAGTACAGTTGCCCAGGGGCAGAAATTTTTTACACACAAATCACGTCCATAAACTTGTAAATTAGTTTTAAATCTACTTACATATCCTCCAACTTCTTGTGCCATTCTTTCCCTTATTCTCTCCATGAACTCTGACTCAGAAACTCCCTGACGACTTGGGCTCCCTTCAGGACTGATTATGAAAAAAGAATCACACTATAATGTACTGGGAAAAAAAATGTCTAGAACCCCTTCAGATGTATTCAGAATACATTCCGTAATCTCAGAACAATATTCAAAATCCTTGTTTGTTTGTTTGTTTGTTTGTTTTATTAATCTTTGTTGTAACAAGTGAATGCATTTAACTAAGGTCTCCAAGTATTCATCAGGAAATTATTGCCAACTGTCTTTGGAAGATTTCTAGGTAACTTTAACCTAATGTTTTTAATCTCATGACAGGTTGTTTTGGAGCATTTAACTTACTAGGTTTTCATTTGAGCTGCTTTGCACCAAGTGACTAAGGTTATGGTGCAGTGAATGAATTATCCGGTCAAGTAGCATTGTGACTAACCTTTCAACATTTCCAGGTTCTGACTGAAGATCGTCTGTGTTGGCAATGTCAATAACAGCAGAGGAGTTGTCCTAGAGAAATATGATCCCAGTAAATTTATGACCATTCTTTTGCAGAAAGTTATGCATGCCTTGTAATTACCCCGCCGTCAGGACGGGGTCTAGTAATACCCATTTTTTTTCCGTGGTTTTTTTTGTTTTTTTGGTGGTCACTTGCCCCAGTCCTCCAGTTTTCGCTCGGCCAAAGATATACTCGGCGTGTCTTTCGCTACACAGCCAATTGCTTTTATCTTGAGTGACCGTAACATACTTTACACCCCCCTGGGGGGGGGGAGAACAACGGCGGGGTCTAATGCCCCTGGGGCTTTTCTTGTTTTTGTTTACGATGCTTCTATCTCACACAAAGCACTTGCACTTTTTTTTCTGTTACTTTGGAAACTTTATGTTATTTATAAAGTACACAGTACCCCTAGTACCAGCACTGAAGTACCATTTTGCCTTTTTTTTTTGCAATCCCCACTTGTGTCTCCATGTACAGTAACCTCTTCAAGTAAAAAAGGGTGAAAGGTTCTCAGTAGCCTTGTATATTAATTGTACATTCAACTACTTTTGTAATATCACTAATATAAACAGTCATGAATCAACAGTCATAGGGTTTCAGTCAGAAATTGCATAATTATATGAACAGTGTAATGGCGATAATGTAATGGCGGAGCTGTATGAAAATCTTGCCAAACAATTTTGAAGGGTTTATTTTCAGGTGATTGATGAAAGAATATAATTTGGTGTCATATTTAACAATAAGGAAGATAATTAAAATTGATATTTAATTTGTAACGTAAAAGAAAATGAAATCAATGGGGACATTACACGTAGTCTTACATGAGACACTACCCCTTCCGAATTATGGTCACTTCGCTCCATGGTCACTTTGCTCCAAGTCAGATTGCTCCACACAATAGTCAGATCGCTCCACACAATAGTCAGATCGCTCCACACAATAGTCAGATCGCTCCACTAAATAGTTAGATCGCTCTACTTCAATTTCTAGTTGAAAATGGTAGAACTGATTCAAGTTACAAAGTCTGTCTCGATGAATGTGCAAAGAAAACTTTACGCTCATGATCGATATTTGTACGAGTGAAGTTTGAACTTACTTTGAACTTAAAATCAAGAATTTGCTACTGGTTTGTCACGATTCAAACAATTTAGAGTGTAATTGACAAGATCGCAGACATTGTTGCGCGCGATATTGATTCTTGCACATGCTTTAAAAAAACTCCAACGCTTTTAAACTAATCACCGTTTAGTGAATGCTGGAAAGTCTCACCTTTGTATTTTCAACTTGCATTAAAAAAATCACACTTTGCGCATGGGCGGGCAAATGCGTTGTAAACTAAATCATTTTTAAAAGTAACCTTTAAGAGTTTCAAGAATTTGCTACTGGTTTGTCACAATTCAAACACAATTTATAATGTCATTGACAAGATTGCAGACATTGTTGCACACGATATCGATTCTTGCGCGTGCTTTAAAAAAACTCCAACTCCTTTAAAACTGCAACTGCGTTTTAAAGACTCTTTAATTGAAACACGACCAAACAAGGTTTAGGTATAATAAACGCATAGCCTTGTGTGTCCTTGTGTGTTTTCAAAGAAAAAGCATGGATTCTCGAGTCTCCCGTCGTTGAATCAAACTTTTATTCCTTCAAAGACTTCACAAACTGTTGTTACATTTGATGGAAATATGTGGACTATTACGCAGTCTGTATTCGATCTCACACAACGGAACAGTTAACAGATAAGCATGGACTTATAACATTAACTTATGACATGGAGCGATCTAACTGTTTTGTGGAGCGAACTGACTGTTTTGTGGAGCAATCCGACTATTATGTGGAGCGATCCGACTTGGAGCAAAGTGACCATGGGACGAAGTGACCGGATACCCCCCTTCCATCACAGGCAGCCCAAGCTCACGCCTCGAGAAAGTGGGGAATTTATAAATTACTTATGGTTCTCGAGTCGGGACGTGACCTTCGAGAGAGACCGGTATTGGGTTACAAGCGGCCGTTAACAATTTGAGACTTTGTATGGGAAATAAGATATCATCGATTTCGAACGTGAAATAAAACTCAATTTCAACACTTTTTTAGTGAAATGAATAAAACTATCTTACCTCTTGCATCTTTGTGTGTTTTTGGGGCTTATTCTATCGATTTGGGCTTTCTTTGTCACGACAGTTGGGTTACAAGCGGACGCTAACAATTTGAGACTTTGTATGGGGAATAAAATATCGTCGATCTCGAACGTTAAATAAAACTCAATTTCAACATTTTTTTAGTGAAATGAATAAAAATAACTAACCTCTTGCGTCTTTGTGTGTTTTTTGGGCTTATTTCATCGTTTTAGGCTTTATTTGTCTTGACTGTTACTACCTTCATAAGACGAAGTCAAGGCTCCACACCATTTCTGGCTGGCGATTCGAACTTGTCTACTCGAAGGCGGTTTGCGGCCAGAAAATCCATCCTATCGCAGATTTTTTCAGCCAGAGGTAAAGTTCTATGATCTCCACACCTTGTAAAATGTTCCCTCGCCAAATATCCCCGCGCATTTTCCTGAAAATGAGCTTTTTCTCACTCCACGTCCAAAATCCCTTCTTTCGGCAAACGCTCATGATTTTGAAAATCAACACGAGGCTTGGGTCCGAGATCAAATCTCTCTCGACCGAGGGTGGTACAGTCAACTCATGTACAGCACTTACCCCATCCCGACAGTGGCATCACGCACAGCACTATTGTATCGATCAACCAATGACAGAGCGAGGCGACCCGATGGGATACGGGAGATAAACAAATGGCTGAATTTGAATCTTTCTGCGGGGTTTTCCGAGAGAGATACAAAATGTTTTCAAAAGTGAAGAGACCTCTCGAAATAGAGCGAGATTCCTCGCCGAAAAGAGCGAAATCTCGCAAAGGTCCAAGATATTCGCCACATTGGAAATTCTGGTAAGTCGTGTCGTGTACATTTGCAGTTTGAAGTATTTTTTAACTTGTAAAGCTTGTTGAATATTTTAACGGAAATTATATTTCACAATCTGTTTGCACGCGGGGGAATTATTATATTACTCTTTCATATTTCATATTTCATTTTGTATCTCTCTCAGAAAACCCCGCAGAAAAATTCAAATTCAGCCGTTTGTTTATCTCCCGTATCCCGTCGGGTCGCCTCGCTCTGTCATTGGTTGATCGATACAATAGTGCTGTGCGTGATGCCACTGTCGGGATGGGGTAAGTGCTGTACATGAGTTGACTGTACCACCCTCGGTCGAGAGAGATTTGATCTCGGACCCAAGCCTCGTGTCGATTTTCAAAATCATGAGCGTTTGCCGAAAGAAGGGATTTTGGACATGGAGTGAGAAAAAGCTCATTTTCAGGAAAATGCGCGGGGATATTTGGCGAGGGAACAGTTTACAAGGTGTGGAGATCATAGAACTTTACCTCTGGCTGAAAAAATCTGCGATAGGATGGATTTTCTGGCCGCAAACCGCCTTCGAGTAGACAAGTTCGAATCGCCAGCCAGAAACGGTGTGGAGCCTTGACTTCGTCTTATGAAGGTAGTAACAGTCAAGACAAATAAAGCCCAAAACGATGAAATGAGCCCAAAAAACACACAAAGACGCAAGAGGTAAGTTAGTTTTATTCATTTCACTAAAAAATGTTAAAATTGAGTTTTATTTAACGTTCGAGATCGACGATATTTTATTCCCCATACAAAGTCTCAAATTGTTAACGGCCGCTGTAACCCAACTGTCGTGACAAAGAAAGCCCAAAACGATAGAATAAGCCCCAAAAACACACAAAGACGCCAGAGGTAAGATAGCTTTATTCATTTCACTAAAAAGGTGTTGAAATTGAGTTTTATTTCACGTTCGAAATCGACCATGTTTTATTCCCCATACAAAGTCTCAAATTGTTAACGGCCGCTTGTAACCCAATACCGGTCTCTCTCGAAGGTCACGTCCCGACTCGAGAACGATAAATAATTTATAAATTCCTCGCTTTCTCGAGGCGTGAGCTTGGGCTGCCTGTGCTTCCATATTAATCCTAGTACACCAAGCAATTTAAACCAAGACAAAACCAAACTGTTTTGGCCGCCACTAAAAATTATTCTACCACAAGGCAAGCTGATAGGTAAGTTACTTACCTTCAAATTTAAGAGTAAAACGTACGCTCAAATAAGCATAAGCTTGCTAAATTAAAGCTTACGTGTTTGTTTTAATAAAAACGTCACAAATTTTGTGCCGTTAGTATTTTGCTCATAATTCTCTCCGCAAAAATGCAAGCAATTTCAATTCTTTCCTTCCGCACACTTATAGTATAGCCGCTTAATTGACGCAATCAACTTACCTGTACTAAATACCAACTCGAACGGCTTTCACTAGAAGCAGAACTGCTTTTATCTTCGTCGCCTAGCGTCGCCATATTGGATTTAGAAGCATGCAAGGGCTGCGAAGGATTCTGGGTTTCTCATTTTCTAACGGCAAGGATTTGTGGGAAGAGCTTCTTCATTATCCAAGATGGCGGCACTTCCTCAGAAGAAGTACTACCGTCAGAGAGCCCATTCTAATCCCATGGCGGACCACACGCTTGAGTAGTGAGTAGTTTACGAATTATAGAGTCTTAGTGGTCATGTTAGTATCGTGAATTTAGGGAATTGGCCTAACATTAATTATTGTACTGGAGTAAGGACCCACCCACCCACGCGCGGTCCTGTCGGTTTACAACGTGGTTTGGTAAAGATCGGGTACTTCCTTGGCAAATCTTATTCAGGCGGCCTGAAAGGGAGAGATGTCTTTTACAGGTCACGTTCAAAAGGTCACATGTATAGGTCACTGTGTTGCCGACATCTAAACACATTGGACAGTGTCCCCTGGCATTAGAGCGCTTTTCAAATGAGTGTCGTAAAACCAAAACCAAAGTAATTACCCCAGCCAATCACAACAAACACAAATTACCCAATGAACCAATCAGAACTCGAAGCAAATACATGTAACCGGCGTCAAGCGCGGGAAAACGCGTGCAAGCGCGAGCAAGTCGCGACTGATTGGTTTGAGTTTTACTCCTGATTGGTCGAGAAAGTGGCGCGAAAGGTTTTAACCAATCACAGAGCGAAGTAAAGCAAAACCAAAGCAAAACACGAATTACTTTCGACACTCAATTGAAAACCGCTCTAAGTGATGTTTTAGCCTGATTTAGGGTTGGGGGACACTGTTTAGCTTGTTTATTTATCGGCAACACGGTGACCTGTACGGGTGACCTGTAGAATGTGACATGTAAAAGAAACCTGCTGACCACAATGCTAGGGAGAGGTGTGGTACCTAGTCATACCCAAGTTCCATGCCTAGCTTTTCAATTAAATTCGAACTCTTTTTCACACTTGGGAGGCCCTTTTAGGGGGACTATGAATGTGGCTAGTCTGAATTTCAAAACCCTTCGTTTCACATATTGAGGAGGAAGCCATGTCCCTGTCGGTATTTCACTTTTGTTTTTGCACTTGTCTTCGTCGCTGTCACAGTTTCAATCCATCTTTGTGTCGTTTGTCGCCATTTCATCTGTCTTATGTCGCTGTTTCAAGGCCGTGTTGCTTGTAGGAATTTACTCTAACAGGGCCTCACTTGGCCTTTAGATGGTGCAACTGAAGAAGTAAATTGTGCTTTATTACACTTGATATAAAAAAGTTGCCTTTTTATTAGGTCTCAAACAGTTTGTTCCATAATTGTTTTGACTGCTAAATTGACCTTAAGCTTAAGCTTAAGCTTAAGCTTAATCTTAAGATTAAGCTTAAGATTATTCTTAAGCATAAATCATAATATGAGGAATAAAATTCTTTATGATTAATTTGTCTTGAGTGGAATTTTTCCACACCAGTTTGTTTACTTTTTTTTTTGTTGATGTCGCTCTAATCCATGTGTACCTGTATATCTGAATATTGTCCACCTGTTCTAAGCAGTCAGTCAGCCATTCCTTAAGAGTGATCATTTGAGACTGGTATGACTGTACATCTCTTGAGCTAGGAGCCTTTAACAGAATCTCAATGTTATTGTCATCTCTCTCATGCTTTTCCTGGTCAGTTCTTTATATTATCTACCAGTGGATTCTCATTGTCGTTTCACTCTGTGTTCACAGTCCTGTATCTCCAGATGCCATGGATTGGAGGGCTTTATTTCCTGCTTTTTATTCAGAGAAAACTGAGACAGAAGGAAGTGTGGATAGAAAATGCTCAAAAGTAGAGTTCGCAGACATCGGTTGTGGATATGGTGGCCTGTTAGGTAATGAAACAACAATATTATTTATTATTAACACAGTGGATCCACACAATTAACATGTCCACCTTTTTTTTTGGGGGGGGGGGGGGAGGAGGGGAAGGTGAACAAAAGCTCAGTTGTTTTTCTACAATGCTGTCAATGGGCTATCCGGGGTTCACACAGTCATGGAAAGTCAATGGAGTTTGAAATTTGCATTCCAGGCCTGGAAACTTCATGGAAATGTCATATGTGAGTTACGTGCGTATCTTCCAACATGGTATCCAATGTGGAATGTTTTTTCATCAAACATCTGAAGTTTCAGCAAAGTTTGAATCTGTGTTGGGCAAACTTTCACACTCCCATAACTGTTGACCAGAAATGATTGTTTGTTGTTATTTTTCTTTAAATTATAAAGGCGTGTTTTTATTTATTTAAACACTGTCAATTTTAAATGTTTACCAAATTAGGTCAGACATGTTTTTTTTGTGATGTGGCCACTCTTGATGAAAACAACATAAGACAGTGCTCTGGGTATCCCAGCAATGGACTAGTATATCCTCACATCCAGCAGGGTGTAGTACTCTTATTTGCTTCATTTTATGCCTTGGAAACTGGTCATAAAAGCTGGTGTGATGTGCTTCTAAAAACCTTAGTTACATCTTATGTGATAACGAATGATCTTTTTGTCTTTTCTTGTAGTTGATTTGTCACCAATGTTTCCAGACACTCTCATGGTTGGAATGGAAATAAGACTTAAGGTGTGAAACATGATGCAGTTCACTTTCAAATGACTCAGAAGTTTATAAAATAAGAGTCCTTTATAGAAAATCTTATTCTGTCAGATACGATGTTAACTGGTTTGCTGATGTTTACATAATATAATAATAATAATAACAATAATAATAATAATAATAATAATAACAATGATAATAATAATCATAATCATAATCATAATCATCATCATTATCATCATCATCTTTATTTACCCCGCAGAATGGATTGGCTGATGGTATAAACCCATGTGCAGCTAAACTAAGTTTTCTGCTGTGCATAAATTACATTTTGTGTTTTACCCATTTTTCAACTCAGTGAGAAGTATCCCTTTCCTTAGGTCAGTGACTACGTGAACGACAGAGTGACGGCATTAAGAAAGGCTCACCCAGGGCAGTACCAGAACATTCATGTTATAAGGACTAATGCAATGAAGTACTTACCCAACTACTTTCACAAGGGACAAGTGAGTTATAATACATGTAATTCAAAGATTGGCTCGCCTAACAACAGAGATCTTAGGGATGGCTGATTGTAACAGAGAGAAGAGTGACCAAGTGTGTAACACACTGTATTTACCCAATTTGCAAGCGTTGTACAAAACACTCTACCATCAACAACAACAGCCAAAGACAATATTAATTTTTCACTAAGCACTTGTACCCTAGCCTGGCCATGTTTGATGTCTTTTACTAAGCACTGTAGCATTTGTGCAAGATACTAAAATTGTCCAAGACTACATGATGTACTCAGGATGCAAACACATGCTGCCATACATAATTATACAAGGTATACAGCATGATCCATCAAGGCGACTTGTATAG
This sequence comes from Siderastrea radians, assembly GCA_964017195.1. Taxonomy (NCBI): domain Eukaryota; kingdom Metazoa; phylum Cnidaria; class Anthozoa; order Scleractinia; family Rhizangiidae; genus Siderastrea; species Siderastrea radians. The sequence goes on along the minus strand of OZ024890.1, from coordinate 55,205,049 downwards.
AGGGCACCATTAAATTTACTTTTGGTAGTTGGACAGACAGCGATTATTTTAAGAATGGGTACTTATTAGGGATGGGCACCTATTTCTTATGTTTTTTTTTTAACATAAACATTGGACGCAACAGCTGTAAATTATGGGTTTGCATACCATATTTTACTCGATTAAGTGCCGCCCCCCGATTAAGCGCTGCCCTCAATTAAGCGCTGCATATGACAGCGAAAATATTAAAGAGCGCCGCCCTCGAATAAGCGCCGCATTGATTCACAACAATGCGGCACCTAATCGAAGCATATCATCAAACTGAATCAATGTTGGAGGAGCCAAAAAACAAGTACAGTACAAGTCAATCTCAAATAAGCGCCGCCCCTGAATAAGTGCCGCAACTGAAACACTAAAAATTGAAAGAGCACTGTGGCGTTTACTCGAGTAAATACGGTAGTCAATATCATTCGCTTGTCTATTCCAGGTTAATTTCTTCCATATTACTTTCAGATGAGAAAGAAGACTATATAATTCACTTATCTAATCAGTCTGTTCTACGTCATATCTTCCACGTTACTTCTTTAATAGGGACACTTTTTTTACAAAATGACACTGAAGGAAGAGTGCCTATAAGAAAAGGGGTGCTTATTGGGAGGAGGGCACTAGATCAAATCATTATGGTACATTGTAATCCTACCTGTAGTTTTTTTTATTTCGTTATGACTTGGAAGCAGCCATACAATGCATTATAGCTGACAGCCATGCAGATGCAGCTCTAGTGAAGGGTCATTTGTCAAAGTTTAAAGCCCACTGCCTCTCCCCCCCCCCCACCCCCTTCTAGTTCCAGCCCCCCATTCCTCATGCACTTTAAATACACTAAGTTACAGATTCACTGCTGCTATTGGCAAGTGGTTTGTGCTAAAATAAGTCATCATCATTGCCAATAACAATAAGTGATGAAAGTTTCAGTTTAATTTTGGTTTCGTTATTCATATTTTTTGCACTCATTAGTTCAACTTCTATTAATTTTATTCCTGCAGCTGACAAAGATGTTTTTCTTGTTTCCTGATCCACATTTTAAACAAAAGAAGCACAAATGGAGAATAATAAGGTAGAATGTCACTTAGAATTATGTTATGTGTCTACAATGGACTTCTTATGTTTTGGATATTGTTCTTTTCTTCTCCTACTACTTCTATGCTGTCATGGTTATCCCACATAGTGCCTCCACATGTAAATTATGAACTTCCTTGTTGGTTTACTGAGATTTAAGGCTTCTTCAGGGTGGCTTCTGCTTCAGACAGTTTCTAGCAACATTGTCCCTCCATCTCGTTTGTAGACAACAGGTCTTTTCCTTGGTGGGAATAGTGGTCTTCTGGTCAATCTTGAAGCTGACACTCATGCACTCTATGTGCACCCAAACCATGACAGTCACTTGCTCCATTAGAGAACAGGTAACCACAGATAACTTGTTCTTGCATTCAACTCCTCAGTGATTAACTATTCCCAAAGTGCCTGGTTTTGCAAGACAATTTTTTATTCCCTGGAGTGTTTGAGATAGCGTGCCTTGAAGTCTACTCCACTTGCCAATTTAGAAGTAATTGGGACATTTAGTTTTGAAAGTGTACACTTACTGTGTAATTTACTGCATATGTGAAAAATTAATGCGATCTGAACATACATCTTTTGTAGCCCCACCCTGCTGGCTGAATATGCCTATGTTTTAGCAGTTGGGGTAAGTAACAGTGCTGCTGCTACTTCAGTTTATTGTTTGAAGAAGAAGGATCATACTGGTGTATTATGTTTGTTTAGCCAGGTCTTATCTTTCAAACTAACCTTGCTGCAAACATCGCTAAATAGAAGCCAGCAGCTAATGACTTAACAACAAAACCAACGAAACAGGCAAACAATTGACTGATGGAGCAAATCACTGGTCAAATTTGACTAATATTAGACCAATCGATATCACAATAACAAATGATGGATTAAAACACTCCTTTACTTTTCACAACCAATAACAACACACTGCAACTGATTAATGACCAATAACATCCCAAGTTGTCCAATCAGGTCAATATCCAGAGATTAAATGCCATCAAATTAATGATGATACACTATTCAGTTTGACTGGGATGATGACTTCTGCACAGGTTCTTGAAACATTGATGATACACAACCCACTAATAGTTTTATTACTTGCTTATCTTTATGCAGACACCAACCAACCCACAAAATTCAAACTTATCCCTTGAATTATTTGTCAATAATGTGCTATTTGTTTCCATTCTTTTAATTCCCAGATTGTTGTACCTGTAGACGTAAAATTTTTGGTTTACAGCAGTTAGATTTTAAAGAAGTACAAAGTTTTGCATTAAAGGTCTTACTTCCGTGTGTAATGTGTGGTTCCAGAAAAGATCCATACCCCTACCACGGAGGGAATTTCACTTAGGACCCCCTTCCTCCCCGGATTTTCTGTTTTTTGAGTTAGGTTATAACCCCTCCCCCATCCCTCTGGATTTTCCACAGTATGACAAACACCCCCTCCCCCAACACCACTGGAAAATTTCGTTCAAGAAGGGAGAATTAAAAATAAAGCAACTGATCCAAATTTAATTGAAGCTAAGCTTTTCCGATTACGTAGGAGATGTTTGTACTGTTTATTAACAATGTTCACCGTCACAACTTACTCATAACATATTATCTTACTAACACCAACTGTTCTTCTCTAGGCCAAACAATACTAGCTAACTGTAAAATTACCTTGGCAAAAGCATGTAAAACGTTCGTTTTAATTGAAGTATTCCCTCGAAGAGTCGCACTGTTGCTGATTAACGCTACTTCAACATGAACGTGATCATGAACAAAGAAAACGCACAAACAAAATTAAGGGGAAATGATCAAAATAGAAAGAATAAAGAATACTGAGTTCTCTAAAGTCGTTACACTGCATACCAGTCCTCAGTTAAGAGCCTGTTACTTGGAGGTGTTTCTTTAATCAACGGATTTAGACTTCAAACACGGAGAAAATGAGTCAATGAGATCGCGCTTCGCTTGCTAGTTGCCACGTATGGAAGTTCAAAAGAACGGACTGATTGGGACTGATTGTTCGTAAACAAGGTTTATAGTTAATGTCAATCGTGAAAGTAAGCTTAAAATTTAGGTTGTTTAGACGGCGCATACATTTAGTTGAAGTTGTCTCGAACCACTCTGGACCCACTCCTCCAGAATTTCCAATTCTCTCCGTGGTTGGGGTATCGATATTTTCTGGAATCACACAATTGCAAATTGTAAATTGGGTGATGTTGAAAATTTTTAGAGCTTAAATGGAAGTGTCCCAATGATTGTTATTAAATGGAACAGTTCTGATTTTTATGGGAACTGTGTGTAAAAACACGAAAAGTAACTATGTCTAAATCGACGTTGTTGTTACGCAGTTCTGTTAATTGTTTTTTATTTAATAATTTAATTTTGAGTTCTTCTTTTTCTCTGTTTTTAAAGGGTCTTGTTTACACCATAACTGATGTGCCTGACTTATTCGACTGGATGAAAAAGCATTTCACAGAACATCCATTGTTTGAAGCAGTTTGTGAAGATGAGCTGGTATGAGCAAAATACTACATTAATAATAATAATTAATAATAATAATACCTTTATTGATAGTCATAGTGAAAATACAATGGAAAGATAAGAATAAGATGCTAAGAAATTACAATCAATTATTAGTTTAAAAAATTTTTAAGAACTAAAATTCTTTTCTTAATTCTTAATTCTTCTTCTTATTGTTGATAGTAATGATAATCTGCATTACAATCAATCAATAGGTTAAAAATACTAATGATTTATGAAAAGGTAATAAAATATTCTAATAGTTACAAGTATATATTCCTAGTGGCGCTCATTCGTGAAACTCGGAATAAATAATAAAATCAATCAAAGTCCCTATCTAATGGCTCCCTCGGTTGCTTCAATTTCAATGTCAGAGTTCTTTAAGTCCCATGAGACCCTCTTAACTGATCGTGATCCACGAAGGCAGATTAGCGCTGATCTCAAAAGAGCAAAGGAAGTTCTTGCACGAATCCAGGAGATTGTCTTGGCGTAATCTTCTCCTTTCTTGATAGCGATTAGCTCGGCTAGGCGGCTATGAAACATCCGGCATTCTTTCCCCATTCCACCCGTGGTTGTAAATAATAATAATAATAATAATAATAATAATAATAATAATAATAATAATAATAATAATGATAATAAAAGACAAATGGAATTTATTTTTCATAGGACAATAAATTTGTTATAGAAGATTATTATGCAGATAGCTTGCAGATTGTGATGTAATTGGTATTATTTTCCTAACTTCCAGTCAGCTGGTTTTCTGGGACGATGTTTATGGGTTTTTGTCTCTTGACCGTGACGTTCTTTAAATTCGCTCCAAAATGGGTTTGCCTCTAATTTTTTTCTCAGCAAACAGAACTCTCCCAAAGCAATACCCTGCCAGTAAGGGTTTTGGTATCCGGTTTGGTATAAGGATCAAAGTGTATAAAATAATAAATGCTTGTCTATGAGCTTACAGAAGGCAACGCTTGATCGTATGACGGATTTGGCGGACATCGATCTGACCAAGACCCGAACATTTCGAACATGAAAAGTAGGGGACTACAATAACTTCACCACAGTTTATGTATGAATCAAAATTGATACCCACACGAACTTTTTCCACCTCCTTGTATTCATTAACACCCTAGGTTACACCTCTTTGACGTTGTCTACACAGTTTCACGCACCGTATGTCGTGTTAAAAGGTACTGCGTTGTGATCACACTTATGCACACTGACTGTTTGTTATTGGGAATAAAACACTTAGGATTATCATTTTGAAGTTGGGTATACAAGAAACATATTTTGTTCTGTCTCCCCTCGTTTTTTCCCGCTGTTTCGCTCGCGCTCCATTATCTGAACGTCTGGACAGGCTTAATTATTTTGTTCTGAAATAGGACAAGAGTTAACTTCTCGACAACACAGGATAGCCCAACATGACAAAACGCAACCAAACACGCTGAACAGTATGCTTGAAATTTTATTTTAACGTGATGCAGTTTAACCCTTAAATCCTCAATAGTGACAAGCATCTACGTTCTCCTTACAATATCACTGTTTGATCAAACGTACAGGTCATGAGAATAAAAGAAATGATCACTAGTGGTAAAACGTCCTGATGTTAAATCAAATTCTCCCAACTTGTGCATGGATAACAGTAAAGAAAACTTATTGAGGCGTAAACGGTTAAAGTAACGCTTCTTTACATCCTTTGTGCCTTGATGTGATCTCACATTTTTTATTTCTGTTTTTATTAGGCTCAGGATCCTGTAGTGGAAAAACTTTATCAAAGTACAGAAGAGGGACAAAAAGTTACGCGGAACAAGGGAATCAAACTTGTGGCTGTCTTTCGGCGAATCCAGGATCCCTATGTCACGTGAACAGGAGCTACGTTGTACCGTAGCAATTTCACGTGACTGCTGATAAGACAACATGCCGGTCCAAAGAAGCTGGACGGCTTGCTTTGATTTGTTTCAGGCGAGAGACACGTGCGCAAGTCATGTCGCAGGCACATTCGTCATGTCCAAGAGCGAGAGAACATTGATAGGCCATTTTTGAATTAACCCAGCCTTTTTCATGTGAGAGTGAATTTCATTTACTCGCAAATAAAACTCAGTTCCGACTCCCCACTGCCACGAGACATTCCTAAAGGCAGTGATCTTGAAGCAGCGAGTCCTGATGGAACATTAAGCTAAACTAGATACTGTCACAAGGTTAATCACAGGGAGCCCACACACTAGGGTGCCGTCAGAATTTTACTTTCCGCCTAGTTCGTTTCTTTGTCATCCTGTCGTCAGAAATTGCATTTACTCTTGTCTTGATGAAGAGGCTCAACGGGAATTGCCTGATGTCCTACGAGAAGTGTAACATGGCCAATATTGTAAACTTGACATATCCTTAAGACTGTGGTACATTCAACTGAACAAAGAGTCAATAAGGAAATTTTGTCAATGCTTTCCCTTAAATGGTCTGTGAAAGCTAGTTTTGGACTTGGAAAGTTTGTCGAGTCTGTCAGATTAATTAATAGTTAGTCTATGTAGACCGTGCTGTTCATGGAGCAGTCATTCGGTACAAACTGCAAACTGTCGACTTTATTTCCAGGGTTTCAAAACGGAAACGGCACTGGGTACAAGCCTCGGTGCCTATCCTTAAGCTGGAAATCTTGACCATTCTTTTTCTTCGAGGCGAAATGTCTCTGGCAGCCCAACTGACCAAGGCATACACTCTCGCTCCCTACCCCTCCTCCCTTGGACCGATTGTTTCGTTATGTACCCTCGGTATGCCCGGGTGAGTGCCGGAGAGAGGTCACAAATTCGGGGTAGTCGATATAGCCATCATCATTGTGGTCCTGGTCCTCCAAGATTGTGTCCACAAAACTCGCTAATTCGTCCTCAAGGAATGTGCTGGAGTGGCCTTGACCTAAGGTGCAATGATAATAATATAATAAATGGTTTGAACCCAGGAGTCTTGGCAGTCCTCTGATATGACCGTGCGGGTGAGAGTAGTCCAGAGAGGGACTGGTGCTGATAGCATTGACGTTTCCACAACTCTGAGCGGAAGTCATCTAAGAATCAAGTGACTTCCGCTCGGGCTGTGAAAATGTCAATCAGTGTCATCAACAACAGTCCTTCTGCAGTACTGCTCTCACCCGGACAGATTCTAGACGGACTATCGATATATAAGGGACATTCAGGTCAGGAAACGGGTGCGAGATTTAGTGCGAGTTTTACCTTTCAATTGCTCGTCGCATGCTTTAGATTGTCATCTGGCTCATCAATATTGTTCCTGTAATCGTCTACTACTCAGCAACAACGAGGAACATTGACCGGTTCGAAATTCCAAAAGTCGCACTCGCACCATAGTACAGTCCAATCTGAAGGTCGCCATAAAGTTGAAGGAGGTCACTCAAGAAACGATGTATTTTTTGAAATCGCCAATAAAAAGATAACACTAAGTTGAGTTACTGACCGTGGTTTTAGCTTGGAAAGTGCATCCGATCCCACGGAAATTCCTCTCCAAAGAGGGCCAAAATTCAACACTGCGCGCCGCCATTTTGAATCGTAATTAGCAGGCTGGCTGCTTGTCCGTGACGTCAAATTGTGAAACGAGACCAGCGGTCGGGTAACGTGGACTTCAGGGCGGAAGGACTTGTTTTCGTTTCACAATTTGACGTCACGGACAATTCAAAATGGCGGCAATTTTGGCCCTCTTTGGAGAGGAATTTCAGTGGGATCGGATGCACTTTAGAAGCTAAAACCAAGGTCAGTAACTCAACTTAGTGTTATCTTTTTATTAGCGATTTCAAAAATACAGCGTTTCTGGAGTGACCTACTTTAATGATGTGGAGGTGTGCCAGCCGAATCCCGCATTAATATGCATGCTGCGCACACTTACAAGCATGAAATCTGCTGGCTGTAGTGCGAGTTCATATCGCAAAAATTACATTTTGATTTATAACTGCATAAAAAATTACGTGTGTTAACAGTCCCTAAGGGAATGTGATAATCTCACATGCTCGAACTTTCAGATTTTCAAATTTTCCCTGCAAACTGCGGGGATCTGAGGCCAGTCGTTTATTTCTTTTTACATTAAGATGTCACGTTTTACTTGCTTGCTGTTTAATAAAGGGAAGAAAAGCAATTACATATAATCCTAAAAAGAAGTTTGTTTTTTTTCTCGGAAAAAAGTTTTGAGTTGAACCTAATGCAGTGTTGTCAACGCCGCGTGCGCGTCTCACTCCATCTACGATTTCAACAAACCTCTGAGCTGAATTGAGTAGTTGTTATTCAGGCGCTTTGGAGAATTTCTCAACGGCGATTCCATTGTTTAAAGCTGATTAACTGTTTAATTCTCATGGCAGATCTACTTCAAATTGTAACGTCACAGTAAAGAGAAACTATACAGTGATCAGTATAAGCAGCACGTGAGACTTTGTCTCGTGTACTTCTGCCAATACTTTCTGCATGCATGCCTGTCAGTACCTTCATCCCGGGAGTGTTCGTGATGTGAGAGGCCTTGGAATAACTCAAGTCCGTCCAACTTGCTGTTATTGTCGTAGTCATGCATCAAGAAAAACTGAACTTCGTTACTGGTTTCCTAAAAGAAAATATGGCAAACTTTTGTCATCAGTCTTTAATTCGCAGGTTAAGTATTCCAATTTGCCTTGAGTTTGCGGGGTGTGAAATCCGTTACAATCATCCAAAATCGCCCGGTAAATAATTTCGCGAGCATTGAGGGTAGAGAATTTTGCTATTTTGGCCGAAAAAAAGGGATAAAAGGACCGCGGATTTGGTCTCAAATTGGGCGTGAAAAATCATCATATGTTGTAAATATGTAGTAAATTACCCAAAGCGTCTTTGCTTAAATCTTTTGCCAACTACAATAGACCTTTTAGATAGAAAGAAGCAGGTGAGAAATTATAAGCTGAACGAATTTGAACATTTGATCTCCGCACAGTTTTAGTGTAGGCGGCGACCGTGAAAGCACACATCTCGAAACAAATTAAAAACTTTCGAGTTACCGAGTTAATACCAAAGAGTTCTGGTTTTCTAGGGTTCGAGTTATTGAAGCCGGGACCTTAATTGAGCGCGCAGCTTAATCACCCGTGTACAGTGGCGAGGGCGGGACTTTAAAGTCTGCTATCCTGTTTTTCTGACTTAATTTTCGGACATTGTTTGTTATTTAACGGTATACTTATACTTACATTAAGGTATTTAATTGCTGTTGCCTCGTCCATTCCCATTTGTTCCATGAGGTGTTCTTTAAGATGGCTGTCACAAAATAAGTTAAGATCGGTAAGATCACTGACCGGTAAGTCATTCTATGAAAAGAGTCGGGCAATTGCAATGAAATGACTGAACAGAGTAACACTACTAATGATGGTGATGATGATGATGATGATGATGATGATGATGATGATGATGATGATGATGATGATGATGATGATGATGATGACGACGATGACGACGACGACGACGACGACGACGATGATGATGATGATGATGATGACGATGATGCGAGTCTCCGCTCAGCCGTCTCATATATGTCTTATTAGACGTTTCGGTGTGAAGATGAGCGCGCACGGTATTGTACAATAACCAGCTGTACAATATCGTAAGATATATGCACTTGTTTCGCGCGCTTTCTGTGCAATAACTAATACAGTTGGATTATAAAAGGAGAGTTTTAACTTCCGCATTGGCATAAATTTATCGAAAATGAAAATGTATTCCAACAAACGTTTATACAAAGTAAGCTGAAAGCGACTGTGTCATTTCGTAAATGTGGAAATGCGAGAGGTATTCATTGAATATTAATAAGATATTTCTTTTCAAAAACGTCAACTTAACAGACGTTTGTATGACCGTGTCTCAAGCGTTTCACCCAAGTATACACCAAGTACACACCGAATACGCGCTCGACCTTGGTTTAGAGGCCATCGCTTGAACCCCGAACTAACTAAAAAAACCACCGCTAAAGGAACCGCTTTGCAGGGTAAGTTTGTAAATGAAAAAAAAAACGCGGTTTTATTTTGTTTTGTTTTGTTTTTTCAATAAATCGGAAAAGTGGAGTCATTCGATGGGAGAAAAAAAAGTTAAAAAATGCCTATTAGAAGCCTGAAACCAGAAGGGGATACAATCTGGAGAGACTGGAGAGAGGAACTGGACGACAGCAATGGCCAGTGGCCACAAAGCCAAGATGGATTACAACACAACGGATGTCGGAAAAACCATACGACACTGCATCACATCAGAGAGGGGTGTTATTATCTCCTGCACAAGGTTTTTAACATAACTGCTGAAAGACGTAACATTACTATCAGTTTCGTTCGGGAGAAAAATGGGATTCCGGGATGGCGTGAAGTCATCTAGGACATCTAGAGCTCCTACGTGGGAGAAAAAACACAATATCGCGTTGAATATCGCGTTGAATTACCGGAACTTTGTTTTGGTACATAAAATTTTCTTTCTCCTTTGGACGAAAATTCGCTCAAAATATTACGACTCGAGGCTCGCCTCTCAAAGATGTCAAGATACAGGACATTCGTCGCCGTTCAGTGGCTGATTTTAGTTTGCCGATTGTATCCGATACTTTCCGTAGACGCTGGATTGCTGGTGTTAGATTCTTTTCCGAAGCTAATTCAAGGTAGAGGAAATTTTTAAATACAGCAATATACAAAAACTGGAACGATTTAAATATGTTTAAACTAGAATCTGTTTACAAATTGCCGCTCTATTTAAATATCACAGCGAAACCGGTTCAACCAGTTGAAGTAACAATGATATTTCTCGTGTCACCAGGAATAAATCACGATACAGTCACCGTATTTGTAAGCTGCTATTTTTTCCGTAACCAATGCAAGACCGTATGTATCTTATTTCTTCAAGAGAAGAGTTAAATTTAAATCCATGACTTACTGAGAATCATTCGCTTGATTTTGTAAAGCTTGTTGAGCTCTTTTCCGGTCCTGTGAACACTCGCCTGGCCCAATCACAAGTAAAACCACAATCCACCAAATGAACAAAAAAGCTCTGCTCGAGAGAAACGTCAGCAGTGGAGAAAACATCATTCTTGCCTCAAACGTTCAAAGCGGGCTGAACATAAGTTGATCGCTAGATATTCGTGAAATTTTTCGCGTTATGATGAGTCATATCCGACAGCGAGAAATATATACATGTATTTATATTTTGCGGTTTCGCTGAAGCCATTTAAATGCAGTTTATTCAGACTGACAGGTGCACTCTGAAAACCAACCAATCAGCGACCGCCCGGTCACCATGCGTATTCTCTGACATGGCTTGATCTATAAGCTTTTCAGTTGATCCATTTAAAATCAATGAAATGCGAACGTTTCATTAAAAAAGTCTCTCAAAAGATATTAAGCTGACCAAAATGGGTTTTCCTAATGAATGGTTTATTTTTAAATTAACTCTTTCCATCGCATCTATCCTAAAGGATCCAAATGCCCAGCAATGAATATATGAAATGATAACACCGCTTAAAATGCCATGTCGTGAGCGCCATACAACATACAAATTGCATAAAAAAATGGTATGTTCAGCCTGTTAGTTCGAAATTGCATTTTAGTTAACGTTCCTACGATTTTTAAAACAAATATCCCGAAAAGCGAGCTGTATGTGGATCCAGTGAAGTGCGCAAAACTACTTAGTTTCATTATAATATATACGCATAGAATACGGTGTGCAAGTTTTAGCCGAGAAGGATAAAGGAAACAACCGGGATAAAAATTACAATTTTTTCACTTATAAGGTAGTGTTTCCGGGGCCCTGTAGTCCAGTTCTGGCCCCTCTCTCTCTGTCAATAGCCTGTAGTGAACAGATTAGCCATTAAATATTAAATACAAAATGTACTGCAACGAAGCGGCGAAACTTTTTCTTTTAGGTGAGATCATGCGTAACGTAACATATCTGGACTAAACAGATATCGCAGCTTCTCACCTCTCCCCAAAGTTCGTAGAAAAAGGTCGAAAGATGACTCTTGCACAAGACGTGACAAGAGCGTGTTCGTACGCAAAAGTATTTCACCATGTCTGAAGAAAACGTAGTCAGTTTCGCCTTATAAACAAATATTTATTCGATGAAAAAGTCACAACTTTATGTACAAAATGAGAGTCAATGTGCTGTCATATGAAAAATATTCGGGTGCGAGGTGAGTTGCGTTCTGGGCGCTTGATTTGTCGTTTCAAGGATGGAAGTGTGCTCGATCTGTCCAAAGTTACTCATCTTACTTTGAGATTATTAACTAAGAGCAGTGCCACTTTTCTTTCAGTGATTCCACCAGGGAAGTAAAGCAAAGCACTCAGCTAATCCCAAATCAAAGACTTTTATCTTCAACTTATAAAAAAGGGAGAGTTTATTTTACTTAGGGGGTAAAATAAAAGAAACCTGGGTATACCCCTGGGGTGAGCGAGAATTAAGAACCTTACAACACATGCACGTGTATGCTAAAATATTCGCGATTCTAGAAGTGCGATATGGCAATAATGCCACATCTTTGGCGATGTATGCAGTAGATTTTTGTGAATTTTTCCAAAGAAATTGTTGTATAATACTCAGCCGGGTATATCTCATATCACATATGAAGTAAACACTAGTCTGAACATTTGTCGTCTGTTTAAATGAAATTTTATCAAAGCTAAACGTCTTGAGACTCATGTATGTCATGTATATGAATTCAACTGATCAAAGTTTTTCGAATTGTGTGTAAACTTGCCTTTTACATACATAAGCATCGGTTTCTTTGATTGTTGTAAAACAGGGCATCGTAGCAGGGTCGAATTGGTTACCATGAATAGATCTCAAATTTCGTTGATGCTGTCATGACTTAACTCTTGTGGGCTCCTGTAAATATACTTTTGTCTTTTCCTGATAACTTAATACTATCCTCGGAGACCCAGGGGCTGAAAGCCGGGGCGAAGGCAAGTCAAACGGGCGAAAAAAAATGGGCAAAGACAACTTTCTTCGTCGCTTTTGTGGGTCCATTTCGACTTTCCCTCGTCCCGGCTACCAGCCTCCGAAACTCCGAGGATATCTTAAATCGCAAAGAAATGAGCACAATTTCTCCCCTGACAAGATACGTTCAAAATTACGACACGTTTTCCGCAATTTTGCATAAAGTTCTGGCTACACGCACTAGTGTGTGTGTATTCGCGAAACATGGCGTCCCAGTCAAGCTGTAAAAACATGGCTGAGTCATATGCGGGGTGTTTTTACACAGCTGCAGTCACAAACTCTGAAGTGTGGTTAGAAAAAGTAAATAAAAGTAGTCATAAGTAAAGAAATCTTCACATTTATTCAAAAACAAACAAATAATATAGTGTGTCACTCAGTCGTAGGAGTGCTCGTGTCTCTACAAGTACATGCAGAGCGAAATGCAAGCACAATGGATAGAAAACTGTTTTACAGTTTTTTAACTTTAAATTCGTACGTATATTTATTCATATCCATTTCTAATGGCACTATTAAAGAATCAAAGTGAATGTGTATTCGCATCAAACTGAATGTAACACAGTAATTGGTTTGAACCCAGTTAGAAAGTGTCATTACTTTAGAAGAAAAACGTCGCTAAGTCGAAGCCAACAGTTAGACTAACAGTTACCTGTACGTTACAAACGACGAAACCAAAAGAATAGACATACAATAGTCTGACTGAGCAAACAGACAAATTTGACTGACAGTAGATCATGGACAGGAATCACAATAACAGAAAACTGATCGAAACAAAAAAACTCGGTAACCTGACGGCTTAACTCACAGACGACCAAAGACTAGAAAATGTCTTTTTTCCACCAACGTGGCTTTTGGCCGACGTTTGCCACACGAAAGCACGCGAAAAAGAACACCGGTACCCAGCTTAAATGTTCATAGTGAACGGTGAGAGTTACCCTGATTAAAATTTGTCGGTTCGTTTTTCTCCCCTACCCAGTAAAAAAGCGGAAAACTCTTTCTTACGCGAAGAAAAACTACTTGCTACACACAGAAGCAGACTGATCAATTTGACATTTGACACTTGACGGTAAAAATATCCCTATTTATCGGTTAAAGAACGCAATTCTTTAAAAGCCATTTGACGGTTGACGGCTAACCCCACGAAGAACCTCCCTATCAGTAACCTTGTACCCAGATTTCCCTTGTGTGTACTGAAATGTGAGCGTCTGGGTACGGGATTAGTAGCGGAGCTTCTTTGCGGGCCGAAGGCCCGCAGAGTGTAGCCTCATTCTCGTGGAACTTATATTTTCATGCAAGCCAATTTTAATGATCAGGACCGTACGACCACCGTCGTACCATGGTTCGTGTAAAGTGTTCAAAGTGTCCTTGAATAAAACTGGAGTACGCTCGTAAACAAGTAAACGAAAATAGGGTTGGCTTTTTTCTGTGAGGGGAGGGAGAGGGGGCTTGTATTAGGCCTCGTCCACCTTAATGCATTTTCAAAAGTCTCCTTTTTCGGGTTCCCAAAAACCTAGCAGACTGCTTTTGCCCATACAAAGGTTTTCGTATCGTTTTCACCTGTCCTCACATACGCTTTTTGGTTGGTTGTTTGTCTGATTGTTTTTTTTAAGATGGATACTCTCTTTTCAAGCGTTCCGAATATTTCCAGTACTAAAAAAACACAAGGAAAACCAAAACGAAAAGGAAAGAAAACAACTTGGCAATAAATTTTAGAGTTTGTTTCGTTTTCCGTTTCCACCAGTTTCAAAGCCCTAAATTTCGCCTTCAGTTTTGCTAGTTTGTTGAACCGATACAGCCATTATGAATGCACAGCACACCCAACAAACAGAAAATGGCGAACCTGTCTCTGCTGCGCAATAACCCGATAACGGGGTCTCTGCACTTGATTTTACAGCAATTTTTTTCCTCTCATTACCCAAACGGAAATTGTCCCTAACCAAATTAAGAAAGAAAATTGTTCCAGACGTCTGAGGACGCAAAGAAATGTCTTACCCATCTATACATAAGGCCGAGCTAAAACTACTCGCCGTTACAAAAGCTGCCATCGAAGAAGGAGTCGGGAACTTAGTTCCCAGGAAGGAAGATAGAACCTGGGGACGAGGTTGCAGTGGTTGTCCAAAGATCAAACATGCAATGAGTGGCGAAGAAAAAACCTTTGTAACCATTAAGGGGAGTTAGATAACAAAGGACTTTATTGTCTTTAAACACATCTAAAAAATCCTACCCTGTTTATTTCCAACGAAATTCTGATTAGAAAATGCAGAAACGCACTAAAAATTCTCCATAAAAAAATTGATGCTCCTGTGCTCAGTCAGTCACCATGCAGCAAAAAAACAAGTTTTCTTACATTACGGGGTACTAAAATTGTTGTTGTTGAGCAGTGAACTCAAAACATTCATTCGGTTGTACGTAACGGATGGTATTGGCCATCCCTCGTTCGTTTCACCACAGCATCCGGCATGTTTAAGTTGAGATCATATCATTTTTAGGCCACAAACGCGCAGTACGTGTTTGTGACCGGAAATCATTTGATTTCTAGCTCTTTCTGGAATGGATCTAGTTACAGCATTTATGAGATAGGTGATTTCTCACTAACTCTCATTGTGTTGGTGGCTACGATACGCTGACGAGCTCCAATAAGAGCGAAACAACGTTGTCCGTATCTGTCTTCTAGTCATGAGCGCTTATCATGCCGGGTCTTGTTGACTGTGGTGTTGTGTTCTTTTCACGTTGTTTGATCAGTCCCTGCAGTAGTCATTTTGACAATAATTTATATATTCATTCGGTATTCATTCTGCTAAAAGTATCTTTCAAAAATTTAAAGGCTCTAGCTTAGTTTAGAGTTTTTAACCAGGGCTCTTAACAGTTTATATTCAGGTTGTTTTGGTTTAGACATTTTATGCAGGACGGTTCAAGATACGAACATTGTTGCTGAACGAACTACCATGCGTAATTAAAGCTGTCTTGTCTTGTCTAATTTATTAGAAGTTCCACCTACTGATATGGAAAAGAACTGTAAATCCTGAAATATGTGCCACCTGGCTTGCCCTATCACAGCCTGTTGTAACAAATAGACCTATTATAACAGCCTATAAAAACAAACCCTGCCTATTTAACAAATTGCCATGGTAACCTTGCGATAGAGCAGTTTTAAAATCGATGTCGAAAGTGATTAGCATTTTTTGTTTTTGCTTTATTGTACTTAGTGGTTGGTTGAAAAAACTCGCGCCACTTTCTCGACCAATCAGATGCAAAACGAAAACCAATCATAACTCTTTTCCCGCGCTCAACGTCTTTTGTTTCGAGTTCTGAAACACCAATGAAACAATTAGAACTCGAAGCAAATACATGCAACTGGCGCCAAGCGCGAGAAAACACGTGCGAGCAAGGCGCGATTGGTTGGGTATAACATCAGATAATTCAGATTGGTCGAGAAAGTGGCGCGAGATTTTTTAACCAATCACAGAGCGAACTAAACCAAAACCAAAGCAAAACGCAAATTACTTTCGACACTCATTTGAAAAACGCTCGAGTATACGTCTTTGGTGATTGGACAGAGTAATTCCTTCCGTTTTGGTTTTACGACACTCAATTGAAAACTAGCATCTCACATTGAGAAGCAGCAATCGACTTGCCCTCGTAAAATCCCCAGTTTAAAAAACTCCTAATAACAATAACAATATTTACGTACTAAAGGATACAATTCTCTAATGCAGTAAATTTGGGCATTATAAGCATCCAGACGACTGATATCTCCTACAAGCGAAGGCGTGCCTTTCTTCATTCTCACAGACGCCTCAAAAAAACCCTCAT
Source organism: Siderastrea radians (assembly GCA_964017195.1). NCBI lineage: Eukaryota > Metazoa > Cnidaria > Anthozoa > Scleractinia > Rhizangiidae > Siderastrea > Siderastrea radians. Next base: position 55,188,694 of record OZ024890.1, on the reverse strand, counting down.
TAGGAGACGTGACTAGCTGTAACTGATACAGAGTGTCTCTTACTAAAGTATTTTTCGATTTCTCTCCATACTCTAGTCCGCAGGAGTCGCATATTTCGTTACGCTTGGACTTTTTAAAAAATTGCAATGTTTCACTTGGCATATCACGAAAAGCGCTTCTAACTTCTTTCAAAACTAGCTTTTGGCAAAGTTTCTTTACTTTTGGGTTGCGCGAAAGCAAGTTATTTATATGGTTCACTATGAATTCCGCTAACTGTCTGATCACAGGCTCATTAACTGAAATTTCCTCCAAGTTAAGACACGGGCACCAGTGATCCTCTACACCCGCAGAAGTGCAAGTTCGGGTTGCTGCGTCAATCCGGTTAAACAAGCTTTGACCGGTTATAATCCCGCTTGGATACTCGGGATACGATATGATATGGCGTATGGTGGCATATACATCAAATGGCGTGGTTAGTACGCGAGAATTGTGAACGAGGTTGTTGTAAAAGTCTGGATACTGTTCAGAAAACCATTTAGGTGTTGTTATTGACAGAAATGGAAGCCGTTCCTCCAGCTTCCCTTGAATTGTTTTCCTCGCTTCAGAAAAGCGCGCACCATGGTCGCTAAAAACGATTAGAAACGTACTGTTAAGGAAGGATTCTCCCTTCATTTGCTGTAGGAAGATTTTAAAATCATCATCTACGTAACCGATAGTATTTGAATCATCGTGCGATATCGCGTCGTGAGAAACAAAAGTAAACTTCAGGTTACTCTTGTACGCACGAAAGTAACTCAACAAATATTCAAACGAGACGTTATGAGAAGCTCGACTGTTAATGCAGTAATGATGTAGCATGTCCTCCGCTGCCAACCAAAATGGTCGCGAATAATGATCCGTGGGAGGATCCTTAAACCCAGTCAAGCGATAATTGAACACTGCGCGAAGGGGGGAATCCTCAGAGAACATGGTTACATATCCCTTCTGTTTGTAATCCCGAAATATCCACCGCCAGTTGTCCACAGGGCTGGCTGCATCACCCATATCTCTTCTCGCTTCCGGTTGTTCATGCTCTGCTATTCCAGTCAGAATAGCCGCCAACTGGGCTGTGGTGCCGTCCCCAACAATTGTTTCACCTTCAAAGATGAAAAACAAGCACACATTACATGACCTTACGTTCCCTGGTATTTCGTCGTCACTGCACTAAAGATGAGCCAATTTTACACAATGCGACACGACGATACATTACCAGCATTACATTTATTAAGAATGAGAATTTGGTGTTTGCGTTCTAACTGAAATTGTGCGCAAAACTATTAGCGCTATTCCCAATAAAGTAAAAAATCTTCAGTTCTAAAAGGCTAAATAAATGTAGATTTTATGCACTGAACTTCTTTTGATCAAAAAAGCTTTTAAAGCAACACTAGCTCATTGCTTTTCATTGATACGCTTTACAGTTTAAGTTGATTTGATGACACGTATACTTCAACACCCGCATTTTAAACCGGAACTTGTTCTACAGATGTTAATCCAAAAAAGTGTGTCGGGGATTTTTATTTTGGCGCTTCATTATTTTTTTATGATTGGTTATCTGTCTATATCGATATTGATAATCTGACGTCAATTACTTTAGACTAATACTGTGTCGTTATCGCTGAAAGTGGAAGCCAGGTTACAACGGGTCGAGAACCCAGGAAAAAGATTGGAACACCTGGAGTACAGCACACACACAAACAGCTCCACAAATCTGACTTTATACATGAATACACAAGATACTATGGCTTAGACAGACAAGACTTCATAGAAAGAGTAATTTCCTTGGAAACAGCAAGGAATATATACGGTACTTCTTTTTCTTCCGCTAGTCACGTGTACAGCATTAACGGTATCGAAACAACGCGATACTGCTCGATTCTGTTGGCATTGATAGGTGTTAGCAATATCGGCCTACAATGCAGTCAAACATGTACCAGAATGGGCATCCCATGTCGTGACAAAGTTATCCTGTCCCGAGCATATAAACGAGGATGTCAAGGATGTTCTTTCGTTGCTACGTCTTAGTGCAACCAATCACATTGGTGTGTGATAAGACATTAAATTTAGTCTCACCTTTCATTAATAACGAGTTGAGATCGTTTGTGAGATAATTCAAGCTGTTTGGCATTTTTCTTCTAAAGTTCGCGGCGGATGTCGAGTCAAACATAATCAGAGCAACATTCAACGGAATACCACCACGCGTCAGTTGTCTTGCGAGAACTTCCTTTTTTGGAAACACGTGCATGTGAACGTCACTCTTCGTCTCTCCCGAAGACGTTACGACATCGACTTGAATAAAGTCGTCTTCGACCTTCACTTGACCCAAAAATTCACCTGCAAACGACGGCAAGTGCTGTTATTGTGATGTATGTTATATAAGTTACAGTCACTCTGTGTCACGAGAGTCCAGTACGTGTGAAGTTTGAAAGAATAATTCTAAATTGCAAATAAAGAATTTAAAATAGGTTGCAAAATTTGGAATTTCCATCAAAGCATAATTTTGGAGACTCGAAAAATTGTACACACGTGGCTAAGAGTGATTGTACCTTATAAACCAAACGTTGGCCTTTGCCTACCCTATCTATCGATTCTACTTCCAAAGGGAAGGGTGGGGAGGGGGAAGGGTGGCAATGGATCCCTTACCGTTTTGGGACCATGCACTATCATTCGTCTGCAACGAGGACGCCTGTGATCACTCTAAGATCACCATTTCTCACTGCACTCTCCTCGCCACAATCTACCGTGTGACAGACTAGTCAAGGGACCTGAGGCTTTTGCGTTCTCTCTAATTAATGTTCAATTTATTCGAGTTTGAACGGGAACATACTCCTAGCTGTATAGTAACTTCAGGGGCAGGAATCAAAGGCGAGGTGCATGCTAGAGAATGTTTGAATCTATACTGAATATTTTCCAGTAGATTCAATTCCTTAAAATGGAATGCGTCACATTTAGCTCATGAGAAAGAGTGGGCTGGACCACCCAAGAGCTATCGATACTTTCTCTGAATACTCCTTAGAATGGTATCGAATATTAGTATCGGTCTCCGCGTTACCCGCACGTCACATGTTATCAAAGGAAGAAGTCTTACCTGCTATCTTTGGGCGTCTAAAGAAGTTCCAGAATCTCGCGAACCAGCCTAAAATACAATTTGAAAAAAATAAATAAACCATCAATTCAATGCTGGAAAGTCCTTTTTAAACTACTGAGTATCAGGATAAGCTTAGTAAGCGCCCATAAAAATTGGCTTTGTTAGCATTTTCCAAATAGAGTAGACTGCCATTATCTCAAACACCCAAGGTTAACCAAAAATTGTCCTGTATAAATGAGTGAGAACCTGGGCTAAGAGAGACGAAACGAGTTCCACTTCGAGTTCGCGATAGCCTGGGTTCGAGATAGCAGGGGATTTGCGATAGCCTGGGTTCGAAATAGCAGTGTATTCGGAATGGCAAGGCTTGAGAGACAGCGGTTCTACTGAAGAAGAAGGTTTTCAGTGTTCAATTTCTACTGCTGAGGAATGAAGTGGGCGAGGCAACACAGCTACTACTTTCGACAAGAGGCCATGGTACTTAGTATTTATTACTGTATTTCCCAAGTCTTTCTCTTGCCCACGCTTTAAGGCCGGGGAAGGTTCCCATTTTGTGTTTTTGCCTCACGTTTCCTTGTAATTCTCTTGCGCATATCACGCTTTAGAACGAAGATTGCTATTCGTGTGAATTGTGTTCTCTCGTGCACACCGTTTAAGAACGACGATGGTTCATGTTTTCATGCGAACTGACTTCCGGTGAGTCGATTCGACTTTACTGAGGACGAGTAGTCGTCGGATTGTGTCGGTCCGTCAGGATTTTTTGGCCCCATTGCGCCTTCATTCACGACCAGACAGCTGGTGAGTTGCGACCTGTTTTCCGGTAAGTCGTATCGTCAACCACCTTAGACGTTTCGACTCAGGTTGAGTGTATTGGACATGGATGTGAAAAGTCGGTTGACCTTTGAGTAATAGCAAGAGTTTTCCAGGAAACGACGAAACGAGTGATGGTGCTTGCCATCTTTTCCTGTAAGCAGTTTGTCTGTTTGCAAGACGCCGAAAAATGTAGTCAGAGGTAATTTCAGATAGCGCACGGGCTGCTATTACTGCACGAGGCCATCTTAGAGGCCTTCCAAACCGGGCGGGGGGGGGGGGGGCTTCTCAAAAAAGTTTTATACGGGGAGGCTCCGCCCTGAGGCTCAAACCCTTACCGTACTCGTTTCAGAAGAAAAAGGGCACTGAAACCTCAGCGATTTTAGAAGCTTTGGTCATGCGAGGCGAAATCAGCAAACAAAATAAGTTGATTGGAGAACTCTAGGTAATGTCGATCCATTGATCGCAACGCAAGTAGGCCGTAGGCCTATTTAGTAAATTTGTGCAGCGGTCATTCCTTCAGGTAGAATTAGCCTCACAGAAGGATTTGTAAGTCATGCCTACATTCCTTCGGAACCCAGTCAATGATTAACAAACGGATGCTACGAAACATAATGCCATTGGACGGGGTCCAATACCCACACGTAATTAGACCATAATCAGAAGCAACGTGACTGCATAACCCCCGTCTTCTTTTAACGGTTTAGAGGGGCATCTTGTTCTCATCCCTCCCCCCTCCCCCCCCCCCAAAAAAAGAACACTTCTTGCAAATGAAAACACGGTATCTTTTTTCTGCACTAACTTAAAAGCAGGAACAAAAAATACAGCAATTCACTGAGAATATTGGACTATGGCCAGAGCGCAACGCCATAATCGACGAAGCAAAAACAAAGATAGTATCGTGAAAAAGTGTTGGCTACTTATCTTAAAACAAGGGCCCAACCGACGAGCTGGCCTGGCTTCAGGGTAAGAAGCCAAATCGTTTGACGAATATCTTGGCGAAGAAGCAGAGCGGAACGCAGTAGTGGAACTATTTCCTTTCCCGCCAGGACAGGCACGTCGACGCTTCTCCTTATTCACATTCCTCTCGGCCCTTCTCTCCGCCAGGTAAATTCTTTTCTCGTCGTCGGAGTCAGAGGCGAGCTCGTCCAACAGGTATTCGTTGACAGTCGCCCATCCAAATTCGCTCTTATCGGCTAGCTTAATTGCTTTAATACGCTTTGAGACCAATTCGGTACCTGACTCAAGGGCCGATCTAACTTTCTCGTACGATTTGTGCTTGAGGGCGTCGGACACTTCGTCCAGTCTATCCAGAACTTGGAGAGAATGGTCTAACTGCTGCTGATTTCCTTTCGTCTTGCAAGTATATTGTTCGCGACGAGCTTTCTTGACTGCTTGTTCAACGGACGAGCTGTTTTCCTCGAAAAAACGCTTTGCGAAATCGCTGAGACGAGATTCAATAACCTGTGTGAGGTTATCAGTTAAACAACTTATCGATTCGGAAACGGTAGTCTAAATAGCAGCACCAATAGAGGGATCCAACACTCCAACGTTTGAGCCACCACGTGCTCTGGTGAGAGTCAGACATGTTAAAAAGCAGTGGTGTAGCGTGTGGCGTTCGCAGACCCGAATGAGAGAACACAAACTGACAAAAGCCTATACATACGACGCAATTAACGCCTATTTCGTAACTTGAAACACCTCATTGTGAAAAACACAATGAGAATACCAAATACAGAACGTGCAGAAAACAAATATCTGCTAAACTACGTACTGCAGATATTTTGATATTTCTGCCTGAGGCTGCTTTGTTAAATTGAAAATGGTTCTAATTTAGTAGCCGTAAAAATAATTCAATCAACGATAGCAATTTATTCAGTAAACGCCAATCCTTTGTTTTAGCAAAATACAGGATTATGAGCTTTTGAATACTTATTCGTCAATATACGCTAATATATGCGAACGTTCATATAGAAGTCTGATAAATACTTAAAAGTTTTTGTAGAGTTTCTGTGCTAAAAATTCCTGTCTCTTTGCATTCGAACTACAGGTTTCTGTTTTTCAGTAATGAAGTCTGAACAGGGGTTTGGAGTTGATTTTTTCTAAAAATGAATAAATGGACGCCTACGAGGTTAGGAAGTTTATCTTCGTAGCCGTGAACCTTCAAATATCCATTAGTTTTTAGCGGTATTCGGATTCGTGGTCCTAACCGAAACTAATTAGATGATCCAGTTGGCGTCCAAGTTCTTTCACGATTTGAAACGGTGAAAATAAAAGCACTAAATATTGATGTTTAACTATAGGAGACCTCTCGGCTCTCATCACCAATGTTAGAAAAAGAAGCAATTGAATTACCATAGTTTCCAACGTTGGTGAAGCGCCGAAAATTCGAAGCGGGCAGGGAGAGCAGGCTGTTGGTTCGAGCGATATATCTACCGGTATACAAGTGACACATGAAATAAAATCTTTAAGTGTTTTCTCCACGCTAGTAAGACTACCTACCTGCAGAATATTGCTCGTCTTTTATTGCTTTTTCAGAAGTTTTGTTGGCAATGTTAGGAACAGAAACTGGATGTGAACGCAAAATGTTAAAATCGTCACCGGATGGTCTTCCAATCTTCCTATACTGCGCAGAAACAATACCTTCACCTTTCACCCGAAGCAGGTTGTCGTCTTCAAAGCTTGAAAAACTCGCTCCTTTGCATCGTAGCCGGCCAAGATCGCGTACAGACTTAAGCACGCTCTCGTGAAACGGGTCAAGACTTGGCAGCCTACAAGCGACGCTTATTTTCCCCACACTATTGACGTATTTTACGCGAAGTGATCTTTTGAACTGCGTTGGCGAGTTTCGAAACAAAAGCAGTACGACAAAGATGGTTCCAATCGTCAGCACAAAGGCATAGACAATACGAAGACGGTGGAACCGTATTCTGAACGGAACTCTAAAACGTTTCATGGTCATGTTCAAAAGAAACAGAATAATAATCCGGCCCTACCAACAAAGGAGACTAATGTCGCGCATGCGCACAATTCTATTTGAAATGGCTTGAATTTCATTCGAAACGCGGGAAAAGAGGAGACGGCGGCGGTCGTGCTGACAGCTTTGATTTCATTGAATGTTTATCCTGTGTTCTGGGGCAAAGGACGCCGTAAGAATGTATAGTTGTTGAATAACTTCCAAATTTAGGTCATCATCTCAGCTTTTCCGTCAAGATAATTCATCGTGAGGAAAATCGCAGCAAGGGATTGCAAATCTGAGAAATGAGACGAGTCAGAAAAGGCGACGGTGAATTGAAAACTCGTGATAAGCAGACGAAAGTTTTGGCTTCCTGTCTTTGTTCTTCGTCATCATAACAGACTTCAACGCAAGACCAAGTACTGTTTAACAATAAAGTAAGTTGAACGTGAATGGAAATGCGTAATGTTTGTCGCATTGAAGGATAATTTGTGCTTGAAAGGGGCAGAAAGACAAATTCCTTGACAAGAGGGAGGTAAAAAGTGGCGTCCGCCTCGTAAACTATATGTTTTGGGGTTGTGAATGATTTCTGACGTTAAAAAAACGGAACATATATCCGAGACAAAAGTAAAAATCGATATGATAAAGGAATTATATGATTGTTGCTGCTTAAGCGAAAATATTGTGCCCAGACGCAAGCAGTTAACAGCGCAACTGCAATAGAAAAGCTCAATTTTATTCCAAACAAATATTTTGCTTCAAGTATCCGAGACTTTTGTCGTGGGTTTTGGTACACGAAATCCCTTTTGCTGGTAACAGTTTATTAATTAAGGAGGCGACTTTTCAAGAAAAGATATTGATAAAAGTGGCAGGGCTCAACAGGGAGTCGTCAAGGAGTGTATCACTGTCAACGACATACGATGAAAATGACGCTACGGTCGCACCTCAGTCTACTTTGCTTCGTTCACTCATTTGGCTACTTTGATTTCTAAAAACTCCAGCCATGAAACAGTATGAATTATCGTTTCTTATCAGGGTTTTTTTTAATTGTATTGCCACGATTTGTAAAAAGGAAACCCAACAAGATGACGCGCCAGCAGAAAACTGGGAAAAAAATAACTCGAATCTTGTCGCCAGATAGGTATTGTTTGGGCTATATATCCTACAATAGGGCTTGGTACAGCGATCGCTTTCAACCGAGAATAGAATAATAAGGTAAGAGTAAGTTAGGCTAAACAGTGTTAACTTTAAAGTGGCAAGGCGTGCGGAAAGGAACGGGGAAAGTGAGGCTACAAGAACATCAAAATAAGTTCCGTGAGATGAAAGAAACAAGGACCAGTGCTACAGCTGTTATCAATAAAAGCACGCGGAATGAGAAATTTAAACTTAAAGTGATCGGTACTTAACCAAAACCTACGAATTAGTTATAATACTGAAGAAAACTACCCAATTAGTGATGTTCTGGGACCTGTTTAAAGTTTATTACGGAACAATACATAGAAATTTCACCTCCATGTCTTTTAAACAGACCTATTCATAATGTGTCGAATTTGCTCTTTACATGTTAAGCTTAGTACATTGTGAGTTGTATTAATTTTAATGATTGTACACTGTGTTTAATACTAAACAAAATTCATATAAATACATTTCCAATTAGAAAAGTTTAATTCCAGACATAAAATGTACACATAGCATCTACTAAAAATAGAAAATATCATGTTTGAAAAGCAGCACACACAGATCTAGAAAGAACAAATAAATTATTTGTCCTACTCTTTACTTTTCTTGACTTTTAAAAGGAACATAATTAAAAAATTATTTACCTTTAAAACCCAGCAAAATAACCAGTAACAGTTCTCTTGTGTTTAATTTACACTGTAAAATTTACCTGTGCTTGAAGTAATGAAACATTTGGTTCTCTTTTATTTAAAAAAAAAATACACATAACCTATCTAGAAGATCACTAAAATTGTAGAAAAGCCGCTCTTTCTTTTCTTACCTAAAATACTAATAACTATATTTGTAACATGAACTCTCAGTATGAAAAAGAATACATGCACATGATTTTGGTTTGTCTTTCTTGGGAATATGTGTGAATTCACACAAAGCCCAACAACTCCAAGCTGGCTTGATAGCTCAGTTGGTAAGAGTTCTGCACTGCTATCATAAATAAATAAATAAATAAATAAACACTTTATTTCAGTAGGGTGCATAATTACAGTCAAACTGTAGTCTCCCTCATGGCCCTACGAAACGTCCAGGTCAAATTGGAATTTGGAAATGTTGGTTTTTATGGAGGGAGGAAAACCGGAGTACCCGGAGAAAACCCTCGGAGCAAGGACGAGAACCAACAACAAACTCAACCCACATAAATTATGACACCGGGACCGGGAAACGAACCCGGGCCACACTGGTGGAAGGCGAGTGCTCTCACCACTGCGCCATCCCTGCTCCCCCATTGGGTTTACATGTATATCCCAACCAAGCCTGTATTTTTTCAGACTATTTTTGCAGTTGCCTAAGTTGCACACACAGCTGCCATGGTCTTCCATTTCGTTAAACTCCTAATCTGCTAAAATGAAAACCTAGAGTATGTGGGACCAGTTAGGGACTCGTCAGTTTTCTAAAGGAGCAGGGGGAGGGCAATGAAATGTTATGGACCGAAAATCTATTTTGACCCCTCAGAGGACTGGTTGTTTTGGATGACCATAAGACAAGGCAAGTTCCTTTATTTCCTTTAACAAACTTAGGAGGACAACAAGGACAAAGTTACAAGTTAAAAGTTAAAGTTAAGAGTTGCCAAGTTTTACTTGCCATTTCTAACCACTTGCAATGTATTTTGTGGAGTCAGCTTCTTGAAAACTTACTGACAAGACAACAACTATGTGAAAATCCTTTGGTTCACAAACGTTTTCTAAGAATATAAATCAACAGCCCAAACATAAGCTCATGAACTTATATTCAAGGTTACTGGGTGCTGGTCTTCTTTAAAATCTCCTCCTGAAAGAAAAGGTTTCAAGACTGGTAAGACTGATGGAAAACTATGATAGGTGCTAACTGTGTACATAACCTAAGGCTTCCTGTTGCCATTAAAATTAGACTCCTTTATTTAAAATTTTAAAGGGTAGCTCTTTCAGAAGTCAAGGCATTTGCTATCAATAGGAGCCCTTATAGTGTTAAAGCATAATTATGCATCGTAATTGTCCAATCAGGATAAAGCAAGACTTTCTTGGGATAAAGCTATTAGTATTACTCGATTCATAAGTGAGGTGCGAAGTAACAGTCGAGTTGCTTTTTGATGCTTCATGTTGTGTGTGAGCGTGTGAATTAAGATACTGATTTTTAGATGCTCGCAGACCACTTCATTTAGAACTAATACCAGGATTCTACTGCCCTGAATAAAATTATACAACATAACCACCTTTCTGTCAAAATCTAAGGTAGTTTTAGATTATGCAAGGCAAAAATTGACGGGAAAAACACTTTACTGGTGACAAACACAAATGAAATCACACAAAACTGAGTTAATTCCAACAAGGAATCCTTTGGTGTAAATAAGGCAACAAGAGGCCCATTGGCTAATGAGACAAGACTCTTGCTTTACAAATTTTAACGGCCAAAAAGTCAATGTTTGTAAACATCAAATGTCCTCTTTATGTCCTTAAAATTCTTCAAGCAAAATTATTCTGCATTTCCACTTTCACAAATGGCCTTTTGGGTCGTTATAAAAAAACTTAAACAGTCCATCGGATGACTACAGAATGAAAAACTTCTAAATGAAGATCAAACGGAAAACCGAGCGGGTCCTTGTAAATTTTATTAGCTGAAAGTGTGAACTGAAATGATATTGTACAAGTTTATTTTAATGTTATTTTAGCTGAGATAATTCCCGTTTGCCTGCATTGTTAATCAACTAGTGATTAACTGCAGGTCTTCTAAAGTAGTTTCATGGTTTTTGCACCTCTTTGACTCTGAGATTACTTGACCGCTGAGTGAACGCCACGGCCCCTTCAAACAAGGAAAGTTCACTGATCGATTGATGTGTAGCAAAAGCTAACAAAAACTTGCAAGCGAACACTAATTTTTAAAATTGTGAGTAGGATAGCTTACCTGCTTCGGTAAAAACGGCAGCTGTAAGACTTCGAATACCCCTGTCCTCTCAGTTTTTGAATCCCTCCTGATTTTATTATGACATCTAATCTTGTCTCCCTCACTTCATGGAACCATATATTTTCTTGCGGTGTGAAGGAAAATTTTCCTGCTCACAAATGCAAAAGCCCGTGCTAAACACTTGTTTTCCGCTTTAAAATACCTTAAACCAATTTCTTTACGCCACTGAGAAGTTAGAAAAGCGCCTGGAATTGCCATATGTACCAAAAAGGTTGAGAATAAGTGATCAAGCAATGAAAACTACGTCTTTTACTCAGGCCGCCATCTTTGTTTATTTCACTGGCGCGCACGTTTCAGGAATCTGGGTACTAGGAAAATGATTAACCAATCAGACAAAAGTCTCCTTTGTTGGCCCTACCTGCATCTTGACTCGTAACCAGTTCCCTGTGAGGCTAACTAAGGGAATTGGATGCAGGTAAAGCGACGGTCACGTGGTCTCAGTTTTGGGAAAGGGCGCAAAGGTATTATAACGACCGGCTGTACCTACTCGTTAGAAGCGTGCAATATACAAGCTGCAATGGTACTAAACTTTTTTAAGGCGATTGACTTGGCGTTCTACATGCTAAAAAAGGACAAAATTTCTCTTGTTCTTTTGGAGTAATAGAATTAAACGCGGCGGTATGGGAACTCGAGTAACACATGTCTCCACTGCTGTTTCAAGTTCTCCCAAATTCTACAAGCTTTTCTGTGCGCAACCTCGTTCCCAGGGTCCTCTCTCTCATGGTTTACATTGTTTACAAGTTGACATTCACCCGTTAAGCTAGCAGGCGTTTCAGACACAAAGGGCGTATAAAATTTAGTTGACAAGTAAAGTTTGAAAGAAAAAGGACGAAAGCCGGCTTAAAGGATGGTTTTAAAAGTTACAACATTTACAGACCAAGCTGTATGGTGCGGTAAAAAACTCTTTCCACGTAGCCATACGAACGCGTGTAAATTTGCTATTTCAACACAAGAAAAAAAAACTACTATTTTAAACATTTTTTGCTAAATGGCTGTGAACATACGAAGAAGTTATATATATCTGAAGTGCCGATGAAATACCCCGTTCAAGCCTGAATTTTTTCATCAGCTCAAGTCGATATCTTCACTGCGATGTCGTCATCGAAATCCTCATTTCGCTTGATGCAGTCTGTCAATTCTCGTTCAACACACTGCTGCTCTCGAACTCCTTGTTTGTTTGTTTGTTTTTTGTAATTTTTTCTTTTTTTTTACAGCGTTCTGCTAGTAATCTACAGCACTTTACACGTTTACATTACATTAAACTACTTACAATATAAATTACACGTTTAACTTGTTACGATATACATTCAGGTTAAACTACTTACAATATACATTACGCATTACACTACTTTATCTTTCCGTTACAATACAGTGCTAAATCAGATTCTTTTAAATGATTATTAATATTTCACACCTTCAGAAACACGCGCACACGAGCACACATACACTACATCACAACACACAACAGACCCCAATGTGTTCAACCTAATCATACGCATGACACATATTTAAAGCGTAGTACTTAGAATTAGATGCGCGAATTATAAGTCAGTATTTTTTACAAATTTGCCCCATTTCACAGTATGGTCGAATAACTTATTCTTTGACTTTGCAATCACTAGTTCAAGATTTTGAATCTTTTTTAGTCTAGCAGTGAAAACGTTAATAAGAGGATAGGTGTTGTTACAACGACATGAATACAAATATTGTTTAGCGATTAGTGGTACATGATTGACAAATAACTCGTCTTTACAATCCGGCATTCCAAGCATGACTGTTAACATTGACTTTTAAATTGCAGAGCCACTTAATAACCTGTGCCCAAAAATCTTTGGCATAATGACAAGAGATTAAGATATGTTCGAGGGATTCGTTTTCTTTTCCACAAAAAGAACATGCTGGGGAAGTCAAAACACCAATTTTATTTAAAAAGTCGTTTGTCACCAGGTACCTGTTTAATAGTTTGAATTGAAATTCACGCAGCTTTGTATCGGAGGTGACACGATGTTGTTTGATGCAGTCTGTGAATTCTCGTTCAACGCAGTGCTGCTCTCGAATTCCTTGTTTTTGCCACATCGGAGATATTTTCCTTTCTGTGTCGAAGAACAAAAATCTGTGCGTGTCACGCAAGGACTGAACAGTGTGTAGATATCTTCTAATCTCCCGCCAACGTTCCGAATCGCTGATTGCATGAAAGCCTTTGCCTTTATTGTAATGCTAATCCACTATTGTCCGCGATTCGAAACTAAGCCAAATATTTGTCTAAACACAAATTGCGACCTATTGTACTTGAAAACGTAATAGGTTGTTCAAGATAATAAAAAACACAAATGACCGCCGTCTTGAAGTGGGCGTAGAATTATGCAAAATGCATAATCTGTGTATTGGTTTTCTTAAGCTAGAATTAGTACAGGTAATTGTACGATGCCTACGTAAGATGCTTTTTCATCATAAGATTTCGCCTTAGGCGAAAAAAAGCCCTGCCCATAATTAGGCTCAAAGGACCCAAACCAAGCACAATTAAAATAGATTTTTATTCACAGAAACTCGGCTGCCGCTTACCTGCTATTAGGCAATATTAACGGTTTCGCTTGTAACCTAATCTGAATTGGTCCTGATCGTGGTTTCAACAACTGCCACGTCCCACCTGATGGTCCTAAAAATTTGTACCCTATCCCAGTTTACATGTTTGATTCTTGTTCGGCTGGGAGCCAGGGCCCGGTTGTTCGAAAGCCGATTAGCGCTTAATGTTAACCAAGGTTTCTGATTCTATTGTTTAAAAGCGTTACCGCTGATAACTTTATGTGAAAGTCAAACTGTTAAGGGGAAATAATTTACTTAAATCCACGTTGTAATGGATTAAAAGTGAAATAAAAATTGAGGCTAATCCAAGGTTAGCTTAACCCTGCTATGAACAACAGCGTCCAGCAGGTGACTTGATTTTTTCTGAACCCCAGAGAGGCTTGTCGGCTGTTTTTCAGTCGCCTTCACTTTTACACTGCCGGCCACTGGAGATGTGGTATTGCTCTTACCGGCGTTTCAAATGTTATCCCTTTTCCGGGGTGAATCCCGCCTAGACGAATATTCTTAGCTTTTTTTTGCGAGACAAGCAAAGACCTAAACAGGGGCACTCAACGTAATCGTTTTGGTGGAGTAACTGTTCGGAGGTCTAATTCGGATTTAACAATTTGGGGGAAAAATAAAGATTTTCTCGTGTTTTCTTTGACGAGGGTTCAACTCAAACCTCGTAAGAGATGGGAAGATTAATTCTTTTTGTATTCGAAAGAGCAAATATGTCATTTTGAGTGCCCACAGACGCCGAAACTGTCATTTTCGAGAAGCTTGCACAGCTTAAAAATTCAAGGGATAAGATTCCGTTCCTTAAAATTTTCCGCGACTTTTAAATTTTTCAGCTAAAGAATCCCAACAGATCAAACCATGTTAGCTCACATAAATATGTCTTTAAACTGAGGCCCTAAAACGATTTGCAAAGAAAAGAGACAGCATTTTAAGTTAAACTGAGGCCCTAAAACGATCTGCAAAGACAAGAGACATTAATTTTCTCATTGGCTGCCCAAAGCCTGCGACAAGCCCATTATGCGCGTTCATGCGTCGCTCTTAGCTAACCGCATTTTTTTACGAATACAGGTCAATACAGGAAACTGCCTCTGTTTTAGAACTTTCGGTATAGTCGTTCCTATTTTTGTTGCAACAAAATGAAGCCTTAATTAGGCAATCACGCGCCTGTCTTTGTCCTGTGAATTACTTGCTGACATGCATGCACGGATCTAGAAAGCGTTTTAATATTTTCTCGCGTGAAATAAACCGGCCTGTTTCGTTTCATAGTATTTTTACACACACATTACGCGTTTCCGTTTTCCGGGTACCTTGCAAGCTCGATCATTCTTTAACACCTATAGCTATAACTGAGGCGAATTTTCCAATACCCAGCTGGAATTCGCGGTTGTCACGAAAACCGACACAAATTTAGAGGCGAACCCTTTAAAGGCTTCAGTAATACTCTAAACCATGGGAGTTATCCTAGCAAATGTTAAGCTGACCGACATCTAGATATTGGCGCTGCACGAAAGAAGACTGAATTACGTGCATGTTCGCGTTAGCGAACGCTAAAAAAAATAAGTTTAAAAATCGAATAATTTAATGACTCCAAATATTGGTAACTGCCCAGATGAACAAATCGCACATAAAATAAATATCACTTGAATCTTCACGTTAGCAAGACTACATACCTGTAGAGTATTGCTTGTCTTTTGTCTCCTTTTCGTCAGTTTCTTTTTTAGCCACGTTTGGAACAGGAACTGGATGTGAATGCAAAACGTTAAAATCATCACCGGATGGTCTGCCAATCTTTCTGTACTGGGCAGAAACAATACCTTCGCCTTCCACCCGAAGCAAGTTGTTTTCAAAGCTTGAAAAACTCGCTCCTTCGCATTGTAGCCGGCCAAGATCATCGACAAATTTAAGCACGCTCTCGTGAAACGGGTCAAGACTTGGCAGCCTACAAGCGACGCTAGTGTTACCCACATTGTTGACGTATTTTACACGAAGAGATTTTCTGAACTGCGTTCCCCGAAACTGCGTTGGCGAGTTTCGCCGGGCAAACAAAAGCAGTGCGACTAAAGCGGTTCCAGTCACCAACACGAAGGCATAGAAAATGCGAAGACCATGAAGACGAATTCGGAACGGAACGTTAAAACATTTCATTTTGCGACTTTTTATATTTACTTTGGATGTTGGATGCAAATGAAGCGAGGGTCGCGTGGTCTTTTGGGACATGGTGAAGGTACGGACAGCTATCGGTCTCGGTCGATTATCCCTCGACAAGAATATCAAATTTCGGTAGGTTGTTGTGTGGCTTCGTAGAATGAAGTCCTTATTCCCCGGGGGGGGGGGGGGACTCCCATATGAAACTGACGGGGATGCTCGTCGGAGAATTAGAATTAAACCCCTAAAGGAGACCAATTTGGGCGTGGCTCAGGCGTTATTTGACCCCTAAAGGAGACCATGCTATTAAAACAGACAACCAAATAAGAGCTACAGTGATTTTAATTGCGCTAAAGACTGACGCTAAAGATTGATAGCGTTTGGTTTTTCATATAGATATATCTTTACGCACAACCCTAAGCGATACCTGTATGGGTAAAAATTTGGCTTTCCTGCCTGAAAACCCTAAGCGAGACCAAAATCGGCAATTTACACCCCTAAGCGAGACGACGAGCATCCCCGTCAGTTTCATATGGGAGTCCCCCCCCCCCCGGGCCTTATTCAGGAGTACTCGACGGAGCCGTTCTGCAAAATAACCGTTCTGCAGGGTCATCATGAGCTGGCTGGCAACTTGTCAACTGGCATAGAAATCTTGCTGGCAGTTGCTGTTACCTAAAGCTTGCTGGGTTTGTGTTTACCAAATTATTCTATGGCTGAAAAAATTGACTCTTCTGGTTGGCGTGACGAACTGTTGTTATTATAGCTGGCAAAACGTGAGGATGTCACGCGGCGTGATTTAATGTTTAACTTCACAATTAGTGAAATATTGCTTCGCTTTGTCGGTACCCTTTGTTTTGCTGTCAAATAGAGGATGACCAGTAAATTTTTAATTGCAAAACGATAGTACGCATGCAATGTATCCAGTACTCTGAGCAATAACGTAGCGGTTGATGTCGTTAATATTTATTACTCCTGCGAACTACTGCCCATAGAACATGAAGAGATGGTCGCTTTGGTAAATTTCTACTATTTTGGGGAGGTAAGTGGCTAAGGTTTTTAGGTTGTCCGGTTACCGACTCGGGAGCTTTCAAGAAATGAAATTGATATTTTTGTTTGATTTAGCACACTAATGAGCAAGATTCGAAGGGGCGTCTCTCAAACCGCTTAAAGTCTACCGGCTGCAATATCTCAGAAATGGTAGGGACTCGAATCGTAAGTAGGCTTGTTTTCACATTATAGTATTCTAGGGCGTCATCTGGGTAATAAAGATACGCTTTTTCAGTTTTCTTAATTCAGTTCCGTTTATAACTGTTGATCGCCAAATTAACCGACCACTTTGAATTCAAAAGCGAAGAAAGGCTATCGCCAGCTGTATAACAGTGTATAAGCATTGAATCAGGTAACTCGATGCAAGGACCACTTGGACAAACAGTAGCGAGGTGAAGCCGGATCTTGGTGTAGATCAGGATCAGCAATGTTGAATAAAACAAAAAACCAATTGCAAGGCTGATCGGACAGCTAAGAAGGGTAATAATTTTATTGCCCAATATTTCGGTGAGACAAAACTCACCTTCATCAGGGGCTGTAAAAGCTAAGTAAAAATCGAATGAAACGGTTACAAGATTTAAAATGATTAAAATGAAAAGATTAAATATGATTGGTTGACAAACATAGAAAGCGGAAACGTGACTAACAGTTCTTTTTTAAAAATAGAAATAGATTAAGTTTCATCTCGTCTGTTTATTCCGTGAGGTTCAAGTGTCTTGCCCTTTGAAATCAAAAATGCTTCTCTGGCTTTACGAATGCTGTCCCTGTTGGAGTGAATGAGTTCTAGGGGAATGAGTTTTATGTCGTTGATGGAGTGGCCAGGGAGAATGAAGTGATCTGAAACGGCGGTGGGTTGATCAATGTGACGATGGGTGATGGCTTTTTCGATTGCGCGTCTGTGTTCCTCAAATCTGTCGCTGAGTTGACGTTTAGTTTCCCCAATGTATTTCAAAGGGCAAGACACTTGAACCTCACGGAATAAACAGACGAGATGAAACTTAATCTATTTCTATTTTTAAAAAAGAACTGTTAGTCACGTTTCCGCTTTCTATGTTTGTCAACCAATCATATTTAATCTTTTCATTTTAATCATTTTAAATCTTGTAACCGTTTCATTCGATTTTTACTTAGCTTTTACAGCCCCTGATGAAGGTGAGTTTTGTCTCACCGAAATATTGGGCAATAAAATTATTACCCTTCTTAGCTGTCCGATCAGCCTTGCAATTGGTTTTTTGTTATAAGCATTGATACCATCGTGTATTTGAAGGCACTGTATATATTTTGGATTTTGAGAAATCAAATAATAATATTTTCTTGTCCTAAAGTGTGCCTTTTCTAATTAGTAGCTATCGCGCGCTCTTCGCAAGATGAGCGGAGTCTGCGATTGAAGATTATCTTTAGTTCGCGCGCGCGAATTCTACAGTACAGAATATGTTCTCGCGCGTTTGTCGCGTTCGTCGCGCTTGTCAAGCAAACTGACATACATGCAGTGGAACCCCGATATAACGAACCTCTTACGAAAGTTTGTGAAACGCGGCTTGCGCAGTGAGTCCCGCAGAAAAAAGTTTCTGTCCTGAAATTTCAAGCACTAGATAAACGTCCCCTTCTACTGAAACGTTACTAGACCTTTGCTGCGTTGGTGACGCGTCCACTGACAAGACCGGACCTTTGCTGCGAAACTTTGCAATTCATTTTGTGAAACTTTTGCAGTGAAGCATCCTCCACTGACAAGACCGGACCTTTGCTGCGAAACTTTGCAATTCATTTTGTGAAACTTTTGCGGTAAGGCATCCACTGATAAGACCGGACCTTTGCTGCGAAACTTTGCAATTCATTTTTGTGAAACTTTTGCAGTGAAGCATCCACTGACTGAAGACCGGACCTTTGCTGCGAAGCTTTGCAATTCATTTTGTGAAACTTTTGCGGTGAAGCGTCCACTGACAAGACCGGACCTTTGCTGCGAAACTTTGCAATTCATTTTGTGAAACTTTTGCGGTGAAGCGTCCACTGACAAGACCGGACCTTTGCTGCGAAACTTTGCAATTCATTTTGTGAAACTTTTGCGGTGAAGCATCCACTGACTGAAGACCGGACCTTTGCTGCGAAACTTTGCAACTCATTTTGTGAAACTTTTGCGGTGAAGCATCCACTGACAAGACCGGACCTTTGCTGCGAAACTTTGCAATTCATTTTGTGAAACTTTTGCGGTGAAGCATCCACTGACAAGACCGGGGACTGGGGAGTGGGAATGCCTTCGGCGAACGAGTGAAGACGTGTCATTCCGTGCTCTGCCTTGAAATTTTGAAAATGGCTTTATTTCTTAATTATGAGTAGAGTTTTGCGCTCAGGAAAGAAGCTTGATCAACAGCCTACTATGTCGGCGGAAAATTTTGCAGAGTTGAGTCGGTTGGTGAAAGTTCTTGCTGAAAAAATAGATCGACTGGAAGCTTTCAGCCAAAGCCGCCATGATGAAATATATGCGAAATTGACGACGCTTGAGACTACAACGAATGGGCTATCCGCCGGGTTGGAAGGTTTGAATCAGGAATTGGAGACGGTCAAACAAACGGTGGAGAAAAAGGCTGATCAAGCAAAAATGGAGCAACTCAAAAAGAAATTGGATGAGATGGAAAATCGCTCGAAGAGAAATAATATTGTTATCTGGAATATTCCAGAAGGTGCCGAGAAAGATTCGTCCTGCCTAGAGCTTGTAAATAAGATCTTCTACAAACATATGTCCTTACAGGAGGGGATAGAAGTAATGCGAGCTCGCCGCACAAATATTAAACGACGGGAAAACGCAACACGTGGTGCATCTCTACCAAGACCAATTCATGTGTATTTGTTGCGATGTACCGACAAGGAATATGTTCTACGCAACGCTGCTTCAAAGTTAAGAGACAATCCGTTTCAAGAAGCAAATCTGTACATCTCTGACGATGTGTCAAAGTCTGTAAGAGAAGAACGTAAAAAATTGAAAGAAAGGCATCTAGGCGAATTTCGCGAAAGAGAAGATGTCCATTTTGCCTACATTCCTTGGAGCGTACCAGCTCGGATAATTTATAAAGTGAGTCAAAATTGAAGACTTTCTACCCACAAACCGAGGAGTTCAACACCAACTAAATGGACTACTGAACATGAGCGTGTTTATTATTGCCGCAAACTTAACCTTCACTCCATATAATGGTTTGTACACGTTATTTATTTATTGTTAAATACTTAGCTTCATTTTTTAAGTCGAGTGCTGCTCTTAAATACCTTGGTGGTAGGTAGATTGGCAAAGATAGACTTATAAGAAGCCATATATATTTGACCATGGCGGCGTAAGGAGCTTTGTGAACCCGCTCGCGCAAAAATCTCTTTTTATTTGCAAGACTGGATGGCAAACCAGTTTGTGAACTACTTCAGTAAAAGGAGAAACAGAACGCCGAACAGCTCTACTAGCGAAAGTGAGTCACCCGAGTCTAAAAGATCCAAAAATCTAGAGGAATGTGTTGAAGAAAACGAAGATGGCGACGTGATCATCGACGCCCTGGAGATGACGGGTGAGATTGCTGGAACCCTCAAAGGAATTTTGGAAAAGCTGCAAAAGCTAGACACTATCGAAAGTAGTGTTAAAAGAATCGAAACTACGATGGAAAATCTCGAATTAAGAATAGCGAACCTCGAAACCTTTGAACAAACAGCTACGACAGATAACGAACACCTTAAAGAGAGCGTCACGCAAAATGAAAGCAAATGCATCGACCACCAGAAGCGTCAGAAGCGCTGCGAGAAAAAGCTAAAGAAAATCAAAGACATGTTAGCAGAACTGGACCACAAAGAACAAGAAATTAACAACAAACTGAAAGAGCTAACGACCAAAGATCTGTACCTGGAAGCCTATTCGAGGCGGGAGAACATTAAATTCAACTACATCCCTGAGACACCTTCAAGCGGGCGGGGAGAACGGTGAGAATACTGAATCAGTCCTCAGAGCCTTTCTCGAAAAAAAATTAGGATATGCTGATGGCAGCACGGTCGAAATCCAACGGGTTCACCGACTAGGGAAGATAAGAAATGAAACCCCGCGTCCAATCTTAGCAAGATTCCTTAGATCTAAAGATGTGGAAAAGATTCTCTCGCTTGGTTCCCGCCTAAAGGGTACAAACTTTCAAATGTTCCGCGATCTACCACAAGAACTTGTGGATAGGAGGAGAGCACAGATGGAAAATTACAAGTACGCAAAAAGAAACGGAATTCCAGTATCCTTTAGTCGATCGAAACCAGATCAGTTATCTATTAGAGGAAAACTCTGCCCACCAGGCCAGATTCTACGCTCTGACGGATAACTGTTTACTACGATTTAGTTTATTGGACACTACCAAATCGGTTCGAACTGTGTTAGCCTCCAGTATAAATTCTTTATACTGCTTAAAAGCGAGTGGGGCAAAACAAAGCTTAAACCAAACGAACACTGTATTGTTCGCTAGCTACTTTTTTATTTATTTACTTTCTTGTTTGTTTTAGTTTCGCTTACTGTGTTAAGTTTTCTTTAATTGTTCGCTTTATCTTGAGTTTTAATTATCACCCATTCAGGAAATATGACACAAATACCTTCGGAGCTAAAGACTTATCTAACTTTAATGTTACTGGTGCTCTAGTTCAGCGATTTTCAGATTTAATTTTTTTTTGGAAAATTTTTTCTGTTTGATCCAATGTGTGCTGTACACGCAAGAAGAAATATGCAAATTTTAAATCCAAAATCTGCTGCTTTGGGAATTATGACAACTCCGACACCTCTTTATGAATAGTCCTATTGATATCAAATGTCTGTCAGTGAACATTAGAGGTTTGAACAAAACACTTAAGCGTCGTTCTGTCTTTAGGTGGCTACATCGTCAAAATTGTTCTTTTGTTTTCTTGCAAGAAACCTATAGCTTAAAAGAATGTGAAAATGTTTGGCAGGCGGAATGGGGCGGCGACGTGTTTTTTAGCCACGGCACAAATCATAGTAAGGGCACTATGATTCTTATCAATCCTAAAATAAAATGTAATGTCCAAAAGAAAATTTGTGACAAAAACGGGAGATACATTATATTAGATATAGGGGTCGCGGACACTCGTTTTGTACTTGTCAACATCTACGCTCCGAATGACGTTAAGCAACAAGTCGCCTTTTTCAAAGAGCTTCAAGGACACCTCCAAGAATTTTCTGAAGAGACAATGATAATGGGTGGTGATTTTAATTGCACAATGTCGGATAAAGACAAAAAAGGTGGTAATCCAAGCAACCGAAAACACGAGGTAGTCGAAGAAATCAGCAAACTATGCAATCTTTACGACATAAATGACATTTGGCGGTCTCTAAACCCAGAAGCAGAGGAATATACGTGGAGAAATAAATCATTTAAAATTCAATGCCGCCTTGACTTTTTCCTCATTTCTAAAAAACTAAATGCTCTAACCGAAAACTGTAAAATCATATACGCACCCGAAACAGATCATTCAGCAACACTGATACACGTAAAATCCGATGAGCTGAGGTATAAAAAAGGTCCCGGCTTCTGGAAATTCAACCAATCGCTTCTTAAAGGTGAAACCTATGTCCCTAGATTGCGCGCTGAAATTCCCAACTTCAGAAAAAAATATAACAACGTCGAAGACTTAACACTCAAATGTGATTTAATTAAGATGGAAATAAGAGGTTTTACGATTAAATACTCTAAAAATAAAGCAAGGAAAAGAAAATCGGCAGAAATTCACCTCCAAAACCAAATCAACGAACTCTACAAAAAGGCTGAAAAACAACCAAATAACAAACAAATCATTAACGAGATCTATCATGCTAGATCCCGCTTAAAAATTATCATGCAGCGTAAGACAAATGGTACGATTCTTAGAAGCAAAGTCAGGTGGTATGAGTACGGGGAACGAAATACGAGATATTTCTAAGGCTTAGAAAAACGAAATTATGAAAAAAAGACAACCACAAAATTGAAACTCTCAGATGGCAGTTTCACCAACGACCAATCCAAAATTCTGCAGGAGCAAATGCGCTTTTATAAAACCCTCTATACATCAAATAAGCAAAGATCTTCGACTTTAAGCGATCCTCTCTGCAATTTCAAAGAAAACATCATTCCTTTAGAGAATGACGACATGTTATCGTGCGAATGGAAAAGTGACACAAGAGGAATGCTTAAAAGCGTTAAACGAGTTCAAAAATGAAAAATCGCCAGGTACAGATGGGCTACAAGCAGAATTCTACAAACACTTCTGGGAAGAACTGCACACTGATATGTCACAATGTTTTGATTACGCCTATGATAGCGGTAAACTATGGACATCTCAAAGACGGGGAATTAACCGAACAAAGATACTACTGTACTCGATAACCTCAGACCAATATCGCTTCTAAATACTGATTATAAAATATTAACGGAAGTCATTGCAAAACGGTTAGAAAAAGTACTTCCAAGAAATAAGTAATCCCGATCAGACCGGCTACATCAAAAACCGGTACATTGGTGAAAATGTTCGTTTAATTTCCGACATCATGAACTACACAGAAGAAAACAATATTCCTGGAATCGCCCTATTTATAGACTTCAGAAAAGCCTTCGATACCATTGAAAGGGACTTTATTAACAACTGCCTTGAAAAATTCAACTTCGGGCCGAACATCAAAAACTGGGTTAAAATTTTATACAACAATGTTTCCAGCTGCGTTCTTAACAATGAATTTGGATCGGAATTCTTTCCAGTAGAACGAGGTGTTAGACAAGGCTGTCCGTTGTCCGGACTATTGTTCGTAATTGGCATAGAAATACTCGGAAGAGCAATTAAAAACGATACCGGCATAAAAGGCATTAAGGTAGGTGAGAAAGAAATAAAAAGTCTCCCTATACGCAGATGATACCACTGTTTTTGTTCGGGATCTGGATTCTGTTGACCACTTGCTAACTCTACTTGATAAGTTCAAAAACCTCTCCGGTCTAGAAATTAACACAACCAAAGTCTGAGGGAATGTGGCTTGGTCGATGGAAAAATAAAACCGAGACTCCCTTTGGCTTTCGTTGGCCGCGGGACCCAATAAAAGCTCTTGGTATCTTCTTTTCGTATGACACATAAAACCAACGAGTTAAACTTCGCAGAGAAAATCCGAAACTTAGAAAAGACGCTTAATAGTTGGAAGAGAAGAAACTTAACACTGAACGGAAAAATAAACATTGTTAAAACTTTCGGGCTTTCAAAATTAATCTACAATGCATCCGTTCTTGTTATCCCAGAAAAATATATCAAAGAAATCGAGAAGTAGATTTTTGACTTTATTTGGGATGGAAAGCCTGCAAAGATAAAAAAATCAACTATCATTGGTGAAAAAAAACACGGCGGTCTTAAAATGACTGACTTTAACATCATGAATAAAGCTTTAAAGGTTGCTTGGATACCACGTTTGCAAACCAATACTGATGCGTCCTGGAAAATAATCCCTGAGATCGCATTAGAACATCATGGAGGACTCTCTTTTCTAACACACTGCGATTATGATATCAACTTGCTGAAACTTAACCGCCTCCCAAGCTTCTACCACGAAGTCTTAAAACATTGGCAGAGCACAAAACAGACCTTTCAGAACAACACATCGCTACACAACGAAATAATTTGGAACAACCGCAACTTAAAAATCGAGGGTAAAACACCGTTTTACAAAAATTGGTTCGAAAAAAATATTCTACGTATTAAAGACCTTCTCCAAAATGACGGTAGTTTCCTTTCTTTTAAACAATTCTCCGAGAAATTTCATCTTGAAACACCTTTTACTTTATATTTTGGATTGATCAATTCCATTCCGAATGACTGGAAAGTAAAAATTAAAAGAACGCCCCGGGAAACAGCAGAAAATGGAAATCATAAAACAAACATAATTTCTACCAAAAACGTCTACTCCGCCATGTTAAAAAAGGTTTTTTTACCCCCAACCGCTGAAAGCAAAATTTTGAGGTATGGTGTTAACCGAGCAATCTAAAATAAAGTTTACGAATTACCCTTCCAGATAAAAAATGACATAAAGATATCAATGTTTCAATATAAACTTATTCATAATATCCTTATAACAAAAGTTAGCCTTTTCAAAGCCAAAATATCGGATAGTGATTTATGCCCTCAATGTCTCACTGACAGACATTCTTTAGATCACATGTTCTTAAACTGCTCTTCAACTTTATTATTTTGGAATTTATTTCAAAACTGGTGGTCCAGCAAAACTAAAGAAAAGATCACATTATCAAACAGTATGATTTTATATGGAATTCTTGACAAAAGGATGCACTCGTACTCCTTAAACCACACGCTTCTTATTGCGAAATACTCCATTTTCTGTAAATGTTTACACGACGAAAAACTATGCTTCGAAAGTTTTCTGTCACTCCTAAAAGAAAAACTTAATATACAAAGAGAAATCGCAATCCAAAATAACAAACTGCCTGAATGTAAAGAAATATATGGAAATCTTTTGTAGTTTTTTTTAATACTTCTATTTCTATGTTTTCTTCAGCTTAGACCCTTGCATAAGTAAGTTTAGCGATAAATGTATGCACTGTATGTAAAAGTAATTGTAACGCACGTCAATACCCTCATTATTTATTTTATTTATTTATTTTTTTTTTTTTTTGCTTCTTGTTAGTTTATTGTTTTTTCTTGTACTGTAAGCACTAACACCAATAAAGCTTTTTATTGCAAAAAAAAAAACATTTCAACGTATTTAAGTTAATATGCATCGGATAGGAGCGGGCACGGCTGAGGGAGAGAGGAAGAACGCTGCACTCCTTCAGGAAAGAGGAGAAAAATTTGAAATTTAAAATTGCTTTCCAGCATAAAATATTTACTTTGTGTATGTGTTTTTGTGTTTGTGTTTGTGTTTTCGTATCTTTGTGTAGTGTGATGCAATTAGCTATTCAATGGTATGTTATAACGCCAACGGTCTTCCATGTCTTTTCCGTTACCTAAATTAGAAAAATAACGGCAGCCATGGGTGATTTTAGAATGTTTTCGTTAAATGTAAGAGGTTTGAGCAATTTTAAAAAACGACCGGCAATTTTTGCATGGTGCAGAAAACAAAATGCACATATTATTTTTCTGCAAGAAACGCATTCAACTGTCAATAGTGAGAAACAATGGAAACCTGAATGGGGTGCCCCTTTGGAACTTGCACATGGGAGTAGTAATTCGAGAGGTGTCGCAATACTCTTTAGGAAAGGATTTGATTGCAAGATAATAGAAAAAATCATTGATCCCAGTGGGAGATACATAAGCATTCAAGCTCAAATTAATGACGAAAATTATTTTTTAGTGAACGTCTACGGTCCAAACAATGATAATCAAGCTGTGCAATTTTATGATCATTTAATTGATCTTTTAAGAAAAGAAGGCGTTGCTTATGAAGATAAGATAATAATTGGTGGCGATTTCAATTGTCCTATTAATCCACTTCGTGACAAACAAGGCGGTATACTGGTAGCAAGGAAAAAAATTACTGATCGCATTGAAGAATTACAAACAATATTTAATTTACATGATGTTTGGCGTGTAAAAAACCCTGAAACGAAAAGCTTTACTTGGTCACAAAAGTCTCCTTTTGTTTTCTGTAGATTAGACTATTGGCTTATCTCAAACTCACTTCAGGACTTAATTAAAGTCGTTGATATTATTGCTGCAATTAGAACTGATCACTCGGCAATTATTCTACCCCCGCAGGAAATTGAGGAATGCAAGCGAGGCCCAGGGTTTTGGAAAATGAATATTTCGATATTGACCGATAAATTTTTTGTCCGAAAGATGAAAGAAAAGTTAGAGGAATGGAAAAAAGAGGGTGAAGGGTTCTCAGATAAAAGAGTTGCTTGGGATTGGATGAAGTATAATGTGCGCCTGTTTTCGATAAGCTGCTCAAAAGAACTAGCTAAAACAAAAAGAGAAAGAGAAGAACAGCTACAAAGAAAGCTACAAATTGCACAAGCACAGTTTGAGCAGAACTCCTGCGAAGAAGTCGAAAAAATTCTTGATGAATGTAAAGCGGAATTGGAGAATTTTTATGAGGAAAAAGCTAATGGATTGATAGTACGTGCAAGGACAAGATGGCATGAATATGGTGAAAAAAGTACAAAATATTTTTTGAGTTTGGAAAAGAGAAATTATACAAGAAAACACATAATGAAGCTTTGCCTAAGTGGAGTTATTACCAAGAACTATTTAACAATTATCCTGCGAAATCGCGCGGAATATCACCTGATACTTAGCCGACGAGGCCGTAGGCCGAGTTGGCTAAACCAGGGGATATTCCGCAAGATTGAGCAGGATAATTGTTTTATTATTCAACAAATTCCCATCGACTACCATTTTCAGAACGAGAAAAACTACGGCTCTATGATAAAAACGCTAAAAGCTAGCAACACATAAAGCTTAATAAAAATCAAAACAGAACTTCAAGAAATCGAAGTTTACTACCGTTCACTTAAAAAGACTTATTTACAAACTCATGTTTGGAAATGACAAGACAAAGGAAAAAAATATTGCTACCTTACCGAGAATAAGTCCTCTTCCTGTGAATTAAAATCTTTTCAACTTTAGTCTTAACAACTTTCCGTGAGCAAGTGTGATGCTTCTTTTGCGATAACATTTTCTTGGTTGAGTTCTCACTATGAAAATTCCAAGTCAACCGCTGGATATCTTTGTGAGCTGAAGCACATACTTGTTGACATTTTGAGAGCATTTAATCGTGGTAAGTTTCTTCCAGAGAGTTAAAATTTACGGAGAACACTGCTAAAACTGCCTCGCTTTTCAAAATGGCCACCAAACAAGCAATGAAAGAAAACCTGCAGTGCACTTCCAAATATGGTCAATTACGAATGTCGCAGGATATCTGTCATGTAGGATGACAGATATTGAGGGCTTCCTTACCATATATGGGCATAGTGACAATTTGTTGAATAATAACAAAAAATATTAGACTCCTCCTCGGAATACTATAAGAAGTTATACCGTAGCAAATTGAGTGTAAGTCAATCTGATGTTTTAGACCAATTTTTGGGAAACCCTAATATTCCTGTGTTATCGGTAGAAGAAAGATTAAGTTGTGAAGGTGAAATTACTACAGAGGAGTGCGTTAAAGCTCTTGACACATTTGACAATGGTAAAACTCCTGGAAATGATGGAATTCCTGTTGAATTTTATAAAACGTTTTGGAATTCAGTTGGTGTGTTTATGACAGATGTTTTTAATCATTCTTTTGAACTAGGGCAAATGTCAAATTCCCAAAAGCAGGCAGTCGTCACCTTGATCGACAAAAAAGGAAAAGATAGAATGTTTTTGGAAAATTGGAGACCAATTTCATTAGTTAACGTCGATTCGAAAATTGAAACTAAGGTCATTGCAAATAGAATTAAAAATGTTCTTCCTGGTATAATTCATTCCAATCAATCTGGTTTTATGAAGGGTAGGTTTATCGGAGAAACAGCTCGTTCAATCTTTGAGATTATCGCCCATACAGAATCGTCAAAGCTTCCAGGTGTTTTGCTCTTTATAGACTTTGAAAAAGCTTTTGATTCAATTGAACATAATTTTCTTTATAAAGCACTAAAGCGTTTTAATTTTGGTCCCTCCTTCATAAAGTGGATTCAAACGTTTTACAATAACCTCTCAAGTTGTGTTCTCAACAATGGTTTTTTTCTCATCTCCTTTTCAACTAGAAAGGGGTGTAAGACAGGGGGACCCATTGTCACCATATTTATTTCTAATTGCTATTGAAATAATGGCAATATCTATAAGAACAAATGAACAGATTGAAGGGATAAAAATCGGGGAGGATGAAACTAAGTATTTGTTGTATGCAGACGACATGGCAGCTACACTTGCCAATATTTCATCAGTAGAAAAAGTTATACAAACCCCCGATAACTTTGAGAAATGTTTTGGTCTAAAAATGAATCTCTCAAAAACAAAGGCTATGTGGATTGGGAAGAATAAACACTCCTTAGAGACACCTCTGGGCCTCGAGTGGTGTACTGGCGTTAGGACTCTAGGTATTGATTTTTCCTGTGACCAAGAACAAGTTCTAAAACAAATGACAGACTTAATGAAAGTAAAAATTTGATTAATTTATGGAAAATGAGAGGTCTCTCCGTATTTGGGAAAGTAACAATCATCAAATCTTTTCTCATCCCAAAAGTGTTGTATGTTTCTTCAATAATGGAAACCCAACCTGAATTTATTAAACAGATGGAGAAGATGGTTTTTAAATTTCTATGGAAAGGCCCTGATAAAGTTACGAGGCTTTCTGTAATAAATACCTTAGACAAAGGTGGACTGAATCTTACAGACTTTGAGTCACATATTAAAGCTCTAAGATTGTCCTGGATTCCGCGACTCTTAGATGAGAGGGAAGGCCCTTGGATATTTTATCTCAAATACAACTTAAAAAATTATGGAGGGTGTTTTCTTTTTAGATGCAATTACGATGTCAATGACCTTGATTTAAGCGTTAGTAACTTTTACTTAGAGCTCCTTAGGTGGTGAGCGGAATTTAGAAGTTCCTTTTCCGATGTTAATTATTCCCAAAATGTTATCTGGAATAATAAGGACATAAGGATAAATAACAGACCAGTGTTTTATAAAATGTTCTTTGACAAGGGCATAATTTATTTGAAGGATTTACAGTTTAATATTGATAATGTACGTTCTTTTGAGTCCTTTAAACAAAAAGGTCTCAATACTAATTTCCTTACATGGACAGCATTGAGGTCTGCTATCATAAATACGAAATCAAAAAATTCTTCCAATCTCCTAACAGTGGGAAAATTCGATCCTATGAATTTTGAGTGTAATGCTAAAGATTTTAATGTATATACGGCAAAGTGCAAACAATTCTATTCAATGATGACATCAACTAAAGCGAAAACTCCAAATAGCTTTAAAAGGTTGATAGCTGATTTTAAACTCTCAAATCCACAAGATGCTTTTTCTATTCCGTATCTAACTGCAAGCGAAACGTATGTTTGGTCTTTTCAATATAGATTGTTGAATTTCATTTTGTTTACAAATGATAAATTATTCAAAATAGGTTTAAGCGATTCCGATAAGTGCTCATTTTGTGCAACCTATAGGGAAGATTTGTACCACCTCTTCTTTAACTGCTCCTTTGTGCGGGTGTTCTGGAATAGTTTTGCAGTCTGGTGGTCTGGTATAAGTGGTAAAAATTTATCTTTGTCTTCAAAAGACATCATAATTGGCTTTCTTCAGAGGAAAGATTTATTAAATTATTTGATAATTCTTGGTAAGATAACTATCTGGGAGAGTAGAAAAAATTAGTACACGACCTTCCAAAATTTAGATTGTTTCTGCACAAGGTCGAAGCTAAACAAGAAGTTGAAAAGTTAATTGCTATTAAGAACCGAAAGCTTCGCGATTTTTATACAAGATGGGAGCTTCTGTTGTAATCTTATATTAGTCTACTACAAGGAAAAAAATGGAAGTCCGCCGGGTGAATTAAGTTTTTAATATTTTTTGCGCTAGAAAGTTGCTATTTAATCTTGTAAGGAAATTAATTGGGCATCTGCATGATTTGTATGTGTCAAAAAAGTATTATTATCGTATCTATTAAGTGCAATTAGAATAGAGTATTTATTGTAAGTAGAGTAATGCAAATGTAATACTATAACTAGCGCTCTTGTGTAGGCTTTGTAATGTAATGTAATGTAATGTAATGTAATGTAATGTAATGTAATGTAATGTAATGTAATGTAATGTAAGTAGTGGTTGCTTCTTACCGTTATGTAAGTAATGTAACGTATACGTGTCTTGCAATTAAAAAAAAAATCCACTGACAAGACCGGACCTTTGCTGCGAAGCTTTGCAATTCCTTTTGTGAAACTTTTGCGGTGAAGCATCCACTGACAAGACCGGACCTTTGCTGCGAAACTTTGCAATTCATTTTGTGAAACTATTGCGGTGAAGCGTCCACTGACAAGACCGGACCTTTGCTGCGAAACTTTGCAATTCATTTTGTGAAACTTTTGCGGTGAAGCATCCACTGACAAGACCGGACCTTTGCTGCGAAACTTTGCAATTCATTTTGTGAAACTATTGCGGTGAAGCGTCCACTGACAAGACCGGACCTTTGCTGCGAAACTTTGCAATTTATTTTGTGAAACTTTTGCGGTGAAGCATCCACTGACAAGACCGGACCTTTGCTGCGAAACTTTGCAATTCATTTTGTGAAACTTTTGCGGTGAAGCATCCACTGACTGAAGACCGGACCTTTGCTGCGAAACTTTGCAATTCATTTTGTGAAACTTTTGCGGCGAAGCATCCACTGACAAGACCGGACCTTTGCTGCGAAACTTTGCAATTCATTTTGTGAAACTATTGCGGTGAAGCGTCCACTGACAAGACCGGACCTTTGCTGCGAAACTTTGCAATTCATTTTGTGAAACTTTTGCGGTGAAGCATCCACTGACAAGACCGGACCTTTGCTGCGAAACTTTGCAATTCATTTTGTAAAACATTTGCGGTGAAGCATCCACTGACAAGACCGGACCTTTGCTGCGAAACTTTGCAATTCATTTTGTGAAACTTTTGCGGTGAAGTGTCCTCTGACAAGACCGGTGACGCAGACGCTTCTCGCCTGCATGTACTTTGTTCTCATCACGTTTTGACGTCATCTGTGCGTTACAAGAGTACACACATAGCCAAATGGAATCTAATTGTTAAGTCTTTACTTCTACTACGGTACGTAAATTGCAATTAACGCCGTTAGACTTTGCAATGAAACTTTTGAGGTGATTGACTTCTGAAACCTGACTTGATTATTACTGCGAAACTCGATGTTGTCATGTTGCCCTGGCGACGTCACTACAAAGATGAACCGTAAACAGTAAGATAAAGAATAGATTTGTTTGACGTGTACACACCTTACAGCATTAAAAGATTGTAGGCAATATATCACTGAAAACTTGCTGTTTGACACCTTTAATTTAGCAACATTTTAATTTCTGCAAATATATACAAATCTCATAGCGTCTTTAAAGGTTATCATTAGGTAACAGTATCTGTGCAATTCCTCAGTAAATGGCAAGTTCGGCGCCTCGATAAGGTAAGTGATGAAAGTGATGTGATATATAATAAAGGAAAAAAGACTTGGAACTTGAAAAAATAACAAATGAAGATCTAAAGGCCTTCTGTTATTTGCTGGGAGATCACAAGGTTTTGAAATAACTGTCCTGGCTGGCAAATTATGAAGGCAATAATTTCCTGGCTTGCATTGCTATCAAATGTGCCGCTGGCTGGGAAAACGGAATCCTTCGAGCGATGCTTGCTGGCAAATTAAACTCTCAATCTTTAGCTTGCTGGCTCTGAAGAATGGATAAATTTTTGCCAGCAAAGTTATTTATGGGCCAAAAATAACTCGGTGATTACTAAATAAAATCTTAGAGCAACAAACAGTCAATTTTAGAAAAAAAATCACTCGTTGGTGTTTGTCGTTGGATATAGACCTACAATTCTCTGGTTCACTTGTGGTATACCTTCGATAACAAAGAAGATAAATGCACGAGGCGCATGACGCGTAGGGTATAAAAGGTTCATAAAGCCAGGGGGTACAAACTGCATCAAGTTTCCGATGTAAGATTTTAGTATTTTGTTTCTTCATGGTTTTGGCCGTGCTCCTTTTTATTAGCTACAATTCTTGACGACGCGTTAGTTGGTTGGATGGGTTCACTACGTCAACATGCTTGTTAGAGGTAAATTAATGCGATAGTCTAGACGAAAGAAAACAATGCAACCTTCGCGAACTAGCCGGAGTGCACGTTTCTAAAGTCCGGCATAGTCAATCGAACCCAATCGAACTGAATTTCAATCGAATTCAATCGAACTCAATCCAATCGAACGAAACGAAATCGAACGTTCGATTTCCGAACTCTTGATTTTTTGCGTTGAAAATCAATAACAAGTTTTTGGAGGCTCGAGTTGCTTCAGTATTCCCGGCCAGGGCAATCGATAAAATTGATAATCGATAGCATTTGATAACAATCGATAAAATTAGTTGATTGTATCGGTAATCGATAAAAATCGATAAACGGATTTGTTGTGAGAAATCGATATTTATCGATTTTTCAATCACTTTTATCGATTTTATCGAAAATTATCGACTTTATCGGTAACATTTGTTGTGTCGAAATATGTGAGCTCTAATACGGTAACGACAACTTCTATAAACGGCATGCTGAGGCATATTAGTGTGGCTTCAAATTACACGAGGGGAACCCCCGATGTAGCGAACCCTATACAACTAAGACCCCGGTATAACGAAGGATATTTTTCAGCCTAGTAATATTAGTCACACGATTTTACGTTTTCACGCCGATTTGATTGTCAATCACAACACATTGTATCATCCCATCACCATCACCATCTCTTGATTATGTGAGCTACTAGTTTGTGGATATGAGGTCAAGTGGCCGATTTTCGTTGAATTTTTAATAATGAGACAGAGCACGATATACAATGAAAACTGTCACGTACAAGTGCCAGAATTAAAATGTATAGCGTCATACACCTTCAATACTAAAACGTAGAGACAAATTGGAAGATAGTCATACACTTTCAAAAGTTGTTGATTTGACTTTGCATTTGAACAATTCGTCAAAATGTTGATTACTCAAGATAAGTTGTTTCTGAGACACCTTTGCCTGCTAATTGACATCCGAACAATAACAAGTGCTTTAGAAGCGTGCGCTCTGGCTAGTTCGCGAAGGTTGCATTGTTTTCTTTGGTCTACAATATCACGTTAATTAAGACGGATTCCGCTCAACGTGCGAGCAATAAGTGCAAAAAATATTTACTAAAAATCTACTCTTAGCACGGTAACATTTTCAATGCTGTTTAAAACATCTCACTTTAGTTCACTTCTCCAAGTGACCCCGCGATGAAATTCTCAAGCGTTGTCGAGAAAATTAATGTCAAATCGTGTAAAAATATGCTAAAAACGGGCGCCATTTTGTTTTGAACTGACCTGAAGCGCCTTTTTAATTGAAATATGGATAACTCCAGATCCAATTTTCTCTCGCGGGGTCAGCCTGGGAGCAAACGTATCGGTAAGTTCTTCTTATGTGTTCTCAAAATGTGACTGTGCTGCAAGTATTTTTTTGGTAACTTGATTTTTGCAGCTACTGCTCGAACGTTGAGCGGAAATCGTCTTAACATCTAACAAGCATATTAAAACGTAGTGAACCCATCCAGCCAACTAACGCCTCGTCAAGAATTGTAGCTGATAAAACGGAGCACGGCGAAAACCATGAAGAAACATAAAGGCTAAAAACTAAAATCTTACACCGGAAACTTGACGCAATTTGTACCCCCTGCCTTTATGAACCTTTATACCCTACGTGACATGCGCGAAGCGCACTTTTCGGTATACCACAAGTGAACCAGAGAAATGTGGTTCTATATCCACACACAAACTCCATCGAGTGATAGCATTGCGGTCTTCATTCCATGAAAGAAGCCACACAATAACCAGTTTTGTCAATGTTATTGTTGTACGATAACGCTTTAACAGTAAATCTTTTCTAGGCTCATAAAACCATAGGAAGCCCAAGCATAATATTTGAATATCATTAAAAAGGGCGTTTCAAAATATAAGTCTTTGTATGGGATTTCGAAGCGAACATTTTGAGCAATACATAACAACGAACTAACTGGATTAAGTTCATGAAACATTACATGGTGTTGTTTGCTATCCTTACAAAGCATTTTGGGCAATTTTAGGTCCATTTACTTAACTGTGTTATTACGTGTTGGCCCTATTTAGCCACTATCACCACTCGACACGTTTCGGAATTCGCTCGAATTTACCCACAAATATGGTTCAGGCTCCCATTCTGACTTAGCGACGTGACAAAACGAAGACATACAAGTGATTTTCTCACAACCAATTGCACATACCTCGTGTCCCAAAAGAATTATCCACTGCACAAAATCATAATAGCATCTCAAAATAGGCCGCCATGGATGCGTGAGGATCCCGATAGCCCCGTTTGACCGCGGTCGGCACTGGACACCAGTCAAATCATGCCCTTATCGGGAGGGCCACGCTCGTTTTGGTCGTGTTACAATTGTAGTAACTATGACCCGGTACGGACACAAAATTGTCGCTCCAACGTAGTCTGGTTCGCGCGAGAAAGGTGGAATCGCTGCGCGGGACTCTGTCACCTTATGGAGAGAATTAAGTTATCGAAAGAAATTAAAACAGTCTTGGCCGTTAGAAACTGAAAACGAGTCAAGAAAAAGAGAAAGTGAACCGTGTTTCTCCTTCCTCCTATGTTTCTATTCATGCATGGTAAATTGAACATATTTGGGTTGGTGTACAAAACGTTTGTAATACGGGTCAGTTAATTTTAAATACGTACTCTGCGTGAATTGAATGTGTTCAATTTTTTGGAATCCTCGATAGGTTTTATATACCAGGTATATTTTTTCGAACCGAAGTCGGCAAATTCATTTAAATTCATATCCTCACGCGCGTGAAAATGTTTTATTTTAAAATTGTTATAATTGTGTATACAATATCTATTTCTATATTTGCATGAAGCCGGTCAGGTACAAACAAGGAAACATACACCCTGAAAATGGATATAAATTCAGAAATGGGGATGATTTATTTTTGCTATCCGCTTGTAACACGCAGCGATTTTCTCACGCGAACCAGACTACGTTGGAGCGACAATTTTGTGTCCGTACCGGGTCATAGTTACTACAATTGTAACACGACCAAAACGAGCGTGGCCCTCCCGATAAGGGCATGATTTGACTGGTGTCCAGTGCCGACCGCGGTCAAGCGGGGCTATCGGGATCCTCACGCATCCATGGCGGCCTATTTTGAGATGCTATTACGATTTTGTGCAGTGGATAATTCTTTTGGGACACGAGGTATCGTATGTGCAATTGGTTGTGAGAAAATCACTTGTATGTCTTCCTTTTGTCACGTCGCTAAGTCAGAATGGGAGCCTGAACTATATTTGTGGGTAAATTCGAGCGAAATCCGAAACGTGTCGAGCGGTGATAGTCGCTAAATCGGGCCAAATGACTCCTTCCTTGTCAATGTATTATACATGTACTAATACACAGTAAGGTAAATGGACCTAAAATTGCTCAAAATGCGTTGTAAGGGTAGCAAACAACACCATGTAATGTTTCATGAACTTTATTCAGTTAGTTTGCTGTTATGTATTGCTCAAAATGTTCGCTTCGAAATCCCATACAAAGTCCTATATTTTGAAACGCCATTTTTAATAATATTCAAATGTTATGCTTGGGTGTCCTGTGATAAAACAACACTATGGAAATGACACTGGCTTTGATATACACATGTGTAATGTCTCTATATCAAACAAAACAACCGAAGCATTTGAATTCTTAACGGGAACAATAGGAAATATGGAACTTAAGCATAGAGGTCCGTTGCTCACAAATGTCCTTAAGCTCCGTAATGTGTTACAATGCAACTGCGGCTTGAGCTCAGTTACGCGTTACGCACGTGCGCCCGAGTTGGCATTTACCTTGTTTAGGGTGTCCACTATGCTGTCCATCATTGAAACTTTAGCTGCTGTAAAAATTATACTACACAAAAATTCTAGAACCTTCTTATA
Source organism: Siderastrea radians (assembly GCA_964017195.1). NCBI lineage: Eukaryota > Metazoa > Cnidaria > Anthozoa > Scleractinia > Rhizangiidae > Siderastrea > Siderastrea radians. The sequence goes on along the minus strand of OZ024890.1, from coordinate 55,152,206 downwards.
AATGATAAATATTAAGTATACGATAACTTCGATAATAAAGGCGGCAGCAATGTGTTGCGACCATATTATACTTTCTAGAAATGAAAAACAAATGTTCGCCTATCGCTGAAAACATTCGAAGAAGTGGATATATAGCCTGAGAAAACAGCCGACGTTTCACGAGGTCGCCACTTGAGCCCTCGCAAAACGACGTCTGAGTAACTAGCGCAGAAATTCCATACTGATGACGTTCACTACCCAGATCTTGGTAGTCCTTCTGATTGGCTGGAATTTTCTTTCAACCAATCAGAAGCACTACCAAGATCTGGGTAGTGAACGTCATCAGTATGGAATTTCTGCGCTCATTACTCAGACGTTGTTTTGCGAGGGCTCAAGTGGCGACCTTGTGAAACGTCGGCTGTTTTCTCAGGCTAGTGGATATATAATGCAAAGAATGAAAAAAAGCAAAGGCGCTTTTTTTCTTCGGGGTCAAAGTACTGAGAGAGGATTACATTGTTTTAAATTGTTCAAATGATTTAAATTGGATTACATTGTTTTAAATTGGGTGCAGCGAGAAATTAAAGACATTTATTATATAGACAAGAGTGTTTTAATGGGAAATAGACCACTCGTAAAGTTCATACGAAACTACATCCGGGACTCGAGAGGCATATTTCCATATCCTCACTAGTGAGGATATCGAGGACGTCATTTCCCTCTCTTACACTGTTATTTGTGCGATAATACTCTTGCCTATATAATAAAAAGAAAATTACACGGTGGCTTGAAGATATGAATTTTATTTTCTCGTGTTAAGAAACAATATTTTACTCACTCGCTGCGCTTGTTCGTAAAATATTGTTTTTACCACTCGAAAATAAAATTCATATCTTTGCGCCGCCGTGTAATATCCTCTAAGTACGATCGCCGTCCATCGATAAAATCGATAACATCGATAACAATAATTACCACAAGAGTTGTGAGTATCGATTTTTATCGATTGATCGATACAATCGATAATGATCAAGTGATTGATATCGATAGTTATCGATTTATCGATCGGTTTTCTGATATCGATTTTTATCGATTGCCCAGGCCGGGAGTATAACACGTGTTTTTCGTAATCGCAGAAATCCGGAAAAATGGCCTAAGATGCGATGTTGGCCTGCAAAGCAAGCGTTTCCGAAGGTTTTTCCGCCCGTTCGAGGCACGAAAATTAGGGCGAGCGCAACATACAAAAAAGGGAAAAATGCTTCACACCTGCGGAAAGCCCTACGGAAACGTTTGCTACGCAGGCTAATGCGATGTGGGTTTTTAGTTTTAAATGCGTAAAAAAAGGCTAACAAGAGTGCCGCTTTGACCTGAAGGAGGGCGAAGATTACCAAGTTTTAAAGAAAATAGGGGAGAAGGGCCGTGCTTTTTGAGTTGTAAATGAGCATGGACAATTAGGTCACCTTCAACGCGAACTGGTCGCGGAATACGGTAATACACGGGAATAATGATACATGTAGCTTTGTTCTAATTTGTTCTTACTACTGCCGTGGACAGTTTACTTTTCTTATTGACCTGGAATAATCAGAAAAATGAACGAGAAAAACATGTTTTCGATGGGCTTGCTTTGTGTGTAGGCCCAGAAGGGGGGGGGGGGTACTTGGGTCAAGTCTTGCTGGGTATGTGCCGCTGGCCTCATTATAGTGTATTCTGTAGCCAATTATAGACCCCATGTTAGTCATTTTTGGGCAAATATACCCCAAATCCCTACTTGCCGGAATTTACTTACCCCTGAAATCCCGCAAATGTGCGACCTCATTCTAGTAACTCCATGAGCTGCTATTGAAAATGCAACCCCATTATAGTCAATCCAGTCGTGAAAATGCGACCCCATCCGGCAGCACATCCCCATTAGCCTATTACTAGGAATTACCCCCCCCCCCCACGGGTGTGTAGGTTTATCAGAGCTTGCCTACAGTAACCAAGCGGGCAGTCAGACCACATAACATGACCCTTGTTCAAGCAAATTTACTTACCGAACACAATCGAACTTAATTCATTGGATTGTGTTCGACTGAGTTCGGTTGCCGAACTCAATCGAACACAATCCAATGGATTGAGTTCGATTGGGTTAGATTTCTCACACAAAGTTCAATGTTCGACTTCGTTCAATTCAAACATCGAAAGGAAGACACGTTTTGTTTGTTTTTTTTTTTTTTTTGAGATGTTACTTAGTGCCCAGGACTCAACCCTGAGTATCGACATCACCGATCATCGCTGACCAGAACGAGTACCTCCGAGCTAATTTTCTTTATACCCTCACTTCAAGATGGCGGTACACAAATGTCGGCGTAAAAAGAAAATGGAACGACTAGCAAAATGCATAATCTGTGTATCGTTTTCTTAAGCTAGAATTAGTACAGGTAATTGTACGAAACGTTTTCGGAGCCAAGCTCTTTCATCAGCATAAGATGCTTTATCATCATAAGATTTCGCCCTAGGCGAAAAAAAGCCCTGGCATAGTTAAGCTCAAAGAACCCAAATAAAGCGACTTAAAATAGATTTTTATTCACAGCAATTCGGCTGCCGCTTACCTGCTATTTGGCATTAGTATATTTGCTCAGGAGATTATATATAGAGAAGTGCGCGCGCTGATTGGTCGAGGATTGCGTGATATCTTGCTATAATCACCCCGCGCGAGATGATTATAATACTGAAGCCCTAATTTTCAAAATGGCCACCGCGTAATTTTTGATGTTTCTGGAAAAAAGAAAAAAGAAAATGCATTTGTTCTGATAATCACCTGAGCAATTATACTAAAACAATTACCCTCTTCTAACTTAATATAAATTGGTCCTGACCGAAGTTTCAACAACTGCCACGTCTCACCTGATGGTCCTAAAATTGACCGGTTTTCATGTCTGTTTCTTGCTCGGCTGGGAACCAGGGCCCAGTTGTTCGAAAGCCGATTAGCGCTATGTTAACCAAGGTTTCTGATTCTCTTGTTTAAAAGCGCTATTGCTGATAACTTAATGTGACAATTTAAAGCAGCAAAGTCAAACTGTTAACTGAAAATAATTTACTGGAATCCACGTCGTTATGGATTAAAAGTGAATTGAAAATTGAGGCTAATCGAAGGTTAGCTCAACCCTGCAATGAACAACCGAGTCCAGCAGGTGAGTTGATTTTTTTCTGCGATTTTTTTCTGAACCCCAGAGAGGCTTGTCGGCTGTTTTTCAGTCGTCTTCACTTTTGCACTGCTGGCCACTAGAGACATGGTATTGCTCTTACCGCCGTTTCAACTGTTATCCCTTGTCCAGAGTGAATCCTGCCTAAACGAATATTCTTAGCAATTTTTTGCAAGACAAGCAAAGACGTAAACAGGGGAAACTCAACGTAATCGTTTTGGTGGAGTAACTGTTCGGAAGTCCAGAATTCGGATTTAATAATTTTGAGGAAAATAAAGATTTTCTCATGTTTTCTTTGGTGAGGGATCAACTCAATCTTCGTAAGAGATGGGAAAAAATAAATATGTCTTTAAACCGGGCCCTAAAACGATCTGCAAAGACAAGAAACAGCATTTTGCTTCAATTTTCTCATTGGCGCCCTAAAGCCAGCGTTCATGCGTTGCTCTAAGCTAACCGTGTGCTTCTTCTAAGAATACAGGAAACTGCGTATGTTTAGCGATAGACATCTTGCCAATATCTTTTTAGAACTTTCGGTATCAAGGGGAAGTCGTTCGTATTTTTGTTGCAACAAAATGAAGCCTTGGAGGACCTTGGAACAGAAATAGTTAACTAGTAGTAATCGCAGATTAGTGGAGTGCGTTCGACTGCAACCCTTGTCGACACCGAAATTAGGGAAAGAAAGAGTCTGCTCAGTTTTCTGATCTTTCTCGACCCTCGGTTGTTATCAGTTGATATATTTTCAATAGAAAATCGAACATTATTGTCAGGTACGAAATACATGTAAATCTTAAAATAACAAAGTTGCGTGACATATGTTATTTTTCAGGCGGACATATTTAGTTACATGACCGCTTGTATGTACTCATCGAAAGTTTCACATGTAAATACAGAATTAAACTGAAATGTTACAACTACCGTTGAACTCTTTACCTTTCATAACCTCCAAAAATATTCGCGCAATGGTCCTCTCAACCTCTTTTAGTTCGCGGCTTCGTTGATAAACGTCGACTTCCGAAATAAGCAGACAACGCGATTTCTAAATTTAAAAGTGGCAGCATGGACATTACGCAAAACTTCGAGAGTGACTCGCCAAGGCATTATCGTTCGAGAGAGAAATGATTTAAGTATCAAGTAAATTTAAATAGCGTGTTTCTTTCACGGACATATAAATTTGAATGTTGTATGCCGAGTGGTTCTTCATCGAAGGCGAGAAGGTTAGAATCGGCCAACTGAACGGCGAACTGCAGGTTGACATATGTACCAAGGAGTCGTGCATACTTCTGTAAGACTTCGATCAAGGATTTACAATGACTCCTTGGGCGAAAGGTTGCTTTTTCGAGCCTGGAACTTCCCTCATTCGAAACAAGTTTCTTCGCAACAAAGACGCCTTTGGATGTGAAAGCGAGCTCATTTGGTTCCATGAAAGCGAGTAAAAGTATGCACCAGTTCCCGGCCGACGTTATGCCCCTGCAAAAATCTTCGGGGGAGCTAAAGTGGTGTCCACCCACTACAGAGAAAATCTCGATTTCACTCCGGCCGGGATTAGAGTTGCGTTCTCCCATCGTCGAACGCAATTAGGCAATCACGCGTCTGTCTTTGTCCTTTTGAGTCACGTTTAGAGTTACTTGCTGACATACATGCACGGAATTAGAAAGCATTCTGATGTTTTCTCGCGTGAAATAAACCGGCCTGTTTCATAGTATTTTTACACACACATTACGTGTTTCCGTTTTCCGGGTACCTTGCAAGCTCGATCATTCTTATTTGAAGGTATAACTGAGGCGATTTTTCCAATACCCAGTTGGAATTCACGGTCGTCACGAAAACCGACACAAATCTAGGCACGAACCCTTTAAAGGCTTCAGTAATACTCTAAACCATGGGAGTTATCCTAGCAAATGTTAAGCTGACCGACATCTAGATATTGGCGCTGCACGAAAGAAGACTGAATTACTGTGCATGTTCGCCTTAGCGAACGCTTAAAGAAAATAGTTAAAAATCGAATAATTTAATGACTCCAAACATTGGTAACTGCCCAGATGAACAAATCGCACATAAAATATATATCATTTGAATCTCCACGTTGGCAAGACTACATACCTGTAGAGTATTGCTTGTCCGCTTTTGTCTCCTTTCCGTCAGTTTTTTTTTTAGCCACGTTTGGAACAGCAACTGGATGTGAACGCAAAACGTTAAAATCATCACCGGATGGTCTTCCAATCTTTCTGTACTGGGCCGAAACAATATCTTCGTCCTCCACCCGAAGCAAGTTGTTTTCAAAGCTTGAAAAACTCACTCCTTCGCATTGTAGTCGGCCAAGATCATCTACAAACTTTAGCACACTCTCGTGAAACGGGTCAAGACTTGGAAGCCTGCAAGCAACGCTAGCGTTACCCACATTGTTGACGTATTTTACACGAAGAGATTTTCTGAACTGCGTTCCCCGAAACTGTGTCAGCTGCGTTGGCGAGTTTCGCCGGGCAAACAAAAACAATGCGACTATGGTGGTTCCAATCGCCAACACAACGGCATAGAAAATGCGAAGACCATGAAGACGAATTCGGAACGGAACGTTTAAACATTTCATATTGCGACCTTACGTTGCCGTTTCGTCTGAATTGGATGCAAATGAAGCGAGGGTCGCGTGGTCTTCTGGGAAAGAGGTGAAGTAGTGGTTATTTTTGAATGACAAAGAAGCAAGGCTGATCTGACTACGTAGAAAGATTTGACTCTGCAAGACATCAACACGACACTAATAGAACTTTAACAGAGCAGGGTTGCAGCCGTAGACAGCTGTTTCGCTCTTCTTAAAGCTCATCAGTACGGCATAGCAAGATGGCGAAAATGCCGTACAAATACCCATGCACTCTGTTAAAAGCCCTAAACGAGGACGCACGCCCACCAAATCACGCCATCACGTGTCTTGGAAAGGTCGAGAGTCCAAGTGTCGTGTCGATGTCTCGCAGAGCCAAAGATATAGGATGGACAAAACCAACCTTATAAAGAAACATGGACAAAACCATGCTATAAAGAACAGCATATCGGATCTATTAAAAAGACCTACGGTCCAAAAACATACATACAGTAGAACAATATCAGCAAAGGACCGCAAACGAAAATGCTGCACGTGTACGTAGGATCTAGTAAACCAGACCTAATCAGCCAAAGAAATACTCAAATGACAAAGAAGCAAGGCTGATCTGACTACTAGAACTTTAACAGTGTGTCCATCCTATATCTTTGGCTCTGCGAGACATCGACACGACACTTGGACTCTCGACCTTTCCAAGACACGTGATGGCGTGATTTGGTGGGCGTGCGTCCTCGTTTAGGGCTTTTAACAGAGTGCATGGGTATTTTTACGGCATTTTCGCCATCTTGCTATGCCGTACTGATGAGCTCTAAGAAGAGCGAAACAGCTGTCTACGGCTGCAACCCTGCTCTGTTAAAGTTCTATTAGTGTCGTGTTGATGTCTTGCAGAGTCAAATCTTTCTACGTAGTCAGATCAGCCTTGCTTCTTTGTCATTTGAGTATTTCTTTGGCTGATTAGGTCTGGTTTACTAGATCCTACGTACACGTGCAGCATTTTCGTTTGCGGTCCTTTGCTGATGTTATTTTTGAGCCCTCCTGAAGAGTCGCTTCTCGGGTTATTCATTGTTTTAAGAACATTTCCACAGGGTAACTATCGGTCGATTATCACTCGACAAGAACATCACATTTCTGTGGGGCATCTATCAGTTGATAGTCCCTCGACAGAAACACTTGATTGTTTTTGTGTGGCTTCGTGGAATGAAGACCACATTGCTACAAATCGGTGGGGTGTGTGTGTGTGTGTGTGGATATAGACCTACAATTCTCTGGTACACTTGTGGTATACCTTCGATAACAAAGAAGATAAGCGGCGTTGCGCAAGTCACGTAGGGTATAAAGGTTCATAAAGCCAGGGGGTACATATTGCGTCAAGTTTTCGGTGTAGGATTTTAGTCTTTTTGTTTCTTCATAGTTTTCGCCGTGCCACTTTTTATCAGCTACAATTCTTGATGAGGCGTTAGTTGGTTGGATGGGTACGTATGGTTGTTAAATGTGATAGTCTAGACGAAAGAAAACTGAATGCAACCCTTGCGAACTAGCCAGAGTGCATGCTTCTAAAACGCTCGTTATACTTCGGATGTCAATTAGCAGGCAAAGGTGTCTCAGAAACAACTTATCTTGAGTAATCAACATTTTGACAAAATTGCTCAAATGCGAAGTCAAATCAACAACTTTTGAAAGTGTATGACTATCTTCCATTTTGTCTCTACGTTTTAGTATCGAAGGTATATGACGGTATATGTTCTGTCACTTACGTGACAGTTTTTTGTATATAGTGCTTTGTCTCATTATTATAATTCAACGAAAATCAGCCACTTGACCTCCTTCCCACCGACTAGTAGCTTAAATAAACAAGAGATTATTGCGGTAAGCATCTTATTTTTTTTTCGTCAGGATATCAATGGTGATGGGATGATAGAATGTGTTGTGGTTGACAATCAAATCGGCGTAAAAAAGTGAAATCGTGTGACTAATAATACTGGGGTCTTCGTTGTACAGGGGTTCATTACATTGGGTTCCCCCTCCTGTAATTTGAAGCCACACTAGTGACTGGCTGCCTACTAACAGACTATCGGCTCATATCCTACGAATAGGGAAGTCGCGCAAAATTGATGTTGAAAATAAATAAGTCTATTAACAAAAATGTTTCTTTTCGTAAGTAACGTTTCATTTTCCACCGAAGGATACACCTGGGCGCTTAGTGCCTTGCTGGTTACATGTAGGTAGGTAACACTTTATGTATACACGCTACTATTACATAATGCCTGACTCGTCCCCAGTCGTCTTCATGTTGCGCGACGCGCGCGGCACGGGAGCGCGAGATGTGATAGGTAGTGAGAAAGCGAACCTTCTACTTTTGACCACGGGGAGCCCAGAAAATAAGTTCGCCGTTGACTGTGACAGTCAAAGGCGAACTCAAAATCCTTCGAAATCGCTTTAAATATCATTTCTGAGGGAAAAGGACGACATCACACCACAGGTGAGTTAATTCAACGTTTATTTAACATTGATTCATACAAATATTTAGCGATACGTCGCGATAGAATGAAACTGACGTTAAATCCCATACATTTACTATAATTATTACAAACGGTTAAACACAAACTTACTGTCTGGGCTCCTGTGCTTTTGACGGCGGTGCCACTCAAAACGCTACAAAATCGCAAAAGACCACACTAACAGCATAAGGTAAGTTGAGTTTATTCATCTGGCTTACAATATATCAACATTTGAGATCAATAGATGCAAAATTCAGCATTTTATGGGGCATTTCTCTCGATCACTTGAATCTAGCCGAGAGCAGCCGTTACAAAATACAGTAAATGTATGAGATCAATTAGCCCACGTGACGTCACGCTCCGCCTGTGATACCGACAGCTGATTTCCACAAGGGGCGTGGTGGGCGATACGCAGTTCTTACAAGGTCTTCTCTGGTTTGCTGAGAAAACAATAGAACAAACAACAAAACAATGAACCCTAGCACTGAAAACAATCGAGCTGCGTGATACTAAGGTCCAATGAAATAAGAGGTTGTTAAGAGCTGCGTGGTATCTGGGGGCGTGAGCTGGAAGCAGATTGCGAACGGTAAGAATAAAAAGTAAAAGTAAATTTGCGAAATAAAATTGCCGTATCTTCCCTTTAAAATATCACCGGCTTGTTTCATACATGCGATGTTCGCCCTAAGCTGCCAAAAAATGGTAGGCGCTTCTTTTTATTCAATGGCATGAACCCGTACTAAGGCGCCTGTCATTTGGCAGGCCGGGTTATTAGCCGGTCATCTTGGCAGATGCACGAGTTGATCGGTGCTTAGCGGGTTCTAGATACTCTCGTGAGGTTTATCAAACCAAGTGTCCTGTTATGATCACTAATTGGCTTCTACTGCGATCACACCTTGCCGAGGCACCTCCTACGTTTGAGCTAACTTCCATCGATCAGTGAATCAAGCTGTGTTATTTGACTCCAATGTAAATTATTGAAATTATTGTGTTTGTAACCTCCAAAGCAAAAAAAAAAACTAACTTTCTTTCACCTTCTTTGCTAACTTGTTAAAAATTTGAATTCAAATGTGTGGAATTCTGTCGCGCTTCTGTTTTCGTATGTTTTGTCATGTGTCAATCAAAATTAAGCTTATTTTTTATTATTCACTGCTTGGTTAAACTAGACGTCTCTCTCATTTTGAGTACTTCAAGTTTTAGATGCCTGCTAAATATACGAAAGGTTGAACGATTAGAATTCTTTTCTAAACAAAAGCTATAAAAAATATTTTTTGGCGTATAGCCGTCTAAATTGATTCTGGATTGATAAGTAGCAAAAGGTTAAGTTTGCATTCCTGGAATTCAATTCCTTCCATCATATTTTCTGCCGAGCACCTCAGACGACGTGATTTTGTAGAATGCAGTCGAAGCTCTCGTAAGCGACCGCCTTGCGAAAAAGCTCTCGTAAGCGTCCACCTCGGGAATTCAGGAAAACGGACGTAGTTAAAGCTGATCACTTACGAGAATGGGCTCTCTTAAGCGAGAACGTGATGAAACAAAAGAGAGTGGTCACTTTCGAGAACTTTAGCATAAGGCGTGGCATCCGGTCACTTCGCTCCATGTCAGATCGCTCCACATAACAGAGAGATCGCTCCACCAATTAGTTTGATCGTTCATGTTATATAAGCTAATGTTATAAGTTAAATTCTCTCTAATGAATTACTGACCAGCGCGCATGAGTTATTACCACGACTTTTACCACGCACACTGCGATTTTAGACTCTCCACAAATTCAATGGGCGCGGTCATGTTTTTGAAATTATGTTTGAACGGTGACAAACCGTACGAAACCTTGAAACCTTTGTAAATGACTAGAAAAGAGTTTTAGTTTATGACGGAGCTAAGTTTATCTCATTTCAAATTACACTCGTACAAATATTGATCGCGAGCGGGTAGTTTTTCTTCGGATTTTCATTTTAACATTTCTATCATTTTCAACTATCAACTGAAATGGAGCGATCTAACTATTTTGTGGAGCGATCTGACTATTATGTGGAGCGATCAGACTTGGAGCGAAGTGATCGTGTTACTAATAGTATTTTAGTAACAATTATTAAGAGTTTTTAACCTACGAAGTCGGATACTATAGGGAGGAAAAGCGGAAAAGACAGTGGATACATAGGGCGACGTGATCGTGTTACTAATAGTATTTTAGTAACAACAAATAATAGTTTTTAACCGACGAAGTCGGATACTAAAGGGAGGAAAAGCGGAAAAGACAGTGGTTACATAGGGCGACGTCGGTAAATTTTTGTCCTGTAAGCCTCAAAAGGTGTGTATTTCGCTATGGCCGATGGGATGGGATGACGTGGACGGTAAGAACAAGAGCGGACGAGTCACCATTTTGAATTGGCAGGTCAAGAAAGGTGACGGAGGTTTCGCTGGTTTGGTGGAAGATTTGCTTTGACTGTGTTGTGGTACAATTTTTTGCTGACCTCTAAACAAATAGAGAAGAAGTTGTACACAGACGTCGATAAGTACACACACGCACGCACGATAGGACAAGGATCCACAACAAAGTACCGTAGGTATAGACGCACACGTTCGGCGAGCGGTGTTAGGTTTCGGCCAGACCCTTGCCTGTCACGAAAGGAAATAGTGAAATACCAGTGAAATACTAGTGAAAGAAAGGAAGAAGGACTGATAATAATAGAAGGTGAAGTCTATCGGCAATGTTGATACTGGTGGGACTAAAGTGTTGCTTAGACCACGTGAAAGAGGAGAAGGTGGATGCGAGAAGGTGAGCGATTGATCGATAATATTCTCATTTGGAAGTCATAATATCGGCTAATGCAATTTATAGTGCAACGCTAAATTTTGGCATGCTCCTACTGGCCGAAATCGATCACGTGACGCGATAGAGTCTCTCCTCAGCGGGCTCCTATCAGCGAATAGTGCCCGTTTTGGCAATTTTCGCTCAAAATGTACCGTTGTACAATAAAAGCAAAAGAGTCCTTCTGTCTCAGGCCCTATGTGTGATAGGTTCCCTCGGAAATTTGATGTTCAAACTTCATATAAGCCCTCGAACTACGTTCTCGGGATAACATTTGTTGCGAACATCAAATTTCCTCGGGCAACCTATCACACGATAGTACCTTCGACAGAAGAACTCTATTGTTTAATTAGAGTCGCCGAGGGGGCGCATAATATTTATAACAATAAATGATAATAATAATAATAATAATAATAATAATAATAGTAATAATAATAATAACAATAATAATAATAATAATAATAATAATAAAAGATATTTATATAGCGCCATTATCACTAGTTGCTCATGGCGCTTCACAATAAAAAGTTAATTATATTATATATAAAATAAAAAAGGTTGAAAACGGAAACTATCTATAAAAGCTTAACGTTAAAAATGTATTTACAAGTTAAACGCCATTTTAAAAAGGTAAGTTTTCAAACGCTTCTCAGTAAATGTTGTGATTTAGGAAAATTCTGGTGTATATATTGTTGTGGTTATTTTACTTGGAAAGTATCTATCTGCCAACGTTAAGAAAGGTTATTTGCAGGTGGGAAATGAATTACTACACGAGGCTGGATCTTCTTGGATAGTACAAGTGGCACAGAAGGATGTACCAGTTACTCTTTTTAATATTTCTGTTTTACTTTTGATTTTGAACCGATTTTGAACCGGGAGCCCCGGAAGAGCGAACCGGATTTAACGATTACGTCGTAAGACATGCTTGAACATGTTTGAGATAAAGCGACGACTTCGCTTTTTACTAATTTCTCCAGATTCCTGACGATGTGTTTGTCAATAATCATGTTTTTATAGTGCCATATTCACCACAGTATATAAATACATCGCTCACAACTCTCGGTAAAAGCACGTTCAGTTGTATTTATATCGGCATTTAACTTTTTAGTTTTATAATTCAACAAAATTCAACATGGCAATAACACAGATGAGCTGAGTCATCAGATTTTGCACATTACGTCATTCGGTAAATACTCTCACAATTTTCGTCACGCCGGTTAGCACGTTGAGCCAAGTAAAAATATTTATCGAGGGTGGAGTGGGTCGAAACGACTGCTAAATGCCTATAATGCGCTTTCTTGTAGCCTGTACGATAGAGGCGAAAATACATTTAAGAGGGCCCATACTTTCAGAACGAAGCCTTTGTTTAGCGAAAAATGCACCTGATCACATAGCAATGATTTATTTCGTATTTGCATTCACGAGTTGGCTTAAAGGAGCCCTTGACATGATCAAAGGGAACTGTGCACAAAGCGTGGTTCCCAGGCATGGGGAGGAGTTAAATTCTTTTGGGCTGTTGAGGTGCCCACACTGATCAATCGTAAGGATGTGGTGACTTTATTGGGAATTTTATCGCCCATTTATTGAAATGCGTCTGTTTTGAGAGTTGTGATGGCTTTTTTTCTCATGGTTAAAGACCGACCAAAAGACAGCGAGAAATGATCTTGAGTGAAGAATGAAGTTATGAGCGTAGTCTGCGGAGCTATGTTTGGTGAGGAGAGAGTGAATAATTCAGTTGACCTCCTTTCCAGGGCATTGGTCGCCTTTTCAGTTGGTCAAATTTCAGCGTTTGTTGCTGTAATTCTATAAGATTAGACTTTGTTCACAACTTCCACACCAGCACGGGAGCCAGACGGCACGGTTATGCAGCCCTCAGGACTTCTAGTTCTTTTCATGGGACGTACAGTTACGCACTTTTGCTGCAACTTGCTGTTACAGACGCTTGAATGTCATCGAACGTGCAGTCACGCACGCCTCTCGCTTGCTTTCTTTTCTAGACGAACCAACACTTCGTCGGTTCTGCATGCATTGCAGGCTCTTGTAGTTTTTGTCCTGCACGGCCAAAACACAACGAACGAAGTATGGTGGATGTCAGTGACTGGGAACTATGCGCTGAGTCATCAGATTTGAAACATTACGTCATTCAGTAACGTAACAGTCAAAATATTGTCACAATCTTCGTCACACCGGTTAGTAGGTTGAGTCAAGTAAAAATATGGGGATCCCTATGTTGAGTTGCCCTAGCATTAGTTTATTGAGGGTGGTGTGGGTCAAAACGGCTGGTTTGAACGATCATAATGCGCTTTCTTGCAACCTCTACGAAAGAGGAGAAACTACAGTAAAGAGAGCCTATAGTTTCGTCTCGAAGCCTTTGTTTCGTGACAAATGCACCTGATCACAAAGCAGTGATTTCCTTTGTATTTGCATTCACGAGCTGACATGATTTAAGGGACTGCTGAGCACAAAGCGTGGTTCCCAGGCGTGGGGAGAAGTTAAAGTGCCACTGGGACGAAAATTCATAGGTTTATTTCCGCCAAATTCTGCCGCAGAATATCGCGTTTTGTTCATATTTCCCCAGAAAACTGAACAACAAACCTTCCATCCTAATATTTTTTAGCTCCAAAGTCGCGTAAAATGTGTCCGCCATTACTGAAAACGTGTTCCTGGGTGATTGCGCAATTTAATAGCTTGTGACGTCAGAGGCTCACCTCAGTCGCGTTTCCTTGTGTTTTGACTGAAGATGTCTACCGTCGACTGCGAAACCTCCGTAGAGTATTTCTACGATTCGGAAGAGTCTTTAGCTTCCGAAGCCTCTGAGGATTCGTTTCATTCGGCAAATGAAGAATTTTTCTTACCGTACGATGTAAGAGCTGATGTGAGGTTTCAACTAGTAATCTTGTCAACAAACTGTTTAAAGCTTTTTTTCTCGCCATATTATTTGAGTTATTTGGCGGGAGTTCAAAACATAAGCGAAATATGCTTAGAAAATGATTTCAGTTCAGGCCCCAGTTGCTCAAAAAGTGGATAACTCTTTTTCAAAGGATAAGTCGCTGTCCGGTGGATAAAATTTATCGCTTCATCTCGGTTGTTCAAAGCTTGGATAGCGCTATCCAGCCAGCTGTTCAGCCGCTATCCAGCGATCATAAAGTTGTCCATTCCAAGGTAGGTTGTGTAACTGTTATCCACTGTAAACCTGTAGCAAAATAGACATGGCTATTCGAAGAATTGATCTTTTAAGCTGCGAAAATTTAGACAAAACACCTATGAAAACTTTAGACTTTGATGCTCGCGAATTCTCAACCATGGGACGATCGATGTTACTGTTGGCGTGGGAGAAAATAAAAGAAGCGATGCTTTGTCTGCCGCTGTTTATGTTCATTATTTATTATAAAAAAGCGTTGATATTTTTGGCCATTCTTGGCATAGTGTGGGAAACTTTCTTGAAAAACTGTAATTGTTGTAGTCAGCTGGCAGGCAGCTTATCGTGTCTATCATAGTACAGTGGTCACTCAACACATTGAAACACAAGTGCTTGGCGCTGCTAAATATTTTCAACAGTTTTATAGAATTCTTTTTCTGAGCCGAAAGAAGTGAAATAAATCAAAACCCTATTTTTCAAGAACTGGAGGCCTTGTGTGACCGGAATCTAAATATTTGTAGTCAAAAGTGAAAGCCACAAGGAAAAGTTTCCGCTGCTCAACAACAACATGCGGACCGCCGAGGAAACGAAGCTTTCGCTTGCCTTATTCGCTGCGTAAAAATAATAACTTGATATTTAATTATTTTTCTTAGTAGTTCATTTACTAAGACTGCTATGACAGGTAAAAGAAATAAAATTGTTAAACCCTTAGGCAAATAGTGGTGTGTGATATTTTTTCCCAACTTCAATTTCCACGCACTGACGATCCGATCGAACAACAACAACAACATTTTATTTGCATTCCCAATTACAAATGCCATTGCACATAGCAAAGAGAAAGAAAAAAGTTGAAAATCGATTAATTTACAATTCCTGTGTCCATTGATCCATTTCTTAATCAAAAGCTTCGTAAATGAAGCAACCCTATTTTTTACAAGTGAAAGCGTCAATGCTATTTAAGAGAAATACAATTTTAAGAATCGAAATCGGAATATTTACTAATAATATCGTCCGTAAAAGATTTTATAATTGCATCATATCTATTTGCAAGATAAGAGGAAGTGTACTTCGTTTTCAACTTCATTTGAGCTGCAGCATTGACAAATTCTCAGATGCTCAGGGAGTTTAGGGGTGGAATGTCTCCCATTTTCAATTCTTAGGTTGTAATTACCTAACCTAAGTTGCGCTATTGCCCGAACCATAATGTCAATCGACTGTTCACCGACAGGGAATAAAGAGAGAAAAGTTTCTCCACATTCAGGATGGTATGTTATAAAATAAATGTCCATGCTTCTAAGCGATTACTGCTCTGAAATTAACACACGCGGAATTAAAAAAAGGAAAAAATAAGCAGTACAAACAACAACAGCTTAATCACGGCGGTCAGGATTGCATTCGCCGAGGATCTTCGCGCTAGCAGACGGCAGAACTGAAAGGGTTTTCTACGACGATAATAAATTTCAAAATACGTTAAAAGAAAATGAGTTTTGCACAATGGTGGATGCGTTGAAAAGGAAACAAACAATCACTTCAACTGCGTTATAAGATTAGGTAAGTTACCTTTAATCTTGTTCGCGCAGATAATGTTTTTTTCCAGTTCTTTTTTCCATATAGTTGGAATAGGCAATGGATGATCGACCTCTGGGATCTTGCGACATGAACAGCCCTCTGGAAAAACTCGTCCGTGAAGTGATCAAAATGCCTCTCGGGTTAAAATACGCACTGTGTGAGTACGAACATTGTCCGTTTTTCCATTGCGGGTCCGCTAGCAGGGCTTCAATGAAGCAAAATACCAGCTCGGTGGTTGGATTTATTGTTGTAGCATTGTACAGTACAAGTCACACAAGTGCTACCTGTCATTACTGCTGTAGCAAGGAAGATTTCAAAGTCGTGCAACAAACAGTTGGCAAGAAATCTTTCCTCGAGGACAATTTACTTTCCCGTGGGAAGTAACCATGTGAAGGCACTAGGTTTGAGGTGAGCCTCTGACGTCACCTCCGCTCATTCGCAAGCCAGCTTCCGGAACAAGGGCCAGTAATGGCGGCCGCAAAATCTCGACAAAAACCGTCCGAAAAAAGCAACTTCTAGTCGTCGTAATAAGTTGAAATTTGGCATGGTGACTAAGAACCACAAACTATGTTCGAAAATGTAAAAACATGGAATACCAAAATTCTGGTCCCAGTGGCACTTTAAATTCTTTTGAGTCGTTCGTGGCTGTTAAGATGCCCATACTGATCAATCGTAAGGATGTGGTTACTTCATTGAGAATTTTATCGCCGGTTTATTGAGATGCGTCTGTTTTAAGAGTTATGACGGCTTTTTTGTTCATGAGTGAAGAATGAGGTTGTGAGCGTAGTCTGTGAAGGTATGTTTGGTGAGGAGAGGGTGAATTATTCGGTAGCCCTCCTTTCCAGGTTTTTGTCGCCTTCTCAGTTGGTCAAATTTCTGCGTTGATTGCTGCAATTCTTTTAATTCTATGTCCATTCACAAGAAAAGACTTTGTTCTCGACTGCCACACAGCACGGGGGCCAGACGGGACGGTTATGCAGCCCTCAGGGCTACTCGTTCTTTTCGTGGGACGTGCAGTTACGCACGCCTCGCTTTCTTTATTTTCGAGACGAACCAACACTTCGTCAGTTCTGCACGCATTGCGGGCTTATGTTTTAATTTTGGTGAGAAACTGAGGAAAAATTATGTCCTTGGGGCCGTACGGGCTATTTTAAAATGTCGATAATTGTTGTTTCCGTTTGATTGACAGTTGAGATGACTGTAGGAAATGAATACCAAAGCACGACTGTCCGCAATGCTTACTGGGAAAAAGGAAAAACCTCAAAGGCTCAACTGCGAAATTAACCTCATCTCAACCAGTTGATAACGATCGGCATTTCTTCTGTAAACGCCCTGGCTCCTTAGAACATGCGTTTCTGGAACGCTCTGTTGCCACCAATTTCTACCATGAAAGTTCGCTATGATTCAACAATGAACATAAAACTGACTTTATCCTGTTCAGTCAACAACTCCTTTTTAAGGATTACAGTCTGCCCCCAGACACCAATCCAACACTTTTGCAAAAATTTGGAATCTTTGCAGTATTAGCCCAAAAATATTGTTATTCATGTATTGAATGACGGAAAAGCCGACGAACTGAACTTGAATGTGGACAACCTTTCTTCTTTTAAATCGGTAATGTTAAAACACTATTTTGCTGCTTTAGATAATTGCGACTGTGATAACCCCTGTACTTTTAAAACCTTATGTCTTAAATGTAACCGTTTTCGTAGCCTTGTTCGTCCCGTAACATGTTGTCGTTAAGTGTCTCTTCATTTTAGCTTATTTTAATGTTCTTTTTTAAAACGAGGCCACTGTAACTGGCTACCCGCTGTTGTGGTTACGTTTCAAGAACTATTGGAAAGGCAGTTCGCAAGTGTTGGACCCCGAGTAAAGCTTAAGTAAAAAGCCATACATCTGTAAACATACTGTCTAGGTTGGGGCCCGGTGGTGCAGTTGTTAGCGAGTTGGATTTCAGTCAGATCTGAAGGTCGGTGGTTCGAGGCCCAGTCCCTGCCGCTGTTTTTCCGTAAGCACGAAACTTTACCCGAAATTGTCTCTCTCCATCCAGGTGTATAAGATGGGTACTGGCGACATACTGCTGGGGGTAACCCTGCCATGAACTAGCATCCCATCCAGGGGGGAGTAAGCAGCAATACTCTCAGTTGTTTCATGCTACATAAACCACCGGGGTAAGGCTCCGCCCGTGTGGGCCTCCTTGGCTTGACTTAACCTTCACCTACCAAAAGTGCTGTCTGATTGGTTGAGACCCATGTTTTCCTTATATAGTTATATCGAAACGTATCTCTATCCTAGTTTCGTGATATCGATTACTTTACGTTTCAAGCACTATTGAAAAAAGAATTCGCAAGTGTCGAACTCCGAGTAAAGCTAGAGAATTATGACAAAAAAACTATTATTCGGCGTTAGACTGCCTTTATTCTCAGGCACTTTTGAATGCATTTACCTGCTTAAGATCGACGTGCATTTTCTTTCGAAAATATAACTTCCTAAGGTATTTGTTTTGCTCTTAAAACCTAGAAACTCTTTCCACCTGCTGTTGTTTTAAGCAGAAAACAGTTTAAAGTTTCCTCCAGCGAGGAATATTTCATTTAAAAGTGGATTTAAGAAAACTCGCCCTGCTTAAAACATCTTAATTAATTTTGCTAGCTGGTCAGGTAAAATCGCAATTGATCACGGTGGTTGGCTGAGGGATTATTGCTTTTTCTAGTTTTCATTAAGAGGAAATGAAATTGACCCTTGCCAATCCTATGAGCAACTTGTCAGGTAAAACGTATCAAAGGAGACTATTTCTTTATTTATTTCAGAAAGACATAAGCTTTAGTTTCATCCTATTTTGACGTGACGGATCAATTACTTAATATCTACAGTTTAAGTTTTAAAAGACGCCAAACCGCCTTTAAAAGCTTTAGATTTAAATTTAAATTTTCGGTGCAAAAATCACCTGTTGGTTTTAATTAGTAAAGCCGGCTCATTGGGAAATGTTCAGAAATTGATGTTAAAAAATACGTGTTTGCTGGTTAAAAAATAAATATTTCATTAACTTAATATTTTTCCTCGACTGCTTTTTTTGGATTTTTGTCTTCATTAGTCCTGTTATGTAACTAATGAAAGCCAATACTTTTTCACGTTAAAAAATTTCTTTACAGAGAAACTTTGCTTTAACTTGGGGTCTGAGTTTCTTTCGCTGAGCAGTCAAATTGAGTTAATTAGTTTTACAATGATACAGATCTATTAGTCGAGTTGCGTTTCATTTTAGAGGACATCAAACTGTTTTAAAGCGCTTTATTGAAAACATGCAATCTGTTATGACAAATCCATGCAGCCGCTACTGTTAATGAACGCAGAAATAATGCACGCGGAGGAATGGGGGCGGGGGGGGGGAGCTAATGTTCATAATAACGACTAGACCTCAGATTACGAGTTTCCCAATTTTCCAATATCCCTGGAAGAGAAAACCTTGAAAATGACAGTGAATCGAAATTTCAAATCCAAATGTGCGTAACAAACTTCTTGCATGGAAAGAACAAAAATAACTAGAAAAAGTTCGAGACAATATACCACAGTTTTAGTGAAGAACTTTTTAACAACGTAACTGGAGGTTCCGTTTGATCTTGTGTATTTTAACTAAATGGCCTTCGTAGGATGGATCTTTTTTTTTCTAAAACGGTCACCGAACATTCAAATTAACGTGTAAGGTAGGTAATCCGAAAGGCACGGCTCGTTATGGTTAATGACAGAGAAAGTGAGCAGGTCCAAATTCCTGACTATTAGTGAACAGTCTCTCTTCGTGTATATGTTTCATGATTTCATTTGTAACCATACCCAGCCCATCAAACTGTGCATAGATTTTCCCCCCTCCCCACGAGCGACATATACGTCACGCCGCTTTCTTTTTGCAAGTGCTTTTTCTCAGCGTTGTGACAGTACGATATCTCGGTTGGATAAAGGATGGTCAAAGAAGATAAAAGCAGTTATAATTAAATGAAACATGGAGCTGAAAGTCTTTAAAATTCTCGTCCTCGCAGAGTTTCTGTTCTTTTATTTCAGCCGTACAGAGTTTTGTCGTGAATCACGAGGTTTGTTCATCAACAATCAAGTTTTGATCGGCTTCACTTACAAATCCGTTATCACCCGTGGAATCCTTGCCTGCGCGCACAAGTGCCTGGCAGACGATCCTTTATGTACCTCATATAACTATCAGACCTCAGCAGTCCTTGATGGCGTTTGCGAGCTACATGACGCAAACTTGGGGAGTAAAGAGCTTTTTGTGGAAAAACGAGGCTTCGCTTTTATTCGAATGAGAAAGAAAACGGTAAGTACATTTGAATTTGACTATTCTGGGTGCATTCATCCAGACACCTACCATCTAGATCAGGAAATATATGCTGACTGAACGATCCACCACAAAACTTTTTTTCTCAGTTTCTCCTTGTCAGAGCTCGGTGGGGTAAAGGTAAGTACGCTGGCTGATACTGATAGCTAAACAATTGACCTCAGAAAACTTTTTCCTTTTCCCCGTTTCCATATTATTACAAAATTGTTACAATTTACGACAGGTGTTAAAAACGCAGCAACTGTTATTAGCAAATTTTCCCGAAAGCACAGATGACGTCTGAGTACAGGCGGCTTTGTCTTTCTTTTATACATATTTTATATTTTGCATTGTCACGAGAGTGCTCTCAGGAATAGAACTAGCTTTCTCGCAGCACGAGGCGCGTTTGTTTGTCAGTATTTGCATTTGCACTTAAATGTCAGCCATTAGTATACACATATTTCAATTAAGTTTGCTTCAGTGATGCATGATGCATGATCCTTGTCTCATAGACCGCAAAGCATCATGTTTGCTATAAGTAAATGTATTGATCACTTTTCTCGCTGAAGGCACTCTAGAAAAAAAAAACAAATCATAAAAAATATACATTTGCCCTTGCTTTGCGGCTAACAGCTGGAGAAAAGCAGCCATAAGTTTAGCGAGCATGATACACTGCGGTCTATGAAACTTGCATCACTGAAGCAACCTTTTTTGAAACAAGTATATACCAAACCAGTGGATAGCGTTTTTCGCGAGGCTCTGATTGGCATAGTATCTGCTATTGATCACGCGGCATTGTTCTGGATTTTGCACAAGAGTTTTCCTTATTTTTTTTCAGACAAAGAAACTCTTTGGTGCTGGCTATCCTCTGGTTTGGTATATTCTAAACCAGTTATTCACTGGAAGCTTCTTGAACTCAGGTTGGCTGGAAAAATAAACACTAGAGAAATGTCATTTATCAACGTTCTGAGGTGCATGAAGTGTTTTCTTGCAATAAAATGAATGTTTCTCCTTCCTTTATTTCTTTAATAATCATTAGGATAGGATGAATTTCCGATGATAAATAAAGAAAGGTGGTTTTCAGCTTGGTATATACCTAAGAAAGATGTCACAAGCGTGGGACGAAGAAAACCTCTGAGCCCTTAAAGGGGTTAGCTAAAAACGGCACACTAATGCAACACCTTACAGGCCGCGTGTTAATGAACCCAGTAAACATGTCCTCGCTCGCCACCAGTCTCCCAGTAGTTCAGTGGTTAATATTACGGCCGAATTAAGGCCGGCACACACGAGGGGACTAGTCCCTGCGACTGGTCTCTGCGACTGGTTCCTGTAGTGTGTACACGAAGGAAATAGTTGCGGGGACAAGTCCCTTGAAGGGTTTAAATTTAGGGCGCTTTAACTGAAATTCGCCGAAATTTGGAGACGAAAAAAAAAAGCGATCCTCAGCAGTGAAACAGAATTTACTACATTAACCAAAAAACATTAAAATAAATCAACTGCAAACCGGTTCATACCTCGTGCGGTCTATGAGTGTTTGTCACTTGCAATTTCGATGAAGTTTTTTCTCCAGTTTCCTATATTGCTGGTACAGAAGCGTAAAAAGACAACTGTTCGATCAAGACTCCCAGTACAGGCAAGGTCAACTGGAAAAAAAGTAAAAGATCCGATGAAATATTTTCATTTGGTCGCAGGGACAAACAATACACACGAAGGGACCAAGCATAGTTTGTGGGACTAGTCCCCGGGACTGGTCCCACGAATTCAAATTCGTGGGACTAGTCGCAGGGACCAAATTTTGGTCCCTGCGACCACATTTTTTGACTAAAATGGGTAGTGCACACGAAGGGACTTGGTCCCCGGGACTAGTTGCAGGGACCAGTCGCAGGGACTAGTCCCCTCGTGTGTGGCAACCTTTAGACGGTACGACTTTTGCTTACGACTGTCGTATGCGACTTTTGTAGCGCGCGCTGCTCGTGTCAAGCAAAGATCGTATACAACTCGTCATTCTAACATTTTGATTGTGGCTACGACTACCCTGCAAGCAGAGGTTTCTTGGTCGCCCTATGGTTCGGCGGGCGAATAAGTAACCTCTGCGCAAAACCGTCCAATTCTTTGATCTGCCACCGTCCAGGATTTTGGACGAATTAATTAAAAATACTTGTTTCTAACCAGCGCTCAACCGGTTTTGAAGCTGACGGATGCCGTGAATGCTGTCAAAAAGTGCGCGCGCTGTGATACGCCTGCAAACTTGTTGCACGCGACAGTTTTGCTTTTTTGTTACAAAATTCTTTTGTCATTTCTCCTAGCTCAGAAAATCCGCAGAAAGACAAGGCAGCAATTGTCAAAACTCTATGTTGCTGATATTTATCCGAAGTTGAAAGTAACGCTCAAATAAAGCGGGTGCAAGTAACGATTTCATAGAGTTCACAAGTTTTGTTTAAGCTGACGTATGAGCGCGCGTGCAAGAGGTAAGTGACGACGCGTATGACGAATTTTGCGCATGCACGACAGGAAATCGGACGGTTTTGCGCAGAGGTTACTTATTCGCCCGCCGGAACATAGGGCGACCAAGAAACCTCTGCTTGCAGGGTAGGCTACGACTGTCGTAGGGTTTTAAAACATGTTTCAAAATCCAACGACACTTTTCGTGTTGTGTGCAACTGTCGTGAAGATGTTGTACGTCTGATTTAGACGACACGTTTCATGCTGTAGACGTGACGTGAGAAAGTCGCATACTACGGTTGTAATGAAAAATCTTCCCGTTTAAATCGGCCCTAACGTTTTGATTCTGGCTACGTCTGTCGTAGGGTTTTAAAACATGTATTAAAATCCTACGACATTTTTCATGTTGCGTGCGACTGTCGTAAGGATGTTCTAGGTTTAATTTACACGACACGATTCGTGTTGCAGGCATGGTGTTGGCATGGCATAATCATATCGCATGTGACAAAATCGTACCGTGTAAATCGGCGTCCGATTATTGTACGGAAGCTCATGGGTACCATTCCCGTCGGGGACTTTTTCCTTTGTCCCACGTTCGCAACAGAAAGCCGAATATAGCACCCTTCTTATTATGTTCGGATGATGCCAGGTTATTGCTAGGAGTATTTCCGGATATGTTTAGCATCGGACAGTGGACTCATAGTCTCGACTTTGGAGGAATTTGCAGTAATTATACTATCAATTTTTTTCCCCAAAATAAAGTTAACAAGCTAACATTTGATTTCCGAAACACATTCCACAGAAACCGAGAAGTTGCCTAGAGGCCTGGAAACAAGGAGCGCGAAGATCGGGTTTTTACGTCGTACAAGGAAGAACGGAGTGTCTCTCATACGAAATGTTCTGCGACTTCAGTTCGGAACCTGGCTGGACCTGGACTCTGGTCATGTCGCAGAGTTTTGGCAGCAGGAGTGAGAGTTTTGCAAAAACATCTTTTCAAGGTGGAGGATTTAAAAACCAACACAAACCAAACTGGGAAAAGTACAGAATCGGGAAATGTCGAATGTGGATCATAAAAGCGCAGTCAAGTCTCTGGCGAGTAACATGTGATTTTCCAAATTTCGGGGTAGACTATAAGGATTATGCGTGAGCCACATTTAAGAATCTGAATCCGTTGAAGTACGACGCAAGTGGGGAATGCCGGGAAATGGAGTACATCAACATTCGGGGTCATAACTGTACAAAGTGCAGAGCAGCCTGGTGGCAGACAAAAAACCAGTTCTTAACGCACTTCAGTGACCAAGACAGGTGCCAATTTGGAACAACACCAGAATTCGTCCTCAACGAGGCTAGTTTCGGCGGATACTGGAAGAACAATGTCAATTTGGAGTTTCGTTGTTCAACTAAAGAAACATCGAGTACAAATCACTGGTTTGGAGGAAGGGTGTAGGCGGACATATCTTTGGATAAATCTGCGATGAATAGACTACAAAATGATCCACAAATTTCGAAATAAATTCCCACTCTTTTAATAGAATTAAATCATAGAATAACGTAATTTTAACAGAATATTATTTTAATAGAATATTATTAGAATATTATTATTAATAATTTTCTTATTTAATTATATTACTGGATACACACTTACGTTTTGTTTTTCATTACATTAGTTACTTTAATTACGTTAATTACTTTGTGTCTTCATTTAGCGTGCATGCTAAAGTTTCTTGACTCATTAATAAAGTTATTATTTATTTATTATTTGTTTACTCAAAAAAGCAATCAGTGTCCAGCGGATCCTGAAATGGCTATAAAAATTCCGAAGCAATCTTTTTTTTTCTCACGCGTTATGTTGACGTGTTTATTAAAACTAAATTATTGGCTATCGTAAGCTTTGATTTTAACAAACAGACGTCTTTAAAAAGCATGCTGTGGTATCATCTATTAAAAGACGAATAAAAGGTCAGTGCTTGTAACATGCCTCTCATGGTGTCAGTATAATGTTTTATAATGTTATAATTTAGGTACCCTTAATAATCCTTTAAGTGTGTCACTGGTTCAGTTTGTGGCGGAACTGATTGACTCCCAATTTAATCAAAGGATTTAACTCTGCTTCCAAAACGTGATATTTTTGAGCTAGGACAAGACCGTGTTCGACAGGGAGACCAACAAATAGAATTGCTAAGTGTAAAGAAGATCCTCGCAGTTATTAACGCAACTTATGCAGTTGCGAAAAGAAAGCCTGAAAAAATCAGGCTCGCCGGGAACCGAACCCTGACCTCTGCGATACCGGTGCAGCGCTCTAACCAATTGAGCTAACAAGCCAACTGGGAGCTGGTCATTAAATTGGTTCGTAATATACCCGGGAAAGATGAAGATGAAATTATGAATATATGAAACTCATATATTTGAACTGCGGAATGAAGAAATAAGTGTAAAGAAGATCCTCGCAGTTATTAACGCAATTTAATGACCAGCTCCCAGTTGGCTTGTTAGCTCAATTGGTTAGAGCGCTGCACCGGCATCGCAGAGGTCAGGGTTCGAATCCCGGCGAGCCTGATTTTTTCAGGCTTTCTTTTCGCAACTGCATAAGTTGCGTTAATAACTGCGAGGATCTTCTTTACACTTATTTCTTCATTCCGCAGTTCAAATATATGAGTTTTATATATTCATAATTTCATCTTCATCTTTCCCGGGTATATTACGAACCAATTTAATGACCAGCTCCCAGTTGGCTTGTTAGCTCAATTGGTTAGAGCGCTGCACCGGTATCGCAGAGGTCAGGGTTCGAATCCCGGCGAGCCTGATTTTTTCAGGCTTTCTTTTCGCAACTGCACAAGTTGCGTTAATAACTGCGAGGATCTTCTTTACACTTGTTTCTTCATTCCGCAGTTCAAATATATGAGTTTCATATATTCATAATTTCAAATAGAATTGCGTGGGTTTTGTAAGGTAATTTGACCATTAATTTTTTTGTCAATCGCAAGAATAACTCGTAAACAAAAACTAAATAACTCGAGATAAAGACAAGGATACAGTTATTCATTGTAACCGTTTCCTTCACTGAAACGGTGATGGGGAGAAAACACTGAATCCGTCCAAGGGCTTTTCCACTTCATGTTGTTGATTTGAGCAAGAAACTAATTTTCTACAAATAAAACGAGGACGGTTGAGAAAGGGAACAAGAGTCTCATTTCCTTTTCACTGACCCCTTAGAAACTCGTTTCCAGAATAAACCCTGATAAACTCTAAGTATTGTTTGTCAACAATAAACTTTTGGGAAACATATATTGTATCAGAAACTCATACGGACTTGAATTCAACTCCTTATGAGTTTCTGATTGTATTCAATGCGTCACGAGCGTGGAACAAGGAAAATGTGTGAGTCTCTGAGGAGAGTCGAACTCATGACCTCCCTTACACGGGTTGAATGCTCTAACCGCTGAACTACAGGAAGAATCGTGTCGAGCTGGGCCATGTTTGCTGGGCTTCTGTATTCCAACAATATTTAGGAAAACATATCCACCTTATTCGGTAGATAATACACGCGGATATTTAAGGAGTAGTAAAATGCGAGCTCGTATTGTCGACCAAAACACCGAATATTTATTTATGTGCAAAAAAAATGAATGAAATAGATTTTCAACTTCTGCCGCGAAAGTCGCTCTTAGATATTGTACAATGGAAAATGTGAATTATTTTGGCATATTTTTGGACAAACCACCTGCTTCGCGGCGAGAGCCTTTGAACACCGTGGTACTTGACACGTCATCCAATTTCCTTATATGGGTTAAAAAGAGGTTTATTCGCTGATAACCTATGTACAGTGAACCAGTGAGAGAGTTAGAAATTCATTGACCGAGAAAAAACACAAAAGGGTGGATTTAGACTGTACGACTTTTGCTTACGACTGTCGCGTGAGTCTTGTAGCGCGCGCCGGCTGCTCGCGTCAGACAAAGATCGTAAGCAACTCGTCATTCTAACGTTTTGGTTGTGGCCATGACTGTCGAAGGGTTTAAAAACGTATTTCAAAATCCTACGACATTTTTCGTGTTGTGTGCAACTGTCCTGAAGATGTTGTATGTCTGATTTAGACGACACGATTCGTGTTGCAGACATAACACCGTGACGGGCAAATCGCATACAACAGTTGTAAGCAAAAATCCATACCGTCTAAATCTGCTCTAACATAACGTTTGTTCAGGATACAATCTTGAAAAGGGAAAACATGAGGTCAACCCATAACGTTTCCCTATAGTTACAAATAAAAATATAATTAAAAGAAGATTACATGTGTTCGTAAGGCCGGCACACACTAGGGGACATGCTGCGGGCACATGTAGCGGGGACAAGCTCCTAAGTGTGCACTGCATTGGACGCATGTTGCAGGGACAGTACGCAAGCCGGTGCACACTAGGGGACATGTTGCCGGGACATGTTGCGGGGACATGTAGCGGGAACATGTAGCGGGGACATGTTGCAGCGACAGTTTTCCTCGCGTGACATCCCCGTTTTTGCGAAAAGTTCTGTTGCGGGGACAGAATTATGACTTATGGGATAGCCAATGGCGCGTTTTTATTGGTTCTTGCTATTTTGTAGCGGGGGCAGTTTGCAAGAGCAGTGCACACGATGCGACATTGAAAAATGGGGTCAAATTGTCCCGCTTCATGACGCACGAATTTAAGCCAGCTGAATTTCATGCAGCATGTTGCGGGGACAAAATTCTGTTCCCGCGAAAACTGGGATGTCATACGAGGAAAACTGTTGCTGCAATATTTCCCTGCTACATGTCCCAGCAACACGTCCCCTAGTGTGTACCGGCCTTTAAACCTGATTAATACTTTGCAATTTTAACTTTGAAGTAATATATCAAACACGAGAAAGAGTGTTTCATCAGGATATCCAAACGCCGAGAAGTGGGTTGAAAAAACGAGGCGCAGCCGAGTTTTTTAACCGACTTCGAGGTGTTTGGATACCTGATGAAACACTCTTTCGAGTTTTTGATATGGCTTCTCAAACCATTCATAATTCTTGGAGAAATTCAAGGCAAAAGTTCGCAAAACTTTATGCTAATTAAGATCCGGTATCCAAACCACCGTCACGGTAGTGATTTCCTTTGTTTTCTCTTTATGAATTATTAATGAGTTTGAGAACACCAAATCCACAGTTGTTCAAAACTGAGAAGAAAGAAATGTTCTCCGAAGAGCGACGTTGTAATTCTTACAGAAAAATATTTATACATCAGATCTTAAGCCGGTTTGAGTTTGCTTTATAGGGGGAAAAGCGGTAGATAATTAAAGAATTTTTCATTTAATAAATGATGACATGGTCGTCCGAAAATAGTCTTTTCACCCGCTTATTTTCCTTCTTGAATGTTTTTCGAAACTTTCTTTTATTGAAGTTTATTATTTTTTTGCCCGTAGTTCCATAGGCAAATATTCATGAGTTGTTATTACAGTAAGCCCAAAGAAAAACCATGACTTTCTAGCCTGCTAGCAGGCGTAAACGGGAAGGGAAAAGGGGAGTAAGAACGTGGGACAAAAATGGGAGACTGGGGGCTAGGGACGTCCGTAGCTCCCAGACCCCCATTTTTCTCCCGCGTTCTCGCTCTCCTTCCCCTTCCCCGTTTACGCCTGCTACGCAGGTTAATGACTTTCCGTGGCATTGTACTGTAAAAGTCAAGACTGTCAGAAAGTTTCAAGGACGCGTTAAAAAAACATTAAAGATCGAGCTGAAATAGTTTTTATTCGTGACTCATGCTAAACTACAAAAAAAAATTACAAAAAATAGACTCAAGCTATTTGAATCCCGTGATTCCGTTATTTTGTCTGTTTATCGATGATTAAGATAAGACTGGTTTTCTAGACAAGTACTATGCATCGCGGGCTTTGACGTCATCTTTAGATTATTTAATCTAGGCGGGAATAATCTTGGATAAAGTCACGCTTAGAAGGCGTAATTATTCCGTTGCTACTACATTGCTCGTTTACTGAAATGTTCTCTTCAGCTATGCAATTGAAGTGCTAAAGTAATACTTATACTAATAAGCGTTTGCAAAAGCAATTTTTTCCCTCGAAAATTGTAATTTCCTTGTCCATTTCTTGACAAAATATGCATTATTGAAATGAACGTTTGTTTCTATTTTAGTTAAAAGCTGATAAAGGCTCGGGAGGGCGTTTGATCAAGTACCTCGTATAGTGAATCCCACATTATGTCTGGAAAATTTCCTCCAATATTCAAAAGGATCTCTTGGCAATTACGAAATATTTGGTTGGCTGCCAAACAACAAGCAGCGTTTCTAGCATTACTCAGCAGATTTTATCGTTGTTTAAAACTAGAGGAAGTTAAAGTCTTCTTGGCTCTATAAATATAAGTTTTCAATGCGTTTTATCTGCTGATCAAAGCTACTGCATTTTATTGTCAATATGCGAACGTTTATCTCGTCTTAAATTCATTCCTTTAAAATAAAACTAACATGCAATAGATTTCATAATTTATGCCGAACGCAATCAATATCTCGTTTCTCTTAGCAATACATAAACATATGGACATTTTCAAGGCCTCCATATGTCGAAGAAAATTTTTCAAAAAGCTTCTCTTTTCTTCACATGAAAACAACATGGCTCGCTTCTAAATAGCTGGCACCGTTTCGGCACCAAAAACAAAACCACTTTACTTCTTTTATTTACACGCTGTAGTTTAGCATATAAGTTTTAAACACTAAACTTCACTCCAGTGCTATTTTTAGTGCCTATATGGTGGGTTGATTTGTGAAGTCCTAAAAAATGTTTCTCCTGTCAAGACGCTAAGGAACGAAAACATCAACTTGGGAATAGCACCCAAACCATAGAACTGGCAGAAAGCTCTCAAAACGGACTCATAAGGGAGGGTTGGACAATTTTCTTTTTCTGCTTTTTTTTGGGACGTAGTCTACATGTATGAATTTTCTTTCACCAGTTCTGGTTACGAGATATTTCTTTGCGGCTTCGTTTCTCTGCGCACTATATTTTTTCTTCCGCGAAAGTTCTGCAAGCTTTTTTAAATTTAATATTAACCCTTAGTACACGCTGCCATAGCGACATAAACAATATAGGAACAACAACAACAACCACCGAATGCAAAAAGTGACCAACTGGCCAAAAATAGTGTCGACTCCCGGTTTGAACAAGGCAGTCACACGTCATTGTAATTCAATGCAAGCACCTGCAAGTATTTGCGTAAGAGCTCAAGAGTTGCATGTTGTCTGATCTTTTTTAAGTTTGCGTTGGCTGACTTGTGTATAAGTATAGTCGTGGCTTTAGTAACGACAGTAAATATTTAGTCTGAACTCTGCATGACTAAAACAGTTAAATTTCAAGTTTTCACTTATCCTTTGAGTTGTTAGGTCTCAATCCTTTTTAGTACTTGACTTGGGGCAATGTTTAGAAACCCTTTCTGTAAACAGCTATGGTACACCGTATGTACACTCGGT
This sequence comes from Siderastrea radians, assembly GCA_964017195.1. NCBI lineage: Eukaryota > Metazoa > Cnidaria > Anthozoa > Scleractinia > Rhizangiidae > Siderastrea > Siderastrea radians. The sequence goes on along the minus strand of OZ024890.1, from coordinate 55,122,215 downwards.
GTACCATAGCTGTTTACCGTACATCATTTATATTTAACGCCTAAGTGTAGAGTCTTAAAATCGTTCCGATATACATGAACTATGAAACAAAATCATTTGTAGAATTTCAGCAAATGGGCGACTTTAGCCATGTTTGTTTTACTTTGATCATTTATCTCTTGGCGTCTCACAAACGTTGTGTTTGAAATATTAAATGACTCGATACGAGAGACTTTAATGGTGTTTTCGACGTGAGCATCTGTTTTAGAAACATGGTGTTATTCATTTTCTAATATTCAAGATAGCGGTTGCTAAAAAATTGGATCCAATAAGTAGCACACTTACAATATTACCTCCGCCATAAAAATCTAAGATTTGATCGGTCTAGTAAGGAAAATGAATCCTGAAATCACCCTTATCCAAAGTTTTAATGAGCAAGCGCCGGGTTCAGTCGAAATACAATGACGTCAAACCTAGGTGAGCTATTTAGCACTCCCTGCTGTGTCCCCATTAAAAATTAAGGAAACTTCAAGTCTTATTTATTTTAAGCAGCCCAATACTTATTTACTTTATTTTTCCTCCTAAAAGTACTGAACGCACGATGATCAGAGCAGAAAATGTTATTTTTGAATTGGAAAAATACGCAAACGTTGCACGAAAAACGAACTACCCTGCGACCTTTATTAATATAGATTCGCGTCTGATACTTTGGGGTTTGACAATCCTTAAATTAAGAAGCCCTCTTTGAGGACGACTGGGTATTAGTATTAGGATTTTAGCGTGCAATTACCTTACAAATAAACTCGGTAATTTCTTCATCTTCACTCTTCAATTAATTTCTAATTTTAAACATGAAATATTACCCGCTGAGTAATAAACAAGAACATCAAAAGGCATTCTCGCAAAATCACGAAAGATTACAAGGAGGGCTTTGCTAGGAAGATTTATGACATAATTAATTAAAAGTTATGTTTAATTTGAGGAAAATGGACGTTTTGAAAATATCTTTCTCCTCAGTAAAGTTAGTTTTGCAAAATTACGCTTTTTGAAATCCATACTATTGATAACAAGCATTTGAACTTTCTGAAATGATCAAAAGTGTAAAAAAACTGTATATCAAATACCTTTATTAAGCGACCGTTAGATATGTGAGTAATTTTATCTTAACGATAGCAGTTATGAGAAGGGATCTTGATTATACACAATCAAATTGTAAATTAATTAACTTAGAATTTTCCCTTACAGTACAAGACAGAGATATTTTTTGGAACGATGTTGCATGTTTGCGGTCATAAATATGCCCCACGGAGGTCTTACGTAGAGAATTAGAAAGAAACTCAGCGTAGGATATTGTTGAGTCACGAGCCAAAATTACCACTAACGCCTTTCAAATGTAAAATCACTGCTGCTTCTTCCGGCTTTAGACTGCCTCGCAGGCAAAACGACTAATTACCGGCTGTACAGTCAACAACGCTATCACATCGATTGAGCTGTTGATTGTCTCTGGTAGTAATTATATTTTGCAGCTTTTCTCAGCTCACTGTGTTCCTTCCTAAAGGCTGAAATAAGCGAAACAATGTGGTATAGCGGAAGTCATGGGCGGTTATTGTATGACCGTCGCGTTTTCCTTTCTCAATTAATGGGAATCCTTTTAATTTGCATCAGAAGCCAAAAACAATTGGATTACCTTTGACTTCATCATCACGCAATGAGTGATATGCCGCTTGAAGGCAATAATTATCGTATTTCCCATCTGTGGGGTTATTTAAGAGGCTCAACAGCAGTCCGTGTTGAGATATTGTGGGTTCGACTGCAAGTGAGGTGAAATCAACGTCGGTGTGAGGTAAGGTTTTTTTCTCGCGCGCATGAAAACTAACCTTAGCACAGAAAGAAAAAACAAGTGAAGTCTTCTTTCATCTGCATCAGTCCTTTAGCGCGTTTTATGTAAAGTCTTATTATGGTAGAATTTTCTCATGCTTTGTCCTCAATCTTTGTAGGGTAAAACGTTTGGTGTTTACAGCGGTTGTCTTAAGCTATTAAGCTATTGAGATACTGTTTGTTATGCCCGGTACACTAAGCGGTTCTATCATTTGAGATTGTGGTCAGAATCCTAAATTTTGAAATTAAACTGATTCTGTACAAGGCGGTATGAAATCCGGCTAACGGTGACAATCAATTCAATCTACTGAGCAGTATTTTACCGTGGTGGTGTGTGTTCGCCGTTTTTGACCAAGTGAAATTTTCTGAATCATTTGACTTGTGTGTGATTAGAATGAGAGCAAAGGATAAACACCTAACGCCTGAAAACTTTATAGAAGTTAAAATTGAGTAACCATGGCCTTAAAAGTATCAACTCTCTTAAAACACTGATTTAGACGAACCTCTCAAACTCTATACCATCGGCAAACATTCCGAAATTTTTTTCAGTGAAATCACTCAAGTTGTTCACAATACTTCTAATATTTTGAATTAAATTTTTAAGTGGCCAGCGCCATCGTGCTGTTGGCATGCTCTATCATAGCTTATTTTTCCATTGAGTTTTTGGAGTAAAGACGTCAAAATATGTATTTTCTGTAGAAAGGTAGGGTGCAGGTTGAATGTTATAGGAAAAAATTTCCAGTATCGGTTTGTAACAGCGTAAGCTAGTAAAATCGCGTTAGCCTCGTTGGATTGATATAAGACTTGTTTCCAATTAAGTTAATCATAAATAGTTTTTCCCTTGACGTATACAGCATTATTTGATAGCCATCCAAAATAGCTGTTTTCATGGTTTAAAATGCTATTCTGCAAAATAGTTTATGGTTTTAGAAGAGAGCAATACTTTCATATTTTTGAAAAGTTTGAACTATTCCAACTATTGCAAATGCCCTTCTTTTTAGTGAAACTGTGAGAAAAGCATAGGGAAACTCAAGACCCGCTAAAAAAATTAAGTTGGAATTGCGGAAGTTATCAATTAAAGCCGGCAAAGGGTAGTACACTTGTAACAATAAAGCAAATATCATTCCTTCATGATCAGAAATTTTTAGAATTAACCCGACTCCTTCCAGTAACTAAATAATTTTTTATTCTATTTCCTTGTTTTATCGCTCAGATACTCTTTAAACTTTATACTAATTAAAACACTTGGAATTATTGCATTATAATTCAGGAAGCAAAGTACATGCTGAGATTCGCTTTTCTGTCCGCAACTTTGATATCACTCAGTTTTCTTTAAAGGGAAAAAGACCAGAAACAAAGATATAAAATCAAAACTATTATTTCAGTTTTCTTAAAAGATGACTATCAGGCTAATATTAGCTCTTATAGGTTATCGAAGTTTCCAAATGTTCGCTTTTATGGCGTGGAACACAATGGAATAAAACCAAAAATATTGCAACATATTTTTCTGAAATGTGAATCAATCTGATGTTTGCTTTGTCGTTTAACTATCGTGTTTTGATACGGTTTTTATGGCATGAAATGGAAAGATATAAAGCATAGTATACAGTAATTTCTTGGTGCTGATATCAGATTTAGCTTGCCAATATATATATATGTATAGGTGAAACCGCATATCAGACGTTTCAGACAAAATGTTCTGACTCGTCTATTTCACGCAGTAGTAATTTCTGTTAGTAAAACGAATACTTACCTTAATCAGGTTTGCAACAATACAAGGTGGAAGTTACTTACAATACTAACTGGTTACATTCATTGTTGTGATGACTGCATAAAAAATAATTCTTCCAAGATTTCTAACCTTTTTTGGTTGTCCGAAAAAAGAGTTCAGCTAAAACAATAGATTTTGCTAACAGTTGATAATAATTACAGAAGAAACAACAGCAACGGTGATTTTAATATAGCATTGTTAGCCATGGTTACACGAGGAAACTTTACCTAAGTAAATATGAGGTTTTCCTGGGGAAAGTTGCGTTTTCACGTGTAACCGATTTTACCTGGGGTGAATTTTCATAGTAAGGTGACTGAGAACAAAAGAAATTTCCCCAAGCAAAACCCTTGGTGGATTAAAGGGTCGTTCGGTTTCCCCAGGTAAACCTACTAACGAGAAAGCGAGTTTTGGATCGACGCTGCACGTGCAATGCGTGATCAGCTTGACATAATTTACATGTGGCAGATTGCAGATGGCTTCTTCTCAAAAGCTGCTGAGAGTCCTAAATTTTAACGAAACCTAAGGTTTACAGCGCATTTTATGTGTATCAAATATTTTTACTTCTCAGGAAATGTAGCTGACTAAAGTTTTGGTAGTATATCCGCTGGAAATGGTTTCTTCGTCTTCTTATTTGGTTCATAAAGAAGAACATTACGTATGAAAGAGCTAAGCGTCGCCGTAACAGTAAAAATGACGGAGCAATACACGATAATCTCTCGGTTGTCCCTGTTTTCTCCCGTGAAAATCACCTAGCCAGCGAAACTCCCTGGGTACATGTAGCCTTTGTTACCCAGGCAAATAAAAACCCCAGTTACCTTACCAAGGGAGCATTTTACTGGGGAAATCATGGTTACATAGGGTGGTGTAGCCACGGCTATTCTTTTGTATGGATTATTTATCTCAACGATGGTCTTTTCTTGTGAAAATTAATTTGGAGTCATTTTTGCCGCGATTTGAAACGCTCTGTAGTTTATTTTGTAGTTAATTTTGCTGCGTGTTGTCGCACTGCTAAATGGCTTTGTGTCTTGATTCGTGATCTGATTCGAATTCTTGGCAATTTTGTTTTTCTTGGCGTTGGGCATAACATTTGACTTGATTTATTCCTTTTTTTTTTTCATTCTCACTAATAAAATGCTAACAAAGCTCTTAACAGAAAGTTGCTAAAATTTGATAGAGATTGCTAAAAGTCCGTCGAAAAAATGGCATTAACGGCTTCAACTCCTTGCTAATTTCAGTCGCACATCAACTTGCACACATCGCCTCGAGCAAATTTTTAGCTATTTATTTTTATTTATTTTGCTTTTGGGGGGGGGGGGGAAGGGGAGGGGAAGGGAGGATTCTTACCAAGTAAAAACTAAAAAAAAAATTGTAAATCTCAGTGTTGGTAAGCAATAGTGGATACTTGTCTCGCCGCTTTGCGACTCGGTCAATATCCACGAGTATTCACTTCCACGTCCGTGCATAACTGTTAAGGGTTTCTCGCCCGATATCTAACACGAACTGACTCAATCTTCTCCAATTGACGCCTGAGAACGTTTTTGACAACATGAAGATAAAACCGTTAATTATAGGATGTGCTAATTTTTTTAATACTGGTTTCTGTTCTGTGAAGCCGGATCATCTGGTTTTTACGGGACAACACAGATAAGCATTACCTCCTGTCATCCGTTTTCAGCTTGGGTTAGATGGTACTGAACACTATGGTATCACAACAGTGCTCCAAAACAGACATACACGTAGTGGAAACGATATTGGAATTTGATGCCAGTTAATCTCCCAAACAGTGTCATGTTGTGACCGGCCCAGCAACTTGTATAATACGACTGGATGCAGTAGCCCCCCGTTATCTCGTATCTTTCCCCCCCCCCCCCCATCTCGTTTCCATTGGTTTATGTTGTTAGGTTATTTACTATTGGCTACATGGAATAATTTTGAAATTCCCTTGTATGTTTATTTTTGTTTTAGTCCCTCGGGTCACAAGTTATCCAGATAAAGAAATCCAGATGAAGAAGTTTTTATAACAAGATGTTTGTCTCAGGTGTTTTCTTCCCTCAAATCTGCGCATTTTTTTTTCTGAAACGCGCGTCGGGAAACTTTGACGAGTGCAAATAAGGTCTTATCTCGTTGAGCTTCGTGTTTGCACGAAGGCTATGTGGCGCATGGAATGACAAAGAACAATTCATACTGAACCTAAGTCTCGCGTGCAAATATTAAAATTCCTGGAAAGAAATCACATACCACGGCCTGTCGTAAATAAATAATTTTATTCAACTTCTTATTGTCTTCAATTTTGTTAGTTCTTTCCAGAGTTTCAAATTTTATTTACTACAATATACAGTAACTTCACACTACAACTAATTTTGAAGTGTCAATTGTTATAATTGCTGACTAGACTTCATGTCCGTTAATTGCTTTAATTCACTCGATGCTATCGTAAGGGTTTCGAAGAAGTATTTAAGCCGTTTTAAAAGCTTGTACTTTTTATCAGTTTCAGGACATCTTTCATCATGCGTGGCCTTGTAGTGATCTTCATCGTAGGAATTTTAGCTGTCTTGACATCTGGAGGTAAGTTTAATAATCCGAAGCCAAAAGGAAAGCATGAAAGAAGCCAAAAATCAGTGACTTTTTTCGCAGTGTCAAAGCTTACGTCGTGTAATTTGTAAATTGTTTCCGAATTCTTAGTTAACAAATCAATCCTCAAAACTTTGACGATTCAAAGTAATTGTTTTGCTAAACTTACTTGATTTGTCAGTCTTGAAAAATCACGGCTAAACTGCAACCATTGAAACGAACGTTTTTGATTAGTACTTTACTAGTAATGTGGTTCTGTTCTTGTTATTGGTCACCGGTACACATATGGTAGACTTTGTGAAAGTCCCTTTGAATACTAATTTTTCGTAAGTCATTGTGGCGCTAAGATAAGTTCATACAGTTACTGCGTTTTCTCATTTAAATACCTTGGTAATCACTGCGTCAATCCCTTTAAAACGACCACAGTTTTGTAAACTGTCAGTAGTCCTACTAACAACGTTTCACTGAGTTTAATGTTGACCTTGTTCCGGGGGTTTCTGTTTTACGCCACTCAGGTTTTCGTCTCTCTTAAAAAAACAAAGTTGAAACAAATCAAAACAACAATAACAACAACAACACACCAAAAAATCCAGTCGCAGTTATTAACTCAACTTATGCAGTTGCGAGGATCTTCTTTACATTTATTTCTTCATTCCGCAGTTCAACTATATGAATTTCATATATTCATAGTTACATCTTCATCTTTCCCGGGTATATTACCAACCAATTTAATGACCAGCTCCCAGTTGGCTTGTTAGCTCAATTGGTTAGAGCGCTGCACCGGTATCGCAGAGGTCAGGGTTCAAATCCCGGCAAGCCTGATTTTTTCAGGCTTTCTTTTTCGCAACTGCATAAGTTGCGTTAATAACTGCGAGGATCTTCTTTACATTTATTTCTTCATTCCGCAGTTCAAATATATGAATTTCATATATTCATAATTTCACTTCCATGTGTGTCATACTGAACAGTAATCATGCTGTACAAAGGTGTTAACGTTTACGTCTGTGTATGAAATCCTATAAAGTGCGACCACACAATTGAAGGCTACTGAGCAGTGCTGCCCTGTGGTATTGTTCTGATTACGCCATTCAAAGTTGTTCTAACTTTTGAGTCTGTGGATGAAATCCTAGAAAATGTGCGACCACACAAATGAAAGCTACTTGAAGCAGTGCTTTTCTGTGGTGCAGTTTATTATGCTGTTAATGATAGGTTGAAATGTAACTCTTATATAAATAATTCTTTTTCTCTTTGGAATTCTTGGCATCATCCAGCCTGGATGCTCATCTAGCTCATCTACTGCGTGTGACAAACAATGTCCAGTGTAAAGCACTGCCTTGTAACTTGCATGATGTCCTTTTTGCGTTCACTGCAGAGTGATAAGAAAAATTTAATATTTCCTGTTTTTAGCATCCACAAAGCGGAATCCTCAAAAAGGACGAGATTACACCCATAGGCCAGGAAAAAAAGGTAAGTGACGACTGCACGACATTTTAATATATATACTGAGCAGCGTTAATACCGTGTAGTAAGGAATTACAAAATAACGAGGGGACATAAAAATACATACTAGTAACTTGTATATTAACAGTGCATATGTTTGGCATTGTGGTAAAGCATGTGAACGGTATGATATCAGCCATGATCACAATGATAAATAGATTATTGTAGCAAGGAGGCTTTTCCCCGTGAAACCTAGAAGGGTTTGTTGAGAGCTCTCTAAGAGAGAGAGTTGCACTTAATAGTGAGCCTAATGAACAGGTGTATGCCCCCTTAAAAAAAACTTACAAACTAGTTACGATAAAATTAACAGAAAAACTAATAAAAAACTGCTATTATACCAAATTAAAAAAGTTATATGGTTAATCTTCAACAATTGCCCATCTGTTAACCCTTTAGTAAGCACTTATAAGCACGGGGTTAACAAGTAGCTTTTAGTAGAGAGGTCAACGATTTGTTTTAGCGAAGGGCAACAGACGAAAGAAAACTACCTTTGACTAACTGTCGGCCTACAATACCAGTAGTGACGCTAGATTTGAAGAAACACCAACTTTCAACTATGTATGAATTGTTCAAAATTCGCGTTCAAAGGAATTAGAGTTGATTAGAGGTTGGAGAGGCTAAGTAAATCTTACAAAATCTTGAAAAAAGTTGAAATGGGCTTTATGGAGGAGCTTACCTTCGTCATTCCTCCCAACGAAAATGTCATAAAAGCTCAATTCAGGCCTACAAAGGAAAATGAGTGGAAAAGGCCCTAAACGCCGTTTCTGAAAACTTAAGCTTTTAACGTTGAGTATATATGTTCAAAATGAAGAAACTGCCATGCACAAGTTTCACCAACGTTAAATCTGGTTTGTCGGGACATCTTATGCATCGCTTTAACACAAACCTCGCGCTCGTAAACGTTTGAACTGATTCAAACTTCAAGGCTCTCTTGGGCACTCGCTTAGCTTCACGAGATCATCTCGTGAAGCTAAGCGTACCGACTAAGACTCTGCTAGGGGAAAGTTTCTTCATTGCAGCCACTTTCGGCTTCTACAACTTCTCTACTGATACTTATCAACTATTAGCTACAATCAAGCTTCTTTTATGCTGTGCTGTAAACATGTTTGCGAACCTAACTAAAAAAGACCAGGTGGTGCCAGAAGAAGATAAAGTTGAAAGAATTCAAGGAAGAACAGCTGAGGTCAAGGAACCATATACATTTGGCAAAGGGAAGACAGATTAAGTTCGGCCAATCCAGTACGAGAAAAACTAAAGTGTTTGCGAAGAAAAAGACCAGGCGCCAGTTGTATAAAACTTAACGGCCGACGTAATTTCTAACGTCAGACGTTCAGTCCAGTCAATTTTAACGTCTGACGTTAGCAGTTTCGCCCGGTGTAAGGTTTTTTGCAAGCCGGCCCAAAAGACGTAGCTTTTTGCATTTGACCGCTGTGAAGCCTTTATACCAGTTTTGCTTCTAGCTGACGTGTAGGTATTAGATTAGTCACGTTTTGGTCCCTGGTTGAAATTCCATACGGGATCCTGCAGGATTTTTCTTAGACTTGCTCCAAGTCGACCTCTTCGATTGATATTAATTTGCCCTGTGTTTGCGAGTAAAGCGAGCGAAGCGAGCTTCAATGAGGTCGCGAAGCAAACGAGCGAGTTAAAATGGGCCTACTAACCTGAAAAAAATTTAAAGGACTTGGGAAAGTCTAGATTTTTCTTGGATCCTGTATAATCCTGTACGATCCTACAGGATCCTGTAAGATCACACAGGAACTCAAATAAAACCAATCCCAGTAATGTTTGATAGGATCCTCCCAGGATCCTGTAAAATCTTTTAGGATCCTGCACAAGGATCCTTGATGATCTTTGCAAGCCCCTTAAGGATCTTCGCAGGTACTCAAAGATCGTTGCAGGAACCTCAACGTTCTTTGGAAGATTATGCAAGATCCTTGAAGATCTTTGGGAATTAAAGGTGAAGATCCTTACCGATCTTCCTTAAGATCTTGATTGATCCTTATGAACATCTTCAAGGTTACTTTCAAGATTTTTACCAGGGGTTATGACTTCTTTTGCAGATGACACACATTTGGTCCAATATGAGCCTAATCTGGAAGGTATACTTCAGTTAACACACATTAGCTATTACATATTTTATTTGATAAGAACGAGTGAGATTAGTTGCAAATATTTAATATTTTGTTCAATACGTGTATCCACTAGAGTATTAACTGATATAAGAATAGGTACGGTGGCTTGACTCTTCTTTTGCTTTTCTAACAGATAATCCGGAGGAGGAATTAGGCAATTGGTATGTATAGTTGTTTATTAACAATCTTTATTGCCAAGGTTTTTTTTTTTTTTTGTTATGGGAGTTCCTCTGCATCGTCCCTTTGAGTTCCTGAATTTCAAAGGATCCTTTTTACCCAAATTTTTTACCCTTTTAATTTTGAATCAGTGAAAGTTAAGGAAGCCAACAAAAAGTTGAGATAACCTGTAATGGATTAGAATCCCGTCCGAGTGGAGTTGTCATACTCCTAGCTGCATCACGCATGCTCCAGAAGCAGGGTATCTTTTATTTTATTATGTCCATAAACAATTCACAAATTTGAATTTTTAATTTATTGTTAGGAATCCACTTGAATCAACTTTTAGTTTTACAGGTGAGTCTTGGATCTATTTAATAGTTTGAAGGTCATACCACCAAAACCTTTTGTGAGAAGAAATATTCTTAGAAAAGGCAAATGGCTGATGTAGCTGTGTCACCCGATAAAGCTATTATATATTTTAAGAAACGTTTTTAGCCCGTTGCTGGAAACATGATTTTCAGAAGAGCCTGTAATTTTTGGCTAGTTACTGACTACATACTAGTTTTAATGAGTCGGTGCGATGTCCTCTGGACTTAACCAATTAAATACATGTGGGGGTAGGCGTAGAAACATTTTCCAGGTCACAACTTTGCATTGAGGACTGAAACAGAAAACACTTTTCTTGTTATCAGTTATAATTGAAGAGATAAAATACGCTTTCCGTATAAAGTTACGCGGTAAATGAGAGGAAGTTTTGGAGAAAGAGAAACCGTTGGAAGCAAGCAACTGAGGAGTTGCATAGCAGTGGGTTCCCCTGGGGCTCCGTTTAGACTAATAACACTTGGCTGCTTACAAGAGAGGATGAAGGCGTAAGAGAGTTAGTCTCCCATGTAGGCTCTAATCCAATCCCAATCTCTCTAAGGTTATTATGAAATTTTAGTGAATGACAAGTTCTATACTGCAGCGAAAATTCGGGGTAATTGCGTTAAAACTTAATAAGTTATTTGAAATTTGAATTTCCCACCATTTGTTACTAAAAATAACTTGAGAGGGATTAGGATGGGGATAGGGCCTATATGGGGGAATAGCTCTCTTACCCCTTTATCCTCTCTGGCTGCTTACTATTTGCTTAGTAACGCTTGTACTGTCGTCATTTCTTATAAAAAGTCCCAAAAATGACTCGCAATTACAGTGAAAGTAAAATTTTATCTTCATTTGATTTTAAGACTCATTCTGCCAAACTTCCACTGTTTAAAACCTCGATTTCTTTTTCAATTCTTTATTTCCTTAGGCTCACGTTTGACTATAGGGTTAGTTGGTGCTGTCCACTCTAAACTACTTCGCTCCAAGTTTAATTAAAATGGGACGCAATTTTAACATGGAAGTCTTTAAATTTTCACTACAGTGGTCAACAAGTCTTCACGTTCCATTTGGTTTATACCCTGGGTACCAGAGGGTTTGTTTTAGTGAAAACCGGTGAACAAAGAGCGAAGCCGGTAACAACGAGGCACGAAGCGCCAAGAGAAAAGGCGGTTTATTTCGCTCGGGATATTTAGCAAACGGACCTCTGGAGCCAGGGTATTTGGTTTATGACGTTCGCGTGTGAATTATTTTTGTTTTTCTTTTCTTTTGCAGATAGCGATAATAACGGCAACAGTTATGAATTCCCGAGACCAGGAAGAAAAAGGTACTCACTTGCAACAGCTTACAACAGTTTACAAAAGCGGTTTATCTTAGGTTTTCATGTTAACTTTAACAAATTAAATGAAAAACTCACTAGTGTCGGTGATACTTTCTACAGTTTACCAAGTATTGATAGTTGTACAGAATCATTCTCTTGAAGTCTGCCATTTTGAACTCAGTGTTTGTTCATCGCTTTCACGTTATTAGAGAAACGAAGTACTGAATTAAACGACATTCTGTTGATTCCTGAACGAAAGTAATTGATATAGGGATACTGTCATCTATTTCAGCATTAGTTTGGAGAATTTCCCGTTTTTTGGTCAATAATTTGCTAATTTCTATCTTATTACCGTGCTTCATTGTAAATGGCTCTAGGTCACCAAGGAGACGAAATGTAGTGCATTTTTGTCAACGGACCACAATCAGACTTTACCGAGGATTTATTCTAAGAGACAAGCGGAAAAACTTGAAAATCAGTTTACTTGACCTTCCTAGTTGGAGTCCATTGCTGTCCCGGCCATCCGACATCATCCGTAGCTAATCGATAGCTAACCGGAAACTGATCAATAGTCTCCTTGCACCAAGATGGCTATCTTTAACAAAAGTGATCCATTATTTTCAGGCTTCCATTGATGTAAACGTGTTTTTCGGCTTTTCAAACTGATACTAATAGAAGATGACAGCGTCCCTTGTCTTCTGAAAACCACTCGGTCAAAATGTATTGTGCGCTCTCTGTTTTCTTATTTACACAGAACAGTCTCAGATGTGTCAAGCTTTAACGAGCCTCCACCAGGTAGAGTTTTTTATTTGAGAACATTTCCGCTTTCTTAGGCAGTAGGATGAATAGAAAAAATGAACAGAAGGACAATCGACATAATTAAAGAACTAGCAAACAAAACAGAATAATCAAATAAGTGAATGAAGGCGAAACGAACGAATGAACGCATTGATCTTTGTAAACCAAAAAATAAGTGCATGGATACAGAGATAACAATAATTAATATAGCAATGATCATAATTTTCTGTTTATGCTATCTCGTAATGTTGTAACGTACAAGAAGCCTAGCATTATAACCATGCATTTTGGTTTCCCTTTAGGTATCACAATTACTTGATTTAAAATAATCTTTTCTACCTTTGTATTTTTATAAACAAAGGTTTGGTAATACATAAGCAGTTTAACATCCCGATTAAGTCGACGACGTTTCGGTGTCGTCCTGACAGTTTATTCTAATCATTTTGAACTTGAAAATGTCGTCATGACGACATCGAAAGTCGTACGATTTAATCATTGATTTTTACTTGCTTTATATTTTTGTTTTATGCGTGGTGAATTGTACTGATCAGACGTATTAATCGATTTCCGTTTTCTTTTTTCCAGGTGAACATCGAGGAGCAACAGAGGAAAATTTACTTTTTGTAAGACCCGGCAGGAAAAGGTGAGATTAACCCACTGGCTCCTGGAAATTTTGCCACAAATGCCTTTTGAAGCGAGTCGAGTCGTTTTTAGGTCACTGTCAGTAGCCAGAAGACTAGAAACTGTCCAAAACGTTGTTTAGAGGTCGAGCACTGGACTAGTTCGAAGTTCGTGCATGCGCAAAAAGCAAAACCTGCCCCCTCGTCTTTTACCTTTTGCTTTCTCTCGTCCCCGTTTCTTTTGCTTTTCTTTCCCTGTTTTTTTTCTTTTGTTGGGAATTTACTAGGCTTCCTTTCGGTGGGAAAAGGTTTTGCGAAAGGTTTTAAGAAAGTACGAGTGGGTGGTGGGACAAGATTTTCATTGGAATTTTCTAGTCAAAGTTACACGGTTTTTGCGTCTTTCTCTGGTCTGTTTGACTGAATCGCGCTCATTTGGGTATGGCTTGATAGATCTCATCTCCCTGCACAAATGAGTTGTCAAAGTTGTCTAGGAACGTTTAAACTGATCACGTCACAAGTGGTAAAAGGGACGTGGTTAAACAAGATCGGTCACGGGCGTTTCAGGGGTCAATGTTTTAAAACGCCAATCAGTGGTCGTTAGTGCTTTCGTTCTGTTCAATTACTTTGTTGATTGTTGTTGCTTGTTAGTTTTTTTATTCTTTTTCTCTTGCATGTGTAGTTGGAGTCAGCAATAAGCCTCCCATTCCTTGTAGGATCTTGTAAAAAGCGGCTTTGTGATGGTTAACTTTTGGAAAGAAAGTGCCACTTTTAAGTAGCCATTTTTTTCCAAAAGTAAAAATAAGTACTGAGTACTCAGACCTATACTTAATTAAAACTAAGTATAGGTCTTTAGAACGCTAAGAATGTCGTTTATCGGCAGTAAAAGATTTAGGGGACAGTCTTAGAACACCCTTTTACCCTCCCTAGCCCCCGAACACCGTGTAAAATGACCTAGCATGACGGAAGCCCCGACAGATGTGTGGAAAGTTGGGCGCGTGTGTTACGCACGAAGGGGTTTTTTAAATATTGTTCGGTGTTGCCTCATTATCGTGAAAAAATGATTGCAGTTTATCATATGATCCACGTCTCACATTGACCTTTTTTCGTTCTTTCAAAATCCACCTTGTTTTTATTTTAACATTACGTGTTTATTATACACACAAACTACTCTGCATAATACATGAAGTACGCACCTTAATTACAGCACACCGCTTGAAATTGGTTACAACAATAATACTTGCTTAGGTTAACAATATTTGGGTTTATAACCTTGGCACTAAATAGTAACTGAGGATACAGGATGTGATAGTTAGATACCTTACCAGAAAAGAAGTCTTTTTTAACTAATTATTACAGATATTTTCAAAGGCATATCTTTTTTGTATCCCCCTTGTTTACACAGGACCTTATCAGATGCATTCAGCTTCAACAATCCTCCACTAGGTAAGCTTGATCTTAATAAATTACCAAATAACTTAGCAGTGTTAGATGACGGTATTTATTACCGAGTAACCTTTCATGGCTATTGTTCAATTTAGTCTGGGAGCCTAGAGATTGAAAATGATTGGGTTAGTTGGCCTTATCTGGCCAGTTTACTAGCATGTGGACGACTTATCCTTGTCAGTTGCTTTACTGAGTGACTCGACAGTCTGATCAGTAACTGAATGTTCAAACGCACGAGGGAGTAAGCGAGTAAGTGGATTGCGTAAGTCACTGAAAGAGTTTGAACGTCAGCCAGTAAATGAGAGACTGAATTAATGCATACCGGAAAGATGGATTGACTTTATTGGCTGCGCAACCGACAGGTTTGTCAATTGGCTGTAAACACCGCGCATTTCAGTTCCTGCAATCCTATTGAGCATGTACAGTGAGGAGTCCGGGAACTAGCAGCGGTTTGTTCTTTGGAGACACCAGTAGGGAAAGGCGTACTGAATCAAAGAGCAATCAAACTATAGCGAATTATGAATGAAGGAAATAAAGAAAGCAACAATAAGTGTGCAATAGGTTTAACAATAACTATAACCTTCTGGCTGTCCTCTAAGTCAATGAAAAGATATTCCTCTCTTTGCTTTCAGGTTTTGTCAGACCCGGAAGAAAGAGGTGATATTAGAGGTGGTGTTGTATATGTTAGTGTTTTCCTTACTTGGATATCATTGGCTGCCTCCCGATGTAAATAACACACCCTCCCATAATGTCTGAAAAAATGAATAAGTTTATGACGCACAAATAAATAAAAACAAATAAATAAATAAATAAATAAATAAATAAGTAAACAACAATAGGGAGGATTTATTATCATTATCATCATCATTATCTTTCTTATTATTATTATGTACCGGTGATAACACATCTTGACGCACTAAAAAATTAAAATAGCGAACGTAGGGCGCGAACGCAACCTACGGCACTAATATGTATGTAAAAAATTTAAAATTATTATTATTATTATTATTATTATTATTATTATTACTATTACTATTGAGCAAACCATGTACGGGACGTAGGCATTAAAATATACGTAAGAAGGCCAGCACTACAATAGTAAATAGAATTAGCTAGTTTCAAAGCTGAAGAAGGATTGGAAAAGCTTGTAAATAGCCGACCCATACAATACAATGGTCGACCTGTACAATAAAATGTAATACGTTTTATTAGTCCTTTCTTGTTGAGATTTTCCGAGCCAATGTCAATTTAGGGAATTGAATTTCACTTCTCTTGCAGGAGATCGCTTTTTGCTTGAGATCAAGAGAACTTAAAACATTAAGGTAGGCTGTACGCATTACAATTTTTTTAATGAGGTGGATGTCGTCTCAAACGTAATTAACGCGCATCCAACACACAACACATTCAATTTATTTCCAAGTAGGCAGAAGTAGGATACGATAGGGTACGAAGGACACGGTAACTGAAACAAAAATTGCAATGGGAAATGAACATAAATTAACTATAAGCAACCGACAAGAAAAGTACAGAAAATGACAAAACCGAAATAAACAACGAAACTTACAAGACGAATGTGACGATAAAGACAAAGAAATCCTTGCGAACGGCTATGGCGACGAACCAACAAAATACAAACTTGAACGAGCTAGATTTCGGAACTGAACAATTTATCACACTGCGCAAAAAATAAAACGAGAGACTATATATACAATATGCAAAATAAAACTAACAAGTACAACAAAAACCCTACAAACAAGGGGAGCAGGGATGGCGCAGTGGTGAGAGCACTCGCTTCGATCCCACCAATGTGCCCGGGTTCGACCCCCAGTCCCGGTGTCATGTGTGGGTTGGGTTTGTTGTTGGTTCTCGTCCTTGTTCCAAGAGGTTTTTCTCCGGGTACTCCGGTTTTCCCCTCTCCTCAAAAACCAACGTCTCCAAATTCCAATTCGATCTTCAGTCTCCCCGATTAGTAATGCACTTTGCACGGCTATAAGATTGAGACTATAATAAAGTTGTTTGTTTGTTTGTAGACGCTAATTAAGGAAAGGAAACAAAAGAGTAACGAACCAAAAAATTTCTGGCACCTACAGTGAATTATATAAAAGAAATGTTTACAAAGACGTTGTCACTTGTTACTTCTCCCGTCTTCTGACGATTTCCTTTTATTTTTCAGGCTTGCATTACAGACGGATCAGGACTTAAGCTGTAAATTACATAAGCATATCGCTTAAATAACACACAAATGAAGATTGAAAGGCGTGATTTATTGAGAACGGAGTAGGTAGAATTATTGGTTCACCAGTTACATCCACCTTTCGAGGAAATGTCGGTTGTTAAATATCTTTATGAAGTGTTTAAATAAAGTTAAACTTTATGCTCTACTTCTGTTTTCTTGTCTGACCTGCTCCGCCTTTTCTTGCAAACAAACGGAATGAGCCTCCGTGCTCACCCGACCCCTCACCCCTCGTTGCTCAATTCCTACCAACCCTCATCCACCCAGCCACCTACTTGTTATGTTTGGTTAACAAGACTCTGGGTTTAAATAATGACGTAAAAACGCCAGTCTCTAAAGGACGCCAGAACGCGTTGTCGGCAAGAAAACTCACACCCTTTTGCTTGTACCCGTGATGGACAACTCTTCCAAAGTGGACAAAATATTGTAATCATATAACCAAGCGAGTGCTTCTCTAATTAATGAATTCACGAGGCTAAATCTGCTATTCACCTCCCGGCATTGTTCTGGATTTTGCGCGCGAGTTTTTTCTCATTTCTCAAAATAATACGAACTATTTGCTGCTGACTATCCACTCGTTTGGTATATATTGGAACAATTATTCATCTCAGTGTCAGCGAAGAGTGATAGATATTAGACTGCGAGTAGTCTCTAATTTTGGCGATGGCGATTGTGGGGCGGGCAAAATACACACGCGCGCGAAAGTTCGCGGCGTCTCCTCGAAATTTCGCGCGCGCGCGTGTATTTTGCCGGCCCCACAATCGCCATCGCCAAAATTAGAGACTACTCGCAGTCTAGATAGATATTATCTACCACTGGCACTATTCACGTGCAGTTCGGCTAATAATTGTTAAAACTATAAACAGTATGCAAGTGACGTCATTCGCGATCCCACGACCTCCGGATTAGATCACCGTCGCTCTACCAACTGAGCTACGAGGCCAAGCTGGGAGCAGGTCGTGGAAATTCGGGACTCCGTCCAACACGGAATATATTTTCTCCCAACGCCGTCATTATAAAGTCGTAATGTCGTCTCAAAATCCAATTTAGTTTATAACATTTCCGTTCAACAGCGTTCAACTTTGTTGAACTCCACATGTTATGGCAATCAAATTCTGTTCAACACCACCTATCATCATTCCATAGGATGGCCAAACATGTCGACTTTACCAATGTTGAACGTTTTTTAATGGAAATGTTGCATATGTTTGTCTGGGCCTGGTGGTTCGAAACAGGATTAAGCTAACCAAGAAGTAGTGTCAGTTTTTAGTTCCTTTTTATAGCCAAACAATACGGACTCCTGTAAATCTTTCTTGCCCTACATTTTGACTTTGGTTGCTTTAAGACAATCACTTGTAATTTGCTGTAAAAGCGTTTTTGAAATAAGAGAAACAGGAATCTTGGTTAAACTTTAATCCCAGCTTAGCGTTAACCGGCTTTCGAACAACCGGGCCCTGGGGCCTAACAGAAGGTTTCCCACTAGCTCCTTTTGTTATGGTGCACCAACATGGCCGCCACGCCACTGTCCTTTGAATCTCTGGGGACTGGTTGCCTTTGCTACACCGTTACCTTCGAGCGAGCAGCGGTCGCCTTACGCGAGTATTTGCGCATTTATTAGACAAAAAACAACAACTTTTGGGGGCCTGCTCTTCACTTGTGTGGTACAGATAAAAACAATTACTTATCTCCGTGTCGGTGAACAGTAATGGTTATTTACTTCGCGCTTGGTAGATATCTAGCACTATTCACATCCACTTTGATGAATAATTGTTAACTATACTAAACGGACAGGACTGAACCGGGGTAGTCTGATTCCGCAAAGAGTCGAAACGTCGCAACTCAAGTGACTACATCGTGAGACAAACGATATACAAGTGCCCTTTATTATGAGAGCATAACTTAGTTTGTAAACAGTAACAGACTAACCTCAAACCACGCACATATGACGTCAGCAATGATCCCACACTTTTTCCACTTTTGTGATGATAAATAGTTTTTCAACGCAGGATTTCTTTGTTTTGTTTTGTTTTGTTTTTTTCATTTTCTAATAGGTATAAGTAGATTTAACCTTCCCCTCTATAGAAACAATTCCCTAACGCGGTACTTTCATTGATTCATTACCTAAATACGATAACATGGTTTATCTCTTCAACGAGCAAAAGTTAATTTAGATTCAGGAAAGCAAAATGAATTTAGTGAATTCAAACAGATAATTGCGGCTAGATAGATCGTTCAGGAAAACGCTGGTAAAGAAAATATATCTATCTCCTAGTCAGAATTAATTTCTGAAAACAGAGTAATAGACGTGAAAACTAGATATATTTATTGTAGTATTTGCAAATTGGTTCTATTGCCTTTAAGCACCTGGAAGTAATGAAGTACTTTTCGGTAAACCTGAATTTGTTAACCGAAGCTAATAGTCGAGTATAAGTGTCAATTTCTGATGATTATCAAACCTACATGAACAAAAGCAATTTCCTCAAACAATACGCGGCAAAAACACGTGTACTCTAAGAAGTTGAAACAAACCTACACTTGACGACACGCGAAAATGATAGAACCCTTTTTCTCCCGAACAGACCAAAACACTTGTCATTCTTATTCCCATTTGACTTATTCTTCACATGTTAAGATGTTTAACACCTGATCTGTTCGCCAGATGTTGTTCCTCAGATGTTATTCCCATCTTACTTTAAGTAAGATGGGAATAATATTGTTCAAATGTTATTCTTTAAATGGGTACTTCACTTTTTCGTTCAACTGTTGTGTCGCAACCTTTCACGTTTTTCCAGCGGGTATGGACCAGTGTCATAATTTTTTCCATCTTTGTCATTCGTCTTCTTCTGGAGTTTGTGTTACTCTTCATAACACACTTCTTCCACTAGAAAACCTTTAAGACGTCAAATGACGGCTAGTCACATTTAAGCTGTCCATGAAATGACTCACAGAAAGGTGATAATTTCCGGTTTTTGTGTTGAGTGACTTATTTCAAAGTTTCGCTGCTTAGATGGGAAATTTAAAAAGTCGTAAAATACAAGAATCCCTACTAAAAGTAATTGTATATCAAGGTAACAAATGAAAATCCTTTTTTTCTTTATTAATTTGATAAGCTCGAAAAGAGAACTAACAGGCATCAATGGAGCATAGAATTCACTACTGACCTAGTCAAATCAAATGGTGGATGTGCCATAAAAATATTTTTGTTGATTTACGGGAACAGGATTAACCTTTCTACTGGTCAAGAAGAATATCATCGAATTCGAAAATGAAGGCAAAAATGGCGCGAACTAACCGGTCAGTTTGTTAATCAGGAATTTGATCTCAAACAGCAAGTTACTGATGTCAAATTTGAATTTTGGAACGCACAATTATAAATTTTAGTTTTAACCAGCGAGATAATTCTTTCCCCTAAACCTGAAGCACAAAACAATAGTATGTAGAGCGTGTACTGGATATAATCACACCGGTTTTAATTTTTCCAGTTTACCAGAAATTTTCTGTCTCAATAGCTGTGAAAGTCCTCGAAGAAGTTAAACGTTAAATTGACGTCTATATGTCCATCTTTTCAGAAAGGTCACTGTTTGACAAATAGTTTCTGTTTCTCTCTTCCTTTATTTTCCAGAGCAACAGGTTTTTCTAGTGCGTTTACTGGATAGAATTGGGCCGGTTTCAATTTTACCCTGCGAAAAAAGATTAAACATTAAATTGACGTTAAAGACGTCTATGAAACCATCCTATTAGAACGGTCATCGCTTGATAAGTAGTTTTTTTTTCTCTGTGTTGTTTCTATTTCCTGGAACAACAGGCTTTTTAAATAATATCCGATTAACTGTTGTTGTTGCCCCTTACTTTCATATGTCCTGGTTGATAAGCCTCTTCATGCCCGCTTCGCCGCCATTATCTTATCTGAAATAATGGTAAAATTTCCTTCAAGGGGGCGCTTCATAAATAACATAAACTGAGACAAATGAGTTCATTTGTTAATTAGCTCATTTCTGCCATTTTTCCATGCCTTGCTAGGACGGTTATAAAGTGAAGCTCATTAGAATTCTTTCCGACGATGATTATCACTGACGTACATCCCCCGTCTTATTCCTTTGAAAAGGAAGTCTATTATAGTTACAAAATCTATCCTCCACATGAAGAATTAATATCATAAAAAGTACGTTTCTTTGGAACGTTTTAAATAAAAATTGCTGTGTTCTGTAAAACATTATTCGTTGATTAAAACGTGAACATCGTTAAAAGACGTATCTACGTAAACTTATAATAAGTAATTTGGTACGGTTCTTCTAAAGAAAGACTGACCCTTCATCCACTTTAGAAGACTTCAACCAATGTTTCTTGTGAAAGCTTTTTAGCAAAGTAGCATTACGTAAGACAACTATAAATGATTCATTTCTTTAGCATTAAACGACTACGAAAGACGCCTGCTGATAAATTAAATAGTGCGTGCGAAAATTAACGAAACTAATTAGGCATTTTATATGCTTTCAAACTACAAACAGGGAAAACAAAGCAAAGATTAGACAAGTCATCTTTTAAAGGAAGTATTTCTCGCTGTGATAGATTGAAATTGCATTTTAATTTTATCGCCATCTTTAGTTTTCTCATGTGAAAAGGATATTGCAAGGGAAGCCAAACTCATATCAAGCCGGAGCAAGTTAACGCTATGATTTCAGGTCACGTGGCTGAAACGCCATCACTGAAGCGTATAAAAAGCGCAGGAACACCACCTACTTTGCTTCATTATTTTCAATACAAAACAGACGTAAGTGAAAAAAGGTAAGAGACATGGTTAGTTTACATAACATTGTAACTCACCGGCTGCAGTTTTGAACATAGTTCTTGTCAATGAAAAAGATTCTTCTGACGAAAAAGCGATGCAGATGGTTTTTATGCGTTTAAGCTATATCAGACGAAACTTGTTTTATTGAAATGCTTTTCTTTTGATAGAACACCTTTTAGACATTATGTTACAAAGGACGTTAGCACACAAAAAAAACTTAAATGAAACGATAACAAATTTTTTTCTTAAATGGAAAAACTGCTGTAGATGATTGCTTATTACCCTACTAAATCTATTCATGGTTGTAAAAGAGGTTTTTCCGCCATGAATATCGATGTCCATTTTTGTAGGGACAGTTCTTTCTTTATTCAGTCTGCTGTGTCAACTAAACTAAACTTGTGTTATTTTGTAAAAACTAAAGGATATTTCGAAACCTTTTGACACCAATACGTTGAAACGGGATATCGCACTAATTTCTTAAGTTTTCCTTGTTCAACTTTCATTTTATACAAATTGCTTAGAAATTAGTATTCGTACCCCTGTTTTGCTGTTATATTTTTGGAAGAAAGAATAAACTCCCAAAAAACCTGTCGGGAGTTTAAGAAGAAAGGGAGAATTTTGTTCTCAGCCTTTTAATTTAATGCCTTTTATTCACATTTTAGGTCACATCTTAAAACGTAATTTAAGACAGGTGTGCTATACATAAGTGTATTGCCTTTCCTTTTGTAAAAGAAATCCTTTATTTGTCAGAAATCGTTTTTAAATCTATTGTCCTAATTTCTGAATGTTGACAACATGCATTGTAAAAATTACACGCTCATTCGAGACAAGGAAGTTGATCTGATACTTAATTGCTTAGACTGTGGAAGCTTGACGTGCGTTTACCGAAAGCCCCGAAAGTCACTTGAAAACATATGAACCACTCATTCTACAAAGCTGTTATTCTAGAATGTGTTTAAGATAAGAAATGTTTAACTCAGTGTAGCAAAGTTTCATGCTTAGAAACGTCTTTGCCTACAATGTGAAGTATCGTGCCCGAATCGGCCCCCAATTTTTTTTTGGGGGTGGGCGGGAGGGAGGAGGAGGGGCTATCGGGAAACGCACTCTTAGAATTAAGCCAGTACGAACACGCACAGACAGCCGAAAAGGGATCTCTAAGTGGGAACGTTTTCTTCTTCCCCTTGTACTCGCATGCACGCGTTCTAGTTATTTCAATGTCTTGAGTTATGTTGTTTTGTGTTGTTGTTGTTGTTGTTGCTGTTGTTGTTGTTATTTTGAGCTGTGGTGTTGTGTATGTTGCATTGTGTTTTTGCGTCGTGCCGTGTCACTGTTGAGTTTTTGTATTTTATTGCATTGTCGTTGTGTTGTACATATTGTGTTGTTGTTGTGTGCAGATTTGTGTTGCGTTGTGTCTTACTGTGTCGTGTTCTGTTATGTTGAGTCGTGTCGTGTCGTGTTCTGCCTTGATGTGCTGTGATGTGTTGTTGTCTCATGTTTTTCAGTTTCGTCTGTTCGGTCACCTGTCACGGGGTTTTACTTTCACTGACGTTAGCTTATGCTGTGAACAGCATAACACTCTCAATCAATCAATCAATCAATCAATCAATCAATCAATCAATCAATCAATCAATCAATCAATCAATCAATCAATCAACTAGCTAATCAATTAATCAATAACTTTGTCAACGGGTCTATCTTCTAGCGTGCTACATGTACCCTACTGATCGGGGAGGACGCTAAATAGAGGTACTTGAAATTGCTGATTTTATAGGTGTAAAATGAATAGCCAGATAAATGTCTGTAGTGCAGACATCAATTTTTCAATTATGACTCGCTGCAAAAGAGCATAAGGTGATGGAAATTTCTCCTCAAAATCACATTTTCTTAGTAAATGCTAACGTTCTGAAACTTACATTCATAAACTAAAAGAAGAACTGCCAATTTCGTTAACCGTTAAGGACGGTGCCTCCTTTTGTTACTGCACATACATTCTGCGCATCTCGGGATGGTCTGCGAACCAATACAAAGATATTTTTGCGCGATTTATGACCATGGGGGAAAAGCAGATCTTAACAGGGGCTGTTGCACTGTTCCAAAAGAAAAATTAACGGTAACCGCCATTTTTCAGAGATAATTGAGCTTTCATTTGGAAAGAAACTGCCATACATATGTAAAAGCTTTTTATCTTTTTAGAATTGTGGTTGCTTAATTATATCTGACAAATATGCAGTTACCGTCTATTTTCTTTTTGGATTGCAATAGTCCTTGCTAAGATCTGCCTTTCCCGCATAGTCGTTAACTGTACATAAATACCTCTGTATTAGGAGGTGCCGACTTTAACTTATCGTGGTTACCCATGTGTGCACATTGCAGCAAAATCGGAATTCAAATTTCAAATGGCCTGAAGATTGCATAAAGCTAAATAGTGTGGACTGCTTACATGTAAATCTCATATTTGATGAAACCTTCTATTCCATTCTGCTGTAGGTTTGTTAAAGGTTCTAGTAGTAAACTTCACAGTGGTTTCCAAAACTGTATGCTTGTCAGTGGTCATTGTAATGGTTATTCTTATGACTGCAGCCGCCAAACCAACAAACGACGAAGAACGAGGTATGTCACGTCTGAACTGAACTGCAATTCAGAATGCTCCACAAACGTTCTACAAAACTTCTAAAACCAGGCATTAGCACCGTGAACAAATAACAAGGTAGAATAGTCCCAAACAATGGACTCATACCTAGTTAGTCATAATTTAAGACGAACACAAGACGACAGAAATGAAAAACGCATTGCGCATGTCGGTTACGTCATCATAATCAGGAGCTCAAAAACACTCCTCATTTGCATAACAGAAGAGCCCTGGGGTCGAGAATACCAGGAGCCCAGAGCCCGGAGCGTGCAACTCCCATACTTAGCCTATGTCATGGGGTTTTCACGTAGCCAGTTTATTGGTAAACAGGTTTAAAATTACTATTTCCCGCGAAAATTTAAGTTTCGGTCGGCATGAGTCTGCATCCCTCCAAAAATAGCGACCATAGATCGTTCTTCCTACTTCTAAAATGCCCAATTCGTAACGCAAAGCAGAACGCAAGGATGATAAATCATTTGCAAAGCTTGTGCGTGGTTAGCAAGGCTCCTTCGGGAGTCTGAATTCGCGGGAAATTCAATCTAATAAATAAATCGAGCTCTAGGGTTCTTGTTCTACCATGGGGAACGTGGATAATTGTTATCTCACTAAATGCTTTATTGAACTGGACTAAAACTAATAACTACTTAGATATCACGCGGTTACATAGTTGATGATGTCATACATACTTGGTTGCAAAATGTAACCCAAAACTCTACAAAACTCAGGTTAAGGGTTGTTTTAGTATCATTTCTATAGACAGAACGATTCGGTTTCAAACGTTACTCCAAAACACTACAAACATGGTCGTTTAAGACACAAAGGTACTACGATTTTCAGTTGAGTAAGGCATGAGAGAAGTTTGGTCCCAAAGTTTAAACGTTCAAATTACCATGTTGTCAAAAAGTGATCGATTCAGGCAGTCTCCCTTGGAAACGGACCATGGTAATTTGAACGTTAAAACTTTGTGACCAAACTTCTCTCATGCCTTACTCAACTGAAAATCGTAGTAAGCCTCCGGAAGAAAGCGCCTATTTTGTCCTGAACCCTAAGAAATGGCCATCATTTTGAAAAATGCGTGTTTCGTTAACCACTGAAAAAAAGGAAACATTAACGCTACTCATCTTCGACGCAGAAAAGTTGTTCATGAAGTTCTAAAACAGCTGCTTCGTGTCTAGTCCTTATTGCAGCCGAAAGAAAAATTGCGGTTGGGGAGAGGTTAGGGAGACTCCAAGTATAGGCAGTATTCGTACTCCGCTAGTCAGGCCTTTCGATAAACACCATCCCCGCGGTATGGCCAATACCCTACGCATACGCACACCCATAGAGCGATTTTCGTTTGACCTTGAAATGATTACGAGCGAACAAAACCAAAACAACAAACGAACAAGAAAATGGCAATCAGTTTAGTTGGTCAAGCGAACAGACACAAACGCGCGCAGCCTTTGGTTGGTTTAGCGAACATCAAGCACTTTCTAGAGCTTTGACGTCAATCTGTATTCAGAAATACGATTGGTCAATTGAATGATGCTTTCTCCATATCAGGGTTTTCTTTAGCGGGAAACGAACGAGGCCCTGTTTTGATCTTTTTAACTGGTGGCAGATGAAACAAATAACGAACACTTACGGAAACCGTTTTTCAAGGTCAAACGAAAATCGCTCAATCGACCCGTGCAGTGCCAGCCATGGACAGCTGTTTCCTCCTTGTTAGGACTCACCAGCATGGTATAGCCAGGCGTAAGGGTCTCACAAAGATCATCGACACCACATTTCACTGCCGAGGCGAGTGCACAAGGGCTCGTGGAGAAAATAGCTAAAGCATATAGGCCACCGAGAGACCCATTCAACCTGAATTGTGCTTCATATATACACAATAACTTAGTAAACAGTAACCAAACGCCAATAGCATTGTTGGCTACGTTCGTCGTTCTAGTGGATTATGTTTCTTAGGAAAAAACTGCCAGTTTTGACATGTTTCAGATGAAAAAAAAAAAGATTTAAAAATTTTGACAGACGAGGTGTAGTTTGTTGATGCATACATGTTTACCCCAAAATATATATTACAATTTTGGCAAAAGCCAGCTTACAGCATGAGTGCGAAAATTTCTATATCTACATCGTTTTTTTTTTTAGAATATAACAGCTATGAAGCGGATGATAGACTATCAGCGGACAGTAAGTCTTTTACCTGCTTATCTTGCCACAATGTTTTAATTCCAGATTACCTATAGGGAGAATGACTTTTTTCAATGATTCTCTAATACTTTGGATCGTCGTTGAAGGATAAGGTCTGATCCAAGTTTTCATACGCAGCAGCTATTGTAGTTTAGCTTGTAACTATCGGGGGTTCATGGCTTGATGGATTATGATACTTGAGTCATGCAGGTGTGTTTGGCTGTCAAGGCTGTTAGTCTTCTTGAATGCGTCCCGGTTCTCGCAGTCCGGTAGGCGTTCTCACAAGTCGAGCCCACGAATCCTTTTCTCGGGAGGAAAAAGGACGAGCGCGAAGCGGTCGGAGGAGAGAGAAGCCAGACATTGGCACCAAGCCCTCCTTTTCTTCAAACAAAGACATTCTTTGGGCTCATCATGGAATGGGAATGAATGGAAAACGAGCCCTACACCGCAAACGAGAAAAGAAGAACTTAAAGAAAGTCCAGGAGCCCAAGAACCAGGCTAAAAGGCACTGCGACATGTTTGAGCTCTTGGACTGACACACTATTTTAAAGTCTAACAGTCCAAGAGCCCAAACACGTCACAGTGCCTTTAAGCCTGGTTTATTCTCGAGTTTTGTAGCCATTCAGTTGGTAGTGAGCCGCTATTTTTTTTATATATATTATTAGTTGATGCTATGCTACCTTAAAAATTAACCATAAAAAAAAATTAGAAGTAGGTCAGAGAGAGGACTTAGTACTTCTTGCAAAGAATCTCGCCAGAGGTTGACATCAGTCTTTTTATTAAAACACTGCTTACGTGGAAAAATCTTATGTTTTTCTTCAGGTCCAAGAGCACCACCTATTTTGAGAATCAACCGACACGGAAAGCGAGGGTGAGTCACTTCATTCAGACAGCCGTAGATATGAACTTTCCCTTCCACTTATTATTTCTTCTCACCCAACCATAGCTACTTGAAAGATGAACGGATAAAAACTTCGTGATAAAATGGAATGAAAATACCGTATGTTTTAGCACACAGCTAGGATTAAATTGAACTCAATTTAAATAACTTTTTATAGCCAACAGAACCTTTCAAGGTGGCCCACGGACGTTAATCAGACCAACAGTGCCCTTTTTAAATCGTGTTTTTAAAAAGGATAACCTTCACCGATTTCTTAACTTTTCACGAGCAAAAAAAGAAATAACGTGTAAAAATGTAGAACTTTTAATTCTATGGCGACCGAACTCGAACTTTTTTTACAAGGACCTCAAAACAAGCTGACAATAAGTTATAAAAGGAGCCTTGAGAACAGGCAAGAATGACGCAAAAACAGTTCCATTACGGAACACTACGTAACACACGAACGAATCGAACTGAACAAACTAGAACTATACAACATCTCAAATCTTTCTGATGTATGCTTGTGTCCCTTTAGATTTGTCGACGGACAAGACAACTACGAAGAACCAGGTATGAGGCGATAAGCGTGGAGACGTTATTCATTTTTAAACAAATTACTGAAGTAAGCCTCAAGTGTGCCTTTCCTCGTGATATAACGCAACGACAGAAATGACGAGAGCTGGAAAAAAAGTGTAAGGCGGAAGACGAGCCCTATACGAATACTTCTATCTCTCTGGTGCCCTTTTGGCACCAAAAGGGCACCACAAAGGGCTTGAATACCCTGGCGACAAAAGGCACACTGACAGTCCTTAAAGAGTTCAGAATTACTAAAATGCGCATGCTTCCAACGGTCCCTTGAGAAATTTCTTGATCACTGCCGCACAGAAAGTTGTGCTATAACAAAACTCTCCTTTCTCCTGCCAGGTTTTGAGGGATTGGAGTTAATTTCGTCAGGACTACTAAACCTGCTTAACCTTGGAACGAGACGAATCAACCTTAAGAGGGAAATACTCCCTCCCCCCCCCCCCACCCCCACTTTTGGACGTCACTAGCTAACAGCTCAATAGAAATGAAGTAGGCAGCCAGCATAGAATTGGCTTGAACCAACTGAAGCTACGTTGTGAATTGTTTCCTTGGATTATTTATATTTTGTCTCTGGAAAAATTTGATCAGCGGCCATCATTTCCATTTGAAATAGGAGTAAAATAAAAAATAAGTACCTGCGTTGAGTGAGGGACTGAACACGTTCTGTGGCTCAGAATGGATCACAAAAAAGGTAACTGTGTAACAGTGATATAGAGTATAAAGATCATCCCTCGATCACTGTTAGGCTTTAAAAAAACTTAGGAACAAAGCCTTACATTTGATACCTTTTAATCGTTTCAGAAAACGTTGCGTACGACACAAGAGGCATGCTTCTTGAGGACGGTAGGTTAATAAAAATAAAAGTAATATTTTACCCAGCCATTATACTCGTCTTACTTATTAATTAACGTAAACTAGCAGTTGTTTACTTCAGTTGTATGGGTACTGGAGTCATAGCTCAACACCCCACCTGTCTCCCCCCCCCCCCAACTCCCCCTTCCCCCTCTCCCTCCACCCGTGCAGAGACTCCCAAGTTTGGGGATACCGAGAGCGCTTGAGGTAAATTTGTTACATCAGCTTTTGAATGGCCCTGTGTCAGGATTTCTACCTTTACAGGTTGTTTCTGCCGTGAAAAACGTTGAAAATAATACCCTGTTGATACAACCGCCTTTCGCTGCTCCCGGTCGCACGCGGCCGGGAGCAGCGAGAGGCGGATGTATTTGCATGGTAATTGAAAGGAAACCTGTTCAATAGTTACTCGCGGCACATTTCGTTAATCGTATATTGCTTCTTAGACAAACTAGCAGAAGTTTAACGTTTCCCTCTTGATTCGACCCACATATAATTTCGAAAAGCTTTGAATATTTATATATAATTGCCCACCCCAAATAAAACCCATCGGCCTTTGGGATTTCGTTTTTATTATTCACATTCATTCAAACGCAGAATTATTCAACTTTCCTTGGGCGCTCTTCTTCAGCACTTATGTGTTTCGTTTTCTGTTAATTAGGTCCTCCACGACTGCGAATGAATCGCCACGGCAAATAAACACAAAATTGCAACGTAAGTAGATAAACCAGGTCTAGTGCTCCCCTGAGAAACACGGAAACGAGCGATCAGTGCCACGGTCGGGTTTGAAAGGACCCTCTTTAATAGGCCCACAGGCCCACAGTAAGCCATACAACTGGTCTAAAAATTGTCAGTTTTTGATCAATGCACAAAGATGTGGATGAGAAAATTTAAAAGCCGTGATTATATTGTCATATGAATATAACTTCTCCTTCTTAGACGAGATTTCCTATACAAGATCATACAAGGTTTTGTATTTCTGTCCCAGTGCCTTGATTACCACCCGGGAGTCCTTAACTGAGGCCTCTTTAAGACCCGTTTGCCCATGTAATTTTCGAAGCGATTTTTGTCGCGCTCTCTAAGGCAACTTTTGCCGCAAGTTAGTGATTATTTCTTTGCAAATCGAGTACGACGTTTACTGCAATTTCCCAAAGAACGAATGGCTCCAAGTTCGCCAAGTTTCAAACGTGTTCGAAATCTTGGGTAATCGCAACGACAAATCCCACAGAAATCGCCGCTAGTTTACACTTGCAATTTTTATAGCGAGGTCGAGCGCGACAAAAAATACATTGAAAGATGTGACGAAAATTACACACACACACACACGCACACACACACGCACAAAATCGCATGGGTTTTTTAATTTGAGTACAGGCCTGTTCTAAAACATCCTAAATATGGTATAGTGCACACTAGATTGAAGAGACTTTTATGAAGAACTCACGCAACACGAAGCCATCGTACGCGTGGAAATTAACTAATCTACTTCTGCTTTTCTCTTTAGGATTGTCGACAGCAATTCAAACTCAACACTGGCAGTTTAAAATAAAAAGACACTATATTGCAATGTAACAAAGACGTTTGATACAAAATAAATGTAGATAGGCTTAAGCAATCTTACGATTAAATGTTCAGTTACATCTAAAATGAACTTGAATTCCCTGAACTCTTAGTACAGTACCCTCTACGAGACAAGCAACATACCTCCCCTCCCCCATTAAACACATGTTACATGGCCATTCAGAAGTAAAATGAGCGGCATGTTTCTTCTATAGATTTCATAATCGTTTACGGTATCAAGTAATCATTGAAAATTACGGACCCGTGATTATTAACAGAAACTGAAAAAAGAAACAATGAAAACCTTGAATCCAGTTCCTTGAGGGAATGCAACCCCATCAAATCCTTTCCATAAGGCGAAATAAGAGCATCTAGGACCTGGGATCGAGTCTGTATAGTGGGGGGGGGGGGGAACAGGGAGGTTTAAACTTCCCGCTTCCTGTAATCCCGGTTCCCGCTCTGTATTTGTTGGCTCCCGCCTCTTTGAATTTTTTCGATTGCAAAATATTGCGCAACGTTGCGTAATTTTTCCCTTTTTCTCCCGCTTCCCGCCACCTTGGGAATCACGCTTCTCGCCCCCTCTTCTCTCGCGTACCGTTCCCTCCCACCCCCTTTTCTCCCGGTCTCCCGCCCCTGTACCCCCCCCCCCCCAAGTGTATAGATAAAGTCAAGCGGACAGAGCTGAAAAATGCTGAAATAGGCCATTTCCGAGTTGCCTTGTACCTGTGTTTCAAAGCGAGTCTTGGAGCATAGCCTTCTATATGAAAATGAGGTTTCATTCACATGCAGATAGAACTCATTTTCATATGAAAGGTTTGCACGAGGCCTCGCTTTGAAAAAGAGGCACAAAACAATTCGGAAATGTTGGGCAGCGGCGATAAAATAGAACCCATCGGCCTTTGGGATTTCGTTTTTATTGTTCACATTCATTCAAACGCAGAATTATTCAACTTTCCTTGGGCGCTCTTCTTCAGCACTTATGTGTTTCGTTTTCTGTTAATTAGGTCCTCCACGACTGCGAATGAATCGCCACGGCAAATAAACACAAAATCGCAACGTAAGTAGATAAACCAGGTCTAGTGCTCCCCTGAGAAACACAGAAACTAGCGATCAATGCCACGGTCGGGTTCGAAAGGATCCTCTTTAATAGGCCCACAGTAAGCCATACAACTGGTCTAAAAATTGTCAATTTTTGATCAATGCACAAAGATGTGGATGAGAAAATTTAAAAGCCGTGATTATATTGTCATATGAATATAACTTCTCCTTCTTAGACGAGATTTCCTATACAGGATCATACAAGGTTTTGTATTTCTGTCCCAGTGCCTTGATTACCACCCGGGAGTCCTTAACTGAGGCCTCTTTAAGGCCCGTTTGCCCATGTAATTTTCGAAGCGATTTTTGTCGCGCTCTCTAAGGCAACTTTTGCCGCAAGTTAGTGTCTATTTCTTTGCAAATCGAGTACGACGTTTACTGCAATTTCCCAAAGAACGAATGGCTCCAAGTTCACCAAGTTTCAAACATGTTCGAAATCTTGGGTATAACGCAACGACAAATCCCACAGAAATCGCCGCTAGTTTACACTTGCAATTTTTATAGCGAGGTCGAGCGCGACAAAAAATACATTGAAAGATGTGACGAAAATTATACACACACACACACACACACACACACACACATAATAATAATAATAATGTTTATTACTTCTATAGCGCTTTTTACATTTAGATATGATCAAAAGCGCTTTACAAATCCTTTCTGATAATAAATTACATGATTTAAACAAATTGTCTAAAAACTAAATGACTAACTAAACTATTTACATTATATTGCATAGGACAGCTAAAGAAAATTGGAATAAGCAATTCTGAATAAATGCGTTTTTAGCATGGTCTTGAAAGTAATTATATTAGTCTGGTCTCTTATCCCTTTTGGCAGTGCATTCCAGGTTTTGGGGGCAGATGCCCTGAACGATCTATCACCTAATGTGACTTTGTACCGACAAGTCGGATCATCAAGGATCAGTCCATTGGACGCTGACCGTAGAGAAAATCTATTGTTTCCCTTAATAGATAGTAGGTTACTTAAATACTGCGGTGTTTTAAAATGAATTGCCTTGAAAGTTAACAACCCTATTTTATACTGAATCCTATATTTAACTGGGAGCCAATGCAGCTTGAACAAAACCGGCGATATGTGATCGAATTTAGGCGTGAGAGTAATTAAGCGCGCTGCAGTATTCTGGAGACACACACACACACATACACACACACACACACACACGCACGCACACACACACACACACTCACACAAAAAAAAAATCGCATGGGTTTTTTAATTTGAGTACAGGCCTGTTCTAAAACATCCTAAATATGGTATAGTGCACACTAGATTGAAGAGACTTTTACGAAGAACTCACGCAACACGAAGCCATCGTACGCGTGGAAATTAACTAACCTACTTCTGCTTTTCTCTTTAGGATTGTCGACAGCAATTCAAACTCAACACTGGCAATTTAAAATAAAAAGACACACTATATTGCAATGTAACAAAGACGTTTGATACAAAATAAATGAGGATAGGCTTAAGCAATCTTACGATTAAATGTTCAGTTACATCTAAAATGAACTTGAATTCCCTGAACTCTTAGTACAGTACCCTCTACGAGACAAGCAACATACCTCCCCTCCCCCATTAAACACATGTTACATGGCCATTCAGAAGTAAAACAAGAAAGCCCGTTGGGCATTTTAACCGGCCATTCTGAACCTCCCCACCCCTAGGTTTCACAAATGTTAGCGCGATCCTCTATTTATACGAATCGGCGTGACGAAAAGTGTGATTGTGTGACACAATATTTTGACTATAACGTTACTGGATGATGTAATGTTTAAACTCTGATGACTCAGCTTATCTTTCTTATCGCTTTTATTTGTGCTGAAAAACGCAAATTCACTCAAACATTGAATGTCGATATAAATTCGTCCACAACTGAGAATGCTCACACCGGGACGACGAAGTATTTACTGTTGTGCCTAGACCTTAAATACAAACAGTGAACATAGCAGTAGAATCAAAATATAACGCTTGATAAACACGAGCTCGAGCAGATCGTCAGAGTATGGGGCACGTCAAGGCATATCTCATGACGTGATGTTTAAATCCGGTTTGCTAACCCGGGAATCCCCTTGCAAAAGTAAACAAGCGGGCGGGGATGAAAGTCGCCCACGTCTTTGAAAGCTAACGCGCCTGTCGAGCCGCAATCGATTTCGCGCTCACTCGCTTGTTTTTCTTTTCCTTCACTATCTCTGAACGGAAAGAGAGACTGCTCGTGGCCTTTAGCGTACACCACACGCAAACCACACAAATCCGTCGATGATATTCAGATATTTTCGTTCTTTCAATGCAAAAAGACTCGTAACACCTACCCTATTAATTGATCTCCTTATTAATGACGATTCTTTCGTATCAACTTCTCGCCTCAAATAAACACTCATCTCTCTTCGTTCACAAGTCAGAACTATCATGTACTGATGGTGCAATCCACTAATATTGCATCATCATTCTAGTACCAATTCCTTCTCTTCCTAGCACACGCCGGCAAAACGCAACTGTCCTTTTTGTCCGCTGCGAATTACAAGTTAGCCAATCAGAAACCCTACAATTCACTTCGCAACCCCCCCCCCCCATAAAACGCAGCACAATGTTACACCGCTCCTATACAAAACGCAACTTTCAAAGCAAATCACATTCACAGAAGCGTGATATGCTCCTGACATTCACAAATCCTTCTGACTCCCAAATTTTTACACCCTCAAAATGTCAATCCCGATAAAAAAAACACCCTGCGCTAAGAAAATTTTCACCATAACCACTAACTAGATCAGACAACACAGCCAATTCCGCATTCCATCCTATTAGCTGCTTTACTCAATTGCGCATGCGTTTTACAATACAACTACAAAAAACCCCAAACTTAACAACCCTTCGTCGTTGATATCTTAAATACTGTAAATTAAATTAAAAGAACACACGAAGGTAACATTCAGCAGACTAATACAGTACAACCCAAAAATAATGCACGCGCAAGAAGTGGCGCAAGAAGTTCTTGCGCCGCAAGAACACGCAAGCCGGCGGAAGTGAAAGTGCTATGTTTTAGCGGTTTACCCGCAAGAACATTCGAAGCGCAAGAAGTTGAAACAGGGTCTGAAAGGGTATTCTCGGGATCCGGGATTTGACCAAAATACGGTGCGGGATTCGGGAAAACGCAAAACATCTTGACGGGATTCGGGATTTGACTGCTACGAGGGAAGCGGGATTCACCAAATTTGGGTACGGGATGCCGGCGGGATTTTGTTGCCTGTCTGTCGGGAATTCGGGAAATCGTCACGACCCAAAAAACCCTTACAGCGGCAAAAGCGAATCAACCAGGCGAGCGCCAAATATCAATCGAAAGGCCTAATCTACATCTTAAATTTATTAGCTTTTGCAGAAATTAGTCTTTTTTAATGTATTTTTGGGAAAGAAGAAACGAAATTCGGGATAGCGATGAAAAAAGTGCGGGATGCGGGATTCTCGTGGTAAAGGAGTGGGAATGCGGGATCAGGACCCCCCCTTCCAGACCCCGCAAGAAGCCGCAAGAAGTTACTAATGTTACCGCAAGCCGCAAGAAGGCGCAAGAAGTACTGCGGGTCCAGCCGAAGAAACTTGTAGTGCTCGTGTTAGTGTGAGGTAATTTGCAAAAGTAATGAGAGAGAATGTCGCACTCTATTCTCTTTGAAATATCGCCGAGCTTTCGAGCGATTTTTCGCCGCGTTGGCGCGACAATTCGCCAAGTCAAGCCAAAGTTCGCAAGGCTGATCAAAAACTCAAGGAAGCAAATGTTCGAACAACCGAAGTATCGAAGAAAATTCACGTCACGAAATGGAATATCCGCCAGCTTTCCGACTGCAAGATAAAACAACCGGTAAACATGATCTCCGGCACATGACAAAACATGAACAATTTTTTTTAAGCGTGTCTGATACGGTAATACGGGTTCAACTCAGAACTGACTCAATTCAGTTTTTTATTCCATCAAAGTAATAGAAACAAAAAAGTCCAAAAGCTATAATTGTGCCAAACTGCGCGAACTCTTCTTTGACAGGCAAGACAAGACAAGACTTACACGTGCAGGAAGTCATGCCATCTCGTGGGTGAACTCGTGAAGAATCCCTGCATCTTTACCACTTTAATTTCCCAGCAAAAAAGGAATACTCGAAGAAATAGCATAAACATATGATTTCAACTACACATTCGCCTTTCGACACAGCTTGCTGCCTGGGGCTTGCTGTTTTGACGGCTTAGAGAACTGCTCATGCATTGCGTTACAAAATGTCATTCATGCAAATCGTACGACATTTGCATACGGCAGATTTGTGTTTACTCAGGTTAGAATTGACGTGTCGAATTTCTTTCAGATCGCGGAATTTTAGTTTCCTTAAGACTTCTTTGGTTTACTTCGAAGTTTTAAAATGTGATATCGACTTCAGCGTAGTGAATGGAACTATTTTTACAAACATAATGTGTTTTTCCAATTAAGATTTTTGAACAGGTGAATGTCGGTTCATTAATAATGTGACGGATGGACTGTGCTTTGCCGTTGTTCCTTATTTAAGTGAAATAAATCGAGCGAAATCTTTCGCGCCGCTAAGCGTACCGCATGTCTGGGACTCCGGAACACATAATAAACAATAACATACGCGTGCTTCGTTTGAGTCTCGTTTCTCCCTAGCCGTTAAAAAATAACATTGAAGGCGACCAGGGTCAAATTCAGAACCTAGTGAACTCTTTATCAGATAAAAAATTCTAAACCGAAGAAAAAACTTACAAGCGACCAAATAAACAACTGATTGCAAGCAACAAAGGCAGCCGATTTCGAACGTGCGTTGCACTACAAAGTGGTCTCCTTTTTACCTTCTCCGGGTTCCGGGGTTTTAAGATGTTAGCGCAAAGAAGTTCTTGTGCTTACTTGCGGTGCGGACATCTTTACCATAAAGAAGTTCTTGCGGTTTTAACTTCTAAACGCAAAGAAGTTCTTGCGGCTTGCAGTATTCAAGCGCAAGCGTCCCGCAAGTAGCCGCAAGAAGTTCCCGGCTTGCGTACGCAAAAAGAAGTTCTTGCGCGTGCATTGTTTTTGGGCTGTACTGTATGCGCATGCGTCTTATATAAGACAGTACCGCTCTTGAGTACCCGTACCACAAGCTTTACAGCACTTTGTTCGTATGTTAAGCCAACTTGCTTTCACCAAAAACCGTGTCCATTTTATAAACCGGCGGTCGCCATAGCGACGGCCGGTTAATGAGGGGCATACTTCTTCTATAGATTTCATAATCGTTTACGGTATCAAGTAATCATTGAAAATTACGGACCCGTGATTATTAACAGAAACTGAAAAAAGAAACAATGAAAACCTTGAATCCAGTTCCTTGAGGGAATGCAACCCCATCAAATCCTTTCCATAAGGCGAAATAAGAGCATCTAGGACCTGGGATCGAGTCTGTATAGTGGGGGGGGGGGGGGGGGAACAGGGAGGTTTAAACTTCCCGCTTCCTGTAATCCCGGATCCCGCTCTGTATTTGTTGGCTCCCGCCTCTTTGAATTTTTTCGATTGCAAAATATTGCGCAACGTTGCGTAATTTTTCCCTTTTTCTCCCGCTTCCCGCCACCTTGGGAATCACGCTTCTCGCCCCCTCTTCTCTCGCGTACCGTTCCCTCCCACCCCCTTTTCTCCCGGTCTCCCGCCCCTGTACCCCCCCCAAATGTATAGATAAAGTCAAGCGGACAGAGCTGAAAAATGCTGAAATAGGCCATTTCCGAGTTGCCTTGTACCTGTGTTTCAAAGCGAGTCTTGGAGCATAGCCTTCTATATGAAAATGAGGTTTCATTCACATGCAGATAGAACTCATTTTCATATGAAAGGTTTTGCACGAGGCCTCGCTTTGAAAAAGAGGCACAAAACAATTCGGAAATGTTGGGCAGCGGCGATAAAATAGAACCCATCGGCCTTTGGGATTTCGTTTTTATTGTTCACATTCATTCAAACGCAGAATTATTCAACTTTCCTTGGGCGCTCTTCTTCAGCACTTATGTGTTTCGTTTTCTGTTAATTAGGTCCTCCACGACTGCGAATGAATCGCCACGGCAAATAAGCACAAAATTGCAACGTAAGTAGATAAACCAGGTCTAGTGCTCCCCTGAGAAACACAGAAACTAGCGATCAATGCCACGGTCGGGTTCGAAAGGACCCTCTTTAATAGGCCCACAGTAAGCCATACAACTGGTCTAAAAATTGTCAATTTTTGATCAATGCACAAAGATGTGGATGAGAAAATTTAAAAGCCGTGATTATATTGTCATATGAATATAACTTCTCCTTCTTAGACGAGATTTCCTATACAAGATCATACAAGGTTTTGTATTTCTGTCCCACTGCCTTGATTACCACCCGGGAGTCCTTAACTGAGGCCTCTTTAAGGCCCGTTTGCCCATGTAATTTTCGAAGCGATTTTTGTCGCGCTCTCTAAGGCAACTTTTGCCGCAAGTTAGTGTCTATTTCTTTGCAAATCGAGTACGACGTTTACTGCAATTTCCCAAAGAACGAATGGCTCCAAGTTCACCAAGTTTCAAACATGTTCGAAATCTTGGGTATATCGCAACGACAAATCCCACAGAAATCGCCGCTAGTTTACACTTGCAATTTTTATAGCGAGGTCGAGCGCGACAAAAAATACATTGAAAGATGTGACGAAAATTATACACACACACACACACACACACACACACACACACACACATACACACACACACACACGCACGCACACACACACACACACTCACACAAAAAAAAAATCGCATGGGTTTTTTAATTTGAGTACAGGCCTGTTCTAAAACATCCTAAATATGGTATAGTGCACACTAGATTGAAGAGACTTTTACGAAGAACTCACGCAACACGAAGCCATCGTACGCGTGGAAATTAACTAACCTACTTCTGCTTTTCTCTTTAGGATTGTCGACAGCAATTCAAACTCAACACTGGCAATTTAAAATAAAAAGACACACTATATTGCAATGTAACAAAGACGTTTGATACAAAATAAATGAGGATAGGCTTAAGCAATCTTACGATTAAATGTTCAGTTACATCTAAAATGAACTTGAATTCCCTGAACTCTTAGTACAGTACCCTCTACGAGACAAACAACATACCTCCCCACCCCCATTAAAACACATGTTACATGGCCATTCAGAAGTAAAATGAGGGGCATGTTTCTTCTATAGATTTCATAATCGTTTGCGGTATCAACTAATCATTGAAAATTACGGACCCGTGATTATTAACAGAAACTGAAAAAAGAAACAATGATAACCTTGAATCCAGTTCCTTGAGGGAATGCAACCCCATCAAATCCTTTCCATAAGGCGAAATAAGAGCATCTAGGACCTGGGATCGAGTCTGTATAGTGGGGGGGGGGGGGGGGGGGGGACAGGGAGGTTTAAACTTCCCGCTTCCTGTAATCCCGGTTCCCGCTCTGTATTTGTTGGCTCCCGCCTCTTTGAATTTTTTCGATTGCAAAATATTGCGCAACGTTGCGTAATTTTTCCCTTTTTCTCCCGCTTCCCGCCACCTTGGGAATCACGCTTCTCGCCCCCTCTTCTCTCGCGTACCGTTCCCTCCCACCCCCTTTTCTCCCGGTCTCCCGCCCCTGTACCCCCTTCCCAATGTATAGATAAAGTCAAGCCGACAGAGCTGAAAAATGCTGAAATAGGCCATTTCCGAGTTGCCTTGTACCTGTGTTTCAAAGCGAGTCTTGGAGCATAGCCTTCTATATGAAAATGAGGTTTCATTCACATGCAGATAGAACTCATTTCCATATGAAAGGTTTTGTACGAGGCCTCGCTTTGAAAAAGAGGCACAGAACAATTCGGAAATGTTGGGCAGCGGCGATAAAAGTGGGTGTTCACAGTGGTGGCAATCAAAAAAGTGGGGAAAATGGAGCTGATGGTTAACGAATAATATCGGCTTTGGGTGGTTAAAATTTTCATTTTTAGACTGCTACCTTTATTCTCAAAGCCCCATTGGGGAGGTAACAATAAACTATTCTCTCTCTCTCTAAATGTGTAGTTTGAAAAAGTTATCATTCCATCTTAGTGTGAAAGGGGCGCCAAAACTTGTCCAAGCATCGAGCATCGAGTTATTCAGCTCTTCCCGTCAAACCACAACTATTTGATTATGTTAGTCCGACATGTATGACATGTATTGCCCTGGGCTTAAAGACATTACGTAGAATATCAACTGGCACTGTGTACAACTCACAATACTGAGAAATTATATCGTTCCCTCAAAGCCATAATGTTTTTCTCTCGGTCCGATCAATGTCAAATTAAGGTTAGATAATGTAAGATCTCTCCATCTGCGATTTCCTTGGTGATACTTTACTGACATTTAATTTCAACCATAAAATACAAGAAGCCATCCGTTTTGCCCCAGTGGGCACAAATTACTCCAGGAAAGCGTTTCCAGTCTATTATTTAACTTTGTACAGTACACTTGTAGATATTGTTAGAAAACCAAAGAAGATTAAAAGTAAAGGTAAATTAAAACAAAGTCTAATAGAAAGCAACTGACTTGTTGCTTAAAATGACGCCTTTTGTTCTTGTCATGGCAAGAGAGGTGAAGACACCATTTGGAGATCACGATCCGTCCCGTGATTTATTGCTGACCATTTCCTACCCACACAATCGTGCGACCTCGTTTAATTCCCTCCACTTTTCCGCTCATCTCCCGCCGCTCAGCGTCCAGGATAACAACTGCGTCCTCGGCTGTTGCAGGCGTTGCTAGGTAACGAGAGTTAGGACCGCAACCAATCACAATAGGACGCTGGGTGTGGACCCAGTCCTCCTCTAACGGCTTGCCAACGGTGGAGATAATCTTCAGTGTGTTGATGTCCCTTTGAT
The DNA here is from genome assembly GCA_964017195.1 of Siderastrea radians. Classification (NCBI taxonomy): domain Eukaryota; kingdom Metazoa; phylum Cnidaria; class Anthozoa; order Scleractinia; family Rhizangiidae; genus Siderastrea; species Siderastrea radians. Next base: position 55,081,987 of record OZ024890.1, on the reverse strand, counting down.
CGACATGTAGAACTATGATCGCGGATTGGTCTTTTGACGTCACGTATACGTCATAGCCCGCGTCACGTGGATAAAATGCTAGCTGGCTTAGAAGCAGGTTTGACTCGATCTCCTGAAACAAGAAAATCTGGCCTGTGGGGTCGATGTACTGGGTTATAATAGCGTAATAATTCAATGTTATGATGAAGCGGCCGTCAGGGGAAGGAAATGAGGAACCAAAGTTAAGTTCACTTATTGCTTCAATTTGGTTTTCTTTCAAATCCATCACCAACTGCGCTTTAGTATCGAGGTCTTTATTCGAATAGCACTGTACGAACGCAAGGTTGTGAGGTTGAGACAGGGCCAAGCCAAACGTTCCATAGCACTTGTGCTCGCTGAGGTTATAAAACTTGGAGTACTGCATTGTAGCCAGATCGATCTCGTGGAGGCCAGGTTCCATGATATGAGTGACGTAACCAAACTTTGTTTTCTCGTCCGCCAACTCACAATTTTCAGCTGCAAAGAAGCCGTGAACGGGCCGTTGGAAGCCATCATTTATTTGTGCTTTGACTGACATGTGCGGAGCCATTTTGCTTGCCCCGTTTATCACCGACAGTGTCCCGTTGTCGTCTTCATCCTCAGTTAGGACGTCGAGGGAACTGTCTCCCCAACACAACACCCACACGGCATCGAAGGACCTTTAAAACAAGAACAATAAGATAATGGCTATAGAAAGGATTAATAAATTATATGTGGATTTATGACAATTGGTTTTTTTTTTCTTCTGGTATCACAATTAGGCCAAGGGACTGCTAGCCAGACCAGCCTCTCTGTTTCATTTAACACTCAAGACATTTTTCTTTACTTCCAAGGCTTAAGGCGTATTTTTTAAAGGAAAAAGATTCAAAAGGCGCGTTGCAAGAGTTTTCGGGGCAAATTGCAGAATCCGACAGGCCTTTAACCAAAACAAACCAAGGATGAAACGAGATGAGTGAAAGATTCTAACAATGAGGTTGACAACTGACTTGAGGAAAAAGTTTCCTCCTAATTCACATATGTGATTATCATCATCATCATCATCATCATCATCATCATCATCATCATCATCATCATTATTATCAGCAGCAGCATTGTCGTCGTCGATGTTCCACTGGTTTCGCGATGCCCTAGGTTCGAGTCCCACTCATGGGTAAACTTTTTTTAAATCTTCCTTTGCTTAGTACATAGCTTTGAAGAACTTTTGTATGATTCACAAAGAGTTTAAAAGCCAACTGCACCCCTCTAAGTACAGAAACGACCATAAAATAAAAGAAGTGTTTGGTTAATTATAACCCAAATTTTCCGATTTTCCGAGGATTAAGGATTTCTCACCTGAAATATTTTAACTGATATGGATAATCATCTGTTGCAATCTCTTGAACGAACTTTTGTTCTGCAATATCCAACACTAACACTCTTCGTCCCAGAAAATCCGCTGCATATATGTATTTGAGGTTGACGCTTACCGCCCCACCCCAGTTACAGGCTCTCTGTCGACCGTTTGTACAAATGGGTGATGCTGTACCATTTATGACGTCATCCGCTCGGATGTGTTTAACAGTCGATGACGTTTCGGGATTAATGACGTAGACACCATCATTTCCGAAGACGTAGAACATGTTACCTCCTTGAACAGCTGAGAAAAAGAAACGAATAAGGTTTATCATGTGTACCTTCTTCAGTTCATGCGAAAACGGTGGTCTCATTTTTGTGTGGGAGAAAGATGAAAACCGGACTTGATAATCGGCTGGAAAGGGAGTGTAAAAAGGTAGGTACATGGGTGACACAAGGCGTATGCTTCACTTCAGTTTCTGTAGCATGAAACGTTTCGGAATGTCGCTACTCAAAGCGTCACCCAGAGCGTTTTTTTCCCCGAGCCGCGTCTCCCCATAGAGATTCAATTTTACCCTGATATAAAACTTCCTGACTAGCTCGTATGACTGATGCTTATGCTGGTCCTAAATAACCTTATTTTGGATTTTCTCTATAAGGAACTGTCAGTTCACCATCGTGACATCAGATTCGATGATGCAATTGGCAGTGCAGTCTTTGTTAGTGGACTCAGGTAGTGTGACTGAATAGTCTTGTTAGCTGTTATTACTTAACCAGAGGTGTCAGGTTAAGTCTACCCTCAATTACCTGTCACTGAAGCTTCGGTGACCAGTTCCTGGATCTTTATCTCCACTTGTTTCCGGACCACGCCCAAGTCATTTGAGGCCTCGCACGTGTACATACCATTATCTTCCGAGGAGAGCCCCTTTATAGAAAGTTCCCCGTCAGAGTGTATCGAAACACGATCATCTTCATTCAATCTCATTTGGTCCTTGAACCACGTGATCACAGGAACTGGGTAGCCACGCACTTGGCATCGGAGACTGAGGCTGGAACCAGATATCGGTTGTTCTTCACTTTTCAGAATGCTGACTTGTGGTTTCCTCGCTAGAAAGAAAAAATTGTCAAGGAAATCAAACTTTAAAAGACTTTCTTGTTTTGGGGATAATTCATCAGTCATCATCATTTCTGTTGCTGGACAAATAAGCAAGACCACAGCCGGCCCAAGTTCACATTCGTTCGTTTTCTTCTAGAAACAATTTCTAGGTCTGTTTACACCTGGAGTTTAGTGCGAACTTCGTTGCTATGAGAAGATTGAAAATCTTTCCTGAATATCAACACAAAGTCAAACGTCTCTGCAAAGCTTTTCTTAATTTGTAAAGAGAAGAAAGATTTATTTTACCAAAACTTTCTGAAAATTCGTCTTTGGAGAGAAATCCATTCTTGTCTTTATCTTCTGTTTTGAGCCATTGCATCGGATGGCAAATTTCTGTGAGTTCTTTGATGTTGGGGTACATGACGTAGTCAGTGACCAGTTTCTTCAATTCAGAACTACTGATGCCCAGATCGCGGTCCCTGTTGTACCGGAAGTACAATTCGTCAATCAGGATTTTTGACGTCACTTTCCTGCGTTGCTCCTTTTGAAAGGTTGCCAAAATCAGCTGCCTCATTTCGGATAGCTTCTCCTTAGGGCAATCTGTTGATAGAATTTTTGGTAGGGTTGGTTTGAGTTGGTTCGTAATTGTTTCGAGAAAATGACATTTTAGCAATATGTTAATTAACATCGAATAAGACGGGAATAGGCCGTTTTACAGTTGTGTTCTTAGGGACCTGCTCTTTGAGTGGGAGTGAGGCTGGAGTTGACCTTGTTTTGATAAAGACCCTCCCGCTTTTCACGTGTAAATCATGTTCTTCTCATGCTAACTGGTTTGTATTTACATATGAAAAGCAGAAGGGTTTGTATCAAAACAAGGTCAATTCCACTCAAAGGCCAGGTCACTAAGCACACAACCATAAAATGGACTATTAGCGCGCAGGAAGAGAAGTCTTTGTTGTTGTTGTTGTTGTTTCTTTTTTAGGAAAGAAATAGCGTGGAAATAGTACACCGCCAGTTTACATTCAACACACTCTTCAACTAGAGGGTCTCAGTAGGGCTATCCGTCAACCGTCAAACGGCCCCAAGTTTTCCATCTACCGTCAGTAAACTGCATTTTTTCACCGCAACCATAAAAGCTACTCCCTTCATTGAGACCTCTAGTTATGCTGTGCTATTGATAAAAAGGCCTTAGATGGGACTATGATAAAATTTTTCCTCTAGTTTGTTGCTTTAATTTTGCGTGAAGAACTTCCGCACTTTTTTGCAACCAAAAAAGGCCAAAAAGAAAGAAAAACGGGTTTGGGTTTAGAAAAGACCAGTCTTGCTTAACTGTTCATGCGTTCACGTTAATATTTATGAAGATGAGATAGGTCCAATTAGTCCTCAGTAAGTCCCCCAAGCAATGGCAAAAAATTAGAATTTTCGTGACGTGTGTGTTTTGGTGGGGAGGGGTGGGGAGGGGTAAGCTGTTGTAACGAGCGCTAATCTCGTACCCAGATTTTCCACGTATTTCAGTATGCTCAAGTGAGGTCTGGGCGCGATATTAGTAAGGAACCACTCGTTTAGTTATTTCTTGAATGTTAAAATAACGCACCATGGTTGCTTTCCTGTTTCTTCAAACATCTGAAATCCCAGTCGATGCTAATCTTTTTGCCACTTATACAAGCAGTCTTGTGCAGTTCACAGTGGTTGTCGTACAAGTGTCCATCTGTCCCGCACACTGCCTTGTGTTTTTTCTTGCACTGTGACACACAGACACACTTGTTTTTTCTACCGCCTGACTGAACCTGACATTCCCGTCCGGGGGGACAAATCCGCCAACAACCTGCAAAGTTGAAATGCTAATTTTAAATATTCCGTGGTCAGAATTACAGGAACTTTTCCATATTTGTAGATACCAGGGCCTAGCTAGCATGAGACAAGACAAGGTACTTGCCTCGTCTAGGTTTTACGCCAAAATAAAACTGTTGGAAAAATAATCGCTAAAAAGCATTTGCAATTGAGTGATAAAAGATTAATCAAAGTAAGGTGTGCGAAAAAGGCTTTGAAAAGACTCAAGTGATTTGCATTCCGGCTATCAGTTTCATTCGGGACGTAGGAGCGACAGGCTGTGTGACCCCTATCCCGTGCGCATTGCTACGTCTACAGGCAGCTGATCCAAAGAATCATGGGTTATAAAAGCCAAAACTTTTTGGCATACATTGCCTAAAAAATACATTAACTGGAACAAAATTTCGCCTCGGTATTCTGTCTTGGAAGGAATACAATTCGACATAGACAGGGTCTGCATAAATCATCAATTCATAATTTAAAATAAAAGATTACAAAGCCAGTGCTGGTCAAGACTTTCACTTTTGTGATGGCTACTAAAAGTGCCGTTTGGCTGGATCAAACGGTTTTTCACCGAGCGGAGTTTCCGTAAAAGGTCTTTCTCTAGAACATCCATGCTGGCTACTGGTGATATGACGTTTTCTCGCAGGCCACAGTGGAGTTCTACAGTTCGCAGCTGCAACTGAATTTGATAATCTTGAAGCAGCAGGGTCTTTGCATGAGTTACCAGCCATTGCTAGCGAGGGAGCAGGAAGACGGGGATGGGGGTTTACACGCCCTAATAGTGAGTATAAATAAAAAATGTTGAAAGCACTAAAAAATCTGCCGTTTTTCACTTACACGATATTGGATTTCGAAGAAAAATTCGATGAAAAAATGCTGAAAACAACATTTCAGAGGGAGTATATTGAAAATTTTTCCGGGGGAGCATGCCCCAGACCCTACTAGAAGCTCGCGCCTTTGGCGCTCGCGACACTTGCCTCGTCTGTTCTAGAAGTCTGGCTACGGCCCTGCATACAGTAGTTAGGGATTTGATAGGAACTAATATACGCAGCCAGCTGACGTTTTAGACTTTTAATTGTGTTTGCTTTCCTTTTTAACTGAGAGAGTGATCTAAAAAGCCGCGGAAGAAACGAAAGACCCCTCTTCACTGACATTTTTTTTTTTCCATCAGTAATAATTTATTGATTTTACATCGGTATAGTGGACGATGCAGGTCGAGATATTGGAAACGTTTAGTTTAAAATGCTTAACCAGAAAGCGAAAGGTACTCACGTTTCTGCTTTGTTAAATTGATCTTTCGGTCTTTTGCACCACCATGAACCTATTTTGGTTAAATAACAACAGAATTGTAAGGTTTATTGTGCAGGACTTAAACGAAGTTTAGTATTCAATATTTTCTTTATATTACAAAGGAACTGAAATACCGAAACATGGCCAGGAAAGAGAGAAAGAAAAGCAGTACGGTGCGCTTACCCCCCGGGGGGTACTCCCTATAATGGCCTATACGGGGGGGCTCGGCCCGAAAGGGGTACCTTTTTCAGGTATACAGGATAGGGATTTCACGAGCTGAAGTATACGAAAAGGGTAGGGAAATCTGTCATTTAGGTATTCAAAAGGGCCTTTAATTAAAATATTTCGAGCAGACGCACCTTATGACTGTATCGTTTTAATTTATTAAACGCTACACTAAAACGACAAGGAGACTTCCTTCCAAGGGTTTAGAAAAGGGATGCAGTGTTCTTAAGGAGGTATGTGAAAGGGGTACCATTTTTCAATGGAAGGTATACGAAAGGGGTACCTTTGCTGTCAAAAATGGTATATAAAAGGGTAAGGGGCTGGACCTCGGGGCGGAGCCTCCCCGTATAAAACTTTGTTGAGTTCCCCCCCCCCCCCCCCCGGGGCGCTTTCAGTATCAGTGTTTCGATGTATGCAAAACATATGGCATCGCGGCGCAATTCTCTTTACGTTTTCTATCTCGTAAAGAAAATGGTTTCTTTACGGCTTCTGGTTTCCACGATCAGTGCAAAGACGCAACAACTCAACACAAATATTGGCCGACTTGCCAAAAAGCTTGCATTTGTCAACTGCATGAGTTGATAAGTTAAAGTGGGCACTGCAAATTCCAACACTGACGTTTCTAGCGTTGGCCCTTCGTTAGAGGGGCTGATTTTCGAAACATCAGCTATTGAATTTTTGGGGGGGTAGCCAATTAACCTTATCAACTCAGCTGTTAAATATAAAATTTTGTGTTTAAGTTCCCACCGACGCGGCACTACAATTTCTTAAAAAACTAACTCCTTTATCCTTTTTGCATATGACTACATTTGTAGATTTCCTCAAAAATATACTTTCATCACAGGAAGAAGAGTAGCTATGGTAAACATAAATTTTTCTAATGAAATACTTAAATATTCTGCGTATTTCAATTCTTTCAATGTCCTTTCAATTCTCAAATGTTATACATAATTCATATGTAGAGCGGGAGTAAATTACTAATATGCAAATTTCCACAACTGACTTCTGATAAACCCGGAATGTTTTTAGCAATCGCACACAAAATACCCTGTCACGATCGAACAATCTTTCTTCGTATTCAATATTCAATATTCAATATGTCGTCTTTCGGTTTTGCTTTTTGTATTAAACAAATAAAAGCAACTAACAAAACCCGAACAAGGCAAATTCTTAAACCCCTGTTGAGAGTTTGATTCACTGACCGTTGTCGGCCCTTGCAAATGATTTATAGGTGAAATCATAAACAATTGATAAGCAATTAATTTACTAGGCCAAGTTTATACTTACGAAGTGTTATTTTAGAAAATCGAAAGTACTTTTAGAGAAAAAAAACTATGTGAGAATTTGCTTGAACTAAGATTGATAGTTTATGAAGTTTCATATACTTCCTAGTCAGTTGAAACATTGACACCTCAGTTTGCATAACAATACAGCTTGCTACCTCGATACGACAGCAGTTGTACCGTGTTTTAAGCTGTTTCTTGTTCTTTTGAAAGGAAAGAACTGGTCATTTCAAAAAATGCTGAAATCCACAATACGAACTGCAAAGAGCTTCTAGGTAAAGTTATAGAATTATGAAAATCTAAGAAAGCAGATATATTATGCGCGCAAACACAGAATACTTAGCGGAAAATCGCCTAAAGAACGAATTCTTGATCACTACTGTGAGACTTACCACTGAGTGAAGAAGAAGAACTGTTACAATGGCTAGTAAAGTCACTGTTGAATACTTCATCGTGAATTGTGTTTATAGAAAAGAGAGTACTAGGCACAGCCAGACGAATTGCGCGTGCTACGCGCAACGCTCGCTTTACGAGAACGCCGGAATGTAGCCTTAAATTGAGAAACAAATCTTTGGTTGGCTTGTACGGCACACGAATGCCAATATTGTTGATTATACCAGTTGTTAAGCTGGATTCATTTGTCAGTAGTAACAAAATATCAACCGAGTTCGAGAGCAGGTCTCGGAATCAAAACCAGCTAAGTCAAGCGCGCTGAAGTTGTTTGCGCGTGACTTGCATGTAATGACATTTGGATGAATTTTTAAGGCCTTTTTGCATAATGTTTAAGCAATTAAACCTAGGTGGGTGACACCCATCATGTGTTCAAAAGACTGTAGACAAAACAAATGTAAGTGGCTTCTCATATCAGACATAGCAGCCAATAACAGAAAAGAACGGATAGTTTTTAATATCGCACTATTTTGTACTGAGTGAGGAGGTTTTTGCGTTAATATGTTCCTTGTTAATAAACTGGCGGAAATTTTGATCGGAGAGAGACTGGTTTGTTATTCGCCACCCAAGTACAGCCAATAAATTGACGTATTTTCCCAAGCTTTTTTTCCTTTGTGCACTGGGCAATACGAAACCACAAGAGAAAACCACTTTGAAACCGCATTCAGAAATATTTCGAGTGGTAAAAGAGACTACCTAACTGCCGGATTACTTTCGTCGAAAAAATAGAATGAGAACAATTCATTTTCAAGCTACTACAAAAGGCAAGAGAAAAATATCTGAAGATTTCGAATACAGCGCGTTACAGTTTAAGACTCATTGACAGGAGCCATAATCTGCAAAGACTGTAAAAAACGTGGAGTTAAAAAACAAAAACCTGACCGTTTACTTTTCAAAAGTTCCTGTCACACTGTGTAATTTTCGTCGTTCGCTGTACTTTCAGCATATTTTATTTTGTTTTTTCTAGCCGCTGCGCTTTCTTGATTTTCAATATTAGTGGTGAATGTATATTTTGGCTCCGATCCAGGGCCGTGCGTTCTCTGCGATGCTCAGAAGACCCTGGTAGCGGGGAGACGCGCGAGACGAGGCTATCACGCGTGTCTAACGTGTCGGCTAGGGTAATCGTTCTCGTCGCGAGCTTGGAAAATGATGCAGGGGAAGATTATTTTTTCGTTGTTCGTCATTTCTCTGGTCTTCAGCCAAGTCAGTGCTAGAAGGGACGATAAAGAGAATCCATTTCGAATGAAGAAACTTAACATGATTTGGCAGAAAGCACAAAACAAGATGTCCGAGCGAAAGCTCAGCGACTTTCGTCGCTTACTCGAGCTGCAAGACCGGGCGGAAATAAAGTGGAAAGAGATGAAAGCCTCCGGTGGCGATCAAGACGGAGAAATGGAAGCGACGCTAAGACGCAAATTTTCTCGTTTGCTCGAACAGTTTGGCCTGGATAAGCATGTAAGTGAAGAAGGGAACGTTATCAAAGACAACACCGCGGGACATGGAATGGCTGCCGATAAACGCTTGGATGAACTTTGGGAATCTGCTCAAAAACAAGGTTGGTGCTTACTTAGAGGACTTTAAAGATGATAGATAGATAGATGGATAGTTTATTAAAATTACATCGCAGCCACCAGGCTGAATTACGTAATTATTTACGTCGAGATCTAAGTTTCTTTAAAGATGGATAGATCTTCGAGATCTATTAAGCTTAAGTTTCTTTAAAGATGGATAGATCTTAGAGAGGATCTAAGTTTCTTTAAGTCCGACTTTTCGTTTTGTTTTTGGAAAGATGGAATAAGATATAGTTTGTAGGGTCTGACGGATTATGTCTGCAGCCTCCCACGTAGACATTTTTAGGGTAGGATTTATGTTGTAGTTCAGTTTTATCTTTGTTTCGATTTTTATTTTCCTTTGTTTAAAGCTCATACCCATACATTACCATACACAAAAACAAAGGAAAATAAAAATTGAACCTAGAATAAAATTGAACCACAACATTTAAGCTTATATGTTGGCATAATTTCGAGCAGAAGACCATATCTTGAGCATCAGGCAAAATGCCGGTATAATACTCATATTTTGCTGCATAATCCTGTTATGCTGCAGTTCTAAAAACCTTTGAATTGCCAAAATAACTGTATGCTAATTTTTTCCAGTAACTAGAAGTAAAAAGTTGATAAAGATGCAGGAATTTTAGCAACTGAACACTCTGGCTTGTACTCAAATTAGTCGGAGGCTTGGTTATTACCTGTTAGTTTCTGACGGTTGTATCTTACATTTCTTTTCATTATAAAGTGAAAGATGGTGTATGAATGTTCATCAATAGGTGCGGGATGGTAAAGCATCATTTTAGTCTGGCATAGCCTGAGCATAAAAACCTCCAGCTGAGCAAGGGGCCATCAACATATTCACAAGTTCCCCGCTTAACGTCCACTGGACGCTTTTTAGGGGATTAGGGAGAGTCAAGATTTGGACGTTAGAGTGGGAAATCTAGGACAAAACCAAAATAATGTGTTAAAACAAACACATTCTACTCATGTTGATTACAGAACATGAAGAGAAAAACATACTTCAGTAGTGAATGAGAACAAACTCGATGCTGCTGTGATCTACGTAGTTTGTCACTCACAACAAAAACGGCACAGAAGTAGTATGCGTTCGCTAGATTTTACAAAACTAACAGATGTGTTCTGTCTGGATATGAAAGCAACAGTGGTTAATGTAAAAAGTTCCAACCAAATTTCAAACCTTCCCAATCACTAAAGCCTTTCACTGTCTTTTCAATGCGGAATTCATTCCAGTTACAATACAACTGCATCTTCTTCTCACGGGTATAAATTTCATGGTAGTTTTTGGCTCTAGAGAAACATGGGAGTGCGAAATTCCATGTGGACGTTAAGGAGGAGGGGGGAGGGGCTCTGACCTAAACGTCCAATGGACGTTAAGCGGGGAACTTATGAATATGTTGACGGTCCCTAAAACTTTGAGCATAATACTCTGGTTTCCTGTGCGGTGCCTGCAAACATAATACTCGATTTTAATAAATACATGTACACTATACGTGTCAGATGGCGTGCGGTGGGGGAGGTGGGAGAAGTTGATTGGATGGTGGTAATCAGAAATGCTCCTCCCTTTTGTTATCTGGTTACACAAAGGGGGCATTTTTGGCTGTCAATCAATAGCCCTGTAAATCTCTCCCTGTAATTTCCATCATTTTAGCATTTTAGCAGGAGGGGGGGGGAGGGGGGTATTTTTGGAGCCTGAGGAAAGGGGGAAGTGTCCATGCTCACCCCAGGCCCCCTCTTCTACCTCTTTCACACACTGTTCCACAGGCTACTGGTCATCACTACAGAAAAACAAAAACAAAAATAAGTTCAATTCTCCTGTACAAAAGGTTGATGAATATTACTCTGGAGAATGTTATAATATATATTATATAAATTTATAATTTATCTCCCTGAAAACTATAATGTCACATTTGCTTTCTCTCGTAACAGGAAAATTTAGCCCTGAGGAGCTCAATGATCTTGAAACTGAATTTAATCACCACAAAGAGAAACTGAAGGAGTACAAACATCTTGTAGATATTTTAAAGGACCAGGATGGCATCTCAGAAAACTCTGTTTTCTCCCACGCAAAGATGAATGAACATGAACTAGAGAAACTGCATGATAAGCTTCAGGACACCCACGACACGCTGAGTAAAAACTATGGTAGATTGAAGGAGAAAGTAACTGGTGAGAAAGAGGGGAAATTATTCCGGGATCCTCGTGTAAATGAATTATGGCAGCGAGCCCAAGATGGGCAATTTAGTGAAGAGGAACTGGAGTCTATCAAGGTAAGACAGTTGACATCTTGAACTTGTAGCAACCAGCGTCCCCTGCTGTTTCCCACAAATCCCAAATTTTGAAACTTCAGGGACCTACCCCCACTTCCACACTGCCTACCATTTTTCTTGGTTTTTCCAAGGAGAGGAAAGATGACCTGGAGCAACTTTTCCTGTCTAAGTAAATGGCAAAGCTCAAGATTGTTAACCCTGTTTAGCCTTGGGGGGGGGGGGGCACATGGTGCCCGCGCTGACTTTAATGAATTATAATCTTTAAACGGCTTCACGAATAATCACCAAATCTCGTGACTTTTCCCGAAATTTATCAGAGAAAATTTTCCTGTGGCAATGACGTGTCTATGATGTTTGACGTTTCCATAGCAACCGTCTACTCAGGAGGTGTTTCTATTATCTCCTGTCTTTTTTCAGTCTTTGTTTTCAGTTTTTTCCCCTTCGTTTTGTAAGAAGAAGATAACCATTTATTTTTTTGTGCTTGTTTTCATTAAGTATGTTTCTTAGAACAAATTCATATATTTTTCGATGTCATCATTGTCAACTGTATGACTGCATGCTCGGGATTCAAGATCGCGGCTCAAAATTCAAAATGACTGCTTTGTGATGTCATTGTGATGTCATGAAACGTCATAATCGAAACGTCATAAACCCAATCTGTTAAGCTAATGAAAAAATGTGCCAAGTTTCATCACAAGAGCGTGAATCCTTTTCAAGATCTATAGGGGGGGCGCTCAGAAACTCAAAAAAAGCCCAGGCAAAATAGGGTTAAAACACTGCCTTGCTTTTCAACAGTTTGGAGGCTTTGTGGGTACGTTATTCCAACTAAGTTGAAGTTAAAGTGATTGCTATCAGTAAATCAACAATTTCAGGGTCAGGGAATTAAGCAACATTTTAAAAATGATCATGGATAGGGCGATGTTATATTTTTGTCAAATTTAGAACACCTATAGAATCCAGGTTATCTGGTCCTGGGTCTTTATAGCAAAACACCTCTGTAGTCCAAGAGGTATGTGTGTGATGATGCAATTTTGCAAAACAACCATCAGAGTGCCTCTGATGAAATACCGTAAACTGCCGCTTATAAGCCCCCCCCCCCCCCGGTTATAAGCCCATCTACCTGTCAACAAAAAATACATCCGGTTATAAGCCCCCCTCTAGTTTTTCTTGTTTCCTTAATATTAAGCACTCTCACAGAACACTGCAAAGATGAAGTCTCTGAGCTTCTGTCTTGTTACATGTACATTCCGGTTACGTTGACTTCGTGTTGTTACAGTTTTGATTTTGTTCTGTGTTAAAATTGAAATGAATTCAATATATTATGACATTTCAAAGGTTAATTAAACCTGGTAAATTAAAAATGTATTTCGATCAACACTGCTGTGGCTCATTTCGAAATATATATTTTTTTATTTTGCTTATAAGCCCCCCAGATATAAGCCCCTCCGTTTATAAGCCCACCCATAACCCCTTACAAAGTTGTCTAAGCCCAGGGCTTATAAGCAGCACTTTACGGTAACTTTGTAAAAAAATTAACACAAATTCCTTAAAAAATACATTTACAAGTTCCATTTTCCTTAGCACTGTACCTTCAGGCTGGAAACAGTGAACACAAGTTCTAATCTGCTTATCTTAGACATGTAACATTGTAGTTGTTAATTAATTCTATTTAGAATGAGCTGCAACACTTTGATCACAAGATAATGAAGCACAAGCATTTTGTGGAGGAAGTGGAAGACTCCCAGCAGCTTCTCAATGAAGGCCACCATCATCTGAAAGATAAACATGAAACACTGGTGAAGAAGGCAAAGGAACATGGCCGATGGGTAAGAACTTTTACTGGAAATCAATTAAGAGAGGATTTGACCAACAGGAGGGCTCCATTAGGGCCACAATCACTCTTTAAAACCAATTCTTGTGAAATTGTAGGGACTTGTGCGATATCATAAAACTTGCAGTGTGATTTGGTTATGCCCGTCGGCACAATTGTGACTGTCCAGGATAAGTGTACAACCCTTAAAATCACAGCCTGCTTTTATACTGTGAATGTAGCTTTGACCCTTCTTAATAGTGTCTAATATTTTTCTCTTTGATACACAGGTAAAGAAAATGCATTCAACTTTGATGGAAAGAGTGACAAGGAATGAGCTGTAGTGTTATTCGTTTGCTATTATTGCTATTTTTATTTGTATTATTGTTATGCGCGGGTGAGCATTTCCGTATGGAACCCGCACAATACAAGGAAGGACACATGAAGGAAGTTAGCACACACAAATTGTCTATAGTAAAGAAAATAGAAAGCACATAATTGAAGGCAAATAGTAAACTGCTACTATGTATATGTAGCTGCATACTGCTAATTACTTTGACCCTTTCAGCCATAACAGTGATGAAAATGAAATTTCTCTTTACATTACCACTACTTGTTCAAACATTCAAGTGATGAGAGTAAAGTTAGTGATCACCAAGAATATTGATATTTAGATAAATTCTCCCTACTAGTTCCATAAGAAATGTGTGGAGAACAGTGAGGAGGATATACAATTTTATATCAGGGCTTAAATTAAAGGGTTAAGGGTAAATCACAAACCACAAGACTTGGTTATTAGGCTATGTTTACACAGAACTGGTAGAAGTCTTGTATTGGTCGAAGCTGTCCAGGTGGGACACAGTAACAGTATTAAATTTTGCGATTTTAATCTTCGCGTGTCCTATATTACGTGAGTATTAAATTTCGCGATTTTAAAATCGCAAAATTAAGGGAGAATAAGAAGACCATTACACGCAGAGAATAGCAGTATAGGACAGCCATTTTCCCTGAAAGTGCTGAATATGTCCAAGATAGGTGTTACAGATAACAGGGTCCCATGTAAACAATGGCGCTAAAGGACAAAAAAATTACTGTCAGTAACATGATCCAAACTGATGCAGCAGTACTGTGTCACCATAGCCTCAATTATTTGGCTGGATCTTACTTAGAAACATGCACAGTTCCCAGACCCAAGCTGTTACTGCATCTAATCCCTTGTAAAGGTACTGCGGGCATGAAATTCAAAACTTAGCTGTTAAGTGTTTCTACATTTTTATTTAAGCCACTGTGCACAATTTTTATATTTAAAATAATGTAATTAGTACAAAGTAGTCAATTCCTAGGTCTTTGCATAAGATTTAAATGCATTTCAGTGTACATTTAGCTGTCAATAATTGACAGAAAATTATTTTCTATTGATATTTATAAGGAATTTGAACTCAAAATAGCTTATAAAAGCTGGTAGAAATATTTATTAGAGTAGTTTTGATAATGTGAGGCAGGGTATTCCTGATAGTAACTGATATCAAGGGAGATTACTGCACAGGTTTCTGTTAATAGTTGATTTGCCAAAGGGTCTCTGTTGATAGTTGATTTGCCAAAGGGTTTTTTAGAGCCCTGGAGACCCAAAATTTTTGACGTGGAGCTCAGAGCCTGGAGCCTTTCTCCACATAGATGCCAGCCAAAAATGCTGATTGTGATCAAATGGAGCCCTAGAGCCCCAATTTTCCGTCTTGCAGCCCTGCATTTTTTGGCCTGAAGCCCTGGAACCCTAGAGCCCTTTGGGACCCTGATCTGTAAAGACACCTGGGGCCGGCTTCACGAAGTCCTGATAACATTGTGCGCGATGTTTACATTTAAGACTCAAATTTTGTTGGTTTTAAAAGCTGAGCAGTAAAATTCTAAGTTGATAAAACAAGTCTGGCTGATATGTGGGCTAACAACTACACTAAAGTACTATAGATTTTGATTTTAAAATACAGCTCTGGAACCAAAAAGTTAGCGGGACTTTCAAGAAACAGGCCCCTGATTTGCTCTTTGCTTCCATGCTGAACGCAGAGAAGACTCTAAAGCTGGGACACTGTATTAGTTATGGCTGGCAGACGTTGCTTAGTTGAAAGTTTGTTTTGCTAGCTGTTTTGCTTTAAGTGGTTGAACAAAAATGTATTGTTTATTCCGTTAACACAAAACTATTAGTGAGTTGTAGGCAGTTACAGATGGCTTAATGTCTGACATGTAGAATGCATACATGTTTACTTGGTGTGTATAGACACTCCCTTGATGCTAAATGTGAACCGATGTTCTGCATGAAAAGCTGTAGATAAATAATAGCTTTCCTAATAAAAGACGTTTTGCACAAAAACTTGCATCTTTGTTGCACTTTTCAATGTGTAATGTTGAGTTTATTTTTTATCGTGACTTTAGAGTCTGAGGATTTGGTATTTGAGCAGAAGTCTCAAAGTTTAAGTTGATTGTTTTAAAAGTTAAAAATTTAAAAAAAGAAGAAAAAGAGATGTTTTGATACACTTTGTCCTTAGCCCCTTTGCCTTCTTTTTATGACCGCAATGTTAGCCTGTCAATGTGTTTCTAGTGGGGAGCATGATGGGAAAATTGGCAAGTATGGCAAGCGAAGCTCATACTGACCCTTCTTTTGACCTGCCCCGGCCTCCCAGCTATAACTCAGTAATTTCCAGGAGGGCCTATCAAAAGGCAACACCAAAACTCAGTTGCATACAAAGGTCGACAATACTGGGCTTGAGATGTGACTCTCACAAACAGGACTCTAATCCCATAATTAAGCACCTCCCCCGCCACCTCCACCATTTATTATAAGTGAAATTTCAGCGAAAACATGGCCTGTGAACAGGCTCCTATCTAACGATGGGTACCCAGGCTAAAATGGCGTGGTTAAAGCCTTTTAAAACAATCTTAACATGAGTGGGGAACTCCGGCCTCTGCTCGCAGGGTAGGAACTCCTACATTAGTATGCTAAAGAGTAATGTATATCAAAATGCCAACAGTGTCTTTCACCAAATGTTTGTTTAATCTGAATAAATTATATAAGATATAAAATACATCATATATTTGATAGCCCAAAAATAATCAAGGGTTCTTTGTCCACTTAGAATTCCCACAATTTCATGTATTTTACTAATGAATAACCATTTTTTTATTTTCTAACCCCTGCCCCCCATCCTCTTTGGGGATATTTACAACAGAGACATTTTTTCTTGTATCACTAACAAAATAAAGTTGATACCAGTAAATAAATTGTTCCATTATGTTCTATTGTACATTATGGAACATTTTCTTTTGCTTTGAATATTCTGTATGTCTTTTTACTTGTTTGCATTCTGGTTGTTGAAAACTAGAATATCACTAATTCCTAGATAATAGTCCACTCTCTACACAAATGTGAGACGAGAGAAGACCATCATAATTACCCCCATCGAAGCGATTCACCCAATGTCCCTTCTGTATGCCCCATTTAAACAACAGAGTTCTTCTGTCAAAGGCACTATCGTGTGATATATTGCCCGAGGAAATTTGATGTTCAAATTTGTTTGTACTATAATGTCTAATAGAGCACCTGTAAACCTTACAAGCTACAGGGTAATAAAATACCAGTGTACAGTTTGACAAATTTGCAACAAATGGACCGTAAAAAAGTACTAGACATTTAACTGGAAAATCGGCAGTTACATGGCAAACTACTTACTGCCAAAGAGGCATTTAAAAATCATGAGAGGATATTATTGTTCAATTTACTAGTTATAATAAGCAATCTCATGGTTCAATAAGTCTGCATGTAACAGCAAAAAAATATAACCAGTCTACTTAACCCACAAAACTATATTATTTTCAGTGGTTGATAATTTAGATACGAAATATATTCTCAGGTATATAAACTTAATTTTCATATTTTTTGCTAAGAACCAAACTTGATCACACTGAACCGAGATTGAGGCAAGTTGACTGCAAGGAGCATGTGAAGTGGTTCTTAAAACAGATAACTCCTCTGTCTTGTCTATTACAGTGCTGCATGCTGATAATACAATTTCCATGCGCACAAAGTTCAAAATTAGCTTTTAGCATTGTTTTGGCATCTTTTTGACAATGTTGTCATGGCTTCAGTGTAGAGCACCCAATTGAGATGATAGAACTGTGAGAGGCGGGGCTGTCAAGTTTCAAGTTTGCACTGGTGACTCCTTCTCCTCTCATTGATGGATTTGATTGGTCCGTTGCAATGAAAGCCAACAAAAAGTTGTCCGATGTCTGTCAAATAGATACCAAAACATGGACAAAACCTGATCAGAAACTTTGTGCAAGTGATAACAGTACAACGAAAGTCACAGTAACGAGTTAACAGTCAGGTGTCTCAAGGCAGATTTTTGATAACTGGTGAACCATGGGGCAAACAGATGCTGTTCTGCATAAAACATAGTCACAGCCAGTATGAATAATGCCCCTTTCCTTCCCTCCCTCCTTTCCAAATGGGTGGGATTGGAGCTCATTCCTTGATGTCGTATTGCCTTGTTCAGACCCACTGCCTGACTCTACGATGATCTTCATTCAGACAACGTTTCATTAAATGGCTCCTTATTTCCTCTGTTCTCAATTTTGCCACTTTGCTTACTGCACAACTGTGGCCAAAAGTAAAATTGGGGCACTCATCCAATCAGGTACAGACAAGGGAACCGTGCCCTGCTCACAAAAATTTACATTCATATATACCATTCCAGGCAACCAAGTCTGAAAGTAAACTCATTAAGATTGTGCAGTTCCAGAAAATTTCTATACCCACCCCACAGATGGTTATTGGAAATTCTGAGGGGGTGGGGGTCTCAAAAGCCAAAGTTTTCAAAGGAAGGTATGAAGCTAATCTAGAGTTTTCAGAGGGGTGGGAGGGTTCAAACCAATTTTTTGCAACAATACATTATAACATTCCAGAGACTACATTACTCTAGCACTGCACTGAACAATATCATCAAGTCATATCATCAGGCACCAGTGCCTTTTTAGGCTATCTACTTGGCTTTCTTGATGTTAAACACAAAAATTCCACTAAGAACAAAGTAGACAGATGTAACAAGAAAGAGAATGATGTAGCCAAGGCCAATATCACATCTCAGTCTTTCAAACATATCCAATATGACACCTCCAGTGGGCGTGGCTATAGCTTGCGGCAAGACAAGGGCCTGAGGAAAATAATAGTAACTATAGTAAATATTTCGTACCTAGGGTCATATACATGTTATGTGATGAGTCTGTTCATGAAATCTTAACATATGATCATTAAAAGACAGCTACCACGCAGTACTTTATTTAGGTAAACTCGCATTAAACGTTGTTTAGAACAACTGTAACATTTCAAAGTGGGTTTAACGGATGGAGCTGGGCAACTTCCTGTGTAAGATTACGTACAATTAAAGAAATCAGGAAACATCAACTAAGAAGGTAAAGGTAAAGGTAAAGTCGCACACGAGCCAAGGAGGCCCACACGGCCGGAGCTTATCATGGTTACTGTAGCATGAAGCAACTCCCCCCCCCCTGGATAGGATGCTAGTCCATTGCAGGGTTCTACCCCCAGCAGTATGTCGCCAGTACCCATTTTTACACCTGAGTGGAGAGAGACAATGTGGGGTTAAGTTTCTTGTCTAAGGACACAACACGATGGTAGCGACTGGGTGTCGAACCACTAGAAAAATGTAACCTGTGAGAGAAAAAAGCATAAATACTGTAACTCTTGCACTTACCTGGTGCCAGACTGCCAGATCCTTTGCTTTTTCTCTGTCATTAGGAAGTACATCCATCACAAGAGCAAAGTCCACTGCGCAGTAAGCTCCAAACCCCACCCCTGACAGGAAAGAGCATATCAAAAGTCATGTATTTAAACACATTAATGCAGTAAGCTCCAAAACCCACCCCTGACAGGAAAGAGCACAACAGAAGTCACGCATTAACACAGCAATACATAAGCTCCAAACCCCACCCCTGATAGGAAAGAGCATAACAGAAACCATACATTAACACAGCAATGCATAAGCTCCAACCCCACCCCCGACAGGAAAGAATGTAACAGAAGTCACGTATTTAGACAACAATGCAATAAGCTCCAAGCCCCACCCATGGATTGGGTAATGGGGGGTCACCATTAGTTTGTGAGCTTGGGTCATCAGCAAGCCAATATTGCAGGCTAGAAAAGGGGGAAGGGGGGAGGGGGGGGGGGTTGTGATCTCATTTCACACACATTTTTTTTCCACCAAATTTATGTCACATATACCAGTACTTTTAATGTACCAAAAGACAATTCATGTATCATATTCATTCCTTATCTTCATCACTTTCCTCGTAACTTACTTTCACATTTGGCTCCAATCAAGTGTCTCGCATAAATCCTTTGCTATCCTCTTATTAGGATAATAATAATAATAATAATAATAATAATAATTTAGCAGGGAGCCCACTTCACTAATAGGTGCTCTTCAGTGGGGCCCTGCACATACTTAGAGAAATTAATTAAAAAAAACTTACTACAAAAGATTAAAAACTAATTACAATTGATTAAAAAGTGAAAGCTAGTTTAAAATAAAACAACACCAATTATAAAATTTATAAAAACTATTTAAAAGTTAAGTTTGAGCTTAGATTTAAAATGAGATAAAAAAGAAGTGATGCGTGTGTCCTGACTTAAAGAGTTCCAATCCACGACACTCTGATAAATAAAACGTTGTTTGCCCCAGTTTGTTCTAACAAAAGGTAGGTGAAAATCGTCTCTAGCAAGCATCATGCAACAGTTGTATGACAACCGAAATAACAATATGTAGGAGACTCTAAACAGGTGTCTACATAATTTTATAGTGTTTTTTTATTTTTATAGTGGAATTGTCCAGATTAACAGTCTAAAAGCGCGCGCTAAGTAGTTATTAATCGCAAAGAGTGGTACTTTGTAGTTGTTAATCGTAAAAGCACGTCACTTGCGATTAATAACTATGTCAAACATAGTTAATAATCGTAAAGACCATAATTAATAACTACGTTTGACAGTAGTTACAGTTAATAATCGTGAAAGGCACGATTATCGATCGCCTCTGGCAGACATTATAGTTATTAATCGTAACTTGCCCATTTCTGTAGTGAAGTCATCTCAGAAGTAAACTTAGCTTGACCGGCCGCCATTACGAAAATGAAAACTACCTCAAAGAGCACTTTCCACGGGCCTTGCTGTAACATAAATATATCACAGTTGAATTCTCCAGGGGTCAAAATTTCCACTGACCTTTACTTTTTTTTAATGTTCATTTTTGCGAACGATATATTCCTTGGTTTTCTTTTTCAGCGGACAACAACGCGAGAGGCGATTATAGGGCCCGACTAACAGTGACAGCGCGGCAGCGCAACCGGTTTTTAAAGTCTTAGAGCTATGCTCTGCTTAATTTAAGTTTTATAATTTGAAGCAGACAAACGACAAATATCTATATATCGAATGCACTTGGTTCGGCGAATTTGCTCATTCGAAGTTGTTTTGGCCAAGACTTGATTGAACGTCAGGAAATCAACAACACGGTGAATCATGCCGCCACTCAGTTCAGTGGGAAGATCTACTCGCCGAGCCGTTAATCTGCGGTGTTGGCTGTATTCTAGTTATTACTGGAAAAAGTTAATTTAAAAGAAGCTAGCTTATTGAGAAGGGCATTTTTTCTCGCTTCGGAGAGCTGATACGAAAAACTGTCTGCACTGTCGATTTATTTTCATCCACGAGCGAAAGACGGCAAAATGCGAAAATACTGCTGCATGAAAAGAAAAGGCTTGCCACGAAAGTGGGATGTACTGATTCGAAGGACATTCAACGGGGCCGAGGAACAGAAAACCTTCATAAACCTCTAAGGGTAACTCTAACTTATAAATCTTGCTACGATAACATTGCATTTCAGCCTTTTCCGAAAATAAAGTCATTGTTGCGGCCCGGCGCAATCTCAAATCAGACGCCATAAAATTTCAATATTGCGTTGGCAAAAACGTTCCCGGAATTTTATCGTATTTTGAAAACTACACTTACAGCCGGGAAAACAATAAAATTATTGTTGGAGCAAACGTTAAAATGAACTATATAGTGACTGGTTAAATACGGGTCGTTTACAAAAGTTTAGAGTGTAGGTTGAAACCTGAAACCTGAACCCGAGAGCACGTTCAAATTCTAATCACTTACAAATGCTGTCTATAAAAAAAATTCAATTCCAGCAAAGAGAACGATTAAAAAAAATTCAAAACGGAACTTACAATGGAAGGCATAACTTATTGTCATGATGTAACCTGTATACAAGTTTAAGTAACATTTTCAGCGAAAACTCGAATGAAAACCTTGAGTATGCAAATAAAGATCGCTTCACGCTTCATCGGGCAAAATCTTTCACGGCATAAAGATGATTCGCCGAGTTTCTGCATTGCTTTGCAAAAAATATATATACTCTTTCAGTCGAGAAATAAACTAGTGAACCGTTTTCAAAACCAATTTCCCTTGACCAAAAAAAAAACAAAACATTTTATAACAAAAGGATTAAAATCTTTTGCACGAAGAGTGCTACAATGCAATGATGTGGATCGCCGGGTGTAACGCATTCTCTCTCTTCGTCGAGTTCAGCCGCTACGAATTTCGTGAAGTTTCAGTAAAAGCAAAAGGTCTATTTTCAGGTTAAAATTAAATCTCTGAAACAGCAAACCTCAACTTGCATTGTCGTTTTAAAAATATGTTCTATTTCCAAATCTTCAAACCTTCTAGTCACTAAATTTTAAGTTAGTGCGCTTCACGCAGGATTCGAATCTTCGTGTTCTTTTCGGGTTATTTGTTTGTCTTTTCCAGTGTTCCTCAGAGTTCTACTGGCGTGAGTTTTGTTTCTTCAGAGACCTTTCCAGCTAGTCACACAGCTTTAAAAAACTATTAAACCTCAAAGGCTCGACATTGCTCGGCTCTTGCCTTTCAATGAGACATCAAACAAACGGGGTTTTAGCGCCAAATTGGTGTTTACGCGGGAAAATCGGACTGCAAATAAATAAACTTAATGTGTTACACGAGAAAACAAAACAAAGTGGTAGTTTGAGATCTGTTTAATATAAAACACAATTTATCCGGCATACACTTGAGCCAGTAAATATCCAGATGCGGGAATCAAGTTGAAAGAAAAATGGCTTACCTTTAAGCTTTCACAAGTGCGACAGAAGCAGCAACCGTGTCCATTTCAGGCAAATTTAAAAGGTGTCAAAATCATCTCTGAAGGCTTGTCCTTTAAATTTGTATTTCTTTCAGCTGTTGTCACAGCTATTAACGTTTTCAATTCTAGCGACTGCGCTTCGCAAATTGCGCAATTCTTCAGCCTTTCACGAAAAAAACATTTCCAGCAGTCCTTCGGTTCTTGCAAATATAGTCGGCTGATCATGGTCATCCACTGTGGATTTGACGCTGAGAAGTGTTTTCATCGCAAGTTCCTGAAATAACTCAATAGTGAAGTTCAGCATACCGAATGTTTTTCTCACTGTCTGATGTAAACTTGCTCTTTACAACGCTTCATTATAGCAAGTGTTCAATGGCAGATTTTTGTCTAAAAATCGGCAAAACTTACAAGATCACATTTGGTAATGACTGCATAATATTGTTAAGTGGTCCTCGATCCATGAATTGATTCCAACTTGTCACCTCTTTTCCTTTCAAAGCAGTGTCGGCGAAAAATGAGATTTTCAGTAATCGGCACATGGTCCACATGGAATTAGAGTTCAAAACTGCGCTCAGATTCTCAGGCGGTCAGTTTCCCTAGAGCCCGTCCAAGTGCGTCTGTTCTAACCAATTACAGAACTTCCTGTCAAATCATGTCCAATCACAGAGCTGAATTTAATTGACTGCACGGTAAACTTTGCACATCACGTGCGCTGAATGGACCACGCGATACACGAACATAGGCTTACGATATGTAAACTGAGTTATAACGGCCTAAGTGACCTGTAAATGTGCGAAGGTCGCATTCACGATTAATAATTACGAATGTCACCTTTATTCGTGACCTGTAAATGCGCGTAGATCGCATTCACGATTAATAATTACGAAAGTCACCTTATCAAGGTATAACGGCCTAGGTGACCTGTAAATGCGCGTAGGTCGCATTCATGATTAATAATTACGAATGTCACCTTATCGAGTTATAACGGCCTAGGTGACCTGTAAATGCGCCTAGGTCGCATTCACGATTAATAATTACGAATGCCACCTTATCCAGTTACAACAGCCAATCAAACCTGTAAATACGCGTAGGTTACGTTCACGATTAATAATTACGAATGTCACCTTATCGAGCTATAACGGCCGAGGTGACCTGTAAGGTACATGGGTCGCAGTGATAATTGATTATTATGTACACTTTCGTCAAACTTTCGTAAATGCGCGTAGGTCGCATTCACGATTGATAATTACGAATGTCACCTTATCGAGTTATTACAGGCAATCAGACCTGTAAATACGCGTAGGTTGCATTCACGATTAATAATTACGAATGTCACCTTATCGAGTTATAACAGCCAATCAAACCTGTAAATACGCGTAGGTTACGTTCACGATTAATAATTACGAATGTCACCTTATCGAGTTATAACAGCCAATCAAACCTGTAAATACGCGTAGGTTACGTTCACGATTAATAATTACGAATGTCACCTTATCGAGCTATAATGGCCTATGTGACCTGTAAATGCGCGTAGGTTGCATTCACGATTAATAATTACAAATGCCACCTTATCGAGCTATAACGGCCTAGGTGACCTGTAAATGGGCGTAGGTCGCATTCACGGTTGATAATTATGAATTTCGCCTTATCGAGTTATAACGGCCTAGGTGATACGTAAATGCCCGTAGGTCGCATTCACGATTAATAATTACGAATGTCACCTTGTGGAGTTATGACAGCCAATCAAACCTGTAAATACACGTAGGTTACATTCACGATTAATAATTACGAATGTCCCCGTATCGAGCTATAACGGCCTAGGTGACCTGTAAATGCGCGTAGGTCGCATTCACGATTAATAATTACGAATGTCACCTTGTGGAACTATAACGGCCTTGGTGACCTGTAAA
This sequence comes from Siderastrea radians, assembly GCA_964017195.1. Taxonomy (NCBI): domain Eukaryota; kingdom Metazoa; phylum Cnidaria; class Anthozoa; order Scleractinia; family Rhizangiidae; genus Siderastrea; species Siderastrea radians. The sequence continues at coordinate 55,057,693 of OZ024890.1, read as the reverse complement.
TGCGCCTAGGTTGCATTAACGATTGATAATTACCAATGTCACCTTGTCGAGCTATACCAGATTAACGGCCTAGGTGACCTGTAAGGTACATGGGTCGCAGTGATAATTGATTATTATGTATACTTTCGTCAAACTTAAATGGACGTTTCTTTAAAGTCACATTATTCACACACTCTCATACACACACATATATATTCTTGGTTTAGTGATATTTTCTATAATTGAACTGATTTTGCATTTATGTTTTCAGTGACCTTTTCAGTGAAAGGATAAATTCAGAAAGAGATAGACTATCGATCCAGGAAGTTATCTTGGTAGCCATTTCAGAAAGTTACAGGCAGCATAAATGCCTTTAATGGAAGATAGTTTGGAGTGGAGACGTCTTCACTACATAGTTAAAGTAGTTCACGTTTTTAGTAGAAGCATGTAGAACTAGTTTCAGGTGTCACGAGCCTTTGAAATTAAAAAAGAAAATTCAAGGTACTGAGTTAAAAATTGCGATGCCATGCAGCCACTTAATAATAATCGTTTCTGCCCTTTAATAGCACAAATCTAATAATGCAGTTTTAAACCTTTTAATGACATAGCAGCTGGACTCAGTTCCCGCAAATTGCTCTAAGTACATTCGTAATTATTAGAGCGGTTTTCAAATCAGTGTCGTAAAACCAAAACTAAAGTAATTACTCTGACGAATCACGACAAGAACAAAACACAAAATGAACCAATCAGAAATCGAAGCTTATACAAGTAATTAACGTTAAGCGCGGGAAAACGCGTGCGAGCAAGTCACGATTGGTTTTGGTTTTACTTCTGATTGGTTGAGAAAGTGGCGCGAGCTTTTAGAACCAATCAGAGAGCGAAGTAAAGCAAAACCAAAGCAAACACAACATTACTTTCGACACTCAATTGAAAACTGCTCTAATTGTGAACGTAACCTAAGTGCACTTTAGATTAATAATTATAAGCACGTGCACGTTCTAAGCCCAGTCAGTCGCGCGCTCAAATTCACTACAGCAATAAGTGCATTTTAGATTAATAATTATAAGCGCGCGCACGTACAGGTCACCTAGGCCGTTAATCTGGTATAGCTCGACAGGGTGACATTGGTAATTATCAATCGTGAATGCAACCTAGGCGCATTTACAGGTCACCTAGGCCGTTATAGTTCCACAAGGTGACATTCGTAATTATTAATCGTGAATGCGACCTACGCGCATTTACAGGTCACCTAGGCCGTTATAGCTCGATACGGGGACATTCGTAATTATTAATCGTGAATGTAACCTACGCGTATTTACAGGTTTGATTGGCTGTCATAACTCCACAAGGTGACATTCGTAATTATTAATCGTGAATGCGACCTATGCACATTTACAGGTCACCTAGGTCGTTATAACTCAGTTTACATATCGTAAGCCTATGTTCGTGTATCGCGTGGTCCATTCAGCGCACGTGATGTGCAAAGTTTACCGTGCAGTCAATTAAATTCAGCTCTGTGATTGGACATGATTTGACAGGAAGTTCTGTAATTGGTTAGAACAGACGCACTTGGACGGGCTCTAGGGAAACTGACCGCCTGAGAATCTGAGCGCAGTTTTGAACTCTAATTCCATGTGGACCATGTGCCGATTACTGAAAATCTCATTTTTCGCCGACACTGCTTTGAAAGGAAAAGAGGTGACAAGTTGGAATCAATTCATGGATCGAGGACCACTTAACAATATTATGCAGTCATTACCAAATGTGATCTTGTAAGTTTTGCCGATTTTTAGACAAAAATCTGCCATTGAACACTTGCCATAATGAAGCGTTGTAAAGAGCAAGTTTACATCAGACAGTGAGAAAAACATTCGGTATGCTGAACTTCACTATTGAGTTATTTCAGGAACTTGCGATGAAAACACTTCTCAGCGTCAAATCCACAGTGGATGACCATAATCAGCCGACTATATTTGCAAGAACCGAAGGACTGCTGGAAATGTTTTTTTCGTGAAAGGCTGAAGAATTGTGCAATTTGCGAAGCGCAGTCGCTAGAATTGAAAACGTTAATAGCTGTGACAACAGCTGAAAGAAATACAAATTTAAAGGACAAGCCTTCAGAGATGATTTTGACACCTTTTAAATTTGCCTGAAATGGACACGGTTGCTGCTTCTGTCGCACTTGTGAAAGCTTAAAGGTAAGCCATTTTTCTTTCAACTTGATTCCCGCATCTGGATATTTACTGGCTCAAGTGTATGCCGGATAAATTGTGTTTTATATTAAACAGATCCCAATCTACCACTTTGTTTTGTTTTCTCGTGTAACACATTAAGTTTATTTATTTGCAGTCCGATTTTCCCGCGTAAACACCAATTTGGCGCTAAAACCCCGTTTGTTTGATGTCTCACTGAAAGGCAAGAGCCGAGCAATGTCGAGCCTTTGAGGTTTAATAGTTTTTTTAAAGCTGTGTGACTAGCTGGAAAGGTCTCTGAAGAAACAAAACTCACGCCAGTAGAACTCTGAGGAACACTGGAAAAAACAAACAAATAACCCGAAAAGAACACGAAGATTCGAATCCTGCGTGAAGCGCACTAACTTAAAATTTAGTGACTAGAAGGTTTGAAGATTTGGAAATAGAACATATTTTTAAAACGACAATGCAAGTTGAGGTTTGCTGTTTCAGAGATTTAATTTTAACCTGAAAATAGACCTTTTGCTTTTACTGAAACTTCACGAAATTCGTAGCGGCTGAACTCGACGAAGAGAGAGAATGCGTTACACCCGGCGATCCACATCATTGCATTGTAGCACTCTCCGTGCAAAAGATTTTAATCCTTTTGTTATAAAATGTTTTGTTTTTTTTTTGGTCAAGGGAAATTGGTTTTGAAAACGGTTCACTAGTTTATTTCTCGACTGAAAGAGTATATATATTTTTTGCAACGCAATGCAGAAACTCGGCGAATCATCTTTATGCCGTGAAAGATTTTGCCCGATGAAGCGTGAAGCGATCTTTATTTGCATACTCAAGGTTTTCATTCGAGTTTTCGCTGAAAATGTTACTTAATTAAACTTGTATACAGGTTACATCATGACAATAAGTTATGCCTTCCATTGTAAGTTCCGTTTTGAATTTTTTTTAATCGTTCTCTTTGCTGGAATTGAAATTTTTTTATAGACAGCATTTGTAAATGATTAGAATTTGAACGTGCTCTCGGGTTCAGGTTTCAGGTTTCAACCTACACTCTAAACTTTTGTAAACGACCCGTATTTAACCAGTCACTATATAGTTCATTTTAACGTTTGCTCCAACAATAATTTTATTGTTTTCCCGGCTGTAAGTGTAGTTTTCAAAATACGATAAAATTCCGGGAACGTTTTTGCCAACGCAATATTGAAATTTTATGGCGTCTGATTTGAGATTGCGCCGGGCCGCAACAATGACTTTATTTTCGGAAAAGGCTGAAATGCAATGTTATCGTAGCAAGATTTATAAGTTAGAGTTACCCTTAGAGGTTTATGAAGGTTTACTGTTCCTCGGCCCCGTTGAATGTCCTTCGAATCAGTACATCCCACTTTCGTGGCAAGCCTTTTCTTTTCATGCAGCAGTATTTTCGCATTTTGCCGTCTTTCGCTCGTGGATGAAAATAAATCGACAGTGCAGACAGTTTTTCGTATCAGCTCTCCGAAGCGAGAAAAAATGCCCTTCTCAATAAGCTAGCTTCTTTTAAATTAACTTTTTCCAGTAATAACTAGAATACAGCCAACACCGCAGATTAACGGTTCGGCGAGTAGATCTTCCCACTGAACTGAGTGGCGGCATGATTCACCGTGTTGTTGATTTCCTGACGTTCAATCAAGTCTTGGCCAAAACAACTTCGAATGAGCAAATTCGCCGAACCAAGTGCATTCGATATATAGATATTTGTCGTTTGTCTGCTTCAAATTATAAAACTTAAATTAAGCAGAGCATAGCTCTAAGACTTTAAAAACCGGTTGCGCTGCCGCGCTGTCACTGTTAGTCGGGCCCTATAATCGCCTCTCGCGTTGTTGTCCGCTGAAAAAGAAAACCAAGGAATATATCGTTCGCAAAAATGAACATTAAAAAAAAGTAAAGGTCAGTGGAAATTTTGACCCCTGGAGAATTCAACTGTGATATATTTATGTTACAGCAAGGCCCGTGGAAAGTGCTCTTTGAGGTAGTTTTCATTTTCGTAATGGCGGCCGGTCAAGCTAAGTTTACTTCTGAGATGACTTCACTACAGAAATGGGCAAGTTACGATTAATAACTATAATGTCTGCCAGAGGCGATCGATAATCGTGCCTTTCACGATTATTAACTGTAACTACTGTCAAACGTAGTTATTAATTATGGTCTTTACGATTATTAACTATGTTTGACATAGTTATTAATCGCAAGTGACGTGCTTTTACGATTAACAACTACAAAGTACCACTCTTTGCGATTAATAACTACTTAGCGCGCGCTTTTAGACTGTTAATCTGGACAATTCCACTATAAAAATAAAAAAACACTATAAAATTATATAGACACCTGTTTCTATAGGTTCAGGATAATGGTGCTTGCGATTGGTTAAGAAAATTGTTCATCTAACTGTTGAAAAAGAATTAGGTTTAACTCTAAAGTGAGCATACTTACCAAAGGTCAAGGCCACAGGCATTGCCGCATAAAAAGCATATTTTCCCTGCAAGCCAGCCAATATGACTGCACAGATGCTCATTAATATTGCTTAAAAGAAAGAAAAACAGAGTCAGTATTGATTTCAGTTTAACCGTAACGTGATTGTAATTTTACCTTCAGTTGCAATAACTGTAAAAGCTCATTTGAGTGCTCCATGCATTTAAATTTCACATTTTAAAACCCCTAACCAATTAACACCACACATTCTTGAAACCTGAAAGCAAGTAAGTTCCCCAGAGGAGTTGAGAAAGCTGTACGGTAGACAGTAAGTGACACTAAGTTAAAAGAGGGAAAGTCTTGCTTTGTCGCAACATTCTTTGCAGGAAACTGTTCATAGAAAACTCAGTTTAGTTACCTGATCCTATAACAAGAGGTTTTCTTCTTCCTAGTCTATCAGAAAGGAATCCTCCTATAACAGAACTAACAACAATGTGTGGTTACAAATGAGACATTAATATATACATTTACAGCAATTTCAAGACATCAGCTTTTGAATTTCTTTAAAGTGTGGCCAATATACCTCATCAAATCAGCCAACAAACAGAAAATGCAACAATCACTAACAACCACTGTGCTACACAGTGTTGATAGATAACTAGCCGGTTCCCCCACCTGCTGAGGATGAGCAGTAAGTAGTTGAAACGTGACAAATCCACTCATTGACAACAGTCAAAACTCTCTTTTCAACCACTCAAGATCATAAGCGACCCACTCTACTTACGACCAGCACTGTGACACCCTGTTTTAATTGTCACTTGAACTCTGTAATTGAAAGCTCTCGTAAGTGACTGCAACCCTTTGGTGAATTACCAACTTGTGTTTTTCTTTCTTTTTAAATTCTCCTTAGCAACTATTAAAGTGAATAAGAGATTCTGAGAAGTTTTCAAATATCTGTGTGGACGTGTGACCAGTGTACATTTGCGAACCACTTTTCTGATAGGCAATAACAAACTATGTAGTATTATTACGACAAGTAGCCAGTACCAAATCCCAAAGTTAATGCTAAAAGCTCTCATAAGCAACCAGCCTCTACTCTTCCATCACATGGTCGCTTATGAGAGTGAATTCTCATTCTAAAGCCAGCTCTAGTTGCGACCACTTTTCTGAATTCCCAAAGCAGTCGCTTATGAGAGCTGTGACCCTATTTTGTGTGAAAAATGGTTCAGAATGCTATCATTTTACAGTCAGCACAAGTAATAACAATATTATAATCTCTTTTACCCTGGCTTTCATGACACTTACAATAATGCAGCAGAAAACAACATTGGAAGCAGAAGCATTGCAACACTTCTCTCAGGTGACCAGCAGTTGGGCAAAGTGACCATATCTCCCAACCAAAACTCCAGAAATCTGTTAAACAAAACAACAGTGACACCGGAAATGTTAGCCAAAATTGAAACCTGTTGGTAGTGCCACCAATACTGTGTGAATGTAGTTAAATTTATAATTCAAATGAAGTTAAGAGCAGACGTTGGCACGATTGGTATGGTACAATAGTGTCAGTTGGCATCAGTCTATTTACCATCCATTTGACTACTTATTTATTTGCTTGCACACTTGCCCATTCATCCATCCCTCTGGACTCCCTCCCTAAACACTATACATGGAGAAGCCAATACTGAAAAAAATTACAAAGCATCTTTATGCACCTTTTGGGTGCTTGCTTTGGAGTTCTGAGTGCTCCATTTTCAAGTTTTACACACTCTCTGCTTAGGTCTTTATTTTCAAGTGCTTCATTTACAACACTACCCTCTAGTTAGCCTTACCCAGTGACAGTGGCAACTCCTTGCTGCATTAGGAACCTTGTGAGAAACACCCATCTAAAATCTCTCTCTGTTGAACAACAACAAACAAAAAAGGCTTTGTTCAACATTTTGAACTCCTGAAGTACACCAATTTTATACAGCCAACAGGCAGCAAAAGCAAATTGTCCCAACAAGAAGTGAAGTGAAAAATAGCTGGGGGGGGGGGGGTAAGGTAATTCCTACAGTGGGTTATACAGGGAGGCCCTGTCTGAAATGGGGAGCTTTTTTGCACTTTTAGCATACCAAAGGGTAGGGAAATTCACTGTTTTATCACGTTAAAGGGCTGCCAAAGTACACCTTAAATTGAAGTAAGTCTAAGTGCTAAAAATGGTTGCAAAACGTTGCAGAATTCACAACACAAAAAACATAAGAAAGCTTGGAGCCTTTGAGTGATTAAAAGTCCACGATGATCTATCATTTTTGGCACCTCTTTTGACGTTCAAAAGAGGTGCAATTTTTGTTCTGGATAAATGGAAGGGGTACCTTAAGTATGTTAAAGGGTAAGTGCTTCAACTTCGAGGTAGAGCCTCCACGTATGAAACTTTAAAGAGAAACCCTCCCCTCCTACCCCCACAGCAGGGCTGTCATTAAGGGCCGTAAACCGTAAAACCTGTTATGGTTGAGTATGCTTGATAGGACCATGATGTTATGGGTGAACATGCCTCTTGTTGGTATAATTTACCCACAAAGCAACAAGTTTGTTATGGGTGTAAAGATCGAGGCAACAGCTGACTCAAGACTTAAAGACAGCCCTGCAGGATAGGATACCATTAAATTATCTGGATAAGAGATACAGAGTTTCAATACAGTCAGAATACACATACAAATTAACAAACTGACTTCTGCATTACTATCCTCAGCTCAAAGTTCTTTCAATTACAATTAATTTTCTTGTTTAGTAAAAGCTATCAATCATGAAGAGCTTGAGATCTCAACTTTGTTCGAATTTTCCAAACAACGAAAGGAAAGCGCCCATGAACTGTTGTAAATGTCATGATTTGGGCAGATATTCATAACTGCAGAGGACACTGCATGGGCTGCTGGGTTTATGCATACGCACCTTTCAGTGGTTCCCAATATGCTCTAAATACAGACTTCAAACCTGAGGCAAACATTAAACACTGAGTGTGTTACTTTAAAACAACAGTGCCACGCATCTTCAATATTACTGGTATTCTTAGTTCACCATCACAAATAGGGTGTGAAATCTAATGGCAGGTTTCCACAGGTCACCCATGCAGGTCACTGTGTTACTGATAAATAAACAAGCTAAAACAGTGTCCCCTAGCCCTAGATCAGGCTAAAACAACACCAAGTATGCCAGAGGACACTGTCCAATGTGTTTAGACATCGGCAACACAGTGGCCTTTACTTGTCACCTGTGGAATGTGACCTGTAAAAGACACCTCTCTGAAATCAAATGGATCTGCTGCAAAGCATATTAAGCATTTTGCACTCCACTTTTCCTTCATGTTTATTGTGAAAGCCATTCACAAGCCGTTCATCAGCCATTCAAGAACAGTAGGAGGCTGTTCAAAATGGCTACTTTTAACAGTCTTCCATTCAAAAAAATCTTCAGCCTTTTGAATGACAGTGTAGAATGTAAATGCTAGCAGATTACTGAACAACTTTATTGTTTCCCTGTGTCCTTGAGCCAGTTCACCTAATTGTTTTTTTCAGTGAGGTTTTTCATTTGAAACACTAAAAGTTAATATGAGAAATGTTGCTTTGCACACTTCTACATGTATGGTCCTCATATGGAAAAAGGAACAGCTGAACCTTACACAGTAGGTTATACAATACCATTAATTTCTTGATCATAGAATGAGTTTCTTTGTCATATTAGGCTAGATTATGTGTGACATATTCCTGTTAGTAATAGTTAGAAATTCCAGCTCTGGATTAAGACATTAGTTAAGAGTGCCAATCCTACACCTGCTGTTACCACTTAATGCCCATCCAAGGGCAGTACTCACCAATAGGCTTGTGGGTCACTTTATTAGGGGGCTCTGGACAGGAGATCACTGTTAGGAGCACACAGATAAAGTACAGGACAGCCACCAGTGAATATGTTCCAACCACCCCAATTTTCTACAGAAAGTGAAACGAGAAGTTACTCTTGTTAATAAATAATTAGGTACTGTACTTTCCTAAAATAAAAAATATTGCCATTACTATCAGTTGCCAATAACTGTTCAAAAATTTTGTAGTTGAACTAAAGACCCTCCTCAAGTGATCAACTCACACAATTGAACTCCCAATGGCTTATTAATGATAAGGGACTCAACAATATGAATACATATCATGATTAAAACACAGTTTGCAGCAATAGTTCTTCTTAATTCTACTTTAGAAGACAGACAATTCAATGCATCTTTAACGTGACTTTCTCAACAATAATTATTTGATATTCCTCTTTAACTTGTGAGATCAAAAATTTTTTCATTTTGTTATCACAAGTTATTTTTGACATGTTTCTTACTGACGTTTTTAACTTTATTTTTGATAAAGTAGTGGTTTTGTCTTTTATTTTAATTTATCATTGACAGTTACCAATATTACATTTTTGTTATGATCATACACTGTTTAAGTATTTTTTACACTCACCGGAAAGAAAAATCCTATTAGAGCTCCAGTAACATTTCCAACTAAAGTCATAGCACCCATAACACCGGAACTGAATCCTGCCATTAATCAGGTTATAATTTTAACTTTAAGAATGTTTAAACACTTGTTTTACTCTGATTCATTGTTAACATTTTAATTATGAATGGCCATGACGAAAACATGTACTTCACACACTTTATTTGAATAGGAAATCTCACACTAGCCACACAAAGCCAGTAAAAGATTGATTTACCTGTATTCCAAATGTTATTTGAAGAGGAAAGATTAAAAGATTTAAATGAAATTGTTTGTGACGGTTAATCGTAGAGACTTAAAATGGTGACACCTCATTCTTGCAAGGAAGATAATGGGCAAAACAAATAATATGAAACACGAAAAAAAACCCTTCTCAAACAATATCACAACAAACACAGGTAAATCAAGATACTGTGTCCCTTTTTTTACCAGACTGTCTTTAATTTGTTTCTTTTTCATCTGAAATGCTTGGGTTCCCATTTTTCAGTTATATTAGAATGTTAAAACATGAACCTATTATTATAAATATTTTAATCAGGGTTTAACATGTGAGGCAAAGCCAACAATTTTATAGTCAGGATAAAATATGCAATGAGAACTTATAATTTATTTACTGTAGGGTCTTACAGGAATGGCATGATAATTATGTAGGTTACCATAATTTGGTGACAAATTGATCATTATAAAAAACCTTTTGATACACAAACATTTTTCATCTTGAGTTATTTATCAAATGAATGAACATTCTTGAGTTTTAGGTTTCTTATTAAAGAACATAGGCACACAATGCGTGCAGAGCCAGTGACGTTTTGTTCTGCAATATGGTGAAAATTTATGAGGACAACCTTTGGGTCTTTCACCACTGTAGTGTGGTCCCACCCGTACCCTAACTCCCTCAACCATGCCTTCCCCTCCCCGCTTGCCGCAAAGATGTAACACGTCTTTGCCAGAGCGAGGAATCAGCATAATCAGTTATCATACAAACCGGGCAAAGAGCAGCGCGACTAAGTGAAGTTAATTATGGCGTGACATTAAAACCACACGCAAAAGCTCTTCATTTCCCTTTTCTTCGAAGACAACATATTCCAACGCGTCGGTTTCTTAAATTTTCGGTCTTCTGCGAACATAAATAACTTTGCTGCTAATATAAATTTTTCATAGCAAATGTCAACATTTAATTTCCACTTACATTTTCAAGTTGATACACCTGTTTTCTTCTAAACGAAAACAAAACCCTGAACCTGAATGAAATTCATCAAGCTTTCAAAATTCAATAGGTCTCTATTAGAATGCTTTGATATTAATCTTATGTTAGGTTCGAGATGTTTTGAGCGTTGCATTACATTCCGAAGCTGAGCTGTCAACTATGCAAATTTGTTCAACACGCTTTGAACTACAAGTTTCATGTTTACGCACACAAAAATGACACTGCAAATGTTAAAGTCGCTGTTACCTAGAGATAACCCGAAGTATTTTATGCTGTTTTACTCTAGTCTTTTCACCACCGTTACAAACTTGGGCTTTAAATTATGTTTCTTTCACTGTTTTTATTTTAATAAGGGAGTGAAATATCTACTTTGAAATATCATTGGGCGATACATGCGGTAGTAGCTGGTGGTGAGAAGGTTTTCGTGCGGGTGTAGTAGAGTTAACCAAAGCGTGACAAAGCGTGACATAACAATTTTAGGTAACATTGATTGCGTGATTGTAATCGGAAATATGATCTTTGTTTGACCTATTGTTTGTTAATGTAAGCGTGCAAATATTCTAGTACCTATTCTAAGTACGTGTTGCGTGGAATATCAAAATGTAGTTCGTGATTTCCGTCTCAAAACATGTAGGAAGACTAGTTCCTTCTAGTACCAAGTTTCAGCATAGGATTCTGCTCGCATAACCGCCTAGTTCCGCAGGATTTACATACGTTTTCATCCATATCTCTGTAGTTGCGGTTATGTCGTAATTAATAAGTTGTTTATCCCAAAGGAAACTCCATTTATCTCCTATATTTTCTAGCACGTATTAGCTACCATCATGTATATAAGAACGTTGATCCAAGCAATAAAGTAGATTCAGTTGATTGTACAGCAGTTGAGTGTGTCTCACTCCGCGAGTGTGCTCCCGATAAGCCAGAAGCCAGCTCAAGCCTTGAAACAGTTCGACGCTAACCAACCCTCGGTCGTGTTTTTCACTACATGGGTATAAATCGGCCAGAATTTGTTACTTCACATTACAAGTTATGGTTCACACCTTTTCGGTTTACCAAGTGTTTCTGCTTCGGAGCAGAACACAACAATTCATGAAATAAGTCGAGTTGGTTTGTTGTGACCACAACGTTCCATTCATACTAAATCTCAAATTGATGAGTCCGTCTCGTGCTTGCTGCCGTGGAAATTTTTACTTCAGCTTAGTTAACGCCAGACTACAACGCGAATAAAATCCTACCAGACATCAAGGATACAAAACAGCGCATTCGAAGTATATCCAGACTCGCAAATACAGACCACTTCAAAGCGCGGGGGTCGTACTCCCATAGTATAAGAAGTATGGGTATGTGCCGCTGTTGACCTAAGGGGTTCAGTGTATCGGTGGCACACCCCCTCCCAACATATCACAGAATACACCCCCGGCCCCACAGAAGAAAGACAAACTGCATGCATGCATGCATGCAATCGGGGTTGATTTTTTCAGGCTACAGCATTAGCCATGACGTCACTAAATTAGTGACATCATTGGCTAACAATTAGAATTAAAAACAATTAAAATTAAAGAGTGTACTGGAGAAAGGCAATGCTAGCTAGTCCCATTATTTTAAGCAACTCTCTTAATATTACACTTTATAGTAGTTTAAACAAGTACATTTGGAAACCATCTGGAAACAAACTGTACAAAGAAAGTCATGTAGATGGTAAAGTTGGACTGTTTAAATATGTTATAGTTATGTACATGCTGTATGTCATTGTCTTTCAGGAGAAATTATTCACTGATTGTTAATTGTTGTACAAGAATGTTGAACGTTTGTAAAAAAATTGATGTTCTCATGTCAGTTTTGGTATACAATATGACAAGAGCAAAATTAATGTCAAGAAAAAATTGAACAGGTTTGTCCAACAGCTGTTAAACCTTTAGTTAAAAGCTTACCTCTTTGAAAGGGTGGTGTCAAGTCAGCTATCAATCCATTATAAGGTACACTCATAATGGAATAACACGCCATAACACAGAGATAAAATGCTATGTATAGACCTGTAGAGCAACAAGTTGTAAAATTAGCAGTGAAACCTCTCTGCCAGTTTGTAATAAATTTAACTAAGATTAATGTTAATTAGCATTTAGAGATCTCAGGCTTGGTGACTGACATTTTGTGAAGTTGAAGTAGTTAACATACAGGGGGACAAACCTAGGGCCCTTAATTTGCCATCCTGATCACGACAAAAACTGTTCATTACCTAGGACAAGCCCTCAGTCATAAGAGAACTCAAGTCCACTTCAAGAGCTTAAAGATAAAGGAATCCAAATTATATCCCTCAACAGTGTCTGTGGCTGCTGACAAGGATGGCTGTTCGTGCGGTTTTCACAAAGTGGCTGTAAGTAGAACTTTTCACTTAAAAGAGTATCCTGCCCAGAGAGGTTTGACTGTAAGACGCTGTGAGCCATCTAAGGTTACTCAAAACAAAAATATTTACAGCAATCCTAAAGATGGAACAACACCAACCTATATTTCCTTGTGAATCTTCTTTCTGCATTAGAATACTGAGCAGGAAGCTTTCATCAGATTCACTTGTTAAATTATCCTGAGACTGCTCTAGCACTGACAAGTTGAAATATGGCAGACATCGCCGCAGCTTTAGGTCCATGGAACACTGATAAAGAAGTACATGACAGTATTAAGACAGCAGCTCTTATTTATTGTGTGGTTCAAGAAAAAATCCATACCACCCCATGGAAGGTCATCGGAAATTCCTAGGGCGAGGGGGGCCTTAAAAGCCAAAATGTTAGAAGCAAAGTATGAAGCTAAACTGGAATTTCTTGGGGGAAGGGGAGGTGCAAAACAAAACCTTCCATGGGGGGAGTATGGATATTTTCTGGAACTACACATTCACCTTAGAGTTGCATGATAAATAATCCCTGATTCGACAAGTGCAGAAAGTGCCTGAGAAAACAGACATAGCCATCTACAGCCCAACTGCATAAGAATGTCCAAGAAAGAGCGAAGAAATCTTGTAATGAAGGCTTTAATAAGTGCTTCCATAGTCAGATAATATTTTCTAATTGATTTTTTTTATTGAATGGTTCAGAGACACTACCCAGGGGAGAAAAATGTGACAATCACCAAAAGCTAGTTCTTTTAACACGACGTAATGAATTTAGCTGCTCGCGTATCACTCATATAACACACGACACAGAGATCTGCTCCAACTGCCCCTGGCAAGGACAACCAAGTACCAGGGATCATTTAGGTACAGCAAAGCTAAAATATGGAATACGCTGCCGTCTGACCTAAGAAATGTGCGCGATATGTCGCTTTTTAAATCAGGCCTAAAAAAGCACTTCAGATTCTGAAAAGTGCAATCATCAATAGGCCTTTTATTGTTTATTCTTTGTGTGTGTTATTTACCTATCTATCTATTTATTTATTTATTCTTCAAGGTTATTTCAAATTTTGTGTCTTTATTAGATAGTTATTAGATAGTTTACAGAGCCCCATTTCAACCAACATATGCTGAACTGGACATCTCTGTTTAAATATTGTTAATAAATAAATAAATAAATAAATAAATATATAAACAGACAAAAATAGTCAAGAGAAAAATGTCTACTTACTGTAACATTTGATATATCACTGCAAATATGTTAAAACAGAACACAGCATTAATAAAGACGTGATAAACTGAATGTCATTATTCCACATTATTCTATTTTTTTAACAATGGCTGATGATTTGTAGCCACCTGTTGATACATTTAGGCAGACGAATGAACTTAAGGCTGGCTAGCTACATGTAAATGTAACTTATTGATGTCCTGATTATCACACTCAGTTTATGAGTTTTATGATCTGCAAGCACTGAATAATCCAGGATTTTTCCAGGAATAGTAAGGAAAAAAAAAAGGAGTTTTGCAGGGCCCTGGAAGGAAATGTTAAATTTCCAAGAGTTTGCAACGCGAAGTGAATACCCTGTAATTCCCTGATGGCTTATGTGGGACATGGTGCAAACAGGCTTTTTGTTAGTACGTAATGAATGTAAGGTAACTAACCAATCAGAAATTACATGGCTTTCTACAAATTATTCAATAATAATTTTCTCACCTTTCAATATCTGGAGCACTAAATGCCATACCAAACAGAGCAATGCTGCAAGAGAGAATAAAAGGTCTTATTTTAGTGACACACTCAGTTTAAATAAAATCATAAATTGAAAACTAACAATGAGAACTGAGATTGCTGCCCAGTTCTCATGAACAAGGACAATGGTGGCCATTCTTTCATTTTTATAATTAATGGTGCTATTATCGTACCGTTTCCACTAATTAAAAGTAATGTTTTTTTAGTCTTTGAAAACTTTTTGACATCTTTTTTACAACTTTTGGTGACTTCTGTTTCAACTGACAAAACAAATTACATAAGATCTATGAAAGGAGGAGTTGCCAGTGCAAATGTGAAAATTGACCACTCCATCAGCAGGTAACAAGGAAGCCATGAAAAAGTTCTCAAAAAAAATGTCAAATGTTGTGACAGACTAATCAAAGACTTTGTGTAACTGAAAACAGTAATGAAATAACTAAGTACAGACGTTACACTATACTCAAGAACTATATATTTACTAAAGTTATTACTCCACAACAGCTCCAAAAGATTACAATGGAAATGTCCTTAGTTTACCAATCTGTCACCAATGTGATGTTCCTCTGAGGAAAAATTATTAATAGCGGAGCTCCTTTGTGGCCAAAGGATACAAAGTGGAGCACCATGGGTAAGCAAACCTGGCAACCTATCGATGTCAGAAATTTTGGTTCTGATGCCAGCGCATGACTGTACATTCATATGCCCATACAGACTATGGGGGGGGGGGGGAATCCCAAGGCAACCCACCTGAGGGAGGAGAATACCATCTTTTATTGGCGGGAAAACCCATGTTCTTTTGGGCAACCGGCATTTTCTTGCCGGGAAATCACATGACCATGGTCACTTTTGAAAAAAAGGTTTCTTTAAAAGCTTAAGCTTATTTACCAAAATGATTCAATGTTCGACAGTACTGAAGTTTTAAATTTGAGAGAAAAACATTTAATATCTATAAATGGAAAGAAAAAGTTCAAAAGAATATTCAGGTGTCTGTTTGGTGGAAGGCGGAAGTTCAAGTTACGAAATTTGCCTTCAAGGAGTTCATCCTTGTTGTTTTCTGCTGCGAACTCAGGTGGCACATCACTTGAGTTCACAGGATTTAGCAGTGGTCCTGATGCCACATATAGCAGAGAAAGTGCCTTCTGTTTTTTTCTGTCCACAACCTTGGTTTTGCAGTAGTCCGAACACATTTTTCCATGAAAAAAAGTACCAGTGAAAAAAAAAAAAAAAATTGGAGATCCGCTTTTAGGCTTGGCTAAAAAATGTATATTACATACATTACAGAAACAAACTCTTCTTCACCTACCAAAGTAACACAGTGCCGCCGAGCATAAGAGGTCTTCGTTTACCATATTGAGAAACAAGACGATCACTAGGGAAAAGAACATTGAGGGACTTGAACATTTATCCAATGCATAAAATTTTAAAGCAATCTACCAGTAAATAATGATTGGAGAGCAACATCTGGAAAGCTACATGTAAGCACTTTCTCAAATATAGTACACATCACAGTGTGCTATAGCCCTTTTTCATATTTAAAAAGCACTTTAAATTTTAGACTCTGAATTCTCAGATTCTCAGATGATGTATTTAAAATTCTAGCCTCAGCTACACATATTTTTTCTCTGAAACAGGCTGACATCTTCAATAAGGCTATCAACATCCTAGCCTGTGTACAGGCTCTGCTGTGGGGAAAAATGCAAAAAAAATCAGCAAGCGGAGTGAGCCCAGCATAGACTTGGGAAAAAAATTTCCCCAGTGCGGAGCCTGTTCACAGGCTACCAACATTCCAATCAGTGTGTGTTGTTTTCTGATGTTTGCTTGCCACATGGCTACGTTACTTGCCAAAAGAAATAACATCTAACTTAAACTGTTAGTAGTAAAGATTAGTGTCTATTTATACCTGTTTCACATCAGTGGTAAATAAAAATTTTTATGTTACACTTCCCGTGACAAATTCTAATAATATATTTTATTCACATACTCAGACCCAAACCTCTCTGTAAATCAGAAGGAAATTATGTCTTTTGAGTCTGTGGAAGAAATCCTAACGTTACCATTCAAACGAAAGCTTCTGAAAAATGCTTTCCTGTGTTATTGTTCATTATGATATGCATGGTGACATGGTTATAACTTTGAGTTTCTGGGAGAAATCCTTGCATGTCTCGAAACATTTGAATGTTTGCTGTACAAGGTATTCCTGTTTATTGAGTCAGTGGATGAAATCCTTAAGTGTGATCAATCTTGAAAATGAAAGCTACTGAGCAGTACTTTCTTCTAGTGCTGTCTATTATGCTGTACAAGGTGATTCTAACTTTTGAGTCTGTGGATAAAATCCTTCAGTGTGACCATTCAAAAGAAAGCTACTGAGCAGTACTTTCCTGTGGGGCTGTTTATTACTCTGTACAAGGGCATTCTAACTTTGGAGTCCGTAGATGAAATCCTAAAGTGTGACCATTCAAATAAAAGCTACTGAGCAGTAATTTCCTGTAGCGCTGTTTATTATGCTGTACAAGGTGGTTCTAACTTTTGAGTTTGTGGATGAAATCTTGAAGTGTGACCAATCAAATGAAAGCTACATATACTGAGTACTTTCCTGTGGTACTGTTTATTGTGCTGTACAAGGGGATTCTAACTTTGAAGTCAATAGATGAATCCTTAAGTACAAGTGAGGCCTCAAATGAAGCCTGTTGAACAGCATGATGCTGTTAGCTTCCCATTAAAAAGCACTTTGAAGTACGAAAGAAATTGGACATTATATCTTTTTGTCCAGTTTGGAATGTTTGCAAATTTGGGAGTGAAAGAGCAAACACTCTTTTATTTCTTAAATTTTTCAACTAACCTTTTCATTCCAACAAGAGGGCTCAAGAAAAATGTGACAACTGTCGAGAAAATTAGTATACATTTTAAGGCATTGAATGCAGTTTACAGTCTGTAGACGTGCCAATGCTTAAGCAATACCTACATGGAATACCAACTAAGTTGTAATCAATATTAACAAACAGAGAGCTATTTCAATTACTTTTGCCACTTTTACTTTTTGCTTTTATGCGACAAGACTGCAAGGTGACATAGGTTTGTCAGAAATGATTTTTTCAACATCAGCATCACCTTGCCCAAATAGAAATTTTAGAAAGCAAAAACAAAGACTCACAATAATTTGTTTATAATAATAATAATAATAACAATAATAATAATAATAATAATAATAATAATAATAATAATAATAATTTAGAACTTATATAGCGCATTTTCTATGTGAATATAATCAAATGCGCTTTACCAGGTGAAATTGGAATTTGGAAATGTTGGTTTTTGTAATTATGGAGGGAGGAAAACCGGAGAACCCGGAGAAAAACCCTCGGAGCAAGGACGAGAACCAACAACAAAATCAACCCACATATGACACCGGGACCAGGAATCGAACCTGGGCCATATTGGTGGAAGGGGAGTGCTCTCACCACTGCGCCATCCCTGCTCCCCTTTATCACACTTATTTGTCAGTTTCTTTCATCTTAGTACTGCACTGACAGTAGTAAAACTCAGAGGATTTGCAACTATCCATATTTGTTTACCATGTACATGAATTCCTGCATAGGCAACACCCTTAGCTTTTAGTGAACATAAATTTGGAAATTCTAAGTGCATTCTTGAACCTCTCTAAAAGTTGACCATCCATAGGATGACAACTATCACCATTCTGGCAAAAAAAAATGCTTCACTGACCAGTAGTAGCTAATCTTTAACTTCCATGGTCATTTTTGATATGAAATTGGAGGACTTCTTTCCTTTAATTAATGTAAGACACTACCTGCCCAGACCAGCCACTGCTATTTGCAGGATATCTTATCTTATCAAGGATAAGATAAGATAAGATAAGATAACTTTATTATATCACTTCAGGAGGCAGGTAACAAAATTGAGTCTCAACATACCAAATTCCCCTAACTGCTAAGGCAAATCATAGTAAACACCAAACAATACAGTAAGGAGAATTTCAGCATTGACCTACCAGCTCCGGCAGCCACCATACCACCCAACACTTGACCTTTGTTTTCAGAGCCAACAAGTGCGTACACCTGAGATGGCACGACTGAGTGACAAAAAAAAAAGAGAAAGCAATGAACGACTATCGTAAACAGGCTGAAAATTTAGGTCAGAAAATTTTAGGGAACAGAATTCTCATTACCCGAAATTCTACACTTCGGTTCAAAAATGCTAGTTGATCTTATTTCGCACTTGAAACCACATATTTGTTCCCACCAAAAAAACTAAAATCGTCTGCGCCCATCTTGGAAAAAGCTGACTGTTCTCGACTACAGTGAATGATCCTCATGCTAATATATGAATGTGGAACCAAAAAATCACCGAGGGTGAATCAATCTCTCTATTGTAAGTTAATTGATGGTGCTAGCTAAAGTCACACTCTAGTCACAGATGGCCCAATACAAAGCTAGACTGCTTAACTCCAGCTTGATAAGGATGAATTAAGCAACTATTTACATCTACTCCTCCACAGGTGGAATGCTAGTTCATTGCACACTAACCCCAGCCTTTGAGGAGGTGCATGCATTTCTGCTGTCTGAATTTCAAAAATTTAAACTCATTTTTGTTACAGTTTCAGGCAGTTACATGTATCCGTAACATTTCCCCCTCAAAAACTCATCTTGTGATCTTTCTTACTTTCGGTCACTGTCAGTAATTACTTCATGGAGGCAGACTTGTCATTCATCATTTCATTTATAGATGGCATGTCAGTTGCTCAGAATTTACCCTAAAAAGGCCTCACTAACCTGTTCGTTTTAGTTTCAAAGCACCACTTAACTTATTCATCTATTATGCTGTAGTTATTTCAGAATTAAATTTCCCACCTTCAACAGATAGAATGAGGTACATCACATTCATCCCAAACCATGAAATGTTGAGAAAAAACACTCTAGACTTCGAAAGTGGGACTTGACATGATGTATCCAATCTAAAAAAAAAGTATCCCAGTTTTAGGAGTTAACATGGGTAAATATTTTCATGTAAATACAAGACTCTCCACCAACCACCATTATTGCAGTAAACAGTGGTAACCAGGGAGACAGTGTGGCCAAGTGGTTAGAGCACAGGACTTGAAATCAGAAGGTCCCAGGTTCAAATCCTGCTCTGAGTACTAGCTGGAGAATATGTTGTTCTTGGTAGCCCCAAGTTCAACTCGTCCCTGCCAGTTGGGGTTCTTTAACCTGTTATGCTCATTTGGATTAGCTCTTTTATAGTCCCTGAAAAGCCCCTCACAGGGAGTGGTCAACTAAAGGTACGTTATCGTCATCATCATCATCATCATCATCATCATCATCGTCATCATCGTCGTCATCGTCATCATCATCATCATCATCATATGACATGTTCTAGTGCCTGAATTGCTTCTTTAGAGCATAAGCAGGGTTTCAGAAAGATTGGTTAACACCAGTAACAATCATGGTAGAAATCATGCCTGTTAAGGATGGTGCCTCCTAATACAGATGTATTTTTGCAAAGGTTATGACCATGGAGAAAAAGTAGATCTTAGCAAGGGTTATTGGAATCCAAAAAGAAATATGTGGGTAACCAAGCATTTGTTAGAGATAATTAATCAACCATAATTCCAAAAAAGTGTTAAAATACAAAGAATGTATGGCAATTTCTTTCCAAATTTAAAGAGGTTATGTCACGAGGATTTTGGTATTTTAGATCAGTTGTGTGCTAAAATCATAACCTAGTACCTTTACTCATACAAGAAATGCTCCTGTAAAACTACGAGAAAGATCTCAAATGAATCTTATCAGGGAGAGCTAACCATAATAATTTTTTGGTAATTTTTTTGAGAACATAGCACCAAAACTTGAAAAAAATGGCCCATTTTTCAAGTTTCAATCCATTTCCATCCTTGCCATCAGTACCAACAGATGACAGGAAACAAATTCAGTGCCGTAAGATAGTCTTTAATAAGTAAACAAAGCTAGACCATTATTTTTGGAATTCAATTGATGCCAAGACACTTTTTTAGCTTTTTGAAAAGATACTAAAATAGCGTGACATAGCCCCTTTAAGCTCAATTTCCTCTAAAAAATGTGTGGTTACCCCCAATTTTCTTTTTGGATTCTGATAGCCCTTGCTCAGATCTGCTTTTTCCACAGTCATAAACCGCGCAAAAATTGTTGTGTTAGTGGGCAAATTCCTTAAGAAACTTGAATATCCCGAGATGCGCAGAACGTATGCGCAGTAACAAAAGGAGGCACCGTCGTTAAGCAGATCACATTTCACAGTGGAAAACATTGTATTTTCACAATTCCCAAGAATAAAATATCAATGGCAATTTTTTTCACAAAAAAAGAAATGTAATCATTCTCAAATTCCTGTAAATTGCTCCCTTTGAATACTGTAAATACGAGCTCCGACTTTTAAACAGTCACCTCTAATATTAAAGCAGCCATAGTCATGTTTTACATAGTCCCAGCCAGTGCATTTTTAGCATGATCATTATCACTTTATTGGAGTCAGTCAAAGCAGTTTGTGATTTTGTCTGGTTTTCGTTCATGATGTTCTACCTCACGTAAGCCACCTTGTATTGTCCCAAGATAGGAAATGACAACAGCATACCTTGTACACCCTGTTTTCTCTAGTGCACCCTGTAGACTCTTGTACACCCTGTATACTCTTGTACACCCTGTATACTCTTGTACACGCTGAATACTCTTACACACCCCATATACCTTATACACCCTGTATACCCTTGTATACCCTGTATATTCTAATACACCTTTTATACCTTGTACACCCTGTATACCCTTGTATGCCATGTATACTCTATTGTACACCCTGTATACTATAGTATACCATGTATACCTTTGTACATCCTGTACACCGTTGTGCACCAAGTACACTCTAGTACTCCCTGCATACCATTGCATACCCTGTATACTCTAGTACACCCTGTATACTCTCAAAGTACACCCTGTAATAATGTTGTATACTCCTGTTCACCCTATATACTCTTGTACACCCTGTAGGCCCTTGTGCATCTTGTATCTAGAAAGCCCCACAATTATGCATTACAACCCTATCATCTAACCCTTTGCAATTAATCCTATGTTACTTAGGAAATATGATCGCTTCCTGCATGCACTGTGTGCCTATTTGTATTGTTTGCACCTGTACCAAACAATCACTACCTAAAAGGAAACCGCAAGAATTTCAGTTACGCTGATAATCAAATAGAGCAATTTCTTTCCACAAATCACAAAGGAATAAGTGCTTGGTGGCCAATGAGTCTGCATTGTATATGTAATGCAGGTCTTCCTATCTACATGAAATTCTTTTTCAGTGATAACTCTTCAACCTGCTGAACCTATAAATAATGGTCAACCTGTATTAAGCAGGCTGTTGCCAGAGTTCATTCCCCAAGGGTGACCATTAAATACATGTTTGACTGTATATAAACAAGATCTGTTCCAACTCACTGTTTATCATCATGCTGATGTGGTTCAGATGTTCCTTGGTCATCAAATTCCTGACATTCTGACCCTGTGAAAACAGAAGTTATACGTATATGATTCCAGTCGCTGGATGCTCACCAGGCAAACAATAGTTGTCAAAATCTACCACAGTAACTCAAGGAGAGGGGATACTCCTTCATGTAAGATCGGTGCATGATTGAAACTCCAGCTGAAGCACTGTAATTTTATACAACCCATGAGCAGAATGCAACATTTATTAATTTGGTGTCCAAACAAATACAACCCACTAGAAAATAGCTGTAAAACAAAAAAATTTGTGATGGACAACTGCAGATGCAAAAGTTTGGCTAGAGCAGACTAAAATTTCAAATGTTCCATGACAAAAGATACCATGTATACTACCAAAACAGGTCTTTTTTTTTTTTTCATGAGCTGGCTAGACTTTGATCCAACTGTTGGTGTTATGAGTATCCCAGAGACAGTTCACCAAATACCGGTATTATTCATCTTTGCTGATGAACTCAACAACAAAATGAAACCCTGCAGTAGGATAATGCAAAACCTCACGAATGCCATGAATAGATGTCCCACTAATGTCTGGGGAGATAGGGATTAATATAAATATTGACAAAACAATTACAGTGTCAGCATTCTTACAGATAGAGGAAATCATCTTGTTGTCAGACTGTCAGTCAAAATAAAAATTATGATAACTTATGTCAACTGTCACATATCGGGTATCAGGGTATAAATTGGGGTATAATATCGGGTATAAATTGAAAAAGCAATTTTCTCTGATTCTAATTATTTTTATGACTGGCAAGTGATTCTGTGATGATATTCTTGCAATATTATTTTAATAATATAACTGTATTATTTGCTCTACAGAGGGAGTCTGGTTTAATCCCAAATCACCATGACCGAAAATCAATCTGTCAGATTTTTAACTTATAATTAGAATTGATTGCAGAGATTGTGTTACTGCAGCTAATAATTCATGCTATTTGTGCTAAGGTCAGGAGTTAGACCAGGAAATTAAAATGTTAACAGAGAAATGTGAACTCAGTGCACAGACTTTCATCAAGGAGGTCAAGAAATGAACCGACTCCATGAGTAGCGCCAAGAACAAGCCATGCCTTACTAAGTAACTTCGTAAACAAACAGTTAGTCATTCCCCATTCCCTGCTAGAGATTTTCAAGTGATCAAAAAAATTACCTTTTTCATCAGGTGTTTTCTCCATCTTTGGGTCAATCTCAGAGCTGGGAGGGGAAAAAACTCGAAAGTCGTGACAACAATACTTTTCACAAAACAATCCTTCGCAAACGAACACAAATTGAACAATCGACTTCATACAAAATTTGTTAAACTCAGTTGACTCAGGAGTTACGAACCTTGTAGCCATACTGGTTAAATATCTCTATCAATACATCCTCTCATTTTCGAATAATTTGAAGCATACGAATTTCCAGGGCATTTCCACGCCTAAAAGGAGAAAATCAATGTCCTTCTTTCTCGCCACATCAGGTCATCGCCATGTTGACAAACTGACATCACGACTTCATATCCAGTCCCCTGAAAAACATGGTATTGTAGGCACGCAATGTGTGCAGAAAAGTGTCCTGTGAACACTCCCTAATGCCCTCTTCTTTCGTTTCTCAGAGGAATCACCGCTCAATTTTAGTTTCGTCTGGGACCAGGGTATTATGCGAGGAACGAGGTTAAGAAAGGAGCATATACAGACAGGCTGATATACAACTTGATTAAGTATATACGCGCGAGCACTGCTCATGCATGGAGAACGGGAATCGGTTTCTTGCCTGTATTAAGAACATTTGATTCCTTATACAGATGCAAACTGCATCTGTATACAAATTTGGCCGCCGTTCTTCCATTTTCCAAACCACTTGTTCACAGCAATTTTATACTATTCCACCAACGAATATGGAATCCAGGAATCCATTTGCAATGGGACAACAGCCTAATCAAGACCGAGGGTGAAATGCCAGGCGTAATATGCTCGCGAACATGAAGAGGGTTAAAGAAAATAGTACCTTAGTTAAAAGTTTTTAATTTTTGCAGTGTTAAGCGCAAAATAGCCTGAGAAAACAGCCGACGTTTCGCGAGGTCGCCACTTGAGCCCTCGCAAAACGACGTCTGAGTAACGAGCGCAGAGATTCCATACTGATGACGTGCACTGCCCAGATCTTGGTAGTGCTTCTGATTGGTTGTGCCGCGAGGGGATTTTCTTTCAACCATTCAGAAGTACTACCAAGATCTGGGTAGTGCACGTCATCAGTGTGGAATTTCTGTGCTCGTTACTCAGACGTGGTTCAGACGTCGTTTTGCGAGGGCTCAAGCGGCGACCTCGCGAAACGTCGGCTGTTTTCTCAGACTAATAGTCGGAGCGAGAAAAAGTAGGCAAAGAAATGTCTCTGATGGGAAGGGAGAAGAGGGGGTAAAGTGTATTGGGACAAACTTCTCGATTTCTACCCTCCAGATACGTTACTCAAACATACAGACAACAAGCTAATCGATGTTTTTATATTTTCTTACAAAAATGAGAACTATTACTTCCAGAGCTGTGTGATTTCTTACAGCGTGCCCGGGAGAATTTTCATACATACCTTCTACGAATTCAAGAAAATTTACACAAGTGGTTTTTAAAATCACAGTTACTCTTATCTTATTTGCATTTGCTACTCATACCTTCGATCAATGGACGAAAATGGATAAAAAAAAAACTACTCTAAACGCATGTAAAAACCTATTAAATTATTCTAGAGTCTTGATCGATTTCGAAGACTACTTAGCCGCTGACGAAAATTTTTCTGCACAAAGAAATTAAGCCAAATATCCTGCCTCAAAACGCCTCAACAATGCGATCCTTTACAGCTTGAGGCGCGAAAAAGACCACTTTTCATTAATTAATAAACTCAACGCTCTATTTAAACAATAGAGTTCTTCTGTCGAAGGCAGATAGATGTGATAGGTTGCCCGAGAAAATTTGATGTTCACAACAAATATTAGACCGAGAACGTAGTTCGAGAGCTTATATGAAGTTTGAAAATCAAATTTCCAAGGGAACCTATCACACATAGGGCCTGAGACAGAATGACTCTATTCTTTTTCTGTATAGTGCTAACTTTTGAGCGAAAATTGCCAAAAACGGGCACCCACTATCACGATAGGCGCCCACTATCGCGTCACGTGATCGATTTCGACCAATGAAAGCACGCCAAAATTTAGCGTTGTACTATAAAGTGAGATAGACGACTATCCAACCAGAGCCATGGGAAGCTGACAGGCAACCAACCCAAGGGTAGCTCAATAGTAAAGGTGAATCTCATTTTGATTTTGTTGCTGTTATTGTCTTGTCCTTGAAAGAGCGAATTAGTCTCAAAAATATATTAGAAGTGGTCACACTTCACCAGGTCACATCATAACATGAACACTCCTGCAGTCAGCAATTCAAGCGGCAACCCATGAACATGTCAAGCAAACTGTTTCGAAAGAAAACGCAACGTTTGTTCAACTTCTTGGTTACTTCTTGACATCTTTTTGTTGGTTCCCAAAGCTCGGCCAAACAGAATCATCGAAACCCGCAAGCCAACAGATCGCAAGCGCGTTTGTCTACGGAGAGATTGGCCGACAAAGTTGGAAAACCAACACAGAGATGTAAATAACTTAATAAAAGCGGCAACAGCTCGACACATTTTACTACACATCGCTTCACACCCAGGAGTCGGTTTGCGGACCTTCAGTTCCTTGCAGTTTATACATTTTCTTTTTGCTCTTGTCCACTTGAGCGTACTGCGGTTCTTCGTGTGGCTGTTGACTGTCGTAAGCGGGTGGTAAAACCTGAACTCCACCGCTGCGCTCTAGATCTGGCCGATGATCGATCTCCCGGTAACCACCCATATCCTCCATTTCCATCTCATCTCGTGGACCTCTCGGCGCCCTTCGTCGGCGCGCATCATCGTCGGCTTCGTATCCGTCTTCGGTAAACCTCGGGGGAGGGCCGCTTTGTTCGGGTTCATATCGTTGAGGTTCGGGAATTGATGTCTCGTCGGATCTTATTGGTCTTGGCTCTCGTTTGGAAGACGGAGGAGGTTGTGGCCTTCCTCGTGGTATTGTTATGTCTTCGTAAGCGCGCGGAGTTGGAGGGGCATGACCAAATTCGTCGCCTATTTCTTTAGTAAATTCCCAGCCTTCTTTCTTGAGAGAACTTCGAAGAGGCGCTAAATTCCACATAGTTATTAAAACCTGTGGATACATGAAGAAAAAAACTGTTAACTTGAGGTATTACTGTCAAAAAGGTAGTCTTTTCTTACACTTTCCATTTGTACTGTTGCAGCCACCAGTACTCTCTTCCTTGACAAAGTAAGTGATAAGGTATTCCTCTTCCACTTCTACTGACACATTTACTTATTTTAAGCCATTTGGAGATACTTTGGTAAAAGAAAAAGCTCGTTCTTAGTTGAAGCTCTTCGTTTCGTGTTTCCCAAAGAGAAACTAGTTTACCAGGCGAAAGGAAAATGGAGCTTAAACCTCATTTGCAAGTTGCATTTAGTACTTTCGACACATTTTCTGGAGCTTTGTGTTGGTTTTCTGATGTCACGCGTCCACTTTAAATTAGTATACGAGTAGCCAATCAATGGAAAACCCGAAATAATGTACAAAACAGATCAGTGAACTTGAATATCATACCTGATTAGCTGTTTTGACAATCTTAGGTGAGTATCTGTCTCTGGACTTTGCGATCGCAACAATCTTCTTGACTCCACCAACACTGCGCACGTGTCTGGAAAATAAATGACAAAAAAACTTTCTGTGTTGAGTATGACCATCTCCAACTGTAAACTAAGAAGCGCAAACAAAGATCAAGAGGTTTAGCTTGTCAAAACAGACATTTATTCCTTGCGATACATCTTATTAACACCGTGGCGAACGAAACGGAGGGGGTACGGTACCTACTTTGTCATAACTTGTATTAACCTGTGATATATACCGTGCAACCTGCACTAACCTCGTTTAGCCTGTACTTACCTATTCTATGGTAGCTTCTACTACTGGCGTGTTCTAAACTCTTTTAGCCTCTACTAATCTGTTTTGGCCTGCTTTGACCTGTTTTAGTCTGTAACAGCCTTAACTAACCTCTACAAACCTGTTTTAGTCCGCAATAATATACTCAAGCCTGTACTAACCTGCACTAGCCTGTACTTACCATGTTTTTATTTTTTAGCCTGTATATACCATACCGATGGATAGTGTTTTTCGCGTGCTCTGATTGGCAACTCGCACTCGGGATAGCATCTGCTATTCATCTCCCGGCATTGTCCTGAATTTCGCGCGCAAGTTTCTCCTCATTTCTCGGAAAACTTGAATATCTTTTGCTGGCTACCAACTGGCTTGTTATATACTAAAACAATTATTATTCACCTCCACTTCGGTGGATAATTGTTAATTAGCCTGACTTAAAATACTCTATCCCCCTATTAGACTGTACTAACTTTTGTTAAGCCTCTATTCGCTTGCACTAACCTGCTTTGACCTTACTGACCCGCACATTTCTTACCTTCCATTCTCGATGCTCCTGTTCACCACTTGATGAATAGCACACAGTATAGCGCCCACTGTGTTCTCTTCTACTCTGGAACTCGGTGTTTCAGGATCGGGCAGACGATGCACAAGATCCTTCATGGCGTATTTACCTACACGCGAACACAAAACCAAACAAAACCTCGTCATCACACTCTACACTGCAAACAGGTACTCTTTTTCATCCTGGATCTCAAACGAAAAAGTTCGACGTTACAACATAAGAATAAACAGGTTTTGAAAGGGCCCAAAATAATACCTGCCTACCGGATACGGTTGAGCCAAAAATTACTGAACCCAATCGGATTATCTACGGAACAGCTACATACTCTCTAAGAGTGGGTGGTAGGTTGTGGGAAAATCACCCTAGGACACCATAAAAATACTTTTCACATCAAATATACCTATGCTGTTTGAAGGTCGGGCATCTACGGTCGATTTTGGTCGCAGATTTCTAACGTAAATTAAAACTCTGGTGTCAATTGTATTTAATGGCGAACCGGAACGCACGAGCCAGCCATTGGCAACATTTGAGACCTTTATCGGAGAAGGCGAGAACAACTTTTCAAACCTACTGCTTTGAACTTTTTTCTCCTCAAGCACCTAGGCAGACCAGTTATCAGCCGTTTCAGTCACGGAAACACAACAAAAAAGAGGTGTGAACGGCAAAAACAAACAACAACAACAACAACAACAACAAAATAAAACAAAACAATACAAAATGTCAATGAATTCTTTTATAATCAAAGCTTACACATACCTATAAGATCTTTGTTCCTTGGGTCAATTGCAAGATTTCTAAGCGCAGTAGCAACAGCTCTAACTACAGGATCGTAGTTCATTCGAAGTAGTTCAACTAAGATAGGAAGTCCTTTCTCTTTCCGCACCGCCGAACGCACCACCATAGACCACTACAACAAATAGTGAAATGGAAACACAATCAACGCTGGATAGTTTAAATAGGCCTTTCTAGCAAGACTGTCTGAAAATCCTTTTCCCCCTTTCCAAAACGTGAACCAGTTATGCAATATGGTTTTTACCTTGAAATCTGTGGACGAGATCCTAAGTGTAACCATTCTGATAGGATATTTTGAGCCACACTTTCTTGTAGTGCTGTCTGTTAAATTGTGCAAGGTGGTTCTAACGTTTGACTCTGTGGATAAAGGCCACCGAGTCTCCGTTTTCACCCACACGCACTATGACAATGCGTTTTCACAAGTTTCCAAACTTGAAGCGTGTCCGAAGGTGTCCGTTTTTATCAGCGTTTTCGATCGTTTTAGAGATTGAGTACGATAGGCAAAAAGAAAGCATGCGTTTCCAAACGAAAACACGCTAAGTGTTTTGTGTGGACGATAGGAAAAACGCTAGTAAGGACGAAAACGTTCTGCTGTGCAGTGTTTTGGTCATATTACAACAGACGTAATAAAATGTATTAGAGTAGACAGGGTAGTCTGTGCATACTCCTTCCTGCCTTACCCTCCATGCGCATGCTGTGAGATTGTGTATCGCACCCGCTGACCCTTCTAACGTCTCCGGATTAGATGCTTCTGCCATAATTGACAAGTATGATTTGACTATCTCTGGTTGCCATAGTAACTCCACCCCCTCCACCGGATCTTTCCTTATTTGGGGCTGGTCCGATTCTTTGATTGTTCCTTTCTTCTTCTTCTTCGATCCCGTCCCGCATCCCGCCATACAGCCCGGGTCAGGTTTCTCGGGTTCTTTGCGGTTTAGGTCGGTCACAGGAGCATCCTTGTATCTTTCTCTGTCAACCTCGTTTTCCAGGCGATAAGACAAGTTGCGAAGGATACAGACGGAGTTTTCTACAGACTGAACACAGCAAGTAAAGTTAACGATTCACCACACTCCCTTCACTTGTTTGTATGACCGCGTATTGAAATTCTAAAGTTGGTGGTGCCGAAGACAGCAAGCAAAAAAATTCCTGTAGTTCTTCCTCTGCTGCAATCGTTGCGAGAAGCATAAATTGGTTCTGCTATTCGCAATAATCGAGGTAACGGAAAGCAAACGGGATTTGCCCGAGTTAGTGGTGCTAATAATGAGTTTTTAGGTACTAGCGTTTCTTGAGTTACTGTGAAAAAAGCTGCAAGTAACGTCACCTTGTAGAAGACCTTATTAAGGAAGAACTAAAACTCGGTGCTCTCTTTTCAGCATACCTTATTATCAATATCATTTTTGCCAATGGGTGCTTTAATGATCCATACAAAAGAGTCCACAAGCCCCTCGCAGTCCCTCATTACATGTCTCGCCTCAGGCCCAGCGGAGGACACGTTTCTAAGCACACCGCTGGCATTACGGAACACGGTCGACCATTTGATTGATGGGATCGGCGCATTGCTCTGGGCAGCGGTTTTGGTCCAACCAGAGTATGGTATGATGATAATAGTGATAAGGACTATAAGGCAAACTTCTATGATGCGAAGTTTAAGATCCTGTCAAAGAAATATGGAGAACAGATATGTTGGTGAGTAACACGACTACAGGCAAATGTGACTTTGAACCTTATACAGTGCATTTTACAGCACTCGGGACAGTGTTCAAAGCTTCGAACCAGTGGGCAAGGCCGTTCCATACGAAGGCAAGACCTAGCGAGACAACAACTCCTGATAAGAGCCTTAAGAGCAGTTTCCATTTGAGTGTCGAAAGTAATGTCATGTTTGCGCTGGTTTCGCTTTGCTACGCTCTCTGATAGGTTAAAAAAAGAACTCGCAATACTTTCTAATCCAATCAGACGTAAAACCAAAACCAATCGTGACTTGCTCATACAAGTTTTCCCGCGCTTAATGCCATTTACTTGCATCTGCTTCGATTTCTGGTTGGTTCGTTTTGTAACTCGTTCCTGTTGTGATTGGTAAGAGTGACTGGGTTTGGCTGTACGGCACTCATTTGAAAGCTGTTCTAATCGTGGGCCAACTAAAGTTATTTGAAACAACTTTTATCAACAAAACCCGTTGCCCTCTACTCCAAACACCGAAGACCAGTTTCTCTACACTTCTAAGAACTTGTTTTGGGTAGTTACGTTTAGTCGCCCGGTAATTCTGCTAACTTCTGCGTGCTTCTCGAATCTCCTGTTATATTTTATTTAAGTATTTTTCCCTTTAAGGCGCAGTAATACGGGCAACATTTTCGTGCAACTTGTCGCGCAAAAATGTTGCCGTTGCAAGTTGAAATTGTTTGTTGCGCGTATTACCACCTTCTCGCGCAACAAATTTTCATGTTGCAGAAAGTAGATGTCCCTTTTACTTTCTGCAACATAAAAACTTGTTGTGCGAGAAGGTGGTAATACGCGCAACAAACAATTTCAACTTGCAACGGCAACATTGTTGCGCGACAAGTTGCACGAAAATATTGCCCGTATT
Organism: Siderastrea radians; assembly: GCA_964017195.1. NCBI lineage: Eukaryota > Metazoa > Cnidaria > Anthozoa > Scleractinia > Rhizangiidae > Siderastrea > Siderastrea radians. The sequence goes on along the minus strand of OZ024890.1, from coordinate 55,026,772 downwards.
ACTGGGCCTTTAACTAACCCGGTCACTTTAGGGGAGCTCTCATGCTTCGTAGAGTTACCAGGAAAGCGGGTTCTTTGCAATGAATGTATATAACTCAGGCCCATCAATGTGAAGCAATTAACGCCTGCATCCACTAAACAATTCTTCTTGACAGAAAAAACGCCAGGTAACAGCCTCGAGAAGTTGAGGAGCTTCAAAGTTCTGGGGACATTCAATACATGCCTGCTACACCATCCCAGTGGACTCCACCCTTTCTTTCACTCCCAGAGTCAGGTGGTTGTAACTTTTGAGTCTGTGGATGAAGTCATATGGTGTGACCATTCAAATGAAATCTCTTCAGCAGTACTTTCACATGTGGTGCTATTGAAATTGAAGGTTTTTTACAAAAAGAAATTCGGAAATTGTCTTTAATATTAATTTTAAGCACTCTTGGGAGTAAAAGGGCTAGATGGCGCGCTCTCAAAGAGTTTGAAATCTCGTTTGTTATTTGACTCGCGCTGAACTACTGAAAGGTATCCTTGCCCCGGTTATCCTTCAGGTATTAAATACCGCTTATTTTGTTAAAGATACGGCATCAATTTATAACAAGTTAATAGAACTTACTTCACAAGAAGAAAGGTTCCACAAAACTCCCAGAACCACTTCTTTGACCTGGAACAAATAATAAGCAGTTATCAAATGATAAATCACGCTCTGTCCACCAGGGACACGCTAGCTCGAATAAGGACACGCTTGATTTCTCACCTCATCTTTTCTTGTTCTTTTTAACAATCTAATCAAAGCTTCAATACCGAAACACTCTGCAATAGCAATCTAAAAAGGAACAGACAAAAAGTATACAATATCAACATAAAAGAAAACTGTATCGGTTGCCTTGCTTTCAGGCTTCAACATGTTTCATCCAATATTGCTGAATGTGACTTTGTTAAACGATTCAAACGCATCCAGCATCGTTCAACGTCATTCAACAGGGTGCCAAACACATCTACACCTCGAATTCAACCATTATGAACGTTGTTAGATGGAAATAGGGACTCCGTCTGGCCCTGAATTTTAACTTCTTTCTTGTGTTCTCGACCAAACACTGCCATCGGCCATTTGTTTATAACAGGAATTACGTTCACCTACCCAAGCGCTCCACCCTACATAGCTGGCGGTATTATTAGGGGATTTTCTTGGTGGCGAAGCTGTGTAAAAGAGTGGCAGAATTGCAAAATTTTGAGTTGCCTCCCCTCCCGGCGACTCAAAATTTGCCGTTGCACAAAAAATCCCGCTGGCTAGGCAGGCTTCAAAGCACGTCCATTCAAGTTTTCAAAAAGACAAACTTGAGTCTATTTTGCAGTTTATGAATACCGCGATATGCACATGAAGCTAATTTACCTTGTTCTCGTCCCTTGCTTTGCTGTATGATAAATTCCTCAGGCAAGCTGCTGCAGAGCGATGAACCTCCTCTAAATCATGATCCAACAACCGAACCAAAATTGGAATCCCACCAAGCTCACTGTTAAAAAACAACACAATAGACAATTAGACAACTGAAGGAGAGATACATGTAGCTTATAGCTGCATTAACAGCCTGGCGTGCTCACTGGAGAAAAGTGAACACAACATTGTACTTTGTTTTGGTGTCTTTATAAAAGAGTTGTGAGTCGCTACCAAATGCGACTCATACCCAGTCACAATTTGGACGATTTTTTGGCGAGGCGTGCTGGGTTTTATGGGAAGGGACACCTCCCACGACACCCCAGGTGCCTAGTTTTACTCTCACCCAATCCCCCTCCCCCCAAAAACAATTAAATGAAGACTTTGTACAAGTGAGTTTCCAAATAATCTTTCACCAACTTACCGGACTTTTACCTTGACTTGTTCATCGCTGTAGGAAAGATGCTGCAGATAGTTGGCGGAATTCACAATGAGCGTGACATCGTCAGTTTGTAAATATTCTATCAAGTCTTGCAGGTCAGGTTCATGAGCATAGGTCTTCCTCTCTGCAATTAACAATTCATTACAGTTGCGTTACACGGTGACAGTAACACCTCCTGGTAACAGGTGCTGTGTCACGCAATTTAACCTTATTGTTATATCCCAGTAAACTTCAAAATGTTACGACAAAAGAGGAAGATAACATCCAGAAGGTGAAAGTCATTGCCCCCTTTTCACGGTGCTGTTTATATTTCCGCTTTGTAAGGCAACAAAAATGTGATATTGCTCTAGGTTTGATTAACTGTATTTAGTTTGGTTACAGCACAGGCCAGAATACCTAAAATCCGGTCCCAGATGACAGTCGTACTCATGCCCTTGCACATACTAAGCTGCAGAAGACTGGGGCGAGCTGGGTGATATTTACTCGGATCAGTTCCATGTGACAGGTGTTCCAAGTTCAGTATGTTGCTCAGCTCAGTATAACGGCGTGAGGGCTACAGTGATACTTGACATTGTGGAATTATAACAATATTTGAGCATTTCAGTTTCAAATGTCTTCCTTGATAGCAGCGTTTTTGTTTTTATCTCCTGGTTAGTCTATTATTCAAGAATTGTTTCAGAACTGACCTGCATAGAGATCTCTCTCTGTTTTTCCGTCATCTTCATAATCGGCCAGCCACCGGTTACAAGGAAAAATCCAGCATTCATCATGGATGATAATCACCACTTCTTCAAGGTACCATCCCGTCCCAAGACCACGCCCATCATGGCCGATACGAACTTTCTCCAACTGAATTGGGAACGGAAAGTGTTATAACAATGAAACTGATCATGGTAATGTTAATGCATTTAAATACTGCAACGTCCACGTTAATGTTCACGTGTGGTTTAAAATTTGATTTGAGATCGAACAGTGGTCTGTACCACGTAGGGTTAGAATGGTATACCTTACTCGTGTTTTTACGGGTATTTTTACGGCATTTTCGCCATCTTGCTATGCCGTACTGATGAGCTCTAAGAAGAGCGGAACATCTGTCTACGGCTGCAACCCTGCTCTGTTAAAGTTCTACTAGTGTCGTGTTGATGTCTTGCAGAGTCAAATCTTTCTACGTAGTCAGATCGGCCTTGCTGCTTTGTTTGTCATTTGAGTATTTCTTTGGCTGATTAGGTCTGGTTTTCTAGATCCTACGTACACGTGCAGCATTTTCGTTTGCGGTCCTTTGCTTATATTGTTCTACCTTACTCGTGTTCAACAACGTGTGACTGAAGATTGGTTGAGGACGGTACCTCCTATTATACATGTATTTTTGCAAAGGTTATGACTTTGGGGAAAAAGTAGATCTTAGCAAGGGTTATTGGAATCCAAAAAGAAAAATGTGGGTAACCACGCATTCTTCAGAGATAATTAAGCAACAATAATTCTAAAAAAGCGTTAAAATACAAAGAATGTATGGCAATTTCTTTCTAAATTTAAGCTCAGTTATCTCTGAAAAATGCGTGGCTACCCCCAATTTTCTTTTTGGATTCTGACAGCCCTTGCTAAGATCTGCTTTTTCCACGTAGTCTTAAGCTGCGCAAAAATATTGTTGTATTAGTGAGCAAATTCCTTAAGAAACCCGAATATCCCGAGATGCGCAGAACGTATGCGCAGTAACAAAAGGAGGAATGTAAACAGCCAGACCACAAAACCGGGATTATTACTTCTACTCTTTATAAACAGTGGCGTCATCTGCCATATTAAATTCAACACACAAAAGAACAGAACTTAAATGTAAACTCACATTTCCAACGTCTACAGTTTGCAAGTTAATCTTGGTGTTGGCCCCACGCAGAAACTTGTCTTTGGTGTCGCAAATTTGTTTTAACTCGATGACTCCAGTGTCGCCCTTGTCACCAAACACTTGAAAGTAAACGTTGGAGTCCGTTGCAGCATTCTTCACACTGCCAGTCTTTATCCTCACACTATAATCAGCAACTAAAAAGGGAAAAAAATCCGTCAATCAATCAATCAATCAATCAATCAATCAAAACATTATAACAAGAAAGAATAAAAAATAAAGGGTAATATAGGGTAAGGGTTCAGTAAAGCCTGTTCATTTCAAGAAAAATGTCAGAATACACTTGACTATTTTGTGTAAACAGCTCCGCTGCAGCTCCTATCAATTTAAAAATCTTCGAACAGGCAGGAGCACCTGTTTGCATGGGTAAAAGTCTTCCTCTATCCTGGTGGAAACAAGGACGTTTTACTGCAGTGGGTTGAAAAAGGCCAAACTGGTGGGACTTCGTGATTAGAACCTCAGTAGGTACCGTAATTTGCCACTGATTTCACTAGAAAACCACTATAAGGCAATGTGACCCACCCCTCACTGCCTGCTTCTCGTGCTATCCTTCTTACCACTTTATGGCAAAGAACAGCGTAAAATGTAGCCTGCATAGCGAGCATTTCCGCAGGTTTTCAGGAAGGGAAACGATGCTACGCAAGCTACGTAAAATGAAAGAAAAACAAAACTTTGGATTTATCAACTGAGTTGATAAGGTAAATTGGCCACCGTAAAGAAACTGAAAGCTGGCGTTTCAAGCTTTAGCCTTTCGTCAGAGCGAAAGAGCGAAAGACGAAGGGCCAACCCTCGAAACGTCAGCTTTCAATCTCTTTACGGTGGCCAATTTACCTTATCAACTCAGCCGATAAATCTAAAGTTTTGCGTTTCACGTCCCCACCGACGCATGCACCAAAGTTTCTTTAGAAACTAACCCCCTTGTTTGTACGTAAACTGAAACCACTATTTGTGTTTAAAACTTCAGCGTTTTGTTGTTTTAGACAAACACCCGTGATTACGTAGCAAAGAAAATAAGGCTTATCTCACCAGGCTGCTTAGGATAAAGCTCTCTGTCAGCAGATCCCCTTCCCTGCTCCTCTGCCACCCAGGCGTGGCACGGGAAGATGAGGTGCTCTCCCCGGACAGCACTGTTTAATACTACCTCCTCTAGATACCAGTCGGCTGCGGGACCACGCCCATCATGGCCGACACGCAGCTTCTCAATCTGCAAGACAGTTACTGAGCTTTATCATTCAAACTCTTAAAGTCAGAGAAATACTGCGAGCAGAGAACTAAGGATGCCGTGACAGGCTTGTTTGAGAGGTCTTGTTTCTCTTTAAGCCTTTAGAGGAAAGCTCAGCAGAGGGAGGCTGGGGACGGTGGCTAATTACAAATCAAATGTCAGCTAATACAATTAAAAAGATGCGGGACATGTCAACCATAAAACTACGAAAAAGGATGACACACAAATTTAAAACAAATGTTTTAAAAAAGAGGTAACTATTGCAATGTTGTCAAAATAATACTTGTTTTCCTATCCAGAATATTGTTTTTTATAGCATCTGGTTTTCTAAGCCAATGAGCAGCCCTCCTCCTACTAAGGAACAGTCCGGCAAGAAGAGCATGCGATTGCACGCAAAAGTAAGGCGTACTTGGCGAACGCACGTCAAGTTTCCACTCGGCAGCCAGCTTTTACTTGCGTTCGCATTTTTGTCTCCCCAAATATATCTGAGTAGAGGGAAGGGCTGATTGTATTCTACAAACATGGCCAATTGGTTTAGGGACACTTTACAGTTTTTAACTGTAAGCAATTTGAAAATGGGCGATAACATAAACCTTTCAAAGCATTTTACAAAGTTCATTCCCCCCGCTCCCTCTTAAACAATGTTAAAGTAGAGAAACTGTTCAAGATATCCGAGATGTGTTGGACTCCTGACAGTCAACGTTGTTTTGGCGAGGGGGGGGAAGGGGGGGTGGGGGAGTATACGTTATTGACGATTCAACTGGTAAATATTATGCTTAGTGTCCCAAACGTTCCGTCTACAATTGTTGGTTTTCTAGCTGAATGGGTAGAGGAGAAAAGAGCTGACTTCTGATTTCCAGGGCAACCAAAAAACCATCAAGTGCCTCAGGGGAAATTTTCTTTTTCAAATTCTTAATTTCTTTTCCTTTCTGGACTGAATTAGCAATCTCCGGAATTCTAATTTTTCTTCCTATCGGTTTCACAGTTATTCTTCAGAAAATACCCAGCACAAAATCGAACATGATGTCTTCAAAACATACCTTGCCAACATCACCAGCTTCTAAAGTGAAATAATCCGTCTGCCCACGCTCGAACAAGTTTTCCATCATTCCGGATTTCTTGAGCTGTACATGTCCTGTATCTCCCATATCACCGTATACTTGTACCCAAACATTTGCATCTGTACCTGAGTTCTTCTCATCTCCTGTCTTGATCACCAAGTGGTAGAGACCTGAAATAACAACAAAAGAGTAACAGGCAATTAGGATAAATTAATGACAGTGTAAACCAACAACAAAGGTTAACAAACTCGGATATAAAGGTCAAACTCATTGTCTTAGCAAACTTTTACTGAGCAACTCCGAACATACCTTTTTGTATAAATAAACATTAGGTATAACAAGCCAGATTTTCATAACCAAAAAAGTCGATTAAGCCAGAGATACAACGTAGTTTGCGGTTTACTACTCTAAACTACTTCCAACTTATCAGGTTGAAGCAAAAAAAAGTCAAAACAAAGAACAATCTATTAAAAGCATTTTTATCAATGTACTCAAAACAGAATCACAAAATTGTCTTTGCTTAGTTCAAATTGGCCATATTCAGAGAGTTTGCAATCTCCTTAATGTTACATACTTTATAAAAAAAGATGTCACTTACATGGCCTTGAGACAAAATCTCTGACAATTTTTCCATCGCCTTTTCCAGAGGCCAACCAACAGTGTGAGGGAAATACGGTGTGGTCTCCGCGCGATGGCACATCAACAGTAACCTCCTCCAAGTACCACCCTGTACCGGGATGCCGGCTGTCGTGGCTGACACTTACTTTTTCAATCTGAAACAAAGCAAAAATGTGAGAAACGGTCCATTTAACCCTTTAACGCCCACAGGGATCCATATTAGCAGTCCTCAGGTCGTCCGAGACGACTATAATGTCCTCCAGACGAGTATCATAATTCAAAAGGCTCGTCTTGCGGACGAGTACGTTTTGAGGAGCACTTGCGTTTGTAAATGATGCATCTGCCAGTGTCCATTCGGTGATTCCGTACCTTTGTAAACACTGGATTAATGTTTGTGAGCTTTACCTGTTGCGTGACATCTTACGCAATTTCAAGCAGTAGTAGTAGTAGTAGTAACTACTACTACTACTACTCTCATAAATGTAATGCTTGCAGGCTCAATTTCATGTTTTCTACTGCTGATCCACAACAGTAACAAGGAAACTCAAGAACTCTCTTTTCCGCGAATGAGCTACACAACTCTGAAAGGGCAAGTAAAAATTTGCCAGGGCAAGTACGTTTTTGACATATATACTTGCCAAGCAGACGAGATTGACAAAAAACATAAACTTAATATGGAACCCTAGACCCAGTACCAGCATGCATATTCTATCCTCTCCTGCCTCCATACATTTAAAATGGTACAAGTAGAGAGCATTTGTTTAGACATCAAGGTATTTTATTCTTTGTGATCACTTCTTCATTCTCATGACATGTTACACTTCAACAGATAGTGGTACAGTAAGGAGAAGTTCGATACTGATAACTGTAGGGCCTTCACCCATTAAGCCCTGATTAAAAATGCATAATTCTCCTTACTGTTCTCCATACATTTCTTATTGAACTCTCGCTCCTCCGCAGAGGCCTCCTACAGTCGCGCCTTGCCCGTAGGAAAAAGCGCGCGGGGGCTGGGAAGCGGGGAAAGTTAAAGCGCGCGGGGAATGCTGGGAAGCGCTCCCGTTTTCTTTCTCCAGCGTTCTCCCGCTTCCCTCTTTTTCTTTCCCTGGTGTTTACTAATAGGAGCCTCTGCGGAGGAGAGAGTATTGAACTAGTAAGGAGAACTTATCTAAATATCAAAACATCTTATCCTTGGTGATCACTTTCTTAAAAAGTTTTAAGTCACAGTTAAAAACTCATTTTTTTAAATTAGCATATAATTTGTGTTCGTAGTGTTTTTAACATAAGATTTTTATATAAGATAGACAGGGGCGAAATGTGTATTGGGGGCTTTTAATTTTTTTTTTTATTTAAGTTTTTCAAGCGATTTCAATGACATCGATTTTTTATAGGTATATATATATATGAATAATTTTTATAAGTACATTATTGTTATAATACTATGATAACTATTTATGTAAAGCGCATTAGATCATATATGCATGGATTTTTGCGCTATAGAAATAATAAAGTTAAGTTTATTCTTATCACTTGAATGTTGAAAAAGTGTCGATTATGTAAAGAAAAATTTCACTTTCGTCACTGTTAGGGCGTAAAGGGGTTAAGGGGTTAACAGAACTAATAGACAGCTTTAGTAAATCCTACCTTTCCAATGTCAATTGTTTCAACAGTGAACTTGTAGGTTCTTCCCTTTTCAAAGCATATCTTTGAATTTCCAGCTTGCCGCAGTTGAATTTGTTCCGTCATGCCTTTGTCCCCAATCAGCTGAATAAAGACATTCCCTTCTGTTCCTTCTCCAATAACCTCTCCCATTTTAAGACACAGTTGATAAGCAACAACTGCAACAAAAAAAGTTTGTCAGTGCTTATATTCCAAGTAGAAACAGTTAAACAAATGACCACGAATTAAAACAGTTTTGGCAGTGTCTGGTTAATCTCGATACTGACGTTTGTAGTGATAACATTGTCAGAGGTGATCTTTTTCGTTTTGAAATTTGAACACTACATACATGTACAATCATCCAACTTTGTTAAATTCTTCTTTGTTGTACGATTGACAACCATTTCAACATTATTCAGAATCATTTCTCATCATTAAGGACGGTGCCTCCTTTTGGTACTGCGCATACGTTCTCCGCACCTCGGGATATTCGGGTTTCTTAAGGAATTTGCCCCTTAATACAACAATATTTTTGTGCACTTTATGACTACGTGGAAAAAGCAGATCTTACCAAGGGTTATCAGAATCCAAAAAGGAAAATTGGGGGTAGCCGCCCATTTTTGAGAGATAATTGAGCTTGAATTTGGAAAGAAATTGCCATACATTCTTTGTATTTTAACGCTTTTTTAGAATTATGGTTGCTTAATTATCTCTGAAAAATGCACGGTAACCCACATTTTTCTTTTTGGATTCCAATAACCCTTGCTAAGATCTACTTTTTCCCCGTAGTCATAACCTTTGCAAAAATACATCTGTATTAGGGGGCACCGTCCTGAAACAGGGTGTTCAGAAGTGTTTAGCGTGCCAATTTCACTTGTGTTGGATGGTGTGAATGGAAACGTTGCATCCACTTAGCCAGGCGTGCGTTTCTCGAAAGCCCTGAAACTTTCCTGCTGATTTCGGGCACGGTAACCCACATTGTTTCTTGTAAACAAAGACGTTTCGAAGCATAAAACTTGGCTAGAAGTTAAAATGACGGGACGGCTTTGTGGAATGAGTTTTTTACAAACGGCTTTTCGGGGACAAAAAGTTTTCTGACTTTTCGAGAAAGGCACCATAGAGCCTAAAAGAAATCTGGTCTTTTGACAATTATGAGTGAGCAAAATTTGAGTCATGAAAATTTGCAAATTTACTAGCATATCATTTAGATAGCTTTACAGACGTTTGCATCAACCTGCTAAAATAAATATGACAAGGCACAGGAAAATAGACAGTACTCTCACAGAACAAACACAAAAAAGCAAAACACAGAGCATTCCACCCTGTTGTTCAGCAAAAGCTTCGACTGTTCCTGCCATAATTTTGTAAAGGAAAATTCAAACAAACGTGGGAAGTTTTATTTAACGTCAAAACGTAACGCCGTTCCTGAAAACTTAAACTTTTTACGTCGAGTATGTGTTCCAAATGAAGTGGCTGTCATCCACGAATTTTATCGGCTCAAAGTTTAGTTTTTCGGGACATGATGTGCATCATTTTCATACGAACTTCATGCTCGTAAACATTTGAACTGAGTCTAACTTAAAGGTTCTGAAAGACCGGAAGTGACGTAGTTTGGCGTTTGCCCGCTGCGAAGTGAAAAGTTTACTCACTCTTCCTGCTGTCCATGGAGTCTGGAGCAGTCGACACCATCTCTGTCCTCTTCTCCTCAAAATGGTGCTCATCAGGGGGTGGCAGCATCTCTTCCTGGTAACGATACTCATTCGTGGGGGGTGGTCTGGAGTAAGCCTCCCTGCGTTCTATAGTCAATTCTTCCTGTGTGATGCGCTGTTTTGGTTCCAGTGGCCTCATGGGTGGGGTTTCCTGTGCAGGAGGGGGAGTCTCTTTCATCACCATTCTTTCTTCAGTGATTTTTCTCTGGGGTGGAGTAGGGGCGGCCTCCTTTCTTGGGGTGGTGTACCTGAAAATTTCAAACATGAGAAGCGAGTGTTGTTTATGTCTGTATTACAGCTTGGTTTATAAAATGATGTGAACTGAAAGGTGTAGTATTAGTCATTGCATGATTGATTATTAATCTGTTCTTGATTTTTACTCATCTGTCAGTTCCAACATTAATGCAGCATTTTTTCCACAGTGGCCAGCCAAGGGTTAGGCATTAGTCTACGCCGAGGCATTTGATGGCCTCGTGATTTTAAACTCACAAAATTGCCGCTTCATTTCAGTGAAAACTTCTTCAGAAAGAAATGTGTGATTGATTAACTGTAATTTGTGATTCACTGTAACTTGATGATATGGCAGATCCATAAAACTGAACAAGACTTCTGGTGCCTTAATTTGGCCTGAATTAATTTTCGGCATTACGTAGATATATTGATAAGCTTGGAAATTGAGAAAAATTAGCAAGACATGTTACTAACCTATACTCCTCTTCAATCACAGTCCGTTTTGCAGGAGGTGTAGTGTAGCGCACTTCTTCAATGACTGTTTTCTGAGGGGGTGGTACTGTGGTGTATCTTAGTTCATCTGTGATGATCTTTTTTGTAGGGGTGCTGTATCGCAGTTCATCCATCTGAGGTTTCTTAGCAACTGGAGGAGGAACTTTCTGACTCTCTGTTCTGATTGTTTTCTCAGTGGTTGTTGTGATCAATGTTCTGCTCGGAGAAGCTGCACCAGTTGGAACAGGGGTACCTACAATCACAGCAAGTGTGGCCATGAAACAAACATTGTCAGCATCATCTCAATACCCATGAGGACCTTAAATGCCGCCCTGATGTTTTTGCCAAACTGGACTCTTTGGCAAACTTTTCATCACACAAAGGTGTTCCTTGAGTCTGATTACAAAAACAACAAACAGTGATAACAATAAAACAATGTCAACTAAACAAACCCTTGGTTTTCCATTTTAGTGGAGAACTTGTTGGTAAAGTGGTAGGGTTTTCAGACTTAAGTTCTTGCCTGTTATCACATTGTTTCTTTAGACAAAAAACTTTGATTCACACACTCACTCACTCTCCACTCAGGTGCCTTAATGAGTTCTGATCAAATAATTATAAGGCCTCGAAGGTATTCAACGTCATTCAAAATTGTTGAAAACAACTTTGTTTTACAATAACGAAGAAGGTGGCCAAATGAATTTAGCATTTCGATACTTGTAACATACACTGTACAGCATTGTTCAATTAAACTTGTTGAATACATTTGTCCATCCTATTAAATGACGTTGCATGTTGCTGAATTACGTAAACCCACAGGCAATAATGTGGGATGTTGTGCAAGATGAGCTTAATGACTTGAAATGAAAATCAATCACAAGTGAGTTGAATTTTTGATGCTGTCAAATTAGCTACAACTACTTCTATACCTATGAGCTTGACATACAATTTTGTAGTCTATGTATGACAAGAGGCATCAATGTGAGCCGATGATCTAATCACAAACAAACAAACTTTTGATACCTGGCAGAAGATCCCTCTCTAATTTGCCATCATCTTCATTTTTGGCCAGCCAACGATGACACGGGAAGACAAAATGTTCATTGTGTGCAGGGACATCCACAGCAACTTCCTCAAGAAACCATCCTGGAGCTGAACCATTGTTATCATGTCCAATACGCAGCTTCTGAACCTGTTGAAACCCAAACAGGAGAATAAGGTCACTTATTAAAAAAGATATGTGATGCTACAGACATCGCCAGAAGTAGCTGGGAAACCTGTAAGAAGGAGGAAAGAAAGGCCCGTCCGTAATGCTTCGCGACCATCTATATTACCGCCAGTCCTTGCTCGCGTGATCCCACACTTGGACCAAGCAAAATCCTACTGTTTTACGCGCCAAGAACAACAGTTTGACGAATTGTCAAGAACGAAACGAATGAATTTCCCGCAGAGCATCATGGATGGACCTTTAATTCTTTCTTGGGTGATTTCAGAAGTTCACAAACTAAACCACTTTTCAACTTGCAGCAAGGAATGTTTTGATGCTGCCTTACCTCCCCTTACAATGTCAGAGCTTTTTGTGTGAGTTCAATCGTTTGCTATTTAACATTGATAAGTTTGTAAACAATGTAATCTCATGTTTACGAAATCTTCAACAAGAAAGCTTATTACCCATGCATCAATTTCACACAAGTAAAGTAGCATATGTCTCTTAAAATATATAAACTTGTTGTGACACTGAGCATGCACACAGGGGAAAATCAACGTTTAGGGCGAGTACTAAAACCCGGAGTCTGACAAAACCTGCAACTATGGTGGGTGCTGCAGTGGTCTGATGAAAACCGGATTACCAAGGCAAGTTGACAATATCACTAAAGCCAGGCTTGCCTGTAGTTATTACTTTTCTTTATTCCTCTGTTTGGGACTATGGATTTTAAACTGACCAATTGATTGTTCTGTCACCATTGCAGTATGATAGTTGCATGACAACTTATTCCAAGACAACAGAAATACAGATGCAACGGAATGTTGTTGTGCTGTGAACACACTATTTTCATTAAATGTTCTTTAGATGCTTATGCATTGAAAGTTTTTCCTGAGAACTCAACAGTAAAACTGAACAAGAATCTACATCACTGATACTAAAACGAACCCTGTTTAGATTTGACATACCTTTCCAACATCTACAGTTTCCACAATAAACTTATCAACGCGACCCTTCTCAAATCTTTTTTCTGCTTTACCACCCTGACGAAGCTGGATCTTCTCTGTTTCTCCCTCACTGCCAATCAGCTGGAAATAAACATTAGCGTCTGTTCCAGCTGTCAGCATATCGCCAGTCTTCACCGCTAAATGATAAGAAGTATCTGTTGAGAAAAAACAATAAATGTATCAGTAAAAAGACAAACGTAAGTTGAAATCTTAAGGACAATAGAGACCCACAAATGTTGGAGATTAAAGGGGCATAGTCACACTGCTTTAGTTCTATTTAAAAATCAAAAATATGTCCTCACATCAATGAACGCCCACAAATAATGGTCTAGTTTTGTTACCAAACTAAAAGCTATATCACTTCACTGAAACTATTTTCTGTCATCTGTTACCACGGATGGAAATGGATTGCAACTTGAAAAATTAGGCCAAACTTTTCACATTCTTTCAGCGTGTTGACATTAAATCAAAATTAAATGGTCATGGTTTGTTTTGTCTTGATGAAATCAAGTTAATATGTTCCTTTAAATGTTCAAACACGATGTTGGGCATGGATAAAGTAAGCTACCGATAATTTTCGCACAGTTCTGACAGAAAAACTGCGAAGTCCTCGTGACTATGCCCCTTTAAACCAGTTCAGGTAGAGTGATGGGATAAGGAACATCACTACTCTTCCCTGGATGAGACGAACATTATTATCTCCCTCTCTTATTATCTCAGAAAACAATGCGACAACCAACAGACTTGGGCCCAACCATGAGATCAAGGTTGAAACCCTCGGCACGTTAAAAAGTTATGTTTTATTACAGCCAGCTGGCACACATCAGTGCTTCACTCCACTTTTGAATGTGGCAAGTGAAGGCTGAAGTGACAAGACTTTAATTTGCAATCTCCCCTCATCCCTGCATATGGTCAGGGTGTGGAAGGGTATTCTCGGGATCCGGGATTTGACCAAAATACGGTGCGGGATTCGGGAAAACGTAAAATATCTTGACGGGATTCAGGATTTGACTGCTACCAGGGAAGCGGGATTCACCCAAAATTTAGTCACGGGATGCGGGATACCTGTCTGTCGGGAATTTGGGAAATCGTCACGACCCAAAAAACCCTTACAGCAGCAAAAGCGAATCAACCAGGCGAGCGCCAAATATCAATCGAAAGGGCTAATCTACATCTTAAATTTATTAGCTTTTGCAGAAAGTCTTTTTTAATGTATTTTTGGGAAAGAAGAAACGAAATTCGGGATAGCGATGAAAAAAGTGCGGGATGCGGGATTCTCGTGGTAAAGGAGCTGGAATGCGGGATCAGGATCCCCCCTTCCAGACCCTGTATGGTGGTAATCCTTCACCAGGCTCTCTGTATTTATTTACGTTTGCCAGATAAACTGACCACTATACTGAGACATTAGAGCATCTCTGTTAATGTGAGAATGTTTCTTTAACCACTGCAAATTTTATGGACAGTGGTATGGTGGGCATTGGTGGGGGCGTGGTGATGTACATTGTACTGGTTGGCACGTTTGACAGCAGATCTGAAGGTCAGTGGTTCAAGTCCCAGTCCCTGCCATCGTGCTGTCGCCCTACACAAGAAATTTTACTTCACTTTGTCTCTCTTCATCCAGGTGTATGAAATGGGTACCGGTGACATACTGCTGGGGGTAACCCTGCGATGGACTAGCATCCCATCCAGGGGGGAGTAGCAATACTCTCAGTTGCTTCATGAGGCAGAAACCAGGATGAACTCCGGCCATGTGGCTTGTGTGCGACTTTACCTTTACTTAGGGTTGTGGTAGAGTATGGTCAGGATTCAGCTAATCAGAAGACAGTGGTAACACTTACTTGGGCGTGGTGGCCTTGGTTGACCAGGTAGTATGTCTCTCTCCATTTTATTGTCTCCTTTGCCTTCAGCCAGCCAGCAGTGACAGGGGAAGATGGCATGATCTCCCTCTGCGGGAGCTACTTCAACCTCCTCGACAAATATACCCTTCCCATCTCCCTTGCTGTCGTGGCCAATACGCAGTCTGTCAATCTAATGAAGATAAAAGCATTTCTAATCACTGACTTTTGGGAAAAATGAAGCTGATACTTAACTCCAAGGGAATTTGTTTACTACTTTTCTTGACCTGGTTGATTGTGCCATGCTTGTCCAGCCAGTCCATATGGATACCTCCGCAATTATCATTTGATTGATTGGTAAACTTTACTGCCCGACATTCCCGACATTCCCGACTGCCCGACTGCCCGGCTGCCCGGCTGCCCAGCTGCCCGGCTGCCCGGCTGCCCGACTGACCGACTGACCAACTGACCGACTGACCGACTGACCGACTGACTGACACACAGAGAAAGACAGATGGATAGAGAGATGAAAGGAGGTAAATACAGAGAAGAGAGGTAACAGTTACACTGGCTGGCTGTCTGACTATGTATCTTACTGATTCCTTCATTGGTTACACGACTGATTACAGAGAAGAGAAGCAACAGTTACACTGACTGTCTGACTGGTTCCTTCATTGGTTACACGAATGATTGCAGAGACGAGCAGCAACAGTTACACTGACTGTCTGACTGATTCCTTCATTGGTTACACGAATGATTGCAGACATGAATGATTGCAGAGACGAGCAGCAACAGTTACACTGACTGTCCTTCTGACTGTTTATCTTACTGATTCCTTCAATGGTTACACGAATGATTGCAGAGACGAGCAGCAACAGTTACACTGACTGTCCTTCTGACTGTTTATCTTACTGATTCCTTCAATGGTTACATGAATGATTGCAGAGACGAGCAGCAACAGTTACACTGACTGTCTGACTGGTTCCTTCATTGGTTACACGAATGATTGCAGAGACGAGCAGCAACAGTTACACTGACTGTCCTTCTGACTGTTTATCTTACTGATTCCTTTAATGGTTACACAACTGATTTTTCAATTAATAAATGAATCAAATTCAGTGTGACGTTTTCACTCTGCAGTTCACCTGGTCCCACAGACCTTACCTACAGTTTTGATTGAGCAACATACCTTTCCAATATTGACGGTCTCAACAGTAAACTTGTATGTTCTGCCCTTCTCAAACTTGTTAAGTGATGAACCCACAGGTCGCAGCATAATCTTGCTTGTTTCTCCTTTCTCTCCAAACAATTGAACATAAAGATTGGTGTCAGGACTGAGAACATCACCAAGTTTGACAGACATTGTGTAGGAGGTGTCTGAAATCATAAAAGGAATTATGCAATTCAAGAACAATTCACAGTCACTAAATATGGTTTATTTCTGAGCTTCGTTACCCACAAATCCGACTCTCATTTAGCTTTTCACAAAAAACCAAAAGTGCTCAAATTAAAGCAAATTAAAGCAGGTTGGCTGGAAAATCCTGGCTATATAGAAAGCACAATGCACAGACAACACTTTCAGTGAGCTATGCCTGTGCGTGTAATCTGACTGCTAACTGCCAGGATGTAAGATGCATTTTGTAATTAACTGTTAAATTGCATTTAATTGCATTAAAACATTATTTAGTTCACTTACTTGGCAAAGGAGTAATTGCAAACATCTCCCTCTCAATTTTTCCATCATCAACATCCTGTGCTAGCCAGCATCGGCATGGGAACTTGACTCTATCCTGGCGTGCAGGAACCTCAACTTCTACTTCCTCCACAAAGAACCCAGAACCATATCCAGTATGGTCATGACTCAGCTTGATTCTGTCAACCTGAAGAATCACGGCAAATCATGAAATCCTAAATCACGTCAAACTAAATATTTCAGTTAAAAACAGCTTGGCTTCTTCTTTACCAAAACTTTAACCCTTTAAGCCTCTGGATGTTTAAACAAGTTCTCCCAATTAGTAATCTTGTCAATAAAATATTCGGAGACCAGTAAGGAGTATTGTATAAGGTTCAACAGTAAGGCTTAAAGGATTAAGGGACAACATGACCTATGATAACGGGTTCAAATTCAAATTAACTGCCCCTCAAAATTTTGCCCTGTGTCCTACAATGATAAAGGGTTTGAGTTCAAACTGACTGTCACTCAAAATTTTTGGCTTCCCTGTGCATGCCATGATTAGAAGGAAGTGAGAACCTCAGAAACGAAGCTGGTCTTTAATTTAATCACCATCAGCACACAAATCAATGGCAAATTAAACTGCAAGCAGATGTACACAAGGCAAGTGAACCAGCTGGTCTTAACAGGGTTCAAAATAAAGTCAGAGCTTTCAGCCTGCATTTGATGGCTTTTTTTCTCAAGTCTGATTTTTAGCCGGCTGTCAACAAGAAAGAACAAGCACCTATCCCAAGTACGGAATAAAATGTTGACAGGCCAAACGCGGCTCATATGCTCGTGCTAATGTGTTTGCATATTTCTCTTTCAATGGTTGATTTTTAATTAAGTGCCATTAATTAATTTTGCTCATGAGGATGTTCTTAAAATTAGGCAGAGCTGGGTGGTACGTTGTTACGAAAGGCAGAATTTTTTCCGCACTGTCTCTCTTTGTTGAAGCTCCTTTCTTTCATTTGACTTCAGACGTTATTCGTTATTCTTCTACTAGACTGTTGGGGTAGTCTCTCGCACAGAGGCGTGTTTTGAATTGGGTGATATTCTCAACGAAAGATATCGCTGAAGAGTATCATTGTTGCGTTCAACGCGGCGATAATGAAACTTGGTCAGTACGCCTATGAATTTTCGCTCGGCCTCTCTCTTTACGGAGTATATTCTGTCTTAAACTCCTCGTCAGGAGTGATGTTTGCTTTTGCAACATAGCGCAAGTCTCTTGGGTAAGTGAATTTTTCTGTGTGGGCCTGAAGTTTAACTATCAACGTTTCTGACTGCTTGATTTTTCTCTTGAGCATGGAAATCTCGTCGACAGCGGACTGGCAGGGTTGCTTGCTGGCGTTGAACAAATTAGATCAGGCCTTTGAACACGATTAATGCCGCAACAGTGACACTGATTTTCAGTGCGATGGTATATTTCTTTTGGTCTCCAGCAAAATTAATAGAATGAGAAGGCGAAAGCACATGAAAAAAGCGACAAGGTGCTAAGTGCAACAGGATCGAAAACGCATTGGTAACAAAAAAAAAACGTGAATGAAAATTTGCCCGGTTCCTAAAACAGAACTGAATTGCTGCGGCACTGCTACCCCGTGTCTAGCCTATTTCCTCAAAAGTCGTGTTGTTGATCATGTATGAAACCACGTCGAAAAAAAAAGAGTGCCCGAAAATAGAGACAGTCGCTAGCACAAAGACTTGATTTTCAAGAATCGAGACAATAATTGTTAACGTTCTGTAATTTGTTGTTGTTTTTTATTTAGAAAGCTTTTAAAACATCATCCAGTTCACTTTTGGTATGTGTGTAAGTGTTTCAAGGCAACATTACTTTCTGATATGAAACGTTTACTATGACGTTCTAGGGACGTTGATTTTGCCGATCAAGGGATGGGATGTCATTTTCTTCTATTTCTTGGGTGAAAAATCACCGGCAAGGGAGGCCAAAGTGCCGGCTGCTATTTTGAACCCTGCTTATTTGGATTTTATTTTTATTTTTTCACTTTTAAGAACATACTTTATGAAAGCTCTTGACCAGTAGTTGCCCTGCTTTGCGAAAACTGCTTGTCCCACTCAGGCAAATGACTAAAATCTCAGTGTAATTGCCTAAGCCAGATTTGCAAGCCCAGCATGACAGGGCATCAATAATTAGTTTTGAACCCTGAAAACAACTTGAACCATGCAATACATTGGCCTCTGACCATGTCCCGACTTCAAGGATATTGTATTGTGCAGATGGATAACTTAGTTAAAACTGGTGTAAAGGAATTCTCATCTTTCTATACACTTCTAAAGATCTGTACTCATAAAGAGAACAGACCAAACAATCTTAGACAGGGTTCCTACTAAAATCTGAGACAATTTGAAAAACTGTCAATTATTATGTTCAATTTCCTGTACCTTTCCGATGTCAACAGTGTCCACAGTGAACTTGTATGTCCGTCCTTTTTCAAACTTGTTTCGTGTGTCTCCAGCTTGCCTGAGCTGAATCTTTGCCGTGTTGCCACGCTCACCAAACAACTGAATGTAAACATTACCATCAGTTCCTGAGCCCTTGACATCACCCACTTTTATACTGAGATTGTATGTGGCTGAAAAACAAAAACAAAAACAATCATTAACAGACAAACATTTCTATTCATACTCACCAATACTCAATAGTTAGAGCCACTTTGTACAAATAAAAACATGCCAAAAAGGACTACTCAATTACATATGTTCACACATTACGTTTTCATCCACAGATGCACCAGCTTGAACCATGGATACACCTTGTACAACATTAAGACACCACAGGGCAACCTTGTTCCCAGGGTCTTTCATCTCTCCACCCCAGAGAGAGCATGGAAAGACCCTGGGAAGGACGTTGTCCACAGGGAAGCAATGCTCGATAGCTACTCAACAGTTCAGGAGTTCATCCACAGACTAAAAAGTTCAATCATCTTGTACAATAAAGTGAATACACAATACCACAGAAAGCACTGCTTAATACAGAATGCAGTAGCAATCATTCGAATTGGCACCATTTAAAGCCTTGTAAACAGCACTACAGCAAGGACCTGCTCAGTAGCTTTCCTTGAACAATTTCAACTAGACTCAAAAGTTAGGTTTCTTGTATGGCATGCACGATAAAGAGCACGACAGGAAGATGTTACCCAAGAGCTTTCAATGGTTAAATGGTCACAATTTATGATTTCATCCAAGTCTCAAATGTCACATTATATTCCGTGACTTGAAGTTTCTGTCTAAGATAAAGTATAAATTTACATTCAAAACATGGTATACATTTGTAAGAAAATCATCACCTAAAATTAAAATGTCCCTACCATAATCTGAATTTGAATTAAGTCTTCAATAAAAACAACGAAATATAAGGGCAAAGAATTACATTGTACTCTGTCACACAAATATTCCGTCCACAACACTAAAACAAAATAAAAACTGTTTGCACCTGTGTTGCAATTCAATTAGCAGCTCCAAATTTCCATAAATAAAATGTGACACTTTCTTACTGACAAGTACAATAGGACTATGGTGCCAGAATAAGATAAACAATAAAAAAAGCACAGTGTTAATAAATTTGACATTCAAAAGAACCTTAAAATTGCCACCATGCCTGCTTGTTTCTTTGTCATTCACACAGTGTAGTTAATAGCACAAGAAAATTAAATTACAACTGAACCAGTGAATTGAAGTGAAGTGTACAAAAGTGTACACAACCAAAAATGTACACAAGAGAAAATCCTACTGTTTAGAGACTGAGTGATGAATGTGTGAAGAAAGATTGTGAGGTTAATGCTGAATCTACCTAGATCACAAAAATCAACAAAACATTATCAACACTGGTATTCACACAATTACTGCCATCCATCTGTAAACTCATGAATCAAAAGCTCCAATTCCTGTGTTGTATTTTTGTGAAAAATCACAAAATATCACAAAAATACCTTTAGGTTTTTCATCTGATGAAACTAAAGGAAAAAACTTCATGAAAAAGGACTGTGCATTCCACAATTCCATCTCAGTATAAATTCAAATTCCAACCCAACATCCTGTTGTTATTAATTATTTAAAAAGCCATGGATGAAGTCAAAAAATAAACACCTTTGCATGAAGGCAACATCTGGTTTGACACAGAGCAGGTACATTTAACATAATGAATATCAATAATACCATTTAAACCAACTTGTACAAAAGAAGTGATTTATTTTGAGTCAACAATTTACTTTTACTAAAAAATTAATAATTACTAAAAACACAGGCTGTACTAAATTATTAAAAATATTTTGTTGCAACTGTTGCTGCATAATTAAATTATATTTTGGGCAATATTTAAAATTAACTACTTCAAGTGCGAAAATTCTGAAATATGTTAGTGTATGTTATATAATTATTACTTTACCATTCTTTACCCTGGAATTTTGTTGCAACGTAGCAGGACAATTGAATTAATTATATTTTGCGTAAAATTTTGATTACCAACTGGAAGAATGAATATGACATCAGTTTATATCTTAAATTCCTATAGGTTATAGGATTGGGTGATCTGTTTACCTGAAAAGAATATAATTGTATAATGAATCAGATTGTTTGTGCACTGCTGGGGACAAATTATATTCATTCCCCCCTAAGTCAAACTTTGAGTCACAAGGATCTGAATGTGGTTTTAACCTCTGAGTCAGTGGATGAAGGCACTGATTCATAACTGATCATGATAAAGAGTGACCATTCAAATGATTGCTATTCAGAAGTGCTGCTGTGTTCCAGCTTACATGTAATATGCTGACAGTATACAGTAGTAAATCAGGGTAGCCACCATTCAGGATGAAATAAATTCGCTGACTTCCCACTGACCACAGATCCATTCTCACTGTCCATGCACGATAAATCCAAGTTTGATAGTGAAGCCACCATTAGATAGTCAATTGATTCACAGACATTGTGATTTTTTGCTTTGGCAAGTCAAATAAAACTTCCTAACTTTTCAATGATTTTGAGGTGGAATTAAGAATTTCTCTGAGTTGATGCAAAATTTTCCAGACTATCCCCAGCCATGGCAATCATGTAAAGTTCTAACTTAAATATCTGTAAATAAAATCCTAAAACATGACCACTTACAAATAAAAGCACTTGACCAGAACTTTGCTGTGTTGCTATTTACTATGTTCAGGGTTCGTACCCTTTTTCCAAAACAATTTTCCAGGACTTTTCCAGGACTTTTTCAGGACTCAGATAGATTTTTCCAGGTCTCCCAAATGCACAATAATTGAAGTAATAATCCCTTAAGCGGTCTTCACATGTCAAAATAATGTTGGCAAACTTGTGTTGGCAAACTCAAATTGGTGTGTGTGAAAGACACAACAACATGTTGGCAAACTGTTGGCAAAAAGTTGGCGAGAATAGAGACAAGTTCTATTAATTGTCACCAACAGTTTGCCAACATGTTGTTGTGTCGTTCACACACACCAGTTTGAGTTTGCCGACAGGAGTTGGCCAACGTTAGTTTGACGTGTGAAGGCCACTTTACAAAATAGAAATCCAAAAATAATGCCGCAGAAAATTGTTTTAAAAGAGTTGAGTTGTTTTTACAAGAGTTTAAAGATTTCCAGGACTTTCCAGGACCTGCATTAATTTTCCAGGACTTTCCAGTCCGGGAAAATGCACAATAAAATTCCAGGGCTTTCCAGGATTTCCTGGACCTATATGAAACCTGTATGTTGTACAAAGTGATTTTAAAATCAAATCCTTACATGTGACCATTAAAATGAAAGTTACTAGGCAGTGGTTTCCTGTGCTACTGTTCCTGTGCTGTACAAGGAAACTGAAAATCTCTTGTCGAGTTTGTGAATGAAATTCTTAAGTGTGACCATTCAACAGAAATTGTCGAGCAATACTTTCATGTGGTGCTGTTTATTACGCTGTACAAGGTGGTTCTAGCTTTTGAGTCTGTGGATAAAATCCTTAAGTGTGACTATCAAAAATTATTGAAACTGCTAAGCAGACAATATTGAACAGTAAGTACTTTCCTGCGGTAGTGTTTGTTATGCTGTGCAAGGTACTATAATTTTAAATTTTGAGTCTGTGAATGAAATCCCAAAGTGTGAGCAAGTCATTCCAGCCAAACTGCTCATGTTGTACAAGTTGGAACTTCCAACTAATATATGAGAATAAAATTTATAAAATGTATTGCATTTGCAAATGAAATATTTAAAAGTGTGGCAAGTAAAATGAAAACTAACAAGCACTACTTTCCTTGTGGTACTAATATGATGTACCTGTTAAGGTGGCAAAGCACGTGGACATGTGGAAATTCTACAAAATTTGACAGATTTGTACTTTTCAGACATGTACAAAGTAAATAATTTTCAGCATGGTTTAACTTACTGCTAGATCGTCCGGATGAGCTTGACGACCGTGGAATGGTTGTGGATGATGATGGCATTCCAGTAGGTGTTGACGAAGAAGTGCGAGGTAGGGACTGGCTTGTGTTGCGGTAAGGTTTAGAACTGATAGAACTAGACTGAGAAGAATGTCGGGAACCTGAAAACAATGTTAAGATTTAAAAATTTTACTCCATGGCAAACTAACAAAATGGGCATTATTTTAAAATGTATTTGTTAATCTTCTCCTAATAACAATAATAGTTATAATAATAATAATGTTTAATAATGTGCAGATAATAATAACGCAATAATGTGCAGATAATATTAATAACATGCAGATTACGATAATAATGTTTAATAACGTGCAGACTTCCATTAAATGTTCAGTCGGGCAAAAATACAATAAAACAAAGTCGCATACCATATTTTCTCAATTAAACGTCGGGCCCTGAATAAACGCCGGGTATAATAGAGAGAATTGTAAGTAAGCCCCTCGGACGTTTATTTGTTGTATAATAAACTTGAGATTTAAGGGCAAGATACACGGCTACCAAGAAGAACGAATAATACTGACCCTTTCTTAAGAAATGGTGGGCCCAAATAAACTGCTGATTCAAACAAACACTGGGTCCACCATGTCAAGTTTGAATTAAACACTGGGGGCGTTTAATTGAGTACAGTACTAAAGTTGTCCATACAAGCACAAGATCGCAATTAAAAGAGGAAATTAAAGCTAATTTGTTAATACCAATTGAAAGTAATTGCTCATTGCTTCAAGGAACAACAAGATGTATTTATTCTCTTAAAACTTAGGAGGGTTAATTACAGGTACAACTTTTTCAAAGAAATATTAACAAATTATTCATCGACAAAAATAACAGTTTGGAAACAACTGAATTCAAGCTACATAATTATTATAAGGATTTGACAAACTTCCCCAAAACATATATTTTCATGACCAAATGCAAATTAATGCAAAATGCAAATCTCAGAGGTGGAAATCAAGCTGAATACAGAGATGAAGGGTTTGGTTCATTACCATTTTTCTTTTTATTTCCAGCTTCACGACAAGCTGATCACAGTTATAACACATACTACCTTTTTCTTAATCAAAACATAACTTGCTATCAAAAGGAGACACCTTGCAAAAAAGTTTTAGGAGGACAAAAAATCCTTTTACCTGTTGGTGTCTGATATCCATCTGACAAGTGTCCAGATGGGTTGTTAGCAGTGGGTGTCCGTCTGCCATCTGATCCAGGACCATTTTGGCTTCCAGGACTGTAAGGACCTCGATAATCCTCCACGGAAGAATGCGACCCAGGCCCACGTCTTCCAGATCGGTATTCGTCACCTGGTACATATTGCTTTGTTGTCACTCTTGGTGTGTTGCCATTGACAGCTTTGTTGTCAATTGTATATCGCTCAACTGTCGTTTGAGTTTTCCCAGGATCATACATATCCTCTACAACTTTCCCATCTAATGTTCTTAGTGTGCGAACTTCTGTTCTTGTGACAACTTTCTTAACTGTTTGCCCAGGGGTGAGGTCTGCAACAAAACAAAATAACCAGGACATGAGGTACTGTTTCACAGGCTTTTCAGGACAGAAATCCTTCCTTCTTAGACCTACTAGAGTATGGAACACTTTAGCCGATGAACTGACCTTGAATATGGATCACTTTTCCTCTTTTAAATATGCGATGTTAAAATACCATTTCGCTGCCTTAGATGAGTACGACTGTGATAACCCCCTTACTTTTAAAACCATGTCTTAAATGTAACTGTTCTCGTAGCCTTACTTGTCCAGTAACATGCCAGCCTTCTGTTGTGGTTACCCTGCTATTATTAGTTTTATTTGAGTTTTTTTTGTTGTTGTTGTCTATTGTGTTGGTTTTACAAGTAATTAATTTAAGACGATTTCCGCTCAATGTTCAAGCAGTAAGTGTAAAAATTAAGTTACCAAAAAAATACTTGCAGCACTGTCACATTTTGAGAACAGGTAAGAAGAACTTATCGTTACTTTTACTCCCAAGGTGACCCCGCGAGAGAAAATTGGATTTGAAGTTATCCATATTTCAATTGAAAAGACGCTTCATGTCACTTCAAAACAAAATGGCGCCCGTTTTTAGCATACTTTTACGAGATTTGAAATTAATTTTCTTGAGAATGCTTGAGAATTTCATCGCTGGGTCACTTGGGCAAGTGAACTAGAGTGAGATGTTTCAAATAGCATTTAAAATGTTACCGTGCTATGAGTAGTTTTTTGGTAAATATTTTTTGCACTTATTGCTCGAACGTTGAGCGGAATCTGTCTTAACTTCCTTTTCTTGTTCTTCCCTGTTGTTTTCTTCTATAACGAAGCTAATAAAATAAAATAAAATAACTTGAAATGCCTATTACTGTTAGGCTCCAGGGTGCCAGTAAGGATGGTTCCTCTCCACAACTTTCAGGTGGCCAAAATTCAGCAGGTTGTTCTGTTAATGTACAACTCAAAAAGGATGCCAATGCACACATTGACACAGCCACAAATGGCTTGTTAAAAAACATATGGCATTTTCCTGGCACAGCGTGTAACATGTGCTAATTACATGCTTTTACAAACAAGAAATTCTGAAGAATTTACAGGCAGCTGATAGCCTCTCGCCTTGGCTTACAAATATTTGATTGACAAGTCTACGTAGTTTCTCTTTAAAAGCACTTTTGTTGAGTTTTTTAATTTCTGGTGAAGTTTAACTGTACCTGCTTCCATAAGATCCTTTTCCCAGTCTTGACTCATTAGTGCGTTTGAATGTGGTATTGTTACTGCACTCTTTGCATCCATTAAATGCTGATCATAAAAAGGATCCTGCTCATCCCTGAAATCAACAAATAGCAAACATTAATTCATCAAAGATACTTAAGACGATTTCCGCTCAACGTTCGAGCAGTAAGTGCAAAAATTAAGTTACCAAAAAAATACTTGCAGCACTGTCACATTTTGAGAACAGATAAGAAGAACTTATCGTTACTTTTGCTCCCAAGCTGACCCCGCGAGAGAAAATTGGATTTGAAGTTATCAATATTTCAATTAAAAAGATGCTTCATGTCAGTTCAAAACAAAATGGCGCCCGTTTTTAGCATACTTTCACGAGATTTGAAATTAATTTTCTTGAGAATGCTTGAGAATTTCATCGCGGGGTCACTTGGGCAAGTGAACTAGAGTGAGATGTTTCAAATAGCATTTCAAATGTTACCTTGCTATGAGTAGTTTTTTGGTAAATATTTTTTGCACTTATTGCTCGAACGTTGAGCGGAATCCGTCTTAATCCCTTAACCCTTTCACTCTCAGAGTCCAGACATTTAAGGTGCTTCTAACTTTTGAGTCTGTGGATGAAATCCTTCAGTGTGACCATTCAAATGAAAGCTACTGAGCAGTAATTTCCTGTAGCGCTGTTTGTTCTGCTGTGCAAGGTGGTTCTAACTTTTGAAACTGTGGAACAAATCCTTAAGTGTGACCATTCAGAAAGCTACCAAGACAGTTCTAACTAAATGTATTGAGTCTGTGGACAAAATCCTATGGTGTGACCATTCAAAGGAGTTCTCTTTGGCAGTACTTTTGCGTGGTACTACTTGAATTGCACGATTTGGCAAAAGGAAATTTGGAATTTTTCTTGAATTTTTACTTTGGCCAGTACTAGGAGTGAAAGAGTTAAAAACTAAGTCTAACCATTCAATTCCACAAAGGTGAATTTAAAAAAAAAATTAAATTTAGTGAACCTTAAGAGGGCCTTGGTCAATTGGTGATTTTTTAAAAAGAGCATGCGCAGGGTATTACGCATTTCACCCAGTGTTATTTTTGAGGGTCTAGTTAGTAACATATATAATAATAATAATTATATAATACATTGCACTATAAGAAAAATTATTAAATTATTACATTGTACTCTTTTGGCATCATGATATTTGTAAATCTTGACACAACTTTTTCAAAGGGCCATTTTGATGTTTACATTAAGTTGTAACAAAAATCCGTAATTTAATCACCAGAGACTATCAACCAAGACTATTCATACAATTCTTTATAATTTTCAGACATGAATTTCTGACAAAATACTGATTTCTTTCTTATTTTTAGCCTGGATTCATTATCTTCTGAAGTCAAATTATTTATTTAATTTGCCATAATTTACAACATAGAACTAAGTACATAACTTTGTACACAAGGTTGATCTATTTTGCCTTTAAAGAATTCAAATAAGGTAGAAACGGTTCACAAATGGCAAAATAAAACATTTCCTGCCGAGATTGACACCACAAAACCTAATTATCATGGCCACCATCAAATTACCCAAAGCCTTTGAACAGCATGAAGAAAAGCAACCAACACAGCCATTTAAATCAAATTCAAATCTCACCTAAGATAAAGTACTATTGATATTTTGAGTGCCTCCACGTCTTTCTCGTCACATGTGATTTTAAAGTCACAAATATTATTTGTGTAAACAGAAAGAGTCATGCTTTCTTGGTTTTAAAAAGTGACCTATTCAGACTCCTTCAAGCAATTAACAAAGATGAAGAGGAGATAGTCTACCATGAAGAATACATGTTTGTGAGGTAAGTAGAGCATACAGTTGCCCGAAGCAATTTGTGCACCTGTCACAGTTTTGCTTGGCTTCCTTTTGTTTATTAATTTTGATTTCAGTATGACCTCTTCACTGATACAAAATTTGAATTTGCAAATTTGAACAATGTGGTTCTAACTCTTCAGTCTGTGGATGAAATCTTGAAGTGTGACCATTCAAATGAAAGCTATAGAGCAGTACCTTCCCATGGTAAAGTGCTTTCATTATGCTGCACAAAGTCGTTCTCAGTTTTGGGTCTGTGCAAATTAAATCTTAAATATAACCATTCAAATGACAACTACATTGTACTTAGCAGTACTTTCCTGTGGTACTGTGTTAAATGCTGTACAAGGTTGTTCGAACTTTTGGATGAGTCTGTGGACAAAACCTTCAATTGTTACCATTTAAATGTGGGCTACAGAGACATTCTTTACTGTGGTGCTGTTTGCTATAAAGCAGTGACTCTAAAAAGTCGATGAATGAAATCACAAGTGTGACCATTAAAAATGAAAGACACTAAGCTGTACCATGTACTTTCAAGAGCCCCTAGCTTTTCTTTATTTTATTAGGGCTCCGTGCAAGAACGTCCTAAGTGACGATTTGGGCCGATTTTTTATTTTTGCTCCAAAGTGCCCGAATTTTTGCATGTGGGCTCCTATTTAGTCAAAGAACATCGCTCTGTGTTTTTTTTCGCTGAATTTTGCTTCGTTTTCAAGAAAAAATGGGCAGAAAAACGCGGTCGGTGTCATTTGTTTTCTTTTGTGCAAAACAGAAACAAAAGAAAACGATTAGGTTCTTTTGTTTTGTCAAAATCAATGAAGCGGTACAAAGCAGAGTCGATATGAATAACAAAGGTATTTATTGTTAAAATTCACTCAATTGTTGTATTGCATTTAATATTATTCTCAGACATTTTGCTTTTTTAAATCAACCGCTGTTGCAAGTGAGGATAATTTGCATGCCACAAGATGAGAAATCTGGAAGAAACACTCCTACTTACAGGTACCAAAAACTACTGTTCATAATTTATATCTTCAGTCTAGAGAAGAATGAACCTTACTATTAGTGCTTAAAAAGAACAGATAGTGCTTCTAAATATTATGTTGCAGGCCATCTTATATTTCCCTTTTGACAATAAAACTCCCAGGTGGAAGATTTAATCAGTGTCAATAAGCTGATAGTGGTTTTATTCAGAAGAAATCCTATAAAATAACAAAGTACCTTGAATCCGAGAGGCCTCTTTCTTGAAGGACTTTTCTGGGGACAAAAAAAATACAAAGGTCAGAATATTGTAATCTAGACAAAATGCATACCTTTATAATGAAAAAATACAATAATGTGATTGTGCACATATACCAAAAGAGTGAATTCATTTAAAAATGGGCAAAATGACACACAGATTTGACACATAATTATTGGCCATAAATACAACAAAAGCACTTGTCCATTCTGTTATGGTGCTATGACATGTCTAAAACTAGTGCTCGTGTGTAGGATATAACCCACACATTTTTGACAATCATGTACAATTAATTCATATTTCCACTCATCATCAAATAAATTTGTAAAGGTACTTGTAATTGAGTTATTAGCCATAAGACTAAATAATTATGCAAGGTCTTAGCAAATAATTATTCTTTCCCAGGAAAAACTATTTTCCTTACAGAATATTACTGAAATTAATTTTCTCTAGTATATAAACTATGGGGAGCAGGGATGGCACAGTGGTGAGAGCGCTCGCCTCCCACCAATGTGGCCCGGGTTCGATTCCCGGACCCGGCGTCATATGTGGGCTGAGTTTGTGTTGGTTCTCGACCCTGCTCCGAGAGTTTTTCTCCGGGTACTCCGGTTTTCCTCCCTCAGCAAAAACCGACATGCAGCTTATTCGAGCTGGCTGTTGGCTGTGCTCCAAGGTCATGCATGGACCATACAGCGGCTGCCAGCGGCGCCTATATATGCTTTCGGACCGACCTTGTCGAGCTGCGTCCTTGCTCTACTTTGCGAGGGCGATTAGCGAGACAGTTATTATTATTGACAGTTATTATAAACTACGGTCTTACTTATGCACAGTGTGTACACACATTATGTAAATGTAGCACTGCAAGTATTGCACTCAAAATATTAAAAAAGCAGCCTACATACTTGTACAACATAGTACTCCAGTTAGGTACAATGATTCACATACAGGGGGACAGGGTAGAAGAAATATTAAAGGGACATTAAAGGGTGTTCAGTTATGCAAACAATATTTTCTATACACGTACTTGCTTTTAATACTGTATGAATACATAAAACTATAACAATGTATACATACAGATACAGTGTATGCTGAGTCCTATATAGATGTCAAATCCAAGATCATAACTTTACCATCTCCACATATCGTGCAAGCTAACTAAAGTGATTTTTTCTTTAAGGCAGAAATTATTGCAGCAATTTTCTTTACTTCACTAAATCTCTCAATTGCATAAACATGTTCAGCACAATAATGACAATATAAACATACAACCTGCATGGCCAGAATGTTGCCATGGAGAGACTGTATTTTCACAAGAATGTACTCATTAAAATAATAAGAAAAAGATGCCAAGTAGTTAACAGCATTTTATAAAACAACATACAATTTTTATCTTTCCAGGACAATATAATACATTGTAATGTTCCAGGTTACACAAAAATAATCACACAATCTTTGCCCAGTGTAGGACAAAGCTGCTTGATATAATTTCTAAAGACGTGAAAATCTTTATTATTTTTTTTTTTGGCCTTGTAACCAACTAGAAATATTGTCAGGAAATGGCTCCATTTACCACTACCCAGAGAGAGTAAGTTAATCAAACACTAAACTACAAAATTTTGTCATACAATTAACAACAAGTAAATACTCTTCTCACTTAATCCTTTGATGTTGCCATTTAAATAATCAAAACTACCGTACTTTCTCAATTAAACACCAGGCCTAGAATAAATGCCAGGTTCAAATAAAAGCTGGGTCCACAAGGTCAAATTTTTATATTAATGCCCCCTGGCATATATTCGAGGTCCGGGCATTTATCTGAAACTGACTGCTGTGATTGCTGGAAAAAAAAACATCTGGTAAATGATAGAACTGAAGTGTATCTCAGCAAACATTGTCGCAATGATCGCCACAATTGCTGAAGAGTGGTTTCCATATGATTGCAACAATTGCTGAACATATTTATTTCCAGTAATTGCAGTGATCATATGGACCAGCCTTTAGTGTCCTTGGGTAAGTTCAATGTACATTTAAGTGTACTATTACCATTAACCATAACTTATAAATTAATAAAACAAATAATTTCCAAGTATAGGCTGCAGTTATTTACCCTTCAGCCAGAGGTTTCTTGGTCGCCCTATGTTCCGGTGGGCGAATAAGTAACCTCTGTGCAAAACCGTCTAATTCTTTAATCTGCCATCGTCCAGGATTTTGGACGCATTAATTAAAAATACTTGATTCTAACCGGCTCTCAACTGGTTTTGAAGCTGACGCATGCTGTAAATGCTGTCAAAAAGTGCGCACGCTGTGATACGCTTGCAAGGTTGTTGTACGCGACAGATTTGCTATTTTTTTGTTACAATATTCTTTTGTCATTTCTCCTAGCTCAGAAAATACACAGAAAGACAAGGCAGCAATTGATAAACCTTTGCTTTACTGATATTTATCCGGAGTTGAAAGTAACGCTCAAATAAAGCGGGTGCAAGTAACGTTTTTATGGAGTTCACAAGTTTTGTTTATCTCATGAATGAACGCGCATACAAAAGGTAAGTGAAGATGCGTATGACTAATTTTGCGCAGAGGTTACTTATTCGCTCGCCGGAACATAGGGCGACCAAGAAACCTCTGCTTGCAGGGTAGCAGTTATTAGGTTTAGTGTTGATGTTTTGGGGAAATGTGTTAAAATCCTATTCATAACTGCTCCCACTCACAATCCCTTAACTGGTTATCTCCATATTCAAAATTAAGTCACCCTTAAGCGGTGCTTTACTAGGTAAATCCCCCCCCCCAAAAAAAACATTCTCCATGAGGAAAATTTTGTAAGCATCCAGTAGATATGGGTCTTTCTAGATCTGCTTGTTATGACTTTGTCATTTAAATTCTTTCATCAGAAGCCCAGTGTTAAAGGTTTTTGACCTGAGAACCTTAGTTTTCTAATCATGAACACTACCCTTAGGCATTCTTCTATTAGCTGTAATTGTTTTAACCTTCACTGGTTTTGGTTCATTTGATTAAAATACCCTTACAAAACAACGTCCTCACCTTCTACACTTGACTTGGTTTATAGCAAAATGAATGTTCAACGGTTTCAACCAAGGTTTGCATCAGCTAGAATTTACTGTTGCTCAACAAACCAACCAGGCTACATCTATAGAAAAAATGTTAATGTTGCCCTCCCAGTAGAACAAGAATATAAGGCCCACCAACAAAAAATAGTTGAGACCATTACAACATAACCTCAATTGACTGAAACCCACCATTTGGTAAGAATTTCATTGGATTTATGGAGCCAAACAACACTCTATCAACAGATTTTCCCTTCTCTACTGTCATTTTTTTCCCTTCTCTACTGTCCTGTAGTTCACTGATATGTAATGAGTCATTCATAATTTATGCTTAGACAAAACATATACCCCCTGGAGCATTTGCAGGTGCCATGTGCTCTTTGTATTACATTTTGATCCTATATGTACATGTCTCAACAGACATATCACATGTACTTCCCACAGAGAATTTTTTCTTTAAATTTTCTTTGAATTACAAAATAAAAATGTCATATAATAATTAATAGAGGTCATTTAACTGTAATGAAACAACTCAAAAAAGGAGTACAGCATTAATGCAATAATATTTTTGGTAAACCTGAACCCACGTTTACAACTGCAACTGAGTATAAATGTTGTTTTGTCCTTGTTTTACTTTACATGAGCAAACCTGATACATTATTTATCAAACATGTGACACATGTTTGAATTTTATTTATTTGAACCATTATACATTTTTAAAAAAAACCACAACTATTTAAAATGATTATGATACTATTGGGACTTAAACAAATCAAGTAAAGAATTTAACTGTAACAAGATAAATTGAGGCAGTGCACACAATTAATGAAATGACAGAGGACTCCAAAGAAGATTTTCACTTCCAATGTACATGTGAACCGTCCTGTTGAAAAGAGTCAAACGACATTTCACTTCCAAAAAAATATTAATCACTGCAAACATCCATCATTTTCTCATCTCAGATGAGGAAGCTGCATATTTCTCTAGAGTTGAAATTGCTGGCAAATTGAACTCATTCTGTCGTTTTAGCGCCAACTTGTACATACATGTAGATTTTACTAATCCAAACAAAATGGTGAGTTCTGCAGGCACTAAGCTACAATTAGTTTAAAGTGAATGTAGAAAATAAGTGCTACATTGTTGGGGGATTTGATATCAACTGAGTTGACAAAAAACTAATTAGAGTAACAGCATGGCCAGAAAGTTGGGTACTGAACTTGGAATTAAACCTTGATTCGATTTGTAACCAGAGTCCTCAGGCTTTTTGGTCAGCAGGTGGTTGCCGGGAGAGACTCTGGAGTAATGGAATTGTTACCACAGGAATCCTCCAGTTAACGGTTCTCAGTTTTGTTACAGTGAACTGCAAAAAATCAATTTTTTTCATTACCCAGAGTCTCTCGCGGTGACCACCTGCTGACCAAAAAGACTGAGGACTCCAGGCACAAGATTGGTTCAGCACTGACCGACAACTGGGGTTGTTTCTTGGTACACCCAAGGTCAACTTTTAAATAGCTAACTGGCCTGCCAACCACAAAATGGGTTTCTTAACTTTGTTATGTGCAATTTGTACTATTCATTTCGTCGTCCAAAAAAGACTTTCAAGGGGAGTGGTCAATTGGGTATTTATTGCTGCCAGAGGGCTAGCAAAGGCACCTTCCTATTCTAGGCCCATCTCGAAAAATTGGATCAGACGATTCAACGTGCAGGGAAAATGATTAATAAGTGAAGAAACATTTTTAAGTACAGCAGTCATGATAAAAGAGTTGAGAGATATTCTTTCAGCGAAGAAACCAGTCTCATTCTGTTTACCAGCTGGCCTTCTCCATTAAGTTTTTGTGTGACAAATATGACATTATTGATTCCTGTCTCACGGTGACTAAATTTAAACCCTTGAATGAACCGAACAAGCACCAAGGTTGTCGCTTTATTTGAAAGCAACAATCAATCAACTAGGAATTTGGAACAATTTGGAAATGCATCTCACCTACATAAATAAAAGGGTCTAACGTTCCAGAAACAAGCAACAACTTTAACAAGTTTATATCAACAATGAACAAGAAGCAGTCTACAGTTGAATATATGAAGACGTGACTGGCAGCATTTACTTCCCCATGAGAACTACTAGCTAATAAATTATTATTTAATGTTAACAACTGAGTTGATACAAGGTAAATTTGGCTTCAGATACAAGGGTGAACTGGCCACTGCATAGAGACTCAATAGATAAAGTTTTGAGTGTTGGCCCTTCATTAGAGTGAATCAAAGGACTGGGTGTGCAGGGCTCGAAATTTATGGTCACAAATGTGCAATTCGCGACTGGTTCAAGGACATTTGCTCCTAATAAAAATAACTTAGGAGCAAGTTTCATCCTTCAACTTTTGGCCCATTTTCATAATAAGTACATTTTCTGCTCCTTGTTAGACCAAATTGACTCCGGAAATTTTGGACCTAGGAGCAGAATGGCAACTGGGAAAAAGATTTCATTTCGAGGCCTGTGGGTGTGATATATGTGTTGTGGTTTGAATATGGTTTTAATTCAATTTTTATTTTTATTTATCTTACACTTATTGGAAATAGATATCATAATCAGAAACAAAAGAAAGACAATGGAGAATAAAAATTAAACCAAAACCAATATTGAACCACAATATAATAAAGAGAATTATTGAGGGAAGTGTATGTGCCATCGGTCTGAAATTTGGAAAACTTGGAAGAGCTATCATTTCAAACCACAAAAGTTTGCCTTCGCAGACACTGTTTTAACAAACAAGTTGACCTTCAAATTAAACTTTGCTCTTAGTGGCAGAGCAAATGGCTGAGCAAAATGCCGTCTTCGGTGTGTAAACTAAAGGTAACTCCAACTCACAAGCAGGAATCAACAAGCTCCGATCCACTCATCTGACTCTCATTGTCTGAGAAATCCTGCTCATCAGCAATACTTCCAGGACCTTGATTTCCACGCCACACAAAAGAATCATCTGTGGAGCTGTTCACAGGAAAAATAGAAGTCAGAAAATTCCACAGGCACATGTAAATCTAAAAAATACTCTATGGCTAACTCATACCCCCTAAGCAAGCACCCTTCTTGATTTTGAGGAAAAGGAGATCTATGCTTATGACATATAGTCAGTTGATCACTTACAAGAGATCAAAAACAGATTCAAACAACATTTTACAAAGGAAGTTGCCTACAGGAAATAGTCATGTACAGTGTACACGAGATTATAAACCATCTGATTATAGTCACTGCTACTTTTAGCTTTTGAGTCTATGTAAATCCAACTGCTAATCTTTTGAGTCTGTGCAAGTCACACTGCTTTTTTTTAAACAACAATTCCTGCTACTATATGCAGAAGCATTGAAAGCCAACTTTCGTCATTCTTATTCCAAATTTTATCAATTTTATAGATTTTTTTTCAATCTATCTGCAGTGATGGATAAAGCTTTGATGACTATGTGGAAAAGACAAAGAATAGAAAAGAACATGACAAATTGACTGAACTGGCCAATTTCCACTTTATTCCAAATGGATGACAAAGATATTTTCTTCATAAAAATATCAATCCTTTATTATCACTCTTTGTTTTTTCGCAAAAAATCTTTCATAATACGTTTAGGCCCTTTGGCATCTTGTGACCTACAAACTGTACACTAGAAACACTGTTGTCAAAACATAAAGATACACTTGGAGTTAGTGACTGGAATTAGTGATTAAAGGGTAGTATAGGGTATATATATTTCACTATGAACTG
This sequence comes from Siderastrea radians, assembly GCA_964017195.1. Taxonomy (NCBI): domain Eukaryota; kingdom Metazoa; phylum Cnidaria; class Anthozoa; order Scleractinia; family Rhizangiidae; genus Siderastrea; species Siderastrea radians. Next base: position 54,991,232 of record OZ024890.1, on the reverse strand, counting down.
TCACATTCTTCAGTGAACTGACTTATTTTCCTCCTGAAACAATGTATCCTAATATCTCTAATGGTCCATTGTTTATACAAAGTTTGTTTTTCATGGTTGCTTTTTCTTTCAGTTTGTTGTGAGCATCAACCATTAGTTGGGCTTCATATGAACTTATTTATTTTCAGTGAAATGTGATCTATGCACCCTTTGCCACTATCACAGGAGACAACTGATGTAATCCTGAATGCCCATCACCCTTGATAAGCTCAATAAAATTTATCTGTTTGCCAGAACTCTGAAAACAGATAATCCATCATTAAAAATCTTATTCTGGGGTGTTTACAAGAAACAAATGGACGGACAGCCCCTGGTGGATATGAGCAAACAAGTGTTCTGATTGTCTTCCTGATAAAAGGCTATCACCTCATACCCAATGATTGGATAAGCAACAAAGAAATACTTCTTTTATATGAAGTCCCACCCAAGGATGTGCTACTTTTCTACACGACATGTATACGTCATGTATTAGAATATGCGTGCCCAGTTTTCCATAATTCTCTGCCGCAGTACCTGTCTAATGAAATGGAAAGGTTGCAAAAGCGCACGCTGCGGATAATACAACCCGACTTATCCTATGCTGAGGCTCTAGTAAGTTGCTCTAGACATCACGTCACTGTATGAGAGAAGGCAGGCCTTAAGTAAAGCTCTATTCGACCAAATTGTAAGGGATCAAAGCCACAAGCTTCGTGAACTACTCCCGCCACGCAACGGGTCCACCTATTGCACCCGAAGCCAGGGATACTTTAAACTACCGATTTGCAAGACAAATAGGTTTAAAAACACTTTTATTATAGAAAACAGTTTTAATTATTAGTAGTAATTTTTAATTATTAGTATTATCAGTATTGATGTTTTCCTTTTGGTATTATATTATAGGTTATATTTTACCTTTTTTATAGTAGTTATCATGAATTCATATATATTTTTAATATTTACATTGTAAAGTAGGTCACATTTCAGCCGGCCCGGGGGCTGCAATGATTTTACTTCTTAATAAAGGTATCTAGCTATGTATCGAAAATTTGTTTTTATAGTGAACCTAATAGCATTTCTTGTGATTTAAGGATTTTCCATATAATAATCAATTATCCAACTCAGGCTCATCTACATAAACTCAAAATTAATGAAGCATGCAAGCTCATGTATATCAGGATCATATACAGCTGTACACTAAGTACAGCCAGTGAAGACCTGGTACCTTGTCATTAAATATGTGTTTATTGAACCTGGCACCTTGTTCTCTCTTATAGTTGACTTAATTTCTGTTGTTGTTGTTACTTTTTTTCACATTGTGAAAAGTTGAAATTAAATGGACTGTTAGCCAAATTTTTAACCCTAAAATCTAGAGTTCTTATTTTCTTAACTGCTACAGTACAGCACTGTGGAATTCCAGTTGCAAGCTATTCCCACCCCTTACCTTTTCCAAGCACTGGACACAAGCTTCTTAGCTACACTTGATTCTGTTAAGATCCCTAATACTGCTTACAAACCAGCAAAAATAGATTGTTACATAATTATCTAAATTAAAGGAGAGTTCGTTTATCAATTTATAATTGCATTAAAATTTGAACAAAACCCAAAATAATAAATTTTAACTGTCAATGTCTGAAGTAGGAACAAAGGTTACTAGACCTTCCGCCAAGAACAAGGTTCTGTGATCATTTTTAAAAGACGTGGAAAGTCTGTTTAACTCCTGATCATTAACCTGTCAACAATTTGACACCCTATCAAATTATTACTCACTTTAGGGCATTCCACAAGATGGAACCGCAAATGAATACACCATCTTACTATTTACACTAAAAAAGGCTGGTTACTTAAGCTCGCGACTAACAAAAGACTGAATAGGAAGTGACCTACACAAAGCATGTCAAGAGGAGTTTAAATCTTGAAACAACGAAACCGTAAATACCTACATTCTTATTGAAATTTACTGCTTCGAATCCACCTTTCTTTTCACTATAAATGTGGTGGAAGACTAATTTTATAAATAGAACGAGATCTAAAGATTACACGTGATAAAAACAGGAATCGAAATGCCGTTTAGGAAATTGAAATGCCGCAAACAAAGACCTTCGAACTTCAATTTGTGACACTTGATACTCGCGTTCCATTTTCAGTTTTGTTTTTGTAAGACAAGTTGACTTCAGTGCACTCAAAATGAGCTTAACTCTCTTGAATATTCTAAAATGATACATTTTAAGTTTGGATCAGATAAGGACTTGAAACCTAGAAATATCCAGTACTCCCAAACTCCGAGCTATTTACAAAGGCATTACTAAATTAAATTCTGATGAACGGTTGCAGTTTTAAAAGCCTTATGTTTTACAAGGCAATCAAAACTTTTGAATATCGAAAGTCCAAATGTTTTCTTTTGCTTTCATAAGCTTAGCGCCTGTGCACATTTTAACACTTGCATTTCATGATCAAGCAAGCAGTATTGATGCTAGTTATCGCGGTAATCAACAGTGAGAAAATCAAATAATTCTTTCTAAGGATTTTTCTGGGTTCTGTAGAAGACGAGATTGCTTCACGCAAAGAATCATGAATATCACACAAAATTCGAAAATTTCACAATCCTACCTTCCCATTGAACTGACACTCGCCGTTTCTGAGCCATATTTACACTGAAATGCAAAAGTAAATGACGTTAAATTATGTTGCCGCGGTAGTCAAAATCGATCGACATGACCGGACCCACAACTCGACCCCCGTTGCATGCATCGGTGGAAATCAAAACAGAGAAAAGCTTCCTTAGCTCACCTTTTCCAACTGTTGTGCGACATTCCTTCGCTCCTGTTCCAGTTCTCGCGAAAGCATTTCAAAATGAGCTTCCTGTCACAGAAGACAAGAAAAGATGAGTGTGTTTACAAGCTCTCTTCAGGAAAGGAAATGAAGTTCGCAAGCTACATTTCATGGAGCAACTTCATTCGACCTCAAAATTTCACGCAGCGAGTACTGCACTTACAAAACAAAAGACATTAAACAGAAATATAAGATGCTGATGATTCTAATCACATTAAAACTATGTAGAACGACGAAAATATAAGCTTATCTTACCTGTTGCCTGACAGAGCGAAGAAGGTTTGCTGCGGAATCGTCGTTGTACAAATCGCGTCCGCGATACGCCATTGTGAAATCCACAGTCTGTTAAGATCAGTCACTCATGCAAGCAAAGTAAAGACCGCTTTTTGAGGACAGTGCTTTCGGCCAGGTAATTTTCAAAAGTACTCCTGAAATATCGGATTAGAGTACCGAAAAACTCCAAAGATAGCGTTCCGTCGATCAAGATGTTGGACGCAGTGACAAACACTTGTCTGTCCGACCCTCCCACGGGTTTTCCGGGGCTTTCGAACTTGTCAGTCAAAATGTAGTTGCCATGACAAATTTTCCCGCGTCGACCACATACCGGAAGGAGACAGCGTTTTCGAGACAAATGAATTTTAATAGCAAAGCATTTCTCGTCTTCCGTAACAATCATAATTATTCATTTCGTTCAAAATAGATGCTGTAACACAGATCAGAAGGCTGCGCTAAATCCATCTAACATTTTCTTGGGTTATCCTTGGCCTAGGTGGCAAGTCTTTGGACGGTTTTGGAAGACCAGCCCCATTGAAAACCCAATACTTTTTTCTTCCCAGCAAAAAAGGTATTTAGCGACAGTAAAGTACTATCGAGAAAAAAATCCAATCAAACTGGGTGGAACCCAAAGACAACAGAACAAAAGAAGCTATGCCACAATGGTCACATTGTGGACCAATCTGAACGCAAGGTCTTCCGAGCACAAGAAGCAGTTGCCAAACCGTACAACTGTTCAAGAGTTCAACATGCAATGGAAGAACCACTCAAACAGAGGCAATTTCTAGTCAGATCTTAGTGTAGATCAGGAAGAGCGGTGAACTGTTTGATCAGCTTTGTTTTAAAGTTCGTACAAAAATCACTGATTTGTGGAAAACTGACAACACTGCTAGGCAAAACGCTCCACATTTGTAACAAGATTTAACGAAATCATCAGTTAAGACTTAATTTATAATTTTTGTTTACCAAAAAATTAAGGGCAGCCAATCAAAAAATCGAGGGACTTAACAAAAATTGTTAAAGCAGTGCGGGAGCAACAAAAAAAAATTAAATAGTTTTGTTTTTATCTCAAACGCCTAATTGGCGAAAAAATGCCTCAGGTCAAATGTTTTGTTTGGGTGAGGCCCGTAACGCAACCAAGTCTTTCTGTTTATGTTCTAATTTCTCGCCCTTGAAATTATAAATATCACTTCAACGTGATTTTTGTACTCAGATTTTCCGTTAAAATCATCGCATCTTGTGAGTAATTTCGTACTGATGTACGCCTACTCGACAGTTTCACCAAAGAGGGGTTGTTTGGACGAATTTCGGGGTTGTTTGATCGAATTTCGCACATCTTATTATAATAAATATTGCTGTTTACTAAACTGTGAGTAATGTAATCGGAAAGCAGCTTCAATATGACTTTCTAAGTTTATTATAGAGCTGGAAAATGTGTTAATGACAAAATTAGAACAATCCACGCGGAAAAGATGTAATATTGGCTTTGTGGTATTGTCTAAGCATTCCAAAAATCAAGAACGAAGAATATTTAAAAGTGTAATGTTCATGTGATATCAATATAAAAAGCAATAAGAGACTAAAATGACGTAAAGAACCCCCAAAAAATTAAAGCCAGCTAAAGCCAAGGAAAGTAAACAAAAAACATGACGTTTATTACTCTGTTATGCGGCGATAAAAACCGAACATTTGTAACCTGTCAGCAAAATGAACGAAAATCGATCGACGAAGAAAAATTTAATCGGCTTTTCGGAACAGCTTGAATAGACGAATGCTGTCGAACTGAAGAGCTTAAATTCTTTGATGTTTCTGCGTGCTCTGACCTCACACGAAAGTTTTTGTCGGAGTGGGCTAGCCAGATATCGATAGGTACAACCATACTGTTATTACTAAACGGAATATTTCGCGTAATAAATCGTTCAAACATAAATTCAAAGAAGAGGATTCAGTTGTTTAACTATGAGATACTTGAAATATTTGCATTCGAAGTCCATCGATTAGAAGAGAGGATACAACTTGTTTACTAGAAAACTCAAAACAGGGATTGTAGATTTCAAAACACCTATCTAAATAATTAGACCTTAAAATCTTCTGGAGTTATGATTTCTGTTCTCACTAATAACAAATTCTACAAACATAGACTTAAGGGCCGCCATACAAGAATTTAGCGACATCAGGGTTGTACAAAAGACATAACAAATGCCACGATAGCTCACCTTGAAATCTCGAAGGAAGCCTGTATATGAAATGTCGTGATTTGGTTTACAGTCGCTGGAAATTCGTCGCCTGTCACACAAACCACGCAATGGCTACCAGTGTGCCAGTTTCGCGCGAAAAAATCTCGCGAGATACTACTATATCCCTGAGTGATTGCAAAGGAAATGGTAAAGATGGCTACCCGGATAGTTGCTAAAGCGAACCGAGGATTAAGTGTTTCCGCGAACCACACAACCGCGACCAGACGTGGAAAGTTTTGAAAACGAGGGTCAGCGAACGACAACAAATGAAAATATGCAAATCGAGAAAAATTATATGCAAAGACTTCGTCATAATGGAGCCGTCTTTATCTTACGATTACCGGCTGCTCTAAATAACACTTGAAACGCTAGCCAATAGGAGTGCATGTTTTGATCATGTTAGTGTATTGTCTGGGTTATAAATTCCATCTTCTTTCAGCCATACCACAGATCGCTTACGTACACCACGTCTGAGGACATGATGGAAGAGCAATCAGTTCATGGGCCAATAAAATGTTGGCGGTCTGTTGTGCATATAACTTGAAAGCAAAAAATTTACCTAATCAAAACGGATTTAAATTAACCACACACAAGTGTATCATGTTGTGGTTCCTTGTGCTTTAATATGCACATTTCCGAGTTGTCTTGTCCGTCCTCGCTTTGAAAAAGAGGCACAAGAAGACTCGAAAATGGCCTAATCTCTGAAACACTAACAAAAGACAACACGTCTTCTGTGAAGGAGAGCTGACAAATTTAACACCAGCGATTCAGGCCAAAGAGGCTCTTAATTAGATTTGAAAAAGGGGTTTATACATGGGTGCCCTGTGACAACTTGACCGAAACCGAGTCCTTTATGTGTCAGTTACGGCCCCAAACTAGCCTACCACTTGCAATGCAAGTCATCGAGGAGTTGGCTTTTGAGCGTGAGCGAAATGTGGCTAAAACTTGGCTTGAATGGAACAAGTACAATCCAAACTTAGTTGTGCCAAGAGAGCACTGTCTTATAAAATTTAGTTTGTCCTTGAGAATCTGGGACAAACCACATTTGTGTTCACTGCCTAAGCGAAAGATGTTTTCGTGTTTGACGACTTTGAAGGTTTGTGGGACGTTTAAATAGTCTGCCCTTTTTGGCATAAAAAATACCAGTGGAATCCTTCTATGTTTTTTCATCAAACACAAGCTGTCAATTGCCTTTCAGCTTACAATTTCTTGGGAGAGTGCTCTGTTATATTTCGGCCCATTTAAACTGAATTACTGCCGAACTGAATGGTTTCAAACGTCGTGCTACTGCCGTGCCTAAATCGTTCGGCGACGTTTGGAACAGGCCTTAGCCTAGTACGCACTCTCAAAGAGTGCATCGAATTTTTAAAAAAACAATAGACACCTACTATTTTTCCTAATATACTAACAAAAGCAAAAGCGGAGGTGGTCGAGTGATAAAGGGCGCGCGTCACCGGAGCGAAAGGTGGTAGGTTCGCGTCACATTTCATAGGGATTACGGTGTTTACTCGCGCCGCCCCCGACTAAGCGCCGCCCTCAATTAAGCGCCGAACATGAGAGCGAAAATATAAAAGAGCGCCGCCCTCGAATAAGCGCCGCATTCATTCATTACAATGCGGCGCCTGATCGAAGCATCATCAGACTGAATCAATGTTGGAGGAGCCAAACTAATAAACAAGTACGGTACAAGTCAATCTAAACCAGCATTCGAAATTTATTCTCCTGTATTGTCATGTTTTTCAGTTCGAAGTGAGTACATTTCATTATTTTTGTTTGTTAACATTTGCTTGTTATCGTTACAAATATTATAATTTTTTAAAGAGCGCCGCCCTCGAATAAGCACCGCATCTGAAGCACTAAAAATTAAAAGAGCGCCGCGGCGTTTACTCGAGTAAATTCGGTATTCTAATATGGCTTCAGTGGAGGTCGAATAACCTCTCCCCGGGTGGAGGTGAGATCGTACGACCTAGGAATTACTCTCCATCTGGCCCGGGAGCCGAGTAATTCCTCCCCATGTTTTTTTTCTTTTTTATCCTCTTTTTAAGGTGATTCCATTCAATTGCATTGCGCATCCTTTCTGCGCATCATTTATTGCGTCATTAGCGCGCGCTCGAGCGCGCGCGCGTTCGGAACTTAATAGGTTTTCTGTGGAAGCCGAGGTGTTCAGAGAAATAAATGGTCGTTTTCTCCCAAACGAACTCGGTGACCCCACTTTTTTCTTCCATTTATTTAAGGAAAATACGACTTTATATGATATATTCAAATTTGAAGAATTTTTCATTATTCAATTTTGAAATATTACGGTTGATTCACTGTTACAGTCAGATTTTAGGCGTTTCACTGGAACCGTGCAGACGCTCGATTTGCCTATTATTTCAAATTAGTTTCATTGTTATGGCAATTTTAAGACGTTTTACTGTAACATTGTACTTCTATCATAAGAATAATGCTTATATCTCATTGCCAGTTATAACTTTGTTGAAGTAATGGGTGTCTCTAGTACAAGGATCGGGTTTTTTAATATTGCTGTCTAAACACAGCGAAGTACCTATATACTACAGGCCCGTAGCGTGAAATCAGACACGGTGACCCCCTCTTTTTGTTTTATTTTTTTAATGTACTAGGTGTAATTAGTAACTCTGCAAAGTTTCAAAAAATTCTCATTACAACTTCTTTTTCGATGGAATCACCTTAATTAGTTTTCTTTTCTAGTGAATGAATGAACGAACGAACGAACGAACGAACGAACGAACGAACGAACGAACGAACGAACGAATGAATGAATGAATGAAATTGTCACTAAAAAATAAAATAAAATAAAATTACTGACATAATAAACACAAATTAATTTCTATGTGTCGCTCCCGACTACCTGAACTTATGAACTGGCCAGCTTGATTATAAGATTTATCAAAAGTAAACACCCTCCGTAAACCGACACCAAAATGCGGTTCCGGTAATTTCTCTAGCATAACTTTTCCGTCAGTATTTAATTTTTAAACCTCTCGCAACTGGACACCTCTCGCGAACGGACGCGGGCATTCACAAAGCAGTAGAGGAGGTGATGCCTTAAAATGGCCTTTGTAAGGCCAGGTAGAGTTACTGAACTCTAATCTAACCATAAAAGAACCACACTTTCAGAAACCTCTATAAGAATCAATGTTTGAGAACCTCCAAAGCTTACTTGGAGAGGGGAACGGGACGGCGCTGCCCCCTCTTCAAACATCGCACAGCACACTGCACCCACCGATGTTTTTTGCTTTATCCTTGGTGCTAAAAAGGGACTGTTCTTCCAGTTTTCACTCTTTCTTAAAAACAGTTTGCGGGATTGACTTTCAGTTTGTTTAATGTTTTACTGCATAACAAAGAGCTAGATGTAATATCCACTTTGTTGCGAACGTGAGACGACAAAAAAATCTGAGTCCGCGACGGGAATCGAACCCACGGCCTTCCCTACACCCGCCTTATCACTGAGTTACACTGAACAACTTCACAGTAGGGTGTGTCGGATTATGTCGGCATCATACACCCTTCCATGGTTTTTTCAACTTTTCACATGGACCAGTTAGCGAAAATCCATTGGAATCGCTGGAAAGAACTCCTTAAAATCAGTAAAGTTGCCAAGTTTGAGAGTAATAAGATGAAACTAACAAAGATATGGCTCCCCAAAGTCGCAAAATTTTATAGACGTTTGTATGGTGGGGAAGGGGGGGGGCAAGTTTATGCCCCCCCCCCCACCATACAAACGTCTGTAAAATTTCGCAGCAAGTTTACTAATTTTAAAACGCTCTTTCTAGCAGTGTCGGTAAATTTTCGCTCACTGGTCAGTGTCACTGACCAGTGACACTGGTCATTGTCTAAAAACCGTGGAAGGCTCTGTTTCGGGATGGAGCATCTGGCATAATGCCGGCATAGTACTCATATTTTGAAGCAAAATTCTATTATATTGCAGTTCTGAAAGCCTTTAAATTGCCATAATAACTATATGCTAATTTTCCCATTAACTAAAATGTAAAAAGGTGACAAAACGCAGAAATTTTAGGAACTGGGCACTGTAGACTTGTATCCAGTGCATCTTAGCATAGTCGCCCGAGAGGGAGGCCTGGTTACTTCATTATATAAGACGCACAATACTCTGGTTTCCTGATTGACGCCCGCAAGCATATAATACTCGATTTTACGAGCATAACCCGTCACATCCTACTACGCAGTGGTTTATTCTAGTCCGATCTCACACATGACTTTAGCGCTTTCCAAATAACATGGCGATGTTAGGCATTCATGCAGAAAAAGGCTACAGAAACGCATGTCATACCTACTTACGTTGCCGTGTGTCAAATCAAAATCCTGGGGATCCCGAGCCTATGAAATATTTCTGTAGTGACAACACCAGAACAGACGCCTCCTCCTCCAGCCAGTTTCCTTTCCAACGGGAGTCTTCAGGACTCGTTAGTTTTTAACTGCCAAATACGTAATTCAGTTTGGTGTATGCTCCTAGGCGACAGTTGGTTTCTCTTAATCTTAGAGGAGAGAATTTGTGGGATGTGGCTACAGAGCACCCATCTGCGGGATTTGCGTCTCCTTACTTTTAATTACTTAGCACGCGGTCGCGTTCTTGGAGGACAAAGAATAACAAGTCGGTGGTTCGAGGCCCAGTCCCTGCCATTGTGTTGTTTCCTTAGACAACAAACTATGCCCAGCCGTGTGGACCTCCTTGGCTCGTACTCGACTTTACCTAACCTTACCTAAACTCCACCGGTCACTCATTTGTGTGTCATGTTTCGTTTTAAAACTCGTTGAAATTGCATTACGACAGTCACTCAATTGGGCGTCGAAACGAGATAGGATTTGATGTGTTGTTGCATTACATCCCTCAGTGATTGGTTAAAATACTTGAGCCACTTTCTCGACGTACCAATCAGAGGTAAAACCAAAACCAATCGTGACTTGGTCGAAAGCGTTTTCCCGCCCTTGAATTGAAGACGTTACCTGAATTTGCTTCGAGGTCTGATTGGTTCATTGGGTTGTTTATGTCTGGTGTGAGCTATGATTGCTCAGTTTTGGTTTTATGACACATGATTGAAAACCGCTGTATAAGGAATATTTTTGACTTACCAAAAAATGGAACTTTTCGGCTAGAAGGAGCATTTGCGTTCTCCCACGTTACGAACTGCTTGCCTATTGATAGGAAATCGTTGTTCTCGTTGAGGTGCTGCCGGTATAACAATGTAGGTTGCGCTCTTAATTGATAACCGAACACATAAACAACTGGATTACAAATAGGCCTAGCTTAAGCCTAGATACTCTCCCGTTGGATTCAACCCACCAGAGATTGCAAAGTGAGGTAGCGTAATTTAAAGAATTGAACTAGTGTTAAACAATAAAAATACGAAATTTTTCAGAGTAACCTTCGCGTGGTAAATTTTAAACATTCATATTTTATTCATCAGTTTTGACAATTCAAAGGTGTTACAACAACTGCAATTATCGTATCTATTGTAGTTTTTATCAATACTTATGTTGTGATATGCTTGATTCTTTAGAATAATAATTGTATAAGTTTTGAGTAAGATATTGTAGGTTTTTAGTGATCGCAACGTTTTCAACAGTTCGTTTTTGGTTGTGTTTTCGATATTTATTACTTGGTACGATTTTGGCGCGAAACAGATGTTTTCCAATGTTTATTTACACGTTGCTAGGAAATTAATCCTTATTTGATAAAATGTTCAATTGTTTTTGTATAGTACATCAATTTGCTTGTTTTGGTTTTGACCTTCAAGGTTAAACATTCGTGATTGTTTTCCTGGAAATGACTTTTCTATCTTACTTTTGGCATTTTAAGCGCAATCTCTTCGTGTTTCCTGCTGAATTCGTATCATTCAATATTCCGTGTCGTTACTGCTTTTTGGTCGGTTTGTTTTTAAAGGAAAACTTTAATTCACAAGTATTAAACAAGACAAATAGTCTATTGTTAGTGGTGTTATGTCAAGTTCTGTTGTGCATGTTAATTTTACTCTCCAAGATAGCCGATCACGTACATTTTTAATTTATTGAAAAAGGCGGACCTTAAATCCGGAGAAGAAGCCTTTGTTCTAAAATTAGTTTACGTGTAGCTTACTGTTATGTAATAATATTCAACTTGCAATTTCACTTGTATTTAAACAGAATGTGTTAAATTTAAATCGACAGAATTGTTGTTTGTAATTTTTATATTGCTCTTGTTACTTTATTTTGACCAGATACCTCGAGAACGATACCGAAAATTTAGCTTAAAGTAGATTTTGTATCCACCTAGTTGCTCGAAGGTTTTTATGCTAATCATCTTCGTGCGCTTGCGTATTATCGTAATGGATCTTCTGCGCAGGTCATTGCGTCAGCTTTAATTTGCGTTTGAAGGGTAACTGACATGAAATTGACAGTTCTCTCCTGGTCAGAATAAAAAGATGAGAGCGATAGTTTTTGTGTGATTCGAAGCTAGCTCTTGTACTGTAAAGTTCAGCAGTGTGCATTAAAAAAGAAGAATCCTGAGAGAAGAAAATTAGTCTTCAGTTTTGTTATTGGTCTGTACGCTAATCCCCCAAAGCAGGCCAATTCAACACTAGTTAACGATGCATTTTTATCTGAAAAGTATAAACGAGACAAGTCTTCTGGTGAGACGTCAATTTTATTCAACTTAAAAAATATATATTATGGCAGGTTTCAGTTTCGAAATGAAAAGAAAATAATATCTCAGAAATAAAAATAGAAATCACGAGCGAACAGTCGTGCCTTACAAGTCACGATAAATCAACAATAAACGACGAAAGAAAATAGATTTTGGGAGTTAGTATACTCTCGGGAAAAAAGAAAACAAACCTTCAAAAATTCAGAGCTGTCCACGAATAACGCATCGTACCGATCAAACAACAAAACGTCCCCAAATATATTTAAAATATTAAGCTTTAGTAATCAGGTAGCTTTTGCCACAGCAGTATTTGTTTCCATGGAAACTCCATCTAAAGAGTGCCTCGTCGAAAGCCTTCCAGAGGAACGTCTGTGCAGTGAAGGAGTTGGGCTCGAATGGGGCCTCTTTGGAGACTGGGACCTGACAGAAGCTTCTCCATCTTTAACAACAGTGCCATCAAGCCAAGCGCCGGACACTTTAGGTTTAAGGTCAGCGGCTTTGTCGCTAGATGAACTGACTATACTGGAATCTGACTGCGTAGCACGGATTTCCGCGGATTCTTGAGAAGGCGTGGCTCTGAGACGCGAGCGTTTTGGAGATGGAAGTTTGGGAGGTGACGGGGTGAGTTCGTATACACAGGAAATGCCCTGAGCTGACGGGGTGCTCCAGGAGAACCTCTCCATGGAGGAAGCTGTTCTTGGAATGTCTGCTGGGGTCAGAGAATACAGTAAGTTCACCTTTCGTCTAGATATATGATTGCGCCTCTTCTTTCGAAATATTTCAGATATATTGCTTATTCAGGTTGTTTAGTGTAATACTCTCTGAAAGAAACTCTGGAAAAAGATCAATCCATGTTTGTTTACACCCTGAATAATCGTGGACAGCATGGGACAACATCCGAGTTAGCTAAATGAAACCGATAACCCAAAACCAGTTTCATGCATCAATCTGAGCGATCCGACTTCTAGATGGAACAGAAAAACAATTTTAGATCACAAAACATGGATTTGAATTGACTAAAAGGACCGCAATCAAAAAAAGTAACTGAGCCTTGTGTTGGGAGCCAGGCGCCTTGAAAACAGAAGGCCAAGAGAGTAATGAAGATTAAAGAGTCAACTGATTACTTGGCGCTAAATTACCCCCCCCCCCCTTCACCGGGCGCTTCTCCGTAGCTTCGTTCGTGCGATTTCTGTGTATAATGCCTTCCTCTAGTAGATTTGTTACATGATTAAGTGGAATCTTGGAAGTGTGTGAAAGTGTTCTGGACAAGCAAAGTAATTATTTCCAAGACTACCATGATTTGTGAGTTTTCAAAGAAAATAATGATGTGCATGAGGTCTCAAAACAATCGGACCAATTCAAATGTCTGTATTACTACTCACCATAACCAGTTTGGATATCTGATCCGCTTAACTTTCTTACTGAACTTTGGCGGACTCTTCTCTCGTCAGAAGATGAAACACTTTGAAGCATGAGATCCACAGTTTCTATCACCGTGTTAGACACCTTGCCAGTAGAAAGCCTTCTCTCTCGACCGAACCCTCTTGGTGCATCCAAGCTCGTTTCGCTGTCCCGCTTCATTTCTCCTCGGGAACCCCGACCCGAGGGACGGGAAACCTCAATTGCACTCGGCTCGTCAGCTGTGCTTAGCATTCTCTGCACCATATCATCAACTGTGTCGTGGATGGATCGTGAAACACTGACCGCTCTGTAACTTTGGTAGCTATCGATTTCCTTAACATTTCTCAAGCTCGTAATAGACTGTTGCTTGGTGACAGGATCATCAGGCATCCTGCTTGATGAATCTTTCTTTTCCACCTTGAGCTCTGAGGATACTTTTTCATCGCCAAGTGGAACACCTTTTACCTCGCTTCTGTCTTCACCTTCAGGTTTCTTTCGAGTTGCGATAACCTTTTCTTCACCACTTGCCTTTGATACCAACATCTCTTGAGAGCATCTAGAAAAGCCTTGTCCACTGGGGTTCCCTCCTACTTTTGAATCTGCAGTGGAGGAAAGAGATTTTGATAGGGAAGCCCTCAAACCATCGCTTGCTTTTACATTCCAACTTGGGTCCGATTTAACGGGAAAGATGTTCTCGTGCCCAGTGTATTTTCTCGATGCTAAGACGTCTGCACTAGACGCTGGGCGAGTCTCCCCTTCGGCCCCCTCTGGAGTCAATCGTTTGTCCTGGATAATTCGTTCCAAACTTGGAACAATGTTCTTCAATTTCTTACTAACTTCTTTTGTTTCGCTAAGGTCTCCATCAGCTTCGTCTTTGTTCACATCAGGCTGATCTCGGTCTGAGCCAACCCCTTGCATTTGAGAGAAGTCTGATGTTAGAGGTGCACCCTCCATGGAGGCTAAGCTCTTCTCAACGATATCGTTTCCTTGAAACTGTCCTTCTTCAAGATCACTTGCCTTCTCGACGTTTTTAGTTAAAGAGGTCGGATCCATTGCCAATTTTTCCCCAGAACAGTTTGTATCTTCTGCAGCTTCTTTAGTCTTCTCAGTCGGTTCTGTTTTCTTGATCGCTTCTTGCGAATCCACAGTCCCAGACTCCACTGATTGGGTTATCGCCACGGATTTTGATGCTTTCTGCAAAACAGCAACTGCGTTTTCGTATGACACAGTTTTCGTAACTGCTGCACTGTTTGGTAATGTCTCTGTATCCGTTAAAATGTTCACATCCGATAATACTTTTTCTGTCATTGGAGAAGATTCGGTGGCTTTTTCTATACCAGCAGAAGACGATAAAGAAACTTTTTCGTGAGAAGATTGTGAAGAAACTGCTATTTTCTTTGCTGACACACGTGAACAATCTGTGACCGTACTTTTTGATACACTTGCGGACAATGCCATTTCTTCGGTAGAAGGACGTGGAGACTGCATGATTTTCCCTTTGGAGACACGAGAGGACGACGCTGCATTCTGAGTAGAACCACGTGGAGAATGCGTGACTTTCCGCTTGGAGACACGAGGAGACAATGCCACATTCTCAGTAGAGGCACGTGGGGAATGCGTGACTTTTCCCTTGGAGATACAAGGAGACAGCGTTGCATTTTCAGCAGAAGACCGTGGAGATGGTATGACGTGCCCTTTTGAGACGCGGGGAGACAATGCCACTTTCTCAGTAGATGCACGTGAAGCCTGTGTGTCGTTTTCCTTGGAAACACTTGGAGACACGGCTACGTTCTCAGTAGATGCACGTGGAGACCGCGTAACATTTTCCGTCGACGTCTTGGGAGACGGCACAACTTTTTGTCTCGATACACGTGGCGACGGTGTCACCTTACCTTTTGAAACACGCAGAGACAGGTTTGCTTGTGCATTTGAGGACACACGTGTGTTGAGCGCCATCTTATCCACCGAGCCACAGGCAGAAGCTGCCGTTTTATCCAGAGATGGGCCCGACGGGTCATCCGTTTTATCCATGGAAGGACGCCCATAAAGAGTGGAGGTTTGTGGAGATGATCTCAAAAGATTTTGAGATGACTTGGGTTTGGTTAACGCAGCTTTTTCTGAAGAAGTACGTGGGGACAATGATGCCCTTTTTAATGAGCTTCTCGGCGAAAAAATGTTCTTCGAGGTTGAGACCTTTTGTGACTGATGAAGGTCTTTCGTCGAAGCTTCTGTAGAAGCAGCACTCATCCTTCGTGAAGAACTACTTTGGGATCCGTCTTGCTCACGCAAGGAGTCACGCAATGACACTGTCACCTTACCCAGAGAGTTACGAGGTGATTGCAAATTTATCTCTGTCGAAGATTTAGATGGAAACTTACCAGATGCCTTTGAAGATTTAGGGGACGATTTGGGAGTTGTTTTTTTCAACTGCAAGGAGGACGTCCGCTTCGGATGCTCAGATGATAGCTTTAGCGAACCTCCACTTGACGATTCCTTGGGAATTTTGGAGGTAGACCTAGCTATGTCTGGCAAACGAGATGAAGCTGGAAGCGAGCGATTCTGTGGTTCTTTATATTGGCAAACTTGTTCAACAGCTTCGCTAGCGACAAATGATCCTTTGGGGGACAAGGAAGGCAGACTTGTTACAGACGAAGTTTTCGTGTTTTGGTTCCACAAAGCTTCATAACTCTCCACTCGCGCGGTGATCAGTGAACATTCCGATGGGTTTAAATGCGGAAGAACAACATACGATCCACAAGGAGAGATCTCACAGCTAGCTGTCCCTTCGCGGCTCTTAATCACTTCATAAAGAGATACTTTTTCGGTCAGAGAGGTCCCTTCATCTTCAATGTTGATTTTGGAATCGGATGCCGATCGCTCTGGCTCAGAATGTGAGACGTCTTCAGGGACTATGCCTGGTCCTGGGTCAGAAGAGCGTTGCTGAACAAGTTCACTGTCATCATCCAATGAAAAGACCTGTTCTTTCTTAAGCTCTTGAATTTCTTGTGAAACAACAGAACCGGCACGATCCTTTCTGAAACGTGGTGTAGGAGGCCTTCTCACAACACTGTCTCGGCGGGAATGAAAAAGCGATCCCTCCTTAAAGTGCACAGAGCTGCTTCTTCGGCGAGTGAACTTAGCATTCCCTGGCCGGACGTCTGCAACGGAAAGGGAGGAATTGTCTTTCCTTTGTGCTCTTAAAAAGTCCATGGCGTTTTCCATGACGTCATTAACGATCCTTGAAGCTTTCAATGCCAAGATTTCTCGTTGATAAAGATCTTCCTCTTGTGGACCGTACTCCGCATCGGCTATAAAGGCTTGCTCATGTGTTACGACTACGTACTGCTCAGGACTTTCACTGGCATCGTCATTGAATCCTGTTGATCCAAGTTGTCTCAAAGCTCCGTTAATTAAGCTTTCAACGTACGTTGTTACTTTCCAAAAGAGTGTCCCTTGGTCAGAACCACGTTCGCTCGAATTTGGCTGGTCTGGCTGCATCAGACGAGCAACTGAACCCTCGGTCGACACAACTGCATGCGATGCGAGCTCAGAAGCAGCTTTGCAAATCTCCAGATCAAGATCCACTGTTGTGGTAGTGTCCTGTACTTTTTCTAACATAGATTCAGCAGAAATCAGTGCATGAGTCGCCAAATACCCTGTAGCTTCCTCCAACTCCACACCACCGATAAAACCACGATCAAAAAGTTCCCCTAACGAAGCTCGAGCAGAAATTGTTGCCACTTTCCCTGCAGCATGCAAAAGACGAGAGTCGCTTCTGACAATGTCCTGTACCGATGTTTCATCTTCGAACAGTTTTGAGATAGACTTAGCTGCCGATTCAATTGCGCTACATGCAAGATATCGAGCAGCAGTTCCTAGACCCTCTTTTTCAAGTTGTTGCGGCAGGTGTTTGGAAGAATCCACAAGGCTTTTGGAAATTTCCAATGCAGTGCTCTTGATATTAGCTTCCATATCATTTGCCACACAATACAACCGTTTCCGCGATGCGTTAGTTGATTTTAAGGCATCCGAGACAAGTCTTCGCGCTGCTACCTTCAAGTCTTCTTCACATTCTTTCATACTCAAAAGACTTTCGAAGGAGTCTCTAGTGGAAGAAATGACGGAGGTTTCTTGAAAAGATGTTAGTGACAACTCCTCCTCTGATTCGATCGTAATCCCATGCAGCATCTCTAAAGAGGCCTTTGCAGAATCTAGTACATCGTTAATTAGCTTGCGTGTTGTTGAAGTTAAATCCCACTCGTTTTTCTCAGACATACGCTCAAGAGATCTCGTAGCTAAGTCAATTGCGACATCTGCAATGTTTTTCGCAGCCTCCTCTAAGTTAAGGAACATCTTTTGGGCGTCTTCTTTAGCTTCTGGTGCAACTTTCGTGTCGTACAACAACATGATTGACGCCTTTGCTGACTCCACCACACTGCTGGCTAACGTCCTCGCGGCCAATACCAGATCAACATCAGTTCTTTTCGACTCTTCTCCCAACGTTTCAGTGGCTGATAGAATCGCAGTGGCCGCAATTTCCTTTGCAGGTTGCTCGTCATCGTCTTTAGAATCATCCTTGATGCCATAAAGGTTTTCCAATGATGTCTTCGCTGCTTGAATGGCATCACTTGCTAACGATTGCGCCGTCAGTATTTCAACGTGATCATTTCTACTGGATGTTTCAAGTAACCGTTTAGATGGCAAAATAACGGCTTCAGCAATATCTCTAGCAGATTTCGCTAGGCATTTGGAAATTTCCACGGAGGGATACCGTTCCTTATCTTCTAAATCAACGTTTAAGCCATGCAACTTCTCAAGGGAGGCTTTAGCTGCTGCGACTGCATCGACTGCCAATGATCGTGCTGCAATTGCATCACAATCGTTTTTTGTAATCGCTTTTTCTAATGACCTCGTAGCTGAAACTATAGCTGCAATCGCAACTTCTTTAGCACATCTATCTAGATTTGTTGAGATTTCTTGAGTATCAACTTGTTCTTTCTCCGTAAGCTTTAACTTCACGCCATACAGCCGCTCTAGAGAAGCTTTCGCTGCTTGTGTGGCATCAACGGCGAGGGATCTTGCTGCAATTACTTCACGATCGTCTTTACCTTGGCGCAAAGCTGACACAATGGCCGTCGTTACGATTTCTTTAGCGCACTCAGAAAGGTTTTCCGAGATTTCTTGGGCAGCGTATGCTAATGCCTTTTGAGAAGCAGAACTAATAGCAGCAGTTACAATATCTTTAGCAGTGTCACGGAGTGATATCCTCCGTTGCACCTCTTCCTTAGCCCTTGTAACAGCAGTGGTAACTATCTGTTGAATGGCTCGCCGCGTTTGGTCATCCGACGACGGCAATAATCCGGAGTCGACAGCCGAGGAGGCTGCATTGTTTATCACACGCAATATGTATTTCCTCGCTCGAGATCTCACGTCGCCTGTCTGTCTATCAGCTAAAATTATCTGGGCAGCGTCCAAGATACCTTGGACGTAGCTTGGAACCCCTTTGGCAATTTCAAGCATTTCCTCTACATCCAAGTGAATTTGCGCGTTTTGAATCAGACCGAACACCACGTGATGGACTTGCTCACGCAAGGCGAACTCAGCTTCTAGCCTTGACAAAAGTTTCTCAAACTGATCTACCTCTTCAAGTTGTCTGGAAGCTTCTTCTTCTGCAATCTAATATTTGCAAAAGTAGACAATCATCAGATAATGCAGCCATCAATGAAATAGGTCCGGGGGATTAAGAAATACAATGTTAAACTTAACTAAACTTTAAATTAATTTTGGTTTCCAGAACCTAGCAAATTGCATATACATTATTTAGAAAGAAACAAGTTTGCATGTCGCTTGAAAGTTTATTCAAAAACACAGGAACGCCGATGGAGAGTATTTCCTTTACAGCAAGACAGTCCAAATCATTTACAATCGTTTCTATCTAAAATTCTATAGAAACACAGAAAACAATGTTTTCTTTCAACAGAAAATACCGTCACTCACGAAAAATCAACGGCCAGGATCCAAGTTTTTCCAAATAGTGTTAGTAGTCAGCTACCGTGTTCTATTGCAAATGCGCGAATGTGATTGGCTCAGTCCCCATGGACTATTTAAACAATAGAGTTCTTCTGTAAAAAGCACTATCGTGTGATAAGTTCCCTGAGGAAATTTGGTGTTCACAACAAATATTAGCCCGACAACGTAGAGGGCTTTATGAAGTTTGAGCATCACATTTCCGAGGGAACCTATTACACATAGGGCCTAAGACAGAAGGACTCTATTGTTTTCATTGTACAACTCCAAACTTTTGAGCGAAAATTGCCAAAAACGGGCACTATGCACTGGTAGGCGCCCGCTGAGAAGAGACACTATCGCGTCACGTGATTGATTTTGACCAATGAGAGTACGCCAAAACTTGGCGTTGTACTATAATTACTTTAATCGCTGTTACAAAACGCTTGCGCAGGCTATGGCCTCAGAAAGTTTACATTTAATTTATTTTGCATTATTGAAATTATGTTCTAAAATATCGCTGTTTTCCGCGTAAAACATTTGCATGTCCACTAAAACATTTAGATTGCGCGTCTCTCTAACAAATTAACTGTTAACCCTAAAAGGCCCAAAACGTGACAAGTATCTAACTTCTTCTAACAATATCCCCGCATGTTCAAAACATAAAGGCAATGAGAATAATGGAAATGATCATCAAAAACAAAATGACCTAAACAGATTTTTCCAACTTGTACAACCTATTGTTCTCGTGCGTAAGCAGTAAAGACGCGGCCATCTGGTAAACGGCTTCGCATTCAAATCCAAAAAAAGAAGTGGGGGACTTGGCCAAATCGAGTTTTGTGATTCTCCTGGGGTCGGTCCAAGGAAAACGTGGCTAAAATCAATCATTCTCATTCTCTGCCAACTTGCGTTGGTTATTGCTAAAGAAATAGCGGCTTACGTAAATTAGATAGATGAGATAGTTTTTATTGGTAAAATCATCACGATAAAAAGCAAATTGCGAAATTACTGCAAATTAGTGTGGTGGAAGAAAATGCCAATAAGGTTTTCTTTGTTAGAATGAAGATTAAGAGAAACTGGGGATTAATTGCAAATGGGGGGGAGTCTCCTACCATATTGCAAGGTAATTTAAATCACATAAATTCAATTGAGAGTCTAACAGTATCCATTCTTTCTCCACGTGTAGGCTTTCTTCCCGCGAAAACGACGGTTTAATTGCAAATGGGGGGGGGGGGGGGAGTCTACTACCACATTACAAGGTAATTTGAATCACATAAATTAAATTCAGAGACTCACCGTATCCATTCTTTCTCCACGCGTAGGCTTTCTTCCCGCGAAAACGACGCTACTAAAAACAAACAAGGCAGAAAAGCGAGTCAGGCAAATACTATAAACAGCGCCGGTTCATTACAGTTTTCATTGTTTTCTATGTCGTTGCTTTGATTGTGCAGTGAGCCTTGAGTCCCGGGGGGGGTACTCCTATAGTGGGCTATACGGGGAGGCTCCGCCAGAAAGGGATGCCTTTTTAAGTTCGCAGTAAATGAAAGGGTAGGGAAAATTGCCATTTTAGTATACGAAAGGGTCTCAAAATCAGCTGAAAGTGGAAGAATGGTGGCTAAAGCGAATTATATCAAAGGGTGCTACAGTTTGGCAGAAATGGCTACGCAACTGAATCAGAACTACTGAAAACCCGCGAAAAACGTGGTGATTACAGGAAATTCTATTGTTTTGGCTTATCCTTGAGGTATAAGAAAGGGGTACAATTTTGCTCTAGGTATGCGAAAGGGGTACCATTTTGGTAAAAATTAGTATATTACAGGGTAAGGGTTTGAACCTCCCGGCGGAGCCTCCCCGTACAAAACGTTACAGAGTAGCCCCCCCCCCCCTCCCGGGCCTTGAGTAATCAGAATACAAATTGTTAAGCTGCTTCAACCTATCAGGAACAAAATCCGCCTTGCGCTTTATTAAGGGCGCATTCTTTTGTTACTTTCTGGATGTAGTCCGGTTTAGGGAAAACAGAGAACATAGAATGAATACTCAGGCTATTAGTTCTTAAAGGAATACAAATTTGGCTATTTTCTGTATGAGGTGGAGAGGAAATTGGAGACGTTTGCACGGAGGTATTCCCAGTTAGGGATTGTTAAAACAGCTGCCTTCTTTCTTCTGGTAAAAACGCTGTCCTTTCTTGTTCTCAATGAAAGTTACAAACAGCAGCACCCGCGGTTTCATAATATTCACTTCGTTCGCATGAAGGTATCCTCCCTTAGCGATTGTTTAAACAGTTGCCTTTTTTTTCTGGTAAAAACGCTACCCTTTCTTGCTCTTAATAAACAGTAAAAATAACAGTAACCGCGGTTTATAATATTTACCGAGTGAGAAATGTAACGATTATTCAGAGGATTTAAACATTTTAAAGATTTTACAATTTCCGGGTGCCAGATTCACTTTTATTCGAAGCAATTCGGTGCACTCTTGTTTAGTCATAAGGTCACTCTGTTTGTACCTATAAACCACATTGTCGTCGATTCCAAATTCACTTTTCAAGGAAGACTGCAAGTCCCATACGCTCGACAAACGAGACCTACGTCTGTGCTCGGGCCCATCAACACTTGATTTCCTTGGAAACGAAACTCTGCGCTCCTGAAAAAATGCAAAAACACACATATGTAGGCCTCTACGGGCTTTCACAACTACAAACGTGTCGCACTTGAAGAGGTTATAATCATCGTTAACTTTTCTACTGGACATGAGGAGGATGCAGTTGTGTAAGTATCACAAAACTGGGAGCACACCAGCACCAGTTATCACACGATAGTGTGCTTCTAATTTTGAAACGTCCTCTGACTAGTACCAGTCTATATGTCTCTGAGATTCTAGTGCCAGATAGACGGCGTAGGTGGCTAAAGGCGTTCCGTTGGTTGGCTTGTCCTTAATCAACTCTGCATTTCTTTAGAATGCATTACGAATGGGCAGAAAGTTTGTCCAATAAGTAATTAACAACCGTGGACAAACGAGTTGAGACAACCAAAATTCGGACACAATTTTCATTTCTCCGAAAAAAAAAAACACAAAAAGACAGCTGAAATACTCTCTCTTCCTTATATCCAGGCCTGATAATGCACCTGTTTGCCATACTTCAGAGCAAACAAACAGCGATAAGAGGGGAATAAGAGAGATTTTTAAAACTTCTTTAATGTGCACACGTCTAGTTCATTCTTGTCTTGAGTGTAATTTCCAGATCCCATGCGTTTATGATCAGCTGTGACCGAAGGGACCTCGACCCCTGAAACGTACCTGCAGATGTTTCTCACGCATGCGTGCATGCTTCTGTTTCCATAACTCTAGGTCTCTCATTTTCTTCTCTCTCATTCTTTCCAGAAAATTTTCAGCCTCTTGATGCTGTTTCTCCAGTGTGTTCCGCACTCTCTGCAAGCATAGATCACGGTACACTGAAAAAGAAATAAAAAGTGATTGAAGGACTTACCCCTTTCACTTACATTGTTGGCCAGGAGGTGAAGGACTCTGATTCGAGCCATGATATCTGCCTTCGTGATGTCCCACACTTTCTTTCTTTTTTCTAATTCTGCATAACACGAGTAAACGTGCTTTGAAAAACTCTTAGTCAAGATGTATATATCTGGATACAGGGGACAAACAAAATGTTTTGGCCAGGATGGACTAGCATCCCACCTGTGGGAGGGGTGGGGAAGTCATAGGGAGAAAGTGGTCGAAAGACTGAGGGATGAAGTAGAACTTGTTAAATCCGTTACCTTGACTCTTGCGTCGTTGCTTCGCCACAATTGACGTCCTTCGCGCCACATTTCTGACGTGTTCCTCTCTTTCCGCTTCCTCTTGTTTTCGTTTTTCTTCTTGGCGTTCCAGCGATAGTGAGCAGCGACGTTTCCAGCTCTCTTTCAACTAAAAAATAAAATGTTTCCAGTGATCTTCTCTTCGCCTAACAAATAAAGCTTATCGAGCATCCCAATTTTTACCTTGACTGATTTCAGCCCAGGATTTGCTGAGGATTTTAAATTCGCAAATTCATTAGTTGATTGACCGATTGATGGGTTGGTTGGATTTTTGGTTGGTTGGTTGGTTGGTTGGTTGGTTTGTAGGTTGGTTGGTTAGTTGGTTGGTTGGTTGATTGATTGATTGATTGATTGATTGATTGATTGATTGATTGATTGGTTGGTTGGTTGGTTGGTTGGTTGATAGATAGATAGATAGATTGATTGATTGATTGATTGATTGGTTGGTTGATTGATTGATTGATTGATTGATTGATTGATTGATTGATTGATTGATTGTATGAATGATTGATTGGTTGGTTGGTTGGTTGGTTGATTGGTTGATTAATTGGTTGGTTGGTTGGTTGGATGGATGGTTGCTTGGTTGATTGATTGATTGGTTGATTGATTGATTGATTGGTTGGTTGATTGATTGATTGATTGTTTGATTGATTGAATGATTGATTAATTGATTGGTTGGTTGGTTGGTTGATTGGTTGGTTGGTTGATTGATTGATTGATTGATTGAATGATTGATTGATTGATTGATTGATTGATTGATTGATTGATTGATTGATTGGTTCGTTGGTTGGTTGTTGGTTGTTGGTTGGTTGGTTGGATGGATGGTTGGTTGGTAGGTTGATTGATTAATTGATTGCTTGGTTGATTGATTGATTGATTGGTTGGCTGGCTGTTTGATTGATTGATTGATTGATTGATTGATTGATTGATTGATTGATTGATTGATTGATTGATTGATTGATTGATTGATTGATTGATTGATTGATTGATTGATTGATTGATTGATTGGTTGGTTGGTTGGTTGGTTGGTTGGTTGATTGGTTGGTTGGTTGGTTGATTGGTTGGTTGGTTGGTTGGTTGGTTGGTATGGTTGGTTGGTTGGTTGGAGGAAAGGGAAAGAAAAACAGCCGCTGGGAAGCGGGATTTCCTAAGTGGTGGCAAACGAGAAGGGGAAATCTAACAAGTGAACAAGAGTGATGGGTAACTTTGTGTAACTGGGTTATTTATTTTGAGGAGTAACGTACCTTCTTTTCTTTTTCCTGGATGAGTGTCTGTCTTCGCTTTTTCAACATGTTTTCCCGATGTTTGTCCTCTGAGCCTCGCTTGGCAAGGAGTCGTATTTTTATTTTCTTCGTCTACAAAAACCAGCATGGTTACAGTCACGATAATAATCGTCATTTACTCATGATTCAAGAAAATGAGGACGACAAAGTTTTCGTTGGTCTCTGTGTGTACGTTATGCGTACTAAGCCATCGGGCAAAGGTTTTAATCCCACCACGGCATTCAAAGAATTGTAATATTTGCTTTGGTTTCAGGTTTAAACATGTTAGCCGGCTCAATCCCCGTAATACTCTTAGATATATTGTCTTTTGCCTTCATGTTTTCGAGTGTGACCGGACATGATATTTTAAATACTCTTCGTTAAAAACTGCGGATAACGACAATGTACAATATGGCTCTATCCATCCTACTATCGGGTAAAAGAGACAGGCAACAAAAACTCTCACCCTCTGAGGTGAAATAGCCTGAGAAAACAGCCGACGTTTTACGAGGTCGCCGCTTGAGCCCTCGCAAAACGACGTCTAAGTAACGAGCGCAGAAATTCCATACTGATGACGTG
Source organism: Siderastrea radians (assembly GCA_964017195.1). Lineage (NCBI taxonomy): Eukaryota > Metazoa > Cnidaria > Anthozoa > Scleractinia > Rhizangiidae > Siderastrea > Siderastrea radians. Next base: position 54,966,154 of record OZ024890.1, on the reverse strand, counting down.
CACTACCCAGATCTTGGTAGTACTTCTGATTGGTTGTGCCGCGAGGGAATTTTCTTTCAACCAATCAGAATCACTACTAAGATCCGGGTAGTGCACGTCATCAGTATGGAATTTGTGCGCTCGTTACTCAGGCGTCGTTTTGCGAGGGCTCAAGTGGCGACCTCGCAAAACGTCGGCTGTTTTCTCAGGTTAGAGGTGAAACCAGGATCAATATTTCGACAGGATAAACTGTTTCTAACCTTTTCTTCCTCTTCAACTTTTTGGGCTTGTTTCTTCTCAAGATTCATTTCTCTCTGACTCTCGTTGATGTCCTTTGTCCTCTTCATATCCTGTTCGTGTTCCTCCCGTCTTTTTCTATCAATATCTTGTAACTTTTGATACCTACGGCGATCTGCTTCCCGGCGTTTTCTGCCACGTTCTTTCAGTTCCCTGGCTTTCTGCTCGCGTTCGCGCACAATACTATAAAGCTCTTCATCTCGTAAAAGTCGTTCACGTGCCTGCCTTTCTTTCCATTGTTGTTTCTCAATCTGACGTTCTCTACGCCGTTCTTGATGAATTCGATCCAGTTTAAGTTTTCTTATCCACTGCCGAAACATGTTGAATTCGAGAAGAGTACATTTTACGAAACCGCGGGGGGTAACGTAACCTTTGACGGAAGAAACAAATTCAACTGCATGCATGTAAAAATAACAGCCGTTACGAATTTGACTGTTGCAAAAAATACTCTGTTTTTTGTTGTGTTGGTCGGTTGTTGTTGTTTGCTTTTGTTTGTTCGTTCGTTTGTTTGTTTTTTCTTTCGTACGAGAAAACTGTCTTCAGTTGGTTTGGTAAATGAAATGATTGAAACCAACACAAGCGTGTTGGTCTGAATAACTGTTAACTATGTTAAACATAACTGCATGGTTGGAATGGTATTCTGGACATTACGACACTGACTAAAAAGAAACTAAAATTGTTTAACATTACATACACGACCAAGAGAAACGACAACCTGTCAGCAGTTTTTTTCGCTTTTAAAATGCGAAATAAAGCTTCCACCTATTTAATTAGTTTGGAAAGCGGCCGGAAATCTCAATCATTATAGTTAAGCTTGCTTCGTTTCTTGTGATAGTTGTTGTTGTTATTGTTTTTTGCTTTGCTTAATGCCGGTGCAGCTTAGCACAGTCACAAAGCTTAGCACCCTCATGTTTTTGCTCACTTCATGCGAGTTGTCCGTAGTTTGGTTAAGTCGCAGCTCAACGCTCCTCGTATAAACTCGTATAAAATGCGCAAGAAAACCAAACTTTCTACAAATAACGTAAAAAACTTTCCAGTAACGTACCTTGTTCTACAAGCCTTTTCCTTATGACAGGATTCTGAAAGTATTCCTTCAAGTGGGGGTCGTGTAGCTCGTTGTACCGAGGCGGAGGACTGCAAGGGACTGTCAGATCAAAATCAGCGTCCGAAGGCATCTCACGCAACTGCAATATGAAAGCAGCTCGATTAAAATGAAAAAAATGAGTAACCCACCAGCTATTTTTAGTCTTTTAGTTTTCTTTTTTTGAAGGCGTTCAAGGTTAAATACCGTATTGTTACCTATTTTCGATAGTCTTAGTTTTGATGATGTTGGAACAGTTTTAAACCCTTATCAGCAAGTTCATACTTTTTCTGAAATCGCCTCACGAGAGACTTTTCCGTCGATTTCGAGACGTTTTTAGACATCAGCAAAAATTTTTGAAGATCATGAGGTACACCAAGGGTTTGACTATTTGGAAATTAATTACTATTTTACAGAACGTATTTGATCGTGCTCCCAAAGAACTGTCTTTCGCGCCGTATGTGTTGCCACGATTCAAAATGGCGGCCAGTTCATTACTCACCTTTTGCGAGAGTGGTGTTGTGCAGAAGGTAATCGATCTTTGAGAACCAGGAATGAATGGGAATTTGCTGCTTAAACTCATCAAATCTTCCTGCATTATCCATTCTGGCTTAAATTCCAACTCGTTAGAGCTGTCTTTCCTGGCAATGGAAAACATGTATGCCAATGCGTCCATCTTGGAAGAAGCGTTTAAGCGGTTTTCTATCCCTCACTACATTTCTTTCCTTTATAAGATTACAATTGACATATAAGTTAATTCATGAAAAGATTTTCCAAACTAAGATGCGTGATGCACGTCATAATGAATAATTAGTGACGTTTTCATAGATTTGCGCGCTAAAAACGCGAAAACATACATTTTACACTTTAATTTTGTTCTAGAATGCATCGCGACAAAGGTATTTGTTCCTCTAGGATTAAAAGGTCCGCACAAGAGAACATAATGTAGAGTTCCGCGCAATGCAGACATCTGTCTACAACGAGGTTGAGACGTACGTTTGACAAGTCCCTTGGTAACCCGGAGTTTAGACGGAGCCCATATTACCCTGTGAGAGTTAGGACGGAAAAATAGGAAAGACTGTATCCGAACTGTTAGGCTATTCCAACTGCCTGGAAAAAAAAAAGAAACTTCGTCTTGTGTCACGAAAATAAAAATTGACGACAAAGAAGAGGGTAAAAACATTTTATTACGTTTTCCGTTTCAAAAGAAGTAAGATAAGTTTACATTTACAGAATTTATAACAGCGAAGAAAAACCGCTTTGACAGGACTTCTTGGTCAAATTTATATCCGCTAGGGTCCTCTTTTCGTGTCTCAGATTCAGCCATGAAATTGCAAATTAGATAAAAACCTTTTCTCTGACGCGTTTAAAGGTCCTTGTTTGACAAGATATGTATTACAAGTTTTTGTCTTACAAACGCGTCAATACTTTGATCGTTCACGCCTCGACTCAAAAAAATAAACAAATATTCGGTTTTTTTTTTTTTTGTCTCTACTCGAGGCTAAAAAGAAGCGGGATACAGAAACTGATGACACAACCAAATGGTAAATACTTCACACGTAACAGGACTAGGGTTGTGTCACGAAAGAAGAGTAACACAACGACGAATATCAACTCTCTAGTCGCCGAGACCTTAAGCCAGTGTTATCTTTGGAAAGTGAAGATGGCGTGGGCATCTTTTTCTCCGTCTACGGGACCTGCAGACTGAAAAAGAAAGAGATTTAGACTAAATTATAGGCACGAACTGCGTTTCATGTTACATGTTACATGTTACATGAGTAGTTAAACGAGAGGTGCCATGTTTCCTTCCGGGATCTTCTACGTCACGTAGATTAGAGAATTTTTCAAGTACATGACGGTTATCGGTGATTTTAGCTCATGGAGGTTCGCGCGAAACTGAAAAGCTTTTACTAAAAACTAAATACATTACCAAATAACTATTACTTTAATTTCAGGCAAATTAAAGAACACATTTTCAGCTGTTTGATCAGCCTTACATTATTAGAGATTATTCAAAGTTTGAAAACTGTCATATAAGATTTGAAGTAGTACTTACTTATTGCTTAATCCTTTAATACTTATAGTACTAAGCTCGTAAGCTTAGCAAGTAGAGGAAATTCTAAAGGATTGTGCAAACGACGAAACATTGTCGCAGAAAGATTTCACCTTTTGTGCGCACTGACATTTGCTGCGGAAATAAAATGTTACAAAAAAATGTATTTAAAACATTTTCGCTTTCAGGAATCAAACTTTACTTCCGCAACAAATGTTACTTCTCGTACCTTTACAAACTAAAGTTTCTTTCATATTCGAATGGTTTTGTTATAAAGGCCGTTGTAAACACCTATATGACTTGATTCCCAAGTATTAAAGTGAAATCTTTTTCCTGGAAAATGTCCCGCAACACGTGTTGTTAAACGAGGCCAAACAAAGCCTCTTAAACTTGTAATCAGTCCTGATTGACTCTTTAAACGAGCGATACCCTGGAGATAGAGCTGCAGTAATCATGGCAGTGTCTGATGAACTGGGAATGTCAGCAGCGAGGTGTTAGTCTACAGAAAATATGTTAAATACAGTCGAAGCTTTCCTTGCGACCACTCTCGTACGCGACCAGCTCTAGTTACGACCATGACTGTGAACCCCCTTTGATTCGTCTCTTAAACTCTGTAATCAAAAGCTCTCGGATGCGACCGCTCCCGTAAACGACCGCGACCACTTCTGTGAATAGTCCATTTTACAGTTGTGTGCTTAGTGACCTGGCCTTTGAGTGGAAGTGAGGCTAGAGTTGACCTTGTTTGATAAAGACCCTCCTGCTCCTGCCCTCTTTTCATGCTAACTAGTTCGTACTATCATATGAAAAGCAGGAGGGTTTGTATCAAAACAAGGTCAACTCCAGCCTCGCTTCCACTCAAAGGTCAGGTCACTACGCGCACAACTGTAAAATGGTCTAATACCGACTGGTCGTTTCCATTGTTCTTAAGTTCTTGAGCGACCACTCAGTCAACACTTCAATAAAAGACTTCAATTCATCAAATTTAGAGTAACACATAACAAAAGCTCCAATGCTTCGTTGACCTGTGCTTTCGCGAGAACCTTAATAATAATAATAATAATAATAATAATAATAATAATAATAATAATAATAATAATAACAACAACAACAACAACAAGAGGGCAAACACTTAACTAGTCAACCACTGATAACTTCGTGGCCCTCACTGCAACACAAAATATTAAATTGCACCTCTGTGGTAGGCAATAATAAATTATTTGATATTATTACTACATTAATAACCATTAACATATCCCAAGCTTTATGCTTAAAGCTCTGGTAAGCGACCACCCTCTGTTGTTCTACCACGTGGTAGCTTACGAGAGCCCATTGTCGTAAGCGACCAGCTCTAGTTGCGACCACTTTTCTGAATTCCTTAGGCGGTTGCTTACGAGAGCTTCGACTGTAAACTTTTCTTACATTTGGATAAGAAAACGTTATGTTACACACAGACCTTGCAGCCAGCACTCTGAGCCATGGCAGTTATCTTTTTGATGTATTCTTGCATTTGCTCGGGTCTGAGGTCCAACATGAACCTTGAAAACAAAGCAGTGTAAAGCATTATGCTAAACAGTCTACTTATTTGATTTTTAAAAAGTCTATAACTCCCTTGCAGCATAGGCTTAATTCAATTTACAACGGCGGGTTGACTGTAAACAGGAGCCATAATCGGGGACGGAGACCGTAAGCGCGGGGTCCACGCGGCCCCATCGAAAAAGACAAATGTGCTATTTTTAGAAAAAATTGCGCCACCCTCAACGTCATAAACGCGCGTGGCTACACGCAAATTTGCGTTCAACGTGGATATGACCAAGATGGTTATAATTATTTGATATCCAGTATGCCCGAGTACATAATGGTTTTATTATTAAAAACGCAATCGCTAATTGCTATGAAATCAAGAAAGAGAAAAAAAAAGAGAGAAACTCCGAGATAAAAGGGAACAGGAATCGATCGCGATCACATGACTGACCGAAAAAGGCGCCAAAACCTTGCGAAGTGTTGCAGCGTTTCTTTGTGGAGCTGAATGAATCAATGAAACTGCCCCGAAGTGAACGTACAAGCACAAGGTTTGGGAAAATTGAAAATTGAAAATTGTTGGAATCGTCGTTCAAAGCGGATTGAAGCTGTACGATCTCACCGTTATGGCTGCTGGAGTTCATATGAAAGAGTTTGTAATCGCTCCGTTCGCACAACGCTGACAACGGAGCCATTATGTGTTTGTTTGATCGAACTGAAGGCAGAATTAATAATTAAGCTTGAACGATAATTTCTATGCAGCTCACTGAAACAAGACTACGCAGGTGAGGAACATTAGAATTCACCATCTTACTTTTTAAACGCAAACCACAAAACGCAATTGTTCTCAGTTTAGAGCCCGCGGACGGAATGGTAAAAACAACACTCAAACAACTGTGAAAGCGATTCAACGTATTTTACATGGCATCCGACTTGTGTCTAAATGTCTGGAGCTCGTCAAGGGAACACAGATAGAGCCACAACGAGTACAGGTAAACCAGTGTCAATTTTGCGTGGTATAGCCACAAAATGTCGCCTTTTCTGGTACTGAATTTGTCTAATGCTTTTTGTTCAGACTGCTGCATGATTTTTGTACTGACTCGCCATAAAAAGTGTGACAATTTTTATTAAATGCTTCTGTCCTATTTTACTGTGCTTATTTTGTCTTGTCTCGATATTTCCGACTCAAAGCCTTCCGTATAAAACCTACTGTTTGTGAAATTTTAAGAACAAGTGATTGAGTTGACGATGAAAGAAATTGTAAACACAGCGCTAAATGCGTATATTTCTATTTCTACAATTTCTGTTCGTCCTAAGAAATCAAGCATTTGTGTCTCAGTGACGTTCAGTGTAATTTCTCCTTAATTTTGCTTCGATACAAAGTGATTTTTCTCGCCGGGTTGCTGGCGGAGAAAAAAATCAAGCTCACTCTGTCGTTGAAACCCTTGCCATGTCCACTGCGCTATGTATCCCTTCTAGGTTCGTAATTTACCCAGTAAGTCATATTCAGTACTAGGGCAGCATGAAGTTTCACTTCATCTTTCTCCTTCTCATCGACGGAATTAGTTTTTTCTTGGTGTTTTTCCAGTTCTCTATTTTGTCGACGATTGATAACGCACCGCGAGAGTATTTGATTGAAAACAAAGCGCGCTTTTCACTATTCTTTGTCTTCATTATAAACATTTCGGTCATTTCGGTAAAGGCGGGCATTATTTCAGAAAACATACGCTGCGAAATCTCGGCAAACGTTTTCTTAACTGATTCGGTATTGGAATCTATGTTACTATTTTTCTTGCTGGGGAAATAGTGACAACGATTTATCAGTGCGTTACTTTTCTTCACAACGTGCGTGGAAAATCATTTTACAGTCTTTGCGGCTGCCCTTCAATCTCTGTACGTCCACAGAGGAAATACATTTTCGGGATGTATTTTCCCTTTTCCTGCCTGATTCGCCTTCAATTGATTTTTTTCATCGTTCGACGCCTTTTTGGCCCGCAAAACGTTTGTTCCGTCTAACGGGGAAATCCTCGTCATGTCCGGACGCATCTTCGCTACAGGATTTTTCTAAAATATTCTCACTGCCATCATCGGAATCACTTGTACAATCCTCATATCCAGAGTCGTTATCCAAAAAGTTCTCCTCAAGGGCTTGCCTTAGATTTGGAATTGTCACTGATGACAAAAACTGGATTTCTTCATCTCCAACGAAGGTAATTTCCGACGCCATTTTGTTTGTTTTTTCTTTGCGCGGCATCCTCGCAACATACACGCGTGTTTCACGCGCGCGATGGCGCAATTTTTTCTAAAAATAGCACATTTGTCTTTTTCGATGGGGCCAGCCCCATCACTGAAAATGGTATTCAGTTACGGTCTCCGTCCCCGATTATGGCTCCTGCTGTAAAGCAATATTGGCACAGGCAGTCCAACATGGCTGGAGATTGACACATGGACCACAGGCAGTCCAACATGGCTGGAGATTGACTGAAACAATTAGGAGCATTTCCACTCCAGGATTTAGTCTATCACAGGGTTACTCCCAGCGGTTTGCTGGTTTCCATGACTACAACTGGGCAGAGAGAGACAATGTGGAGTAAAGTTTCTTGTCCAAGGAAACAACACAAAAGTAGAAACCAAGGGCGCTTTCCATTAAAAAAAATTCTGGGAATTTCGCTGGAAACTGTCCGCGCGTACCATTTTTATCACTTCATTACTTGTTAAGGTGCTGGTACACGAGGCAATTTCTTTCTGCAACTTGCAACACAACGGCGCTGCGAGACAAGTTGCGGACTAAATTGCGCGTGTACCACCCCCTCCTTGCAACATGTCTTGCAACGAACAATTCCGTTGCGAGTTTCAGGAAAAGTAGAATAGGTTTCTTCCTTTCGCAACGTTGCGACATAAGTTGCAGTTTTGTAAATGTAAGACGCCCCAGGTCTCGAACTAGCGACCTTCAGATTGAACGTCCGCCAAGCTATCCACCAAGAATTAAGACTAAAAAAAAATTAATAAACTTACTTGGTTGTTTCAGTAATGACAATGGCTTCATCAGCAAATATTTCCTTAGCTTCTGGGGTCAGTAGATGAACCATACTAAAGTCACGAGCAAAGCATACAGTTATCCCAAAGGCGTCAGTTTGATGAGTCAATTTAGATTAAGCTAAACGTAAAAGATGCTTGGTCTCTGGACAGCGCTCACGATATTGAAAATTGAGGAGCCTTGTTTTAGACTAGATCGTTTAGATCGTTTTTGACCTTACATGGTCGAAAACGATCAAATACAACACCCATTTTTAGCGAAATTTGAGCCGTTTTTTTTCCATACGTATTCATTCATTTAAAATTCATTTATCCATCCATCCGCCCGCTACCCACCTGCCCGCCAGTTCTTTGATCTCGTACCTGTTTGAGAAATAAACGACGACAAATAGTTTGCTGTATTTGCTTTTCTTGGAAAGAACAGGGACACAGTTTGTTGGAAGGAAATGAACCTTGATTCCGGGACAGTTCATGTAACCTGCAAAATATAACAATATGCATAATAAAGCTGAGGATACCACTTGCGAAGTGACCTATCTAGCCGACCAAAGCTGGATAATGAAAATTAACCTGCGTAGCAGGCGTTGCCGCAGGGTTTTCGTACGCTGCGCGCCTCTGTGGCTTTTGGAAAGGAATGGACTGCTACGCAGGCTAAACGGCAAGCGCCTTTAAAATAATTCTTGTCCTTCAGATTAAGACTTAACGCTTGTCTCGGATACAAACTTCATTCAGTAACTAAAAGCGGCTTCAAGTTAACCTTTTTCGCGTCAATATGTAGTACCACACCACTATTTCAAACTGAAATTGTTATGGCTTACATCCTGTTTTGTCATGCAAGAAAGGCGGTCAATTCAAATTTTACAACAAAAGCCCGCGTCAGTGATCAAAGATTTTATTCCAGTTAACTGTTCATTGTTTACCTCGTGTTTGATTCACAGTATCACCAGTGACTCGTTTTTCTTCCGTCGTTATATTTCCCTCTGTTTCTTCCTCCTCTTCTTCTCTGACTTCTTGCAAAGTCGCTTTTTCCTTCTTTGCTGCTTTTTTGTCGTCAATTTTTGGCAGGACATACTTTTCTTCCGTCATTATTTCATGCATAAGCGCCGTGACGTTGTATTCCGACACATGAGTAGCTGTCTGGCATAAAACGTGCTTAGTTAGAAAAAAATTGAATTAAATTGTGAGAGCAAGCAGTTACGCCAAACTGGTAAAAAAGTATCCGTATAAATGGGTATTTGTATTAAACAGGTTAATTTTAGGGAAAATGTATGCTTCGGGAACACAAGGTGTCCGCAATAAGTGGTTGCCCAAATAGCGGGGTTTAATTGTCAGGTTAGTTTTCAATCAGATGAAAATTAATAAAGGTCGTTTTCGTTTGAAACACTCCGCACTCACCGCTGCTTTGAATTAACTATTAAAGAAGCGATCCACATTGGAATTTATGGAAAGTACGAACAGCTACTCTATTTCAAAACTGTAAACTTTCTAATACTCACTTTAACATGCTGCCCATTTGAGGTTTTAAAAAGCGACTGTTCTTCACTCTCAATACCAAATGCTAGGTACGGACTGTTAATTATGTCTCCCCAGTAGCCCCGCCGGGCGAACCGCGCGCCATCCTGACACAGTAAGAAGACAATCATTAAAATAACTTAAGTGACGTTCAAATTACCATCAAGTTACCGACTTGATAGGTCGAGACACTTCCTAAATGATCGGGTTTTTTAAGTATCAAGTCTACACAATCAGTTGCAATTAAGGACGGTGCCTCCTAATACAGAGGTAATTTTTCACAGTTCATGACTGAGCGGGAAAGGTTCTCAGCAAAGGGCTACTGCAATCCTAAAAGAAAATTGAGGGTGACCACGTATTTTACCGAGATAATTAAGCAACCGTAATTCAAAAATGCCATGGCAATGTATGGCATTTTCTTTTCAAATTTACGCTCAATTATCTCCAGCAGCACTTGCTAAGATCTGCTTTTCCCAGATAGTAATAAACCACGCCAAAATACCTGTGCATTAGGTAGGTAACGAGTTTCTCAGTCCATCCCGAGATGCACAGAACGTATGCGCAGTATAAACAAGAAGGCACCGTCTTAAATTACAACAGTTTTATTTCCATGGCAACACAGAAAGCCGTGAAAGCACTGAACAACAAAAATTCATCTACCAAATCGGAATTACTGTCAACCTGCAGTATAACACCAGAGTAGGGATGGAAATAATACATATTGGTGAATATCGTATTTTAGTATACACCACACCAGTAGATAAAGTTTTTCGAGCGCTCTGATTGACTACTCAAACTCGGGATAATATCTGCTATTCACCTCCCGGCATTGTCCTGGGTTTCGCACGCGAGTTTTTCCTCCTTTCTCAGAAAAATAGGAACTGTTTGGTGCTGGCCATATACAGGTTTGGTATATATTAACATAATTATTCACTTCAGAGTCGGTGAATAGTGATAGATATTTACCTCGCCGCTTCGCAGCTCGGCAAATATCTATCACTATTCAGCTCCACTTCTGTGAATAATTGTTAAATCTCTCTTACCTTTTTAACGATAATACCGGAGGCCAGAGTTCTGTTAGACACTTCATATGTAGAGTCACTGCGCAGTTCGAAAGCCACACCTTGTTCTCGCCAGCTCTTATATTCATGGCTGTTGATAATTGATGCCTGGAAACAAGACAACAGACCCTGTTAGTCCCAGATCCTTGCCGTTTTTAGTTCGTATATTCTTTAAAATCACCCTATAAAGAGAATTTCGTTATAAGTCAATACGTTGACAAAAATGTTTTCCTAACTGCACTGTAATAGTAAGCGACTCTTCTTAAACTTGAAAAAATGCTTTCAAAAATTGCGTTCTTGCATTCTTATATAATTTCAACATTGATCCGTAGTTTGTTTCTATTCTTGAGGCAAAACTTAAAACAATGCCAGTTTAGTTACTGACAGGAATTACAGTGCGGTAAATTGATTCTACCGTACGGTGTGCGGTACGACGAGTCCACGGCTTACATCTCGATAAAACACTAGCCTTTGCACTCGCTGCGGAATGTTAGATCACACGCCAAAGCGGTCAAACGTGCAACCCATGCGCAGTACCCGTCAAAAGTTTGCATAGAGACTTACAGACAAATGTAGAAAAATTCACTTAAAACTGCAAAACTTAACGCTGTCTCTAAAAACTTAAGCTTTTTAGTTGAGTGTGTGTTCAAAATGGAGAACCTGTCATCCACAAGTTTCATCAGCGCCAAAATTGGTTTGTCGCGACTATATATACACCGTTTTCATGCAAACGTCACCCTTGTAAACGTTTGAGCTGATTCAAACTGACTCAAACTTCAAACTTTCCTAGCCCTATTACATGAACCTGCAAATTAAAGTACATTGTCGTAATTTCACACATCGCCTGAGTTGTTCTCATCACTTAGCAAGGGGGTCTCCTAGATAAGCCCAGAGAGGCTTCTGAGACTTCCTGTTCAATACAGTGATGAATTAAACATTGTAGTAGTAAATGATCTTGGGCAAATAAAAAAACGAAAGGTTCTGAAAAACCGGACGTGACGCGGCTGTGTATGACCACACAGGCCACACGTGTGGGAAGAAGAGCAGATATGATATCTGTAAGGATTTGCCACTAATGGTAATTGCAGAATTCCTTTTCTCTAGAATACGATAAGGCAACAGTTGATAAGCCCACAAAAATGCAACGGTTTACCTTATTTGACAGTTTCATATTGTAGTCCCAATCAAAGATATTGTGCCGTGAGTCATAACGAACGGTAAAGTATTGCCTCAGCCTCTCCTCCCTAAGTAAAATAAATGAATATAAAGTATGCCTACAAAAGCGTCTAATTTCATAACGCGAGGGACCGTTTTCCAACTGGACAAACACTGAGAAAAAAAAGAAAATGTATCAAGTTCTATTGTATGTTATCTCTCCCTGAATCAGCCTTAACGATTTGGTTAAAGGATATTTCGTGACAAACTAGTCCGTACTATGGTTTATTAAACGAAACTTCTCCACACAATTCCTTATTAAGCTTTACGGAGCAAAGTAAGGTTTTTTCCCACTGAAATAATCGCGAAGTAAGGCAACTGACAGTAGAACTAAAAGCTTTACTTTTTTCCTAAATTTGTAGTATCAAAACTTTAACTCTGTGGCCAAATTGGGCTTGCAAAATGATAAAAAACTTTTTCGAAAAATCCATTACATTTCCTAAAGACCTTGGGTTCCTCCAGGTAGAAATAGATAGTTTATCAAGGAAATATTGGCAGACAAAGGCCTGTGTTACAGGTTTACTGTCTACAACTAGAACTAACTTACGCTTGCACTGTAGGCAATAATTCCTTACAAGATAAAATCTGCGAATGCTGCCGCACAAGTGTATAGGCACTTCGCTCGACTCAGCTGAACTGTCATCTTTTCACAGGCTATCTCTTAGCAAATAGCCTGTATGCAGACATCTCCTATTCTCTTGCAAAAAGGAGGAATTTGGAGATGTCTGTATGCAGCATTCCCCCCCTCCCAAAAAAAATGTGACTCCTTAACCCTTGGGCGTACAAGGGGGGCCACCCCCCATAAGGTTTTTCTTGAATTTAACCAAGACAAATTATTAGCTAGACCTGCCGTTTTCAGTAGCTGTGTGCAAATCCCTTAGACACATTTTGACACAAGTTTGGTGAGAATCAGTTGCTATGGTTACGAGATATGACGTAATAAGTAGCAAGTTGTCGAGCCATTTTTGAAGAAAAATGTGTGTTTTTACCCTTTTTTTTACAATTTCTAATTTTTGGTAGAATCCAAGATGGTGCCAAAAATGGCAGCCATCTTGAATGACGTCACAGGCCCCCAGCAGTGCGGCAACCCATAATATGTACCTCATCTTGTAGAGCACATCACAGGCTTTCTACTGAAGGTGAAACCTTTTTGTACTATGGTGGGGTGTGACTTTGCTTGTATGTCTGAGGGTTAAATTAAAATCCTTGTAATTGAGTGGACAACTGGTAAAATACTGTTCTTGAAAGAGGATTTTTCAAGATTGGATGCACCCACCATGAAAGACAGAAGTCTTTCACAAATTGTATGTGGCCATTAAAGTGTCACTTACCAGTGTTGGCAGATGTCAAATATTTTAGGGTCCGTATTCCTCCAGAATTTAAAGATGCTTTCCAGCTGGTCTCTCTCTTTAAACTGTAGAAATTGTGCAAGCACCAGTAAATGATTTTGCTGATTTTACTGAAGCACTAATAACGCCGCGGCTATATGAGCAATTTTTTGCTTGCATAGGCAAGGCGATTTTTGCAAAAACTGTTGTGTTGCTAGTATGTAGCAAAAATTTTGCATGTGTGGCCATCTTCAAAAGGTAATGCAACAGCTAAAAATCACAGAAAAAAGTCGTGAGAAATACAGTGCAACTAATTCCCATTTAAAAACCTTTTTGTTCCCAAACTTGGTCACCAAGAGTTAATCGTAGAGTTTCTGTTGTAGGTTAAAATGAATTTCAGGTCAAAATAATTTCAAACTACCGGTAGTTTGAAATCATGTTGACCTGGAATTCATTTTAAACTACAACATTTCCTTGTTTACTTCTGTCTCACTAACTTGAGAACAAATGGCACCTAACTGTCAGTTTGCCAAAAACTAGTTTTATCTCTGTGTCCAACCTTTTATGATACAAATTAGCTGAAATTTGAAAGTTATTGTGTGATAAGGTTAGTAGTTATTTACCTTCAGCTGTGAAAAGTTAAATACAGGTAAGCAAGCTTCAAGGTAATCAGAATCTGTTATCATTCTGAGAAAACAAAACAAGCAGAAAAAACTTTGAATGAACGGCATATTCAGTGTAGTAGAAATAAATTTCTATGCCATTACACAACCCAAATGTTTGTATGGAACAACAGAAGTACTTGCATGTAAATAATAAAATTATAATAACTTTTATAGGCATAAGTGGAATATATGTCCTCAAGTTAAGCAGGTTGGATGCTTTACCACTGAGCCACGAGAGCCCTGGTAAGCAAGGCAATACAACTTGGATCATACGTAGGACATGTGACACACATATGAAACTAGCTGTAAGGCCTTTCTTTACCCCAGATCCCATTTATCAGCCATAGCTCACTGGTAGAGCATCTAATTGTCACCTGGAAGGTTATGGGTTTGATTCCCGTTGGCAGGAATCATAATCTTTTTCTGAGTTTATTTCAACTGAGAAGCATGCATTTTAAAAACTCTTTTATCAATCCTTTAGTATTTAAATAAGATTTAGCTTTATAGTTAAGTATACAGCGATAATCCTGCACACCTGTGCACCAATTATCTACTTCTACACGATGCATCATAAGGTATGTGTTGTAGGTTAAAATGAATTTCAGGTCAAAATGATTTCAAACTACCGGTAGTTTGATTTGTATTTTCCTTTGTTTCAGTTTGATGATAATTCACTATAATACTGAAATTCATGAAATGCATTTTTATCTTTTGAAACGATAAAGACCATTAAATGGTCTTTATCGTTTCAAAAGATAAAGTTATTCACTTCATCCATGCAATTATGCTTTTCCCCTCATGTTCAACTACTATAATTTTATACATGTAGATCAAGTACATTTGTAGCAATTAACACCAGCAACTATCTAATATGCAAGTAGCTTGGAACAGTCACAATTTTTTTCTCTGAAAATAACATTTTTAAGAGTTTTGCTGCTAGTCTAGCCTGTTTTATTAATTTTATTTATTAAATGTAATGTCAATGTTACCTGATAAACTCATTTGATTTCTGTTGCAAATATTCACTGGCTTGTGGTCTCACAAGACTGTTACCAAACAATTCCAGAAATAGCTCTGTCTTTTCTAAAAACAAGAAAAATAATAAATTTTTGTCTCACTTCTTGTGTAATGCTCTGTTTCATTACTATTGTAATGTAGGAATACAACTACTAGGCCTTGTTTTCTTGCAGCTGTCCTGGAAAAACTTTGATTATGGCAGCTCTAGGGCTCAAGACACCTTCCTTAAGCGAACACTTTTACCGGTTCCTTCTGTGAGTACCAGAGAAGGAATGACGTAAAACAAAAGAAACAAAAGACAGAAAACAATTCAACTCCAAAATAGAAGCAAATTACAATGTCTTACAAACAAAAGAAGGACAATGTGCTCCGGTACCTGAAGAAAGACCCCTTTTACCAACCATGCCTAGATACCAACCATAACCAGACACCTCTCCTAAGTAGATGCATATCCTAAGGAGACACCACCCCTAAAGAGTCACCTTTTCAGCACAGACATAGACACCTCCACTAGGCAGACACCTCCCCTGAGCTGACATCTTCCAAGACCAGATACTTCAACTAAGCAAACCCCCTCTCTCAGTAGACTTTTCCCAGTAGCTGACACCTTCCTTGAGTAGGTTAGTGACCTACCAAAAGCAGACACCTCCCTTAAGCAGACAGGTCCCATAAACAGACACTCCTCCTAAAAAGGCACCTTACCCGATGCAGACAGCCCTCATAACTTGACACCTTCCCTCAGCAGACACCACCTCCATGCCAAGACACACACCCATCCCACCCTAACTGATTACATCCCCTAAGAAGTCTTCAACTCAGGGCTTAAAATGATATCACTTTATAACTTACCTTGTAATCCCAGCCTGTCTTTGGGTTCAAGTGCAATAGACAGAAGAAGAAGGTCTCTTGCATAAATTTCAAGATTATTCTCGATGACATAAAACTGCAATTAAGGATGAGACAAGAATAAACAAAAAACAACTTTAAGTAACACACTTCTGGCCCAGATTGTAATCAATCACTGACTTGAAAGACTTTTGTACACAGCAAAATTATTTCAAAAGCTTTTAGTTTTCACTGGTAGCTGTTTATTACATGCAGTTGTTGTTGTTGTTGTTTTTTTTCCAAAACTAAGCAGTTGATCTATCCTTTTATTTCACATTTTTTCTTGAGATAAATCAAAACCTCAGTAAATCATCAAACACAAGTTAGGTGAGCAATCATTGTAGTTACTTTTGCAGGAAACTGTATTTACAGACAGAATACGTGCATCCCTTAACCTTAGCTATTTTGCTGGTTACTATAGATTTATATCTGTATCTTTTAAAAGGAGTTAAATTGAAACCCTTTAACCATTTTCTAATGCCCCAAATTTGGTAAAATGAAAACCTTTGTTTCCCCAGAATTTGTAATCACTACATAATCGATAAATTCTACACAAAACATTGTACAGAAGTAAAAAATAACATGTTAACCACTGTTTCTTTCTACTCAATTGTTATTGATAAAGATCTGAATACAAAACGTTAATTTATTATGACCAACTCACATTTAAGTCTCTCTTTGCATGTCTGTAGGCATGTGCAATGGTCTTCAAAATGTGCCTACAATCTCCAGCTCCAACGATGAGAAAGTTGCACTTTCCTGAAAGAATTTGGATAACTAACAATTACTAGCAATCACTTTGAAACTTCAACAAGCCACAGGAAAAGTCTGAGACCTTGTTTCAATGACTATTCCAAAACTGGAAAATACAACTAGAGGCATGCCCTCACCCAGGTAATATTCCTATGTGAGATCCTACATGGTTTTCTAGTCTCCTGTACGATACTATAATTTATAACAACCTGCAGCACACAGGATCCTGAATGGCAGTAATCCTAAGCATGTCTTTTAGGATCCTGCACAGGACCCTACAGGATCTGGGTTGAGTTGCATAAAGGACCGGTCATTATTTATAGGGGTGGAGGACTGGTGCAAATGGAGGAAGGCTATGTTCAAATTCTCCTGATCCTCCCGTTTGTGAGGCACATTTTTTGGTGACCCTCCCTCCTTATGCCCCTTTGTATAATAAAGCTCCCTATTATACATGCATAATTTGCCCCTCCCCCTTTTTCCCTGCATAAAAATCACTGACCTTCTCTCTATTTGCACCAGCCCTTCTACCCCTTCTAAATAATGACAGGTCCCTAAGTAACTGCTAATGTCAGACATTAAAGTAGTGACTTTGACTGGAGTGAACATTTGACGTTACCAGTCACACCAGACCAGAAGTTTTATACAACTTGCCATAAGCTCCTAAATAGGATCCTGTTATAAGATCCTACTGGATCTTAATAGGACCCTATAAGATCTGAAAGCATGATAAGAAAGGTCTTATCAAGATCCTACCTTAGGATCCTATAAGATTTTATTAGGATCCTTTTAAGATTCTGTGTAGGATTTTTACCAGGGAAGTACTTCTATAAAGAACAGGGGAATAAAAAAAAGAATTACAGTTGAACTACCTGAAAGTGACCATCCAAAATGTCAAGCCTAAGCAGTTGCTGATGGGAGCTGTAAGTGATGAACAACGATGAAGTTGGGCCATCCTTGTGCATGCGGTCAGTGGACCACCTTATTGGGGACCCACTCCTTAGACCACCTCTGTAGTCAAAGAAGTTTAAAGCAGCAATTGGAAATAAAAAGTTGTCCATGGACCAGGTCCACAGGAGTGGTCCATGGACCGGATCCACAGGTGGTCAATGAACATGGATGGTCCATGTTTTGCATATGTCCTTATTTGTTGGGTTAGTATTGATCATGTACAAGTATCATAATTTTACCTCTCTCTGCAGCAACATCTTCAGATACCTTCAAATTTTCCACCTTTGATATCAGTGCTACAAATTGTAAGAAAATGCAGTCAGAGATTTAAGAGAAACTAATACTCACCACTATGCATACTCAATGCAGATCCACAGATCATATAGGTCTGCCCCTCTGGCCTCATTTATACCATGCTTAGCAACACTTTAGTCTAAACATATTGAAAACCAGCTGAATTGTGACTGACTGGTTGACTTACAGTGGTACTTATCTTGCAGATCAAGAGCCGGACTAAATCCCCACCACGTTATTACTCCAAACCCGTCCACCATGACGGTATCAAAGGACGAGAAAGGTGAAAACTTTTTAGTGGAAACGTTCAACCTCGTCCGCCATTTTAATGATCTGTGCAGTTTGAGGACTGGGTACCAAAATAGTAGCAGTCATGCGCACATGAAACCTCAATGTTTTCAAGATGGCGGCCGTTGCAAGAGTGAACTCGGTAACAGTGCGACAATTTGTCTTGGTAAGGGGTTTATTACGCGTAAAAGTTTTTTTTTCTTTATCTCTGTGAGCTGTTTTGGCCTAAAGTTTATTGCCGCATACCTCCAATTCCTTCCTGCCACAATACTGCAATACCTCCCTGCGAGTTCTAGCCAGGGGCACTTTGCAAGTATGAACAGGGCGATATCGGAATACCTGGCAACTTAATATTTACATAAAAAATCCCTGAATGCTTAAAGAACAAGGCATATGAAAACAAAAGGCTCCATTCTTACTCAAGGAAATGCAAATAAGTGGCGTGGTATTCAGAAATATTCAAATTTCATTAGGAGCTATCAAAATATCCATTGTTGAACAGAAAGAAGATGATGTGAGATGATTATAAATTTTCCCGTGTCACCATTCACGTTTTACAGCTATGATATCTGCAGTCCAAAAGGACAATTTTCTGGCTTCTACGTTTTCAGTTTTTTTTTTTTCAGTTTATCTTTCTCAGTTTGATGACCGCCCCTTCCTTCAACCTCGTTCCCAGGGTCTCTCTCTCCCCGCCCCCAAGAGCGCCACTTTCCGCTCTCCCCTATACTCAGTGGTGACAAACACGACACTTATCTGTCCCTCCCCCATGTTGTTTATTTGTAATCTGCTAAAAATCTAGCAGACACGTGACCAGCCTGTGCCAGGGTCTCTCTTCTCTCGCTCTTGGGGGCGGGGAGAGAGAGACCCTGGTAACGAGGTTGCCCTTCCTTTTGGGGCCAGCAACCTTAATTGGGTTTTGGGGCTGGTCCACGTTAGCTAGTGGGGTTGGAATTGGAAGTATAGGGAGCCTTACGTTCTAGTGAAAATCAAAAGTTGGATATCTAAGCAAAGTTATAAATTTGACGGAATTGGAAACAGAACTGATGTGAAGGTGTTCTTTTTCTTATGATTCTGCTGCTGTCACTTATGATGTCCTAAAAGCAGTAGCCTCCCATGCAGTCATTCCCTAAAAACGACTGCGTGGGAGGCTATATAAGCAGAAGCAGAGAGAAAGATCCAAACCTTAGTTTCAGTAAAATAATTAAATAGGCAGAAAACATGGTGGCTTCTATGGTGTTTCCAAAAGATGAAAGGCTTGCCAAAGCTGAGCTGTGAGAAAATTCCCCATCTAGACTGACAATCATGAAAGATTTGGTTTGTCCCCGCTAAAATACATGACACACTCATCTCTTTTCTCATTGTTTGTTACGTCATTGCATTCTATGTTTTCTATGACAAAGTATGAAAATCTTATTTTTGCCTTGACATCTTCCACCGTCTTAAATATTCATAGGTAAGCAAAAAGTGAGTCTTCATCTCTGCTTCATCATGTCAGTTTTCACTAGAGCACAAACTTTTGATTTCGCTTCCAGTACTGCTTGTCTCTTGTGCCACTACTTTGATCACAAGCACATGTACAAGCTTTATCGTTTTTTTAACTTTACAGAGAATACCATCGGTAATGTGCAGACTTACGTCCAGTTCTCCCACAGTGGGTGGTGGTGATTCAAAGAAGCCAGTGACTCCCCCTAGCCCATTACCAGGTATAAATAGAATAATTGTGACTAAACTTAACTGGTTAGTTGTCAACAATACCATAGATAGATAGATAGATAGATAGACCATTTATTAATAAAATACACTTTGCAGTCAAATGACTGAATTACGTGAATAAATTATTTACAATAGAAATATATGACAACAATTTAAAACTTTTAAATTATCTTGTGGTTGTGATATCAACCAAGAGATTATGTGCATGGATCGCTGCATTCCTGTGGTTATTCACAATGTCATTTCTCCACTTCATTAGTGGACGTATGGCTCCTTTTCCCAATCTTGTTTGCCAACAGAACTGCACCTAGGGCAAATGGCCAGTTTTATAAAGAAATATGACACAACAATACCACACTTTCTGGTCTGCAAGGTTGACTTTTTTTTTTCACAGATGATGGCTTACATTTCTTTCTTGGTAATTGCAATAAGTTCCTTCATTTAGTTCCAGTTGTCCTTCTATTTACAGCTCAGAAGCAAGAAACCACGGACAAAAGCACCTACAAGGTTAAGGAGTACTATTCCTACAACGAGTATTCATTCTATGATTTAGAAAATGTCATAGATTCTTCAGGACGGCGACAAATTCAGCCGGATCCAAAACAGAATTACCACCATACAGATCCTTGGGCGAAAAAGGAGAAAAGTTCTGCTTAGCTCTGGAAAACAGCTGTCACTAATGATGTACACAAAAGAACTGTTGCATTACAAGAATCAGACATCTTAAGACAAAAGCAAAAACTGTCGGTGATAGAGAGTTAAAGATTTGCCACATTAAAAAGTTTTGTTTAAATCGTTCTGAACTGACACGCTGCCATGATGAGAAAGGGTAAAATGTCTGCACTTTACAGAACCTCTTATCGGGAGCAACAACATGATTATTAGTATTGGTTCCCTTTTCCTCTACTGCTTTCCTTCCTTTTATCCAGAAACTAAAAGCAAAATAGATCAAATTATATACATTACAACCGTCGATTTGTTTTGTGTGTGGTGATTTCTGATTACTGGTATAAACAAAATGGTTGGAATTCAAATTCTATCTAGTATATAATTTGTTGTTACTAGTTAATATGCGCTGGAATGAAACGTTAACTGTACATTCACAGATGATATTTTAAAGGAATTGTGCCTGTTTATACTGCAATAACTAAACTTGAAAGTAATTAAAATTGACGTTTTGTCATTGTAATGCTTGGTTTTCTTGTCCCAACGCAGTCACTTCTGTGTTGTGCATGTGTATTGCTGTGCTCAAACTTAAGATTGGAGGACATTCGAGTAGGTACAGGAGCAGTATGTCAAGACGCAAAAAGCTATTCTCTGGCGAAATCAAAGCATTAGAACAATATACAGCAGGATTCCTCGTGTAGATTGAAAGCGAACTTCTTGGGTAACGATAGCCTGTTCTAGGCTCTCAGATAGGAACGGCAAGAAAATTACAAAGGGAACGCGAAAATGAGACGCGCGACGCGTTTTTCGCGCTCGTTTTCTCAATTCACGCTTTCCCCACTATTTTGGAGCCTGGAACAGGCTAGCGAAACAACAAAACCGCGAATTGCAAGCGTTCGTACGAAACATATTTTAAAGCCTTCTCGCAGGCTACACTGTCCTAGTGCAAGTTATTTCCCCCTCTGGCTGGTTAGTTTACTCTGACAAAAACTGTGCAAATTAGGTAAAATAGAGGGAAACGTCTTTCGCTCAGATTTCTTCCACCGAGCACAAAAGCAAAATATCAGATTAAGACTAAGAAACATCATTCAACTTTTATTTGTCATCCAGTCAGCGATTAATTCGTCAACCAACGTACAAAACGTAGTCAAAGTCAGTTTCTAGGGTGCTATAAGTTCTCATATCGAGAAAAACTTGCAAATAAAATGCACCATTAAATACCCAAAGACCGTAAAAACCGTAGAGTCTTCGAATTCACTGAAAAACCCGTTTACACGTTGAAAGCTTCCGGATTTAAAAGTATTCGGATTCAAAGTATCCACTTTTTTATCGTATTCAAAATATTTGGATTCGAATCCGGTGACTTTTGCCACCGAATTCGTCACGAATCCGAAAACAAATCCGGTGCCAAAAATCACCGGATTCGTGACTTTTGCTCTAGTGTAAACAGAGCCTAAATCAGACGAAAAAAAGTGAAGGAAAATTTTTATTAAATAACAATTTCCATCTGGTTACATCATAATAATCTCCTAATTTACCAAAAACCTGCTCAATAACATAAGATTTTTTTCGATAATTCTTACCAAACACCTGTCGATAAAAATGAATTGGAAATGTTCAAATTCGCGACGAAAACTTTAATACAATTTAGCAAAACAAAACAATAGGAATGCACCCGAAATTCGCAAATAATTTCTATAAGCATTTCGAAGATTTAATAAATTCTGTTTTGAAACTGGTGAAAAGTGAAATCTTTCAAAAATCTATAAATTTTGAGTATGCGGCTGGACGCGTTCACTTGCTTGTCATGTGCATTTCCATGAGAATCTGTGCCGCCCTGGCTGCATGAAGCCCGCAGTACTCGAACTCAGGTTTCCATTGGCTTGGTGTGAGCGCCACCACCGATGCCGACAGCGGGTACTGATTACTGACAGCATGGCTAAAGAGACAAGAGTCACTCGTCAGATAACACTATCCAGGGCCCAGTTGTTCAAAGCAGGGTTAAGCTAACCCACAATTAGCGTCAATTAGAATAAACCAAACCAGTGAGTGGTGTTTTTCGCGCCCTTTGATTGGCCACTTAGACTGCTATCCTCCTCCACTTCAGTGAATAGTTGTTTTAAAACTATTCATTCCGCCTCAATAGGCAAACGACACGGGTTCCTGTAAATCTTATTTGGCTTACACTTTGACTATATAGGGTACATTCTTTTGGGACTATTCTGGTTATTCTTATTCCGGTTTAGGAATAACAGAATACACGGAATTTCAATTTCGAAAAGAACGCCAATTCTGGAAACGGAATACCCATGGCAGAGGTGACCTGAGAACCACTATGTCTGCACACGCGCGGGCGGCCGCGTCGGATTTCCCGCCCAAAATTTCCCAAAAGAACGCGTATTCTGTCTATTCCGAGTAAACCGTATTCCTTTCATTCTGTTCATTCTGCTATCGGGAGCAGAATGAACGGAATGATATTCCGTTCATTCCGAAAACGGAATAGCTCCCAAAAGAACACAAATACCGTCTATTCCGAGTATTCCTCTTCCGGAATAGTCCCAAAAGAACGCACCCTATGGCTGCTATGGCCACTTGCAATTTGCTGCAAAAAACTCTTTTGAAATCAGAGAAACAGGGACCTCGACTTTGTTGAATTTTAATCCCAGGTTGACCAGTTTTCGAACAACCGGGTCCAAGATTATAGTTTCCCGTTAGTTTGCCGCTAAATTTTCCCAGAATCCTCTTGGTTTAATTTAGTCACCTGTGATGACACTTTGAGGGATTTTTGGTCGGAGGAAAATTCAGTGGTAAATCTACTAGCTGCTGATCTTTCTTCTTTGTCAATTCTCACTGAACGAAAGTTTGTCATTGTTGTTGTTTTATGCAGTGAATAGGTGGGGTGTGGTCGATGGACTGAGAAAAGATGTAACAATCTCTCGTTGTCTCACACGGAAATACCGTGTTTAAATAAAGTTACCTTACTTGTCTTACCTTCTCTCACTGTCTCACAGCGGGTTTCATTGATAAAGAACTTAACTAATTATTCAATGTAAATTAGAGTCAAATCTGGCGATATTTACCTTGCTGGCCAGTCAATAAGTGCCCTGGTAGTGTTACTCACTGGTTCTGACAAAATAATCGGTAAATTTGGACCTGTGAAAACCATTCACGAGAACATTAAACTTACACTCATTCAATGAGGTTAACTGTTGAGTCTATTTATAGCGTTTGACTACTGAGCAGTACTTTTCTGTGCTGATGTCTATTGTGCTGTATAAGGTGATTGTGACTTTTGAATCTGCAGATGAATTCCTAAAGTGTGACCATTCAAATGAAAGCTGCTGAGCAGTACTTTCCGTGTGCTCTGTTTATTATACTATGCAAGGTGGTTCTAACTTTTGATTCTGTGGATGACTTCCTTGAGTGTGACCGTCCAAATAAAAAGGCCCTCTAGGCCTAATTCATAAAAGATACTTTAATGAAAACAAATATTATCTGAAAACACGATCCATGTTAAACCTACCCAAAGATGTCGGGGTAAGGACTTGTGGAAGTGAGGCTGGGCATGCGCATACTCCAGAGCATGATGTGAATGCTGATGCCGATGAAATGGCGGGAGGAATGATCGGAACTTGCCACAGCGGAGGACTGGCAAAGAAAGAGGAATAAATGACTAAAGAGACATGGGAGATGGACGTTGCTTAGAATTAACATATTTGAAGAATGGACATGATGGATCCGCCCACAGAGTGTAAACCTTACCTTGTCCACTTCCAGGACTCCTTGCGTTTGCTATGGTCTTTCTGAGGTTTTGAACGTTTGCCGCTCATTCTTCGCCGTGTGTTAGCAAACCATGTATTGACCTGTCATTTTATCAAAACAATAAGAGCAAGATGAATCTAAGTACAACTTTTTGGTTTATTTCAGCTGTTTTGGCGGCAAGTTACAAGCATCTGTTTCGAGTTCTGATTGATTCAGTATGTTGCTTCTCTTGTGATTTACCAGTGATCACTTGGGTTTAAATCCGCTCTCTTTAGATCATTGTATTCACGTGCTGGGGGCAGCACTGCGGTGGACTAGCATCCTGTCCAAGGGAGAGTAGTGATACTCCTTGTCACTTTATGCTGAGTATCCTGTGATGGACTAGCATCCCGTCCAGGGGAGAGTAGGGATAAATTGCAGAATACCCCGCAACTCTAGCTAGCTGCACTGTGTACCCAACTACCACTTGCTACGTCGTCGTCAGAGCAAGCACAGGAGATTAACATGTCCTGCATGTTACAGGGACAAATAATTTTCTTGTGGCTATGCGGTTACGCGTCTACGCGTCGGCGCTACAAGTAGAACTTGTCTCGTTCTAAAACGTGAAATTCCTGTAAAAATTCCCCGACAACAATGTATTTCGCAAATCACCTTTAAATTTTCACGGCGTAGACGTGTAAAGACGTGCCACTTTTTAGTGAACCTTGAGAGTTATGAATAAATTTTTACGGCGTAGTCGCGTAGCCACTTTTTCAGTGAACTTTGAGAGCTGGAGTTCCACGATCGAGGTGGACGCACTAGACGCATAGCCTTGTCTCCACTGAACTTGGATAGCTAGGACTGCGTAGATGCGTAGCCAGATACACGCTGTAGCTTATACTTGCGTGTATTCTGCAATTGCTCCCACTCATCATAAACAGCCAGTACAAAACAAACAATAACACTTACTTGCATAACTGTTAGCCCTGTACATGCAGCCAGAGCCTCCTTATCTTCCCTTGTAGGATAAGGTCGTGGGTTCTTTTCCAGCCACGCACGAAGCACCCTTGTTGCTTGTTTTGGAAGAGTAGCTTTGGGTCGGCTGCCAGTTGGACATATACTCGGTGGAGGTATATTTCTCAGTGAGATAACACAGTACAGGGAATGCATTAACTTGTATGACATAAACACAGCTTTCGTAAAATGTCAGGAGACTATTTGATAAGTTGCTGCAGAAGTACGTTTGGCTGTTCTTTTGGTTTTCGTTGCGCTTAGTTTAGAGAGTGACCCACCAAAGAGTGAGAAACGAAGAGCACTGCTAAATCTGGGCCTGGAGCCTGTGTTTGTCGAAACTCCTAGCTATAACGTAACGGGCGCGTAAACTATTTTATGTGCACACTATTCTTCAACGGAGACTCAATTTTTATTCATTTTAAAAGTTAAATTTTAAGATCTTTACTATTGTATGGAATACATTGGCACCTTAATTTGCATTGATAATTATCTCTAATCCGTAAAAAATGGATTTGAAAAAAAAAATACATATCGGTCCCGGTAAGTTATGGCAAGTTTCGAGAAACGGCCCCACTAGTCGCAGAATTATATTAAATCCTTGTTTGCCTTAAAATTTACAAACGTGTTTCCACTAAAAGTGGAAACGTTTCAGTTTTATACTAAAAATTCAAATATGGCCATCGACTTTATAAAAGGGTAACAAAACTGCGAGAAAATTTCCCAACAAGCTCAACTGTGCTTTATTTACTTTATATTAATTGCAACTTCGAAATTTTCGAGGCTTTTCTTTCGAAATGAGTCAATTATACCGACCTAAACTAACACGGTATATTTTCACCTTTTTTGAGTCATTAGCAAGCGCCTGACTTTTATAGGGTTAGCAACTAAAATGTCCAAGTTCTGAAGAAGCTACTCGAAACAGGGGCGGATCCAGGATTTTTTTTTATAGGATGCGTCCAAACAGCAGCTCGCTTTTGATATTTCAAAAGCCAAACGATGATAGCTCAGTTTAGGCAAATTTAGAACAATCGTGGAGATTTTCTGGTAAACTTGGCCTGCTGAAATAAGCTGTTTTCTGCTTTTTTTCCGAATGCAACTTGATTATTTCAAAATCAAACTGAATCAACTGAATCAGGATTGTTCGTTGAACACTGCACTGAGTGGCAGAAACGTTGAATTAGGTCACCAACTAATCTTTTGGTGAAATAATAGAAAAACTTGTGCCGAAAAGTAAACTGGTTCTTTTGTAAGGTGTAACTTCAAAATGTCGTAACATGGAAAATTAATTTTCATAATCATAAATATAAGCATACAAGCAAATGCAGTGTGAGCCAGCCTACAAGGTCGGTTATCATTTTTGCAAAGGTCACAGCAGCTTAGAAATACGGGAGATAAGATTCCGTTTCATAAAATTTTCTACCTAGTAACAGTTCAGCAAAAGAATCTGAACAAATCAAACGAAGACCTCGACAATATCATTATGGGGAAACAGAAAACGGCATCGTTTCAGGTATTTCTGCTTATCTCCATTTTTGTTTGGTCCCCCTGTTAAAGTTGAAGCAGTAAAGCGAATCTCGCGTGTCCGCCTACACTTGACTGACATAAAATCGCTAAAAACTATGAATTTTTTAAGCTGACGATCATTTTGACCAGCACAACAATTAATCTCAAAATCTAGAAAAGCTACAAAATTTTCTTTCTTTCACCAACTTTCCGACTCATTGCATTTCATGCCAAATTTGGCCAAAAACAAAACTAGCAAGTGTTGCGGCCGGGTTGTCTACCACCCCATGCTTCATCTCAACCCGGGCTGAGTTTCATCTCGCGTCTCCGGGAAATTTTGCTGCAATTTAATATATAGCGAAATTCAACCGGCGCACAACTGATTAAAAATTTTTAATTCCTTGGGAAACGCAAACTACGTATTTTTGGAGAAAGTTTCTTTGATTTTCTTTCAAGCTTACCGTAACACTGGCGATATATCCGAGCCATACGCAGTTTCGCACTGCTTCGTGGTGAAACCATTGTTGCTATCCTCCGTTTTCTTTTATATTTGACCAAGCAAGGGAAATAAAATTCGTAATTGTGCCACGATCTTTATCTCAAAGAAACGTTTTTCTTTTTCGTTATTTTTCGCTTTTTTGCTGTAACTTGTGCGTCTGAACCTATATGTTTCTAATAAAATGCTAAAATTTGTACGCCAAATCCGTTTTTAATCCCAGGCAAGTCCCAGGCTAAAGTTAGATTGCGATTTCATGTTTTTTTTTAGCCAATCTGGCTGGGCTCAAACCAGGCTGGAATTTTTATCCTTGGCTGAAACTTTTTTATGTACTTACAAACTTCTTATAAGTATTATAAGGATTTGTTCAGAAAGCCTGGCTGGAGCCGAGGCAGCCAGAACTGAAAACTTGCCATGTAATCGGGCCCTAAACAACCTGAAATTTTTTTGCCTTGTGCGTCAACTTTCGATTGCAATAATACATGTTTGTAAGTTACTACAAAAAAGGTGAAAGTTTTTCGAACTGAAGTAGGCCAGATTGAAAAAACATATGTAGAAATGATTAAACCGATCTGAGAACAATAAATACATCTTCTATCCAGAACCAATCGAAAGCAACGTTGTGGATTGGTGCCATATTGTCTGCAGTCCAGACGATTTTGGACAGTTGCTTTCACCGAAACTAGCAACTTAAAAAGGAAGAAATTAACATTAACCTTTCCGTTCAATGGTGATCAAAGAAGAACTGTTTAAGCTTGAAATACAATGGTGGTTTATAAATATTAGTGTAATGAAATTTTATTTAACCTGTTGTAACGTCTGCGCTCGGTTGCGCTGGTCCGGTGAAACATTCAAGCTTTTTTATATACAACACAGAAGACACTGCAACATCTCATTGCATATTTTTAAACTGTGTTAACATATTTCACATAAATTACCTTTTCAAAGCAGTATGTTACTCAACGTACCTCTCCCTGATTCTAAATCTAGCCAATGGAGTTAGCGGCTTTACTGATTCCCTCTCGGCCTTTAGGTAGTGTGCAGCATCCCACAAGGAAAGCACTTTTTTCTGCACCACACCAGGAAACTTGTTTTCCTGCAACAGTACAATGGATTACACTGTGATTAATTAACAGCAAAAGAAAAACGTAAATATCAAATAGCAATATGCAAGAAAGAAAGGTTATTACACCTTGGCCTGAATATATTTGTTAAAATAGCACTTGTTGTTTACCCTAATCAGCTGGAATATGCATTCCACGTCTTTTCTTCTCCATGCGTCGTTCAGTTTTTGCAACAAAAGTATGTCGTTTTTCTCGATTTCGTCAGGGATCGTGTCAAAAAATAGATTTAACTCATGCATTGACGTAGGATCTTCCTGTCGTTTGCCATTTTTGGGCTCTGTTAAAGGCCAGGTAGTCCTCTGCGTTTCGGTAGCGGACAACATCTCCATACGACTCTTGGCTTTAGCACGTCTTCCTCTTCTTGGGTTTATAATGTGCGCCATGTCTCGTTCAAGACCAGAAAACGTAATTCTTTCGTTTCCGTCAGTATTCCCTAACTTGACAAGTCTCTCGTTGTGACGAGTCTTAAGCTTGTGTTTACTGTTTATTGCTGAATGAAATACACCGTTTCAATTCAGCCGTTGGAGATGTTAGTAAATTTCACGCGTGAAAATTCAAAGACAACTTAACGATTCAACACGTAATAAACAAAAGTTTCACAGGTTGAAATGCAAAAGTGTTACAAAAAATAAGCTTCAAAAAGTCCTGAAGCCGTTGTGAAAATATTCAAAACTGCCGTGAAAGACACACGTGCACTTGCGACTTGAGGCGTGTCAATCAAACGTCAAATTTCAAAAGGAGTGACAAACTGATGGGTTTGTTTTAACTGTTTTTTTTGTTGTTGTTGTTCATTCATTTGTACTTGCAGAGAAAACTAAACAAGAAATTTACCTTGTCCGTTATCATCCACAACAAAAAGTGTAGCTAAGAAAGCCGGCCTTCTAATAAATTTGAAAAGAAGGAAACAGAAACATAGTATCAAAAGCCATAGGTTGATTGGATGCCTTTAATCAACAAAAAGAAAAAAAGTACGATTTTCTAGCAAAAATGGACAAATTAAGTAATATGGTAGGTAAATAGTGCAGAAAATGCCTCTAATTTTTTTAATTTCCAAAAAAAGTACACGGTGAACGAATTAAAACTTGGCGCACTAATAAATTTCCCTATTGATGATGTTGACGATGCACGCCCTTCTAATTACGGTTACTCGAGCATGGTAAACGTGCGAAATTGTACGCGTGCAAGAGCAAAATAGTAATTAAGATTTATTGTGTGAATTTTTTTGATTAATTGCATATAAAGTTTGATTGAGATCAAATTGCTTGGATGGTAAATATTCAAGATACCCTGGGGGGACCAGTAGTTTCTCTCGCGTTCTTTGAGACATTAAAGTTCGCGTGTGTTCGAGTGCGCGGGGAAAGCGTCCGGCACCCAGGGTTCATCTAACTATTCACCAACGCCGGTGAGAATTATGCAACAGTGGAAACCACTTTCAATTTAGCGTTTTCATTTAAATTTGCTAATTCTTAAATATATTCCAGTAATAAAACGGAAAGCAGGTAATATTAAAAGCAGCAAAAGCAGATGCGAATTAGAGACCAGAATCACGTGTCATTCATTTGTTCCATTTAAAATTTGTTCAGAAAGTGTCAAAAGCTGTAAAATCTTTAAAGGCCGTCGAATGTTGCCGAAATTAACCCGTTGGTGTCTGGTCCTAGTAGTTCATATCTTAGTGTACATATGAAGGGGGGGGGACAGGGGGGCGGGAGACCGGGAGAAAAGGGGGCGGGAGGTGTACGGGAGGCGGGAGAAGAGGGGGCGGGAAGCGGGATTCCCAAGGTGGCGGGAAGCGGGAGAAAAAGGGAAAAATTACGCAACATTGCGCAATATTTCGCAATCGAAAAAATGCAAAGGGGCGGGAGCCAAAAAATACAGGGCGGGAACCGGGATTAAAGGGTACGGGAAGCGGGAGGTTTAACCCCCCTGTCCCCCCCCCTATGAAGTGTATGTCCCCTATTTTGAAAAGGCGAGGCACCCAAGTGACTTAGTGACCACGCTCCTTCGTTCTTCCGTAATGCAATGGCGGCAATGTGCTTTCCAATGACAGTTTAGAATACTTTGTGGAGATCAAGATGTTTGGCCAGCAAAAACAACAGCAAGCGACAGGCTTATTCGGAGCAGCGCCTCAGCTTGGCCAGAGTACCGGAAGCTTTACGTTTGGCGCAGGGACGAGTACAGGAGCTGCTAGTTCAGCGCCTTCCGGTGGATTTAGTTTTCCTGCACAAACTCAGCAACCAGGTAAACTTAACTCGGACGGGTTAAGTTAACCCATGTAAGCTTTTGTTTGGAATATAGGGCCACTTTTAATCAGGCATCAAACGAGTCGGCTCGTTTGAAGGAAAGCCAAACGAGCCACAAAATACGCAGACCCAATTAGATTTAACTTGAATTTTCTTGTTCAATATTTACAACCACGATCGAGCCAAAAGGATGTCATGGTCCGAACGGGGGAGGGTGTCTTTGGGCAAAGGAGCTCCACAATTTTTCCCATAGAGCCCAGAGCCCGACAACTTTCTCTACTTACAGCCCAGACAATATATTGAGCTTTGGGGCCCATAATTTTCAAAACTCCTGACAACTTAGCCTCTAGCAGGACGCACATAATCGATGGAAATCGATCATCGGAAAGCTAACCGAATAATTGATAATACTCGATAGCACTCGATATTTTTTGATTGATTAGTCAATTTAATCGATTGAAATCAATAGTCACAAATTTTTTTATCACATCGATAAAAGTTGATAATAAAAAATGTGAGCCATACTTTAAATCAGATCTTGTCAGAAAAATGGTGAAAGCTGTTCCTGAGGGGGCGTCAAAACTTACCCTCAAGCTTACCTTCGAATCGACTTTGAAGATTAAAAACAATGTAAGTTCTTTCTCCAATGAGCAATTCCAGAAAATATCCATACCATACCACGACGGCTTCCATATTTTAACTCCCCCCTGCCTTTGGACTTTCCAAAATGCGTTATCCCCACATGCCCTCGGATTTCCATAATCGTAAACCCCCACCTCCCACTCGGATTTTCCATTTTTTTGTCAAAACCTTCGGAATTACCTGCAGGGTTAGCTAATATGCCCAATTTGGCTTATTTTACGGAAATTATTTCAAATGACTCTACTTCTGTTCAGTACAGCTGGATATAGAGGGAGTCATTATGACTCCGGAAATTCTGAAATGAAAATTAAAAAATAATAATAAAAGTTTTCTCCTTACCACTGTTCAACAGATGCAACCTACATTAACTTTGCATTGCCCCAAACTGGTACAGAACATTAAAATAAGAATATCGTGTGATGTACGTGTGTACACTTGAAAGATATTACGATCGTGTGTATTTACATTTCCGCCATCTTGAATTTGAGCCATCGGGGTCAGCAGTTGCTTCCAATCCCACGACCTTCAAAAATGGCATCCTTGGTCAAAATACATGTATTGAGGAAATGTTGAAGTCCTACAAAAATTCGAAAAATCTTTTGGATGATTTATACAGAAACTGCCTTCAAAGATATACAAAATGTGTAGCATTTCTGGAATAAATGGCGTCAAAAAAAAGTTGTCAATAATGGGCCATTTCCCTAACGCGAGTTTTCGCCGTTCATTCGACGGGAGTGCAAGAAATATACAAGCGGTGAGAAACATAGATTTTTCATATTTTATTAATCTGATAAGAAATTCATCAACGTCAAGGCCCATGGAGCTTGATGTACAACCCACGTTTTGTCGGTTTTCTTCTGCAAATGAACACGAACACGTCTGATCGATCGATGCTTGTATCCTGCTTCTGCGGTAGTCGGTAGTGTGGTCAGTTCATGCTTTATTTGCGAACTGATTTTAAAAGTCCATAAAATTAGCTTTTTCAAGGAGTACACTCTTGTCTGTCTCCTGTGGAAATCCCAGATCTAACCCCCCCCCCCCCCCATGCCTTCGGAATTCCAATCGTAAGTATCCCCCCATGCCTTCGGATTTCCAGTTCAAAGAACCCCCCTTGCCCTCGGAATTCCGAAAGGCCGTCCGTGGTATGGTATGGATATTTGCTGGAACCGCTCAATGCAGATGGGAGGCAAATTACTGTTCCTGAAGAATGTAGCACAACTGCCTATGTTATAACTAAGTGCATGGCACTCGAAACAAAAATAAGACACACTCAAGATGGTGTAATTGAGGGGAACACTGCCTTGCAGTTGGTTAGTCTGTGCGATTTCCGATTTGTGTGGCAAAAACAACCACACTTACCTCCCCAGCACTGCGAGCTGAATGCTAGACAGCATGGCCAGATTGGACATGAGTATTGGTTAGCAGGTGATGCATAAAGGCAACAAAGCCAATGAGCTTGGGGGAAGTCACTGTGCAAACTGAACTGCACCATGCAGGAGTGACCCTTGTGTATTGAAAGCACAAACAACATAGCCAACCCTCCCAAAGGGAGGGAGCAAAGGAAAAATTTGCAAAATTGACAGGAAACACTGACTGCACTGCACAACAGAATTGCAAGTTGGACCTTGAACATTCATAGCTAGACGGTGTCTGCTGACACAGCCAGTAGTAAAAGGCTGTACTATACAACATCTTGGCATTACACATGTACTATCTTAGTTAATGCTTTTGGCCGATGCTATAAAACGGTCTAAAGTGCTAATGAGACACAAAGACATTCAGTTGATTTTAGTGACCTTGAGATCTCAACTAAAATATATGTAGTAGCTCTACTAATAACAAACATGCCATGAAAGGCTCCCTGGGAATGAGTGTCACGTTCCATTAACAGTATTGTACTGATCTAACAGTAAAATCTTATTTAGCGTCTTTTCTATTTGGAATTCATTCCAGTTACAATACAAATGCATCCTCTTGCCACACGTATAAATCCAGTTGCAGCAACTAAATTGATCGCCGCTAGAAAAAGATGGGAGTGTAAAATTCCATGTGGACGTTAAGGAGGAAGGGGAAGGGGGTGTGGCTAAAATGTCCGGTGGATGTTAACCCTTTGAGCCCTAACAGTGACGAAAATGAAATTTCTCTTTACATTATCAATACTTGTTCAAACATTCAAGTGATGAGAATAAAGAAAGTGACCACCAAGGATAAGATGTCTTGATATTTAGACAATTTCTCCTTACTATTTCCATAAGAAATATATGGAGAACAGTAAGGAGAATATGCATTTTTATATCAGAGCTGAAAGGGTTAAGGGGAGAACTTGTGAATATATTGATGCTCCCTTACCTGGCCCAATGAGTATTTTTTTCGAATCTGTTTTTTTTTTCTTTTCGGAGGTAAAGCGTATTGGAAACATTGTGTTTTTAGAAGCTTTGGTTATGTAAGGTGAAATCGGCATTCTTGCTAAAAGGAATAAAATAAGTTACATGCAGGACTCTAGATAATGCTGATTTATTGATTTCATCGCAAATAGGCCTATTTAGTACATATTTATACCTGCATTCGTACAAAAATTCGATCGTATTTGAGTAGAAATGGCAATAAAATTAAAACTTCTCATGTTCAGAATTTTTTTGTTTTTCGACAAAATGCAGAGAACCAGTAAAGGAAGTGATTTATGGGAAAAAGAATGGGATCACTGTGTACTTAAGAGAGTTAAGCATGTTTGTAGATATAAAAATACCCACCACCACAGTATTTGTCTATACTTCTTACTCAGCACGTGCGCTCGATGCATGAAAAGGTGTAACACTGCACGACATGATTTACGTGCGCAGTAAGGATGCGCACAAACAATGAGCGCAAACGCCCTTAAGTTAATTCACTTTGACTTTGAGTTTTCACCTTGTTCCTGTTAACAGCATCTACAAGGTTCTCTCTTGGTGCAACCAGTACAGCAGCCACAGCAGCACCAGGGGCCACAGGGGGTTTCACTCTTGGTGGGACACCTGCCACTCAAACAGGAGGACTCAGTTTTGGAGGTGCCCCCAGTGGAGGATTTACATTTGGCACCCCTGCAGCAGCAGCCACATCTTCGACTGCTCCACAAACTGGGGGATTTACATTTGGCACCCTTGCAGCAACAGCACCACCTGCAACTGCACCTCAAACTGGGGGATTTTCGTTTGGTTCTGGTACATCAACTGGAATTCCCTTTGGGACTCCTTCTACTCAACCAGCCAGTAATAAGTTAACCTTAGGAAATACTGGTAATTATTTGATTAAATGTGTTTGTGTTAATCTTATGACTGTTCATTACATGTATGTGATTTGTCATTGTTTAACCCTTTAAGTCCTGATATAAAAATGCATACCGTAAACTGCCACTTATAAGCCCCCCCCCCCCCCCCGCTTATAGCCCCTCCAGTTATAGGCCCATCTAAAATTGAAATGAATTTGATTTACTATGACGTTTCAAAGGTTAATTAAAAACTGATAAATTAAAAACTTATTTCGATCAACACTGCTGTGGCTCATTTCGAAACGTTTTTTTCAGTCCGCTTATAAGCCCCCGTGGACATAAGCCCCTCCGTTTACAAGCCCACCCAAATACAAAGTTGTATAGGCCCAGGGCTTATAAGCGACAGTTTATGGTATTCTCCTCACTGTTCTCCATACAATTCGTATGGAATTAGTTAGGAGAATTTGTCCAAATATCAAGACATCCTATCCTTAGTGATCACTTTCTTTATTCTCATCACTTGAATGCTCGAACAAGTAGTGATAATGTAAAGAGAAATTTCATTTTCATCAATGTAAGGGCTTAAAGGGTCAATCAACACAGTCCACCAAACAGGCCATAACAATGAAAGGAATCATTCACCAGAGAGGAGACTGTAGTTGCAAATTCTTGTGAGCAAGGAACATCTGAATTAGTGGTTAAAAAACACTATAAAATGGCAAAATTATTGATATTGTATTGAATATCTACAACAGTTGTAATTCAATACGATATTAATAATGACAGTCATGTAAGTATCCAGTGTTTTTCAGGTTGGAGTAAACCAGACAAATGGTCTGAGTACATGTAGAATGTAATACTGGGTAGAATAATATTATTGTTTCACTGATTATTTGTAGATCAACTGTTCAGTAATAAATTTTATCTTGAGTGCATGCTAAAGCAATTTTACCTATAGATAGAATGCTGCACCATTTATACAGTGCAACGAATTCAACTGGGGCCACCCAACGTTTTTCTGCCAATCACAAGGCGAGTTTAGAACCAAAGAATTGGGGTTGCGGTTCCTTTCGGACTAATTACGATAGGGGTAAAATTTAACTTCTGGTTTGAGCAGGAATTAATCGATGGGAAGGGCTACACAAATGTGCACTTCAACACTTATTAATGACGAAATGACATTTATTTTGGTCAACAGCGAGACAAGCAAACAGCAAGAGAAGCAATTGTTTAGCGACTGGTGTTCGGTAAATTTGAAGACGAAACAGACTCAGTGCAAAATATGTTTTACCGCATGACGGCAAGTTTGAATATGAAACAAACTCGACACAAATGCGTTTTGTTGAATTAAAGCTGAGAATGTTGAGGACGAAAGAGACTCGACACGAAAATACTCCTGAATGACAGGGACAAAAAGAGGGACAAAATAAAATAAACATCTCGAAGACCAAGATTTCCATGCAAGACTTCTGTGACCCGCTAATTGGAAATCACTGGACTGTATTAAACAACATGTTGACAGTCGATGAAACGCAGTTTCTTGATCAGCAAAAATATTTCGAGGTAAATAAGTTTTCATCCTGTGACACAAATTCGAACAGAATTATTCTCAGCCTCATGGTTTAATTATAGCTTTTCTCAACTCTCTTGTGTTACAACCGAAGTCAGAATATTTTGTTGTGGATGCGGCTGTCATTCGGTAAACATGTGCATTTGTCAGTCCGTTTCGTCTTCCCTGCCATCATCTGGTAATACATAATTGCACTGAATCCATTTCATCTTTAACATTCCCGGCCAACATTCGGTAAACATTTGTGTTTAGCCCATTTCGTGTTCAGCATTCGGTAAATATATTTGTGCTGAGTCAGTTTCATCTTCAATCCAGGCCATCATCCGGTAAATATATTTTGTGCTTCATTTGTTGCAGTCTTCAAAATAACCGACTGACATTCAGTATTTTTTTATTTTTCCCTTTTCATTGGTTTTCCTTGTCATTGATCGAAAGGAACAACATTTTGCCATGAGAATTAGTATCGAGGTTCGCGTTCACAAAGCCCTCCGCGTCAATTCCCACTCAAACTAGTTAAGTTTTACCCCTATTATGATTGGTCCGAAAGCAACCGCAACCCCAATTCTTTTGTTCTGAACTCGCCTTGTGTTTGGCAGAAAAAATTTGTTGCACTGTAAAAGTATAAAAACCATAACAAATATTCTATTTTCTTTGTTCTAGGAGGATCTGGTTTTGCATTTGGCAGTGCAGCACCCACAGCTGCTCCAGTGACAGGAGGTCTCACACTGGGTGGTATTACCACTGCTGCTGCCTCTTCTCCCTTTACTGGGGGGTTCACACTCAGCAAAACCACGGCTCCAACTGGTTCAACAAGCTCTGGGTTTACCTTGGGTGGGGTAACTTCTCAACCCACGGGGCTTTTAGGCTCAGCACAGGGTGCTACAAAACCTGGAGCCAGTGGTTTAACTGCATCTGCACCTACACAAGGCTTTACATTTGGAGCAAACAAAACAACAGCTGCTGCTACAGTGACTCCAGCCCCAGCATTCTCGTTTGGAGGTGCAACCACTCCTGCTACATCAGCTTCAACTGGGCTCACCCTTGGTGGCAGTGGTGCTGCGGGACCCCCTAGCTCTGGATTTCCCCGGGGGGCTGCTCCAACAACAACTTCTTCAGGGGGATTGACTCTTGGAGGGATGATCCAACCAGCTGCGGCCACTACTGCTGCCAGTGCCGCTGGTACAGGCCTCTCTCTTGGTTTTGCAGCACCTGTGAGTACCTCAGCTGCTCCCCTGTTAGGCTCATTGTCAGGATTAGCAAAGACTACAGTGGCTTCAACTGCCACCACTACTACATCCACAGGTTTCACCTTTGGCTCAAAATTGCCAGCGACAAGCACCACAGCTGCAACAACGGCAGCTGGGTTTTCTCTTTCTGGGACGGGAGGATTGAAATTTGGCACAACACAAACAACGTCACTGTCAACTGCAACAACTACAGGTCAGTACTTGCTGGTTGTTACAAACAAACTGTAAAAATTTTCATCTAATGTTCTACTGGTTGTCTCTTGTTACTGTTCAAACATCGTCCACTGAAATACAACAACAATTATACATAAGAATGTAGAGCAGAATACAACAAATAAATAAATAAATAATAGCTAAAAAATAAAATTAAACCTAAAACTGAAACAAATGCAAATTCTTTGGTTTGTGCCTTTTTATTAGTAAAGATTTCAAGAAACATATTAGACTAGTAGAGCCCTGATGTAAAAGACCCCTTTATTACAAAGACCCTGGTATGGTGAACCATATTCTTCAGCTTAGTAATTACATGTATAGTGAAATGCATGGAAAAGAACCTAGATATAATGAACTCCCGTTGTAACAAACTCATTTCCCCCTTCCCTTGCACTTTGTTATATGAGGGATCCACTGTAACTGTTATAATAATGTTGTTGTGGGCTATGATAGTTACATTATTGAAATCAGTTTGATGAACCTGCATATTAAAGTTAACAATATCAGCTTTGTTTTTAATACACTCAGGTAAAATATTCAAAGATAACAAAAACACCAGTGCAAGTTAGTGTTGAAACATGGCAGAATTGCGGTCAGAGCCGTGTTTCTGTAATCATACTCCAAGAGATCTATCAGTCTTGCCTATATATATATTCAGCATATTTACAAGCTGGGCATGTCAAAATTTAGTCTTGACTAAAGAAAAGTTAGATTTCAAGTGAAATGACAGTTTGGTTATTGCATGATGAATTCTCCAGTGATGTGATCAAAGAATCATGGGAAAAAGGAAAAGGGATGAAAAATCCAGAAACTTGCAATAGGTGCGATATGTATCAGTATGTACACCTTTCTGACAGTACGTTTTATGCTCATTATTTTTTCTTCAGTGGCTGCACGACTTGGAACAATAGCAAGCACAGCAAGGTGAAAAATTATAACATTTTAGAAATTGATATACTAACCCTACCTTCCTGCAAGCAAACTATTGACCCATGTGGTTGTGACATCTGTGGACAAAACTAACCCTGACATGTGACTGTTAGAAACAAAAGAAAGCTACCAAGGAGTGCTTTCCTGTGTACTGTTCATTGTGCTGTATCAATATGATGTGAATCTGTGATGTGGATTTGAAAGGAAAAGGGTTTGTCAAAAATTATAATAAAATTCCTTGGCTCGTTTATAGATGCCGCATCCTAAATAATCACCAGGTCCATGAGACCAAGCTATGTTTAAAAATAATAAATAAAAATAAATCAACTTTGTTTAACGAGGTTGACACCTAACAGTCTGGGACTGACAAACCTGTGACCCTCGGGTTCTAGATCAAATTGGAATTTGGAAATGTTGGTTTTTGAGGAGAGGGGAAAACTGGAGGACCCGGAGAAAAACCTCTCGGAGCAAGGACAAGAACCAGGCCTTAGCAACTTTTAGCAACTTGGTGTCGAAAGCAAAAAGCCGACATAATTTTTCTTCAAGAGACGCATTCCAAAGAAATAACTGAGAACCAGTGGAAGAAAGAATGGGGTTCTTACATTAATTTTTCCCATGGCAGTGTTAATGCCAGAGGCGTTGCTGTGCTATTTAGAAATGGAATAGACGTTACCATTCAACATGAGCTTCGGGACGCATATGGGAGAATGCTATTGTTAAGAGCGCTAATTAATGACAAAAGCTATACTCTGGTTAATGTTTATGGCCCAAACAAGGATACCGAAGCAATTAAATTCTTTCAACATTTGTCAGCAACTTTACGGGAGTTGAAGCTTGAAAGTGATGATAATGTGATTATAGGTGGGGACTTTAACTGCCCGCTAGACCCAACAAAAGACAAAAAGGGAGGCATCTTAATCCCACGTCAACATCTGATCAACTCCATTGAGAATATTCAAACTGAATTCTGTCTGCATGATATCTGGCGAATTAAAAACCCTACCACCCTTAGTTTCACATGGAGCAAAAGTTCTCCCTTTATATTTTGTAGACTCGATTACTGGCTGATCTCAGACAGCTTACATGATTTAGTTACACAAGTGGATATTGTAGCTTCGATAAAAACTGATCATTCCGCGATAGTATTAGAACTTAAGGACATAGAAGAGAATTGCAAAGGACCAGGCTTTTGGAAATTAAATACCTCCTTACTAAATAGACAAGAATATGTAGAGATGATAACTAATGGAATGCCTGTATGGATAGATGAAGCGACCGATTTGTCAAATAACAGAGTAAAATGGGATTGGATAAAATTCAAAATTAAGATGAGTTCAATTACTTTTTCAAAGAAAATATCTCGTGAACGTCAAAAGCTGGAGGAAGAACTGAATTTAAAATATCAACATGCTTTGAAGAAATTCCAGCAAAATCCTTCTGATGTAACAAAACTGGAAATTGAAAGACTCAAACGAGAAATTGAAACTCTGTATGACGAAAAAGTTGAAGGGATCATTGTGCGCTCTAGGGCTCGCTGGCATGAGCATGGTGAAAAGAACAGTAAATATTTTCTGAATTTGGAAAAGCGCAATAACATCAAAAAACATATAAGAAAGCTTTATATCAGCGGCACAATTTCAACAAATCCTTTCCAAATATTGAACGCCCAAAAGTCCTTTTATAGCAAACTTTATGAAAGACAACAAACACACCAGGACAATGATACAGCGGGGCGCTTTTTTGAAAACCCTAACATTTCAAAACTTTCCGAAGAATTGAGGACAAGCTGTGAAGGGGAAATCACCGTCGATGAATGTGAAAAAATCCTGGGCTCGTTTCAAATAGGTAAATCCCCCGGCAACGATGGTATTCCAATAGAATTTTACAAAACATTCTGGCCACTTATTGGAGGTTTTATGGTTGATTCGTTTAATGAAGCTTATGATTACAAGGAGATGTCTCCATCACAGAAGCAAGCTATTATCACTCTTATCGAGAAAAAAGGGAAAGATAGGAACTATTTAGAGAATTGGAGACCAATATCTTTAACTAATGTAGATGCAAAGATCGTGTCGAAAGTCATTGCAGCCAGAATTATCCCAGTTTTGCCCACAATAATAAACTCGACTCAAACAGGATATGTCAAAGGTAGATTTATAGGGGAGGCAGCGAGATCGATTATAGATATTATGGATTATACAAAAAAACAAAATATACCTGGCATATTACTGTTCATTGATTTCGAAAAAGCTTTTGATAGTCTCGATCGTGACTTTATGTTTAAATGCTTGAATGTATTCGGTTTTGGTCCTAGTCTTATTAGGTGGATTGAAACCTTTTATACCAATATTTCCAGTTGTGCGGTAAACAATGGCCTATGCTCACCATATTTTGAGGTACAAAGAGGAGTAAGGCAAGGTGACCCGCTATCCCCCTACTTATTTATTATTGCAGCGGAGATTTTAGCAATCGCAATCCAAACCAATATGGACGTTCAAGGTATCAAAATTGGAAATGAAGAGTTCAAGCTGGTTCAATACGCTGATGATCTGACTGTTTTCGTTCCTAATATCGAGAGTGCCCAGCTTATCTTTCGTCTGCTTGACCGGTTCCGATCCTGTTCTGGTTTGAAAGTTAATCACACTAAAACCGAAGCAATGTGGATTGGCTCTTTAAGAGAAAGCTCGGCAACGCCCCTGGGTATAACTTGGCACAAAAGCGTTAAGGCCTTAGGGATTTGTTTTAGCTATAATCCAAATATTCACTCACAAGTAAACTTTTATGACAAATTAAAAGATATCCGGACACAGACACGGTTGTGGAGTTGCCGAGGCCTGTCACTCTATGGTAAAATAACTATTATCAAATCGTTTCTGCTTCCAAAAATGCTGTACATATTCTCAGTTTTGCCTACTCCAGAGGCATTTATTAAGCAACTCAATACTATTATCTATAACTTTTTATGGAACGGGCCCGATAAAATGGCTCGACTAGCAGTAATAAACAATATAGAGTATGGAGGTCTTAAATTAGCAGATTTGGAAACTTCAATTAAATCTTTAAGATTAGCCTGGCTTGGCAGGCTTTTCGCAGAAGGCTCAACTCCGTGGAAGGCATTTGTAAATTTTCTCCTCGAAGATTTCGGGGGAAAATTTTTATTCAGGTGTAATTACAATGTAAAGGAATATAACATTAACTCTACATTTTACAAAGAACTTCTTCTGTGGTGGGCTGATTTCAGAGCAGATTTTTCAATCACACCTCCAATTTCCGATTCAATTATTTGGAACAATAAGAACATTAAGATAGACCACAAAACAATATACTATCCACATTACGTAAAAGCTGGAATTTTAACTTGCCAGCACATGCTTTTGAATATGAATAATTTAGAATCTTATAATAGTGCGAAACGAAATGGTTTGAAACACACAAATTTTTTAGTTTGGACTGGAATTCGTCAGGCTATTCCTCTCGATCTCAGACTTCGAGAGATAAATGTAAATGAATTGATGACATTAGAATTTCAGTGTGAAGGAAAATTATTTGATCCTTTAACAAGCAGAAGTAAACAATTTTATGAACTGCTCATTTTAAAGAAAGCTAAGGTATCAAGAGGCTTCTCTAAGTTGAAAGAGAAATTCAGCTTGAACGATGAAACTGTTTCCAAAGCATTTTTAAATGTGAGAACCATCTCGTCCGAAACCTTTGTAAGGAGCTTCCAATTTAAGATTTTGAACGATATCACTTTTACTAACCATCGCTTAGCCAAAATAGGATACGTCCCAAATGACCTTTGTACATTTTGTGGAATTGAATCGGAAACTATATGTCACCTATTTTTTGAATGCCATTTTTCTAGAATAATTTGGAATGAGTTAAAATTCTTCTGGTTTTCGATTTCTGGCGAACGGGTGGACCTCACATTACAAGATGTGTTACTAGGTAAATTGGATACGGAAACAGATCTGCTAAACTATTTTATTACTCTTATTAAAATACATATTTGGACAAGTAGGAAACATGATGTAAAACCCAATTTTGACCTGTTCAGACAACTTGTCGAGGAAAAATTCAGGACTGAAAAATATTTAGCGTTGAAAAATAACACAGAATGTAAATTTCAGGCTAGATGGCTACCATATCTAAACTGTAGATTAAGAACTTAGATTAACTCAATCTGAGAACTTTAATTTAATTTAAATATGATAACAGGACACACAACTGTTAATTCCAGTGGTGATAAGTGTTATTAATATCATGTTGTAACATAATTGAGCTTCATAAGATCTTAATAAAAAGTGGAAAAAAAAAAAAAAAAAAAAAGGACAAGAACCAACAACAAACTCAACCCACATATGACAATGGGACCAGGAGTTGAACCCAAGCCACGTTGGTGGCCGGAGGCGAGCGCTCTTACCACTGCGCCATCCCTGCTCCCTTAGGGAGCAGTGAAAAGGGTGTGAAAATAATTTGTTTTTTCTAACAGTGCACCCAGTTCCTCAGCAACAGCTGCGGCTTCAAGCAGTGTACCACAGTTAACTTACAGAGAACTCGAAGAACTCATCAACAAGGTACAATATTATACCAGGCCTTCCATTAATGCATCGTGTGGTTCCAAACAATAATCCACACCAACCCCATGGATGGTCACAGGAAATTCCGAGGGGGTGGGGGGTGGGGTCTCAAAGGTCCAAATTTCTATAGGAAAGCATGAAGCTAAGCTGGAATTTCCAGAGTGGAAAGGAGTGGGGGAGGGCTGGGGGTGTTCAAACCAAAAAAACCATGTGTGGGGAAGGTATGGATGTTTTATGGAACAACACATTACTGAACAGTGCTTGGAATTGAGCCATATGCTGACATTTCCCTGTACATACTACAGCCCAAGAAAAGCAATGCACCGCAAGGTTTAGAAAGGAAATGTTTGATCCCAGTGGCAGTTGAACCCATGACCTCTTGACTGGATCACTATAATTGCTATGATGCCACATGGAAGTATGTCATGTATTAGCAGTGAACATATACCAGCAAAAAGGCACATCTCTTGGTCATTTCCGGCTTACTACATATATGTAGCTGCAGCAGGTAGCTCTAGCCAGTTGTGCCTGTCTTGTACTGGCTGCCAGATTTCAGTGGGGCTCACCTGAATGCAACAACTCAGAATTTTTGTGTATCTCTCTGTGTATCTTCCACATCCTTTCCCATGAGCAGGAGAATAAATGGCAAGCTGTTGTTTGTCAGGGGCTCTGTGAAGCTGGTAAACATGCCATCTGTTTTTGTGTCATGAGTACTGTGCAGTCCACACTCACAACTCCAAATCTGACATT
The DNA here is from genome assembly GCA_964017195.1 of Siderastrea radians. Lineage (NCBI taxonomy): Eukaryota > Metazoa > Cnidaria > Anthozoa > Scleractinia > Rhizangiidae > Siderastrea > Siderastrea radians. Next base: position 54,922,554 of record OZ024890.1, on the reverse strand, counting down.
AACTGAACGTAAATGTCTTGTGCTGCCTGTTTTGCAGTGGGAAAATGCTGTTTGAGTTCTTCATTTACAACTTTGTGAACCAAGCTGGGAACAGCATTGTCCTCAATGTAATGGGAGGATAAGGTGCTATAAAGCTCTAGTATGCCATTCTAACTTTCAAGTCAGTGGGTGAAATCAGAAATTATGTACATATACCAGTGACATGTACCTTGTGCTTTGGCAGACCTAGTAGATTTTAGGCTCCCTCTTGCCTTAAAAAACTGTTTTGTTTCAGTGGGCTTTAGAGTTAGCAGACTATGAAAAAACCTTCCTGGATCAAGCAGCTCAAGTCAATTCATGGGACAGGCTTTTGATGGAAAATGGAGAAAAGGTGGGTGTGGCAGGGGTGCAGATGACCCCTTGACCTCTCTTACTTCTCTTTAACTGTTTAAGCCCCAGTATTAATATGCACATTCTCCTTAGTGTTGTCCATACATTTCTTGTGGCACTAGTTGAGAGAATTTGTGCAAACATCATGACATGTTATGTTTGGTGATCATTTTCTTTATTCTCATGACCTGTATGTTTGATCAAGTAGTGGTATTGTAAGGAGAAATTAGATGCTTGTCATTATTGGAGCTTAAAAGGTTATAGTGATACATGGAAATTGGGTCCAGTAAAGTTATGTTAGGTGCTGATTATGTATGTTATTTTCTGAGTACATTTTATTTCCAGACTTAGATGTATCATTTTAAACATTGTTAAACATAGTTACAGTTGACAAGTTTAAACCTTTATCCAGTACTATTACATATCAGCTAGTGATGTGACCTGAATACATGAAGTAAATTTTTGTGGATTAGTTTTTAGAGGGACTTTACTTTTGTGGGATCAAATGTTTGAAATTTGTCTCAATTAGATTGAGGCTGCTGCCTAAGAAAAATTATTTTAGGGGGCTCCAAGGCTTGCCAAGGCCAGCCAATGACATCTCATACCAATATTAAATAATTTGCTGACACTCAGTGGAAAGGGTCAAAAATTCTGTTACAAATAAGTATGATAGACCACTCACATTAATTTTGTTAAAGGATAGTGATACCCATTGTATGTGTTTGATAGAAAAAAGTGTTTGAACCAAGGCGTACACGTATCGCATTCTCTTTTATGATCGTGGCGATGAGAAATCTAGGACATGTTAACTGCATGGCAATTGAAGTGATTACTATGGAAAATGTTTGGCACCTGCACAGGCTCCCAGATCAGACATTTGGTTGCCTACAGTCGTAACTTAGGTGCCCCAGGATGTCAGGCTCCCGTTAGGCAGCAGCAGCCTTGTAGATCCTGCAAAAACTTCATGCTACATGATAGCTAATTGGTGACTATTTTGTATGACTTCTTCACTTGCAAAATATCGGCTTTTATCCTATAAGCTGGAACCAATCAGAGTGAGTGTTTACTTGTATCTTTATTATAATGTGATTTATGTTATTTCTATTTTTTTGTACCATTTTAGATCACTGAATTGAATGCTGGTGTAGAAAATGTTAAAGCAGAACAGAAAAGGTGAATTGAGTTCAATCTCTCATATGCAAGGCCTTGGAATATGAGGGTTATATGTGATGATTTTGCTCTTCAACCTCCAAATTAACTATACTATAGTGTGTAAACTATAATTATGTCCTGTAAGAAAAGTAGAGCTGTGTTTATTTTTTGACCAGAAGGGTTAAATTCAAAGAATTAGCAGAATACATTAAACCTGCTGTTTCAAAAAACAAACAAACAAACATAGAAAATTATACATTTTCTCACAAGATAAACAGGCCTGTTGCAGAAGTAGAGCTAACTTGAAGTAACCCGGATTTCAAGTGCAAAATGATAGCTTATGCTCCTCTTGTAGTTAGCCCTTCCGTTCTGACTACCCTAAATATTAGTAAACAACCTACGGTAAAGTTTTGCATTAGCTAGATAGGTGGTTACAATTACAGTGTTGTACAGTCACAGATTCAACTTTGTGATACAGAAGTGTCAAGGAGTTCTTGGACCTTTTTCTTTTGGATGTAAAATTTGTGATTTATTTTTGGCTCATTCCAGATTTTGCACTGATGACAGTTTGTGATTGAAAATGAGCCAACTTGGAGGAATTTGAATTTCAGGGTTGAATGCCTCCTTTTTCCAAAAAGTTCTTCATTAATTTTGGTTCAAACACTTGAGACAATGAAATTGGGTTAAAAAATGATAATAATTATTGTAGTGTATATTGTGGATGAAACTTTTGATAAGTGAAAATCTTAATACTATGATATGAGCAACTTCAACAGTTTGATACCAAATCAGGTCATGCATTTTCATGATGTGGTTGTGCTTATAATAGATGAAACTGGTTCTTTGTATCCCTAGGCTTGACATTTAAACCTGCTTTTTTTTTGCTAAGGCTTTCTTTGTCCCTACTGCAGTTGCTAACTTAACTGCGAGGATATTTCAGGCAAAAAGCTCATAGTATACCCTACCTGTTCAAACAAAACAAACTTTTTCGTTTTCAGACTTGATCAGGAGTTGCACTTCATAATGGCACAACAACAAGAACTAGAGGAAATGTTAAAACCCCTCGAGGATGCCGTGAAAACAAGTAGCACGGGCAGCAGACAACTGCAACAGGCTGACAAGGAGAGAGACTTCACGTAAGTGATTATTAACTGAGTTGTAACATCCATGACTTCACGTAAGTGGTTAATCGAGTTAGTACATGTAGGCTTCACATAACTGATTATTAAACTGAGTTACTACCTCTAGGACTTTAAGTAACTAAATGATGATAACATGTAGGACTTAAGCTTAGGGTAGCCTGCAATGCAGGCATTTTCTGGGGCATCTCCACTTAATATATTTCTCAAAAGTTGATCTCTGATCTTCTGGTTCTTTGCTTATTTAACAGATACAAGTTGGCAAAAGACATTGATGGCCAGTTAAAGCAAATGGTTCAAGACTTGAAGTCAATCATTGATCATCTAAACACAGCTAACTCACAACAGCAGGACAGTGATGACCCGGTATGAAATGACAGTGTTGTCTGCACTGTTCTACATGTATAGTTATAAAGAAGAGTCAACCCCCCTTTCCACAAAGATGTAGATACGGGCCTGCAATGCCTCCTCACAAACATGAGGGGACACAAAAGTTGCATTGTTATACAATCATACTAATATGTCCATACCAGGCAGGTCAATCAATAAACTGATAATCGATGACAATCAATAGCAATCGATATCAATCTTTGATTGATGTCGATTTCCGATACCACTCGATAGGAATCGATAAAGAAAAAAAGTTGTGAGTTCGATTGATCTAGATTTCCGATGGAAATCGATAACGATTGGTTTATCGTTTGTCGGAAACTATTTTTGTCAATGTTTACAAGTTAAACATTGGCACTATGTTGTTTCTATGGTTTTGTTGAGTCATTCAATCGTAGATGTGCAATAGTCTTGCAAATATCAACAAGCTCATACTAAAAGAACAAGAACGATTACAAATAATTTGGTCTTTTTATCGATGTTAAGCTTCAGCGTGGTTCATATTATAGAAGAAGGGGAAGTTGCGGCCTAAGTAGCGGTGTGCAATCCCCTAGTACTAGTCTCACTATAGCAACGCCATAAATATGAAGCAAAATATCCAACAAAATCAGTGTTTTAATAATTTCAGTTACCGGTAATTGCATTAAGAAAGAAATGTAATAATAAATCGCAGAGTAAGTAAGGCACAGAAGTAATCACTTTGGCTCCATAAAAAATTAATATTGATTAGGAACAACACATGTAAAAGAAGAAGTAATTTTCTGTGTTTTTTGTCGTCATGAAGCAAAGGCTTGACTCGTGAATTGTGATATATAAACCTTGATTATTATCGATCGTTATCCATTTTGTCAATCGATAACAATCGATGATGAATTCTTTCGGTGAGTTTGATTGTTATCGATTACCGATTTCAATTGATATCAATCGGTGATTGATATCGATTCTATCGATTGATTTCCGATATCGATTTCTATCGATTGACTACACCTAGGTTCATAGGACATGCACAGCCAGAAACAACAGGATGCACGTAAAAATTGAAAGTAATTAGTTAACCCTTTCACTCCCAAGAGTGACTTAAATGAAAATTCAAACGAATTCCAAATTTCATTTTGTAAAACACTTAAATATAAATGGTACCATGTGAAAGAACTGCTAGAGAGGTTTCATTTGAATGGTTATATGATAGGATTTCATCCACAGACTCGGAAGTTAGAATCACCTTAAAATCTCCATAACTGGGTTAAAATGGCAAGGTTCTCTGCCTGTTGTTTTACTTTAGCTTCTACTCTCACTGATCCTTATTTTGAGACAGTCAGTTTGATCCTTCTCTAAATTTACACTCAGTTGACTACCGATAACTTAAACCTTCAAGGGAAGTCAAAAAAGGTTCGAGTTATCGGCAGTTTTAGTTACTGAGGGACAGGATTCCTGCTGACACCAACATAACATGTATTCTCACAGAAAGAACTGACACATTTTGTCTCATACAACACCAGGAAATGAAAGAAATTGACACTGTCTAATTACACTTTGACAAACGAGGTTCGAGGGTAAAAGTACAATAAATGTAGGGAGAAAATCCAGGAGAAATCGATTTTGGTTCGAGTTTGTGCAAGATTCAAGTTACTGAGAGTCAAATGTACTATAACGTACACTACACAATTTAAAACACCGTGTTTTTCACTTGATTTAATTGGCTATTCAAACTCAGGATAGAATATGCTATTCACCTCCCAGTGAAACAGTGGTTGCTGCATGCAAGATCTTTCCCATTTATCAGAAAACAGGAGAACTTAAATGGAGCCGGGCTACTCATTTGTTAGCCTGTTCCAGGCTTTCATATATCAAATAGTGGCGTGAGAAACAGCAAAAATTGAGAGCAGGGAAAAGAAACTATTTTTTTCTCCGCTGTCAATATTTTTATTCGCGCGCCACAATCTGAATCCCTGGAACAGGCTTATTATTTTGTGTGGCAAATATTTTACACCTCGGTGTTTTACAGTGGTGGATATTTATGTTGCTGCTTCTCATCTTTGTAAATATCTACATCAGTGAATAATAGTTTGGTATTATTCTCAGCTTATAGAAAGGGGTGGGGGGGGGGGAAGTTGCAGGAGAATTGAATAATGAACCAATTCTATACTTGGTACACATGCATTTAAAAAAATGAGGGAAAATTTACTTTTATCTGTTTTGGTTTTTCTCTGAAGATTGCCCAGATTGCTAAGATATTGAATGCGCACATGAACTCTTTGCAGTGGATTGATCAAAATTCTGGTAAGTTGGTAGCAATCAGCCCATACTGCTAGACCCCCGTGGGGGCACTTGACCCGTGTTTGGGTATAAGAGTGCCACTGAGGGTCTGAATCCCTGACCCTGTTTAGGGCAAAAAGCCCTGAAATACCAACCGGCAAACGGCAAATGTCTTTGTATAAGCCAAATTCAGAATATTTAATGACGACAATCGTACAATGACACCCTGTTTAGGAAAAGTTCAGATCCTGTTCAGGACAGACTCGCAGGAGATTATATACCCTGTTTGGGGCAGAGAGGCCAAAACCATACCCTGTCCAGCGGCAGGTACCCTTATAGGCCATATAAAGGGAGTATCCCCCAGGGCCAGACCTTGACCGTTAATCAATGTCTAAAGCATAAAGCTAACTAGTAGTATTGCTAGTCCGTGTAGCTAGTTGTAATAAAATCATTGCTTTAGACTTGCAGTCATACCCGACAATTTGAACTGAAATTCTTTTTTGTGAAATTTTGAAGGCTGCCTTACATTACATGTGGAAAGGACATTACAGGACAGTAAATTGTTTTCTTTTTAGGAATCCTTCAAAGAAAAGTTGATGAGATTGCTCGACTTAGTGAAACAAGGAGAAAAGAACAAGAACGAAACTTCCGATTGGTGAGTTTAAAATGGTTGTTTTCGAAGTGAAATCGTGTGTTTGTGTTGAGCCAAGCATAAGAAGTTTTCTTTCTTATTGATACAATGTTGCATAAATAAAGTTATTATTATTATTATGATTATGATTATGATTATGATTATGATTATTAATATTATTATTATTATTATTATTATTATTATTATTATTTTAATTTTTTCTTTTTTTCACAGGCATTTGACTGACATGCTTCGTGTCTCTCCTGGAGTATAAAATAAACATATGCCATACCTTGCACAGTGTTTCATTGTAGTTCCAGTGATTTGTCCACGAGCTAGGTTGCTTTGTAAGAGAATTAAACTTTTGTAAAACAACTTGTAGTTTGGTGCTTTTTGATCGGGAAGGAACATCTGCCCAACCCACCTGTGCACTTTTCTATTTATGATTGGTTTCTTCCGAACAAGATTTTCTGATTTGCGTTTCTGATGACTTGTCACCTGTTTGTGGGTTTAAAGTCTAAGGCAAGTAATATCACGACGAGAAAGATGTGAATTTGGCTCAATTTGAGGAAACCTCTTTAGTGTTGCGTATCAATGAGGGTCTCCTGCAAGACTAAATAAGTGAGAAAAAGTAAGATGAAATATTCCATATGTCACGAGCACGAGACAAAGAGAACATCTCCAATCAGAGCCATGCCCTCGCGTCTACTGGGACTACTGAGCTACTGGGAGACTTGTGGCGAGTTACCGTGTGGCACTAAATTTTCGCAGGTTTTAATTTTGCGGTTTTCGCGTTTTTTTCACGATCCGCTAAAAGGCCACTGCAAAAATTTTCTCCGCAAAAATTTACTCTACTGTCGAAATTATGTACAAACATCACTTTTTACATATAATGTAAAAATCTTTCGGGACTGTTTGGTAATAGCTGATAAAGTTTTGATGGTAAATATCGATTGTGGGTCACAAATTGACTCTCAAGATGAAGTAGAATGTCGGTGTAAAAAAGGAAATGGCAGTGATAACTCAGGAGATAATGCAACAAGTTGTACCATATTTATTGCTGAAACGTTCCAGAGCAATCAGCCACACTGGGGTAAGAAGTATTTTATAATAGTATTAAAACGTTTCTATTGCGCAAATTCCAAGCTAGGGCTTGTTCAAATGTGCATTACACAACGTAATTTGTAAGAGTGACACTGATTAACGTGCTTAACATCTGCATATTGTTTTACGTGTATTCCGGTTGAACGTACTCAGATAAAAGACGAAAAAGTTGTAATTCCAGTTGAACGCGACCTGCTGAAAGTTGCAAAGAAAACCCAGCAAGAAAAGACAGTATTGCCCTATCACAAAAACTAGTTGCCACAAAACACAAAAATTGTCCATCCTGCAAAAATTTAGTACTACAACACGGGGCATATTTATTTCCCTTGAAAACTGCTCAAAATTGTCCCTGTTTGATTAGTTCGAATTTTAAAACCTGCGATTTCCCTTTCTTACAAAAGTGGAAAGGGGGTTTGTCACATTTTAGGCGTTTAGAAGGTATTGGTGTCCCTTGGAAGGGCCTGTACTTAAACGTTGGAAACGTCAGTTTTCAATCTCATTACAGTAGCTAATTTACCTCATCAACTCAGTTGATAAATCCAAAGTTTTGTGTTTCACTTCTCCAGCGACGCAGCACCACAGTTTCTTTTGAAACTAACCCCCTAATAAGTTTACAAATGCCGTCAGTTTATCTCCAGTAGGGGCATTGTTCTAGGGGACCAGCGACTCCGAGCCACCCGCGAATTTTCCCGTGTCCCGAAAATGACGTCCGAGATCTGGGTACAAGATTAACGTGACATTCATTCCCGTGGAAAACTGGGTTGGAGTTTAGGTTGGAGTTAATGTTGTTAGCGGAAAATTGTTTATCATGGACGAAGATTCTAGTCAACCAAAAAAGGGAATTTTGAGGAACAAATCAGAGGAAAAACACCAGTAAGAATATGTACAAATTAAGTATTTATCATGTTGTATTTTGCCAAGGTCATTTTCTTTTTCAAGTCGAACTTTTTTTGACATTTGAGTGAGATACCTGATCTTGTGCACGCGCGCTTTTGCAATTGTGTTTTTATAACAATTTCTGTTCGTTCCTCATATTCAGCAACGTTTTTCTTTACCAAAATCATTATCATGCCTGTTGTGTAGTTGCAATACCGCGTTAAAAGCTGTATTATGTCGTCGCGAATCAAGATTTAGGTGATCTTTTCAACACATTGGAATTGTAGACATCAAATTTGATCATGAATCGTCATCTTGCTTGAAAGAAAACTTTTTTCAGTTTTTTTTGTGAAGTGTCTAACACTGCGCCCGTTTATAAAGTAACGTCAGTCAATCCTCAAGCTATTCTTTGTTACTTCATCCGCAGTTAACGTCGCATTTATGAGAGTACTTTTATGTACAGACACGAAAATGATAATTACGTGTTTCTAGTCCATTAGTCTAGGCGTGAAAAACAGGAAAGAAACGACGAGGTTTCTGTAATACTGGATTTTAGTGGTTAAGGGTGTAAATCTGTGGTATTTTTAATTTCATTTATCCACATTACCTTATTTTTTTCATGGAAGGAGGTTGTAAGGATATTATTGAAATGTGTTTCAGATGGGTAAAAAACTACAATTTATGGGATTTTATTTGAATAGTAATATTCCAGTTTTAGTCAAGATTGTGTGAGATTACTGACTTGTAAATTATGTATTGTAGTTTTCACTTTATTATACCCTTTTCAAATTATATGGTTGACAGTACTCGTTTAGAGTTTAGTCCTGATACAGTAAATATAAAATCTTTTGCTCAGTTTTGAAATTTAAATGCTTTTTGTATTAACATTTGGTTGTGGCATAAAATATCAACCACACAGTTAATGAATAAGATAAGCTTGTATTGCCTCCTGTAGGAAAAATATAAGATACTTTGAAATGACAGTACCTACAAATTAACAAGCTAGTGTTTGATTGATTTCTGTCAGACTGAAATTTTCTTTGACACAGAAGAATAAAAGTTGCTTGTCTTTCATTTCACCACAGGAGTTACTTTTTGTTCAAAGGAAATTATGAATTTTTTATATTTCTCATTCTGGCTTATCCTTGGAAACATCTGAAGAATAAAAACATCATTATTGTTTCGGATGAGGTGAAATAACAAGAAAATATTATTTTCTTTTGGACATTGGGTTTGGTTTTATTGATTTATTTATTAGGATTGTTAATTTGTTTCAGACTTTTGTGTCATAATTTTTATATTGCATGCTATTATAATGCAAAATCTGTCTTGGTGTAATTCTTCTTGACATTTTGGTATGGTAATGAAGTATAAAGCAGGAATTGCCAGTCGGTAAGTCTTGAACAGGATATGAATTTTTGGTGTCTACAGTAGAATATGCTAGCAAAATGCACTTTACATGTTGTGGTGTAGGGTGTGGGTTTTAGAGTCCCAGCAGCAGACCCTCACCTTAAAAATACAAAATACACAACACAAAGTACAAGATGTAAAAAGGGGCAGGGAAAGTCTACAGAGCATGTTGCAATAAAGCGGAAAATACCCCAAGAATGTCATTTTGCAATTAGTCTGTGAATGTACTCAGCCAGGTGTAAATGACAGTAAAACGATGAGGGTGAACACAGAGGGACCTTTCAGATAAAGTGTATCGAGCAGTTACTCTCCTATGCACTCGTGCCTTTGCATCATGTAACTGTCAAGCACACAATACAGTGCTCTTGACCAACTAAAAACATTTTACTTGAAAAAGATGTTTATCCAGTTAGTGATAAAGGCGACTCCTCACAGGAGTTGAACCTATGACCTTCTGGTTACTCTTCCAGATGCTCTACCACTGAGGTACAGGAGACTTGACAATTTTAAGGCCATTAAACTAGGTTCATGTGCCAACTTCCTGCATACTGCTAGGACTGAAATGTCAATAGGTGGCACATTCGCAATGATATAAATGTGATGGTAAATTTTAAGCCTGGTGAATATATTTACCAGGCTTAAAATTCACATTTACCATCTTAAGATGTATTCTGCACTACACATGGTGTTTTTTGTCATCACTGATTCTAGCAGTATGCATGACGGGTCAAATGCAAACCTACCCTACCACACAAAAGTAAATAACTGGTTGCATGTCATTTCATGAGCTATGGAAATCATGTCCATGGGAATCTCCGAAGCGGCAATTTTGGCATACATTACAAATGATTTATCCCACGCAAAGCCAGTTATTTTCATGTTGAGGTTTGTCATGAACCAGTAACTGTACTTCATTGTTTTGCTGCAACACAAGAAAGAAAGATTTGATGTCTTTGGGATAATTTGCTTTTATACAAATAATGGTGAGTTTGTGAGCACAAATGAATTGCCCTGTAGCTCAGTGGTCAGAGCATTCAACCATTGTAGGGGAAGTCTTGGGCTTGGGGACTCAGATGTTTTTTTATTTGCAGTCGCAACACAGGTATCCCTTTAGCTACTGGTATGCTTATGATTATCCTGGTTGCATAACAGCATAAATAATATTTAAAGTTTGATGTATGAGAATTTAACAACAATATTTGACATTTAAAAATAAAGTCAAAAAAGCAATAAAAGTGCTTCACCATGCATCCAGGATTCATTTGTGGTGTATTTGGCTGTTTTAGAGCGAGTTCTAGTGCATGTTAGTTTTGCTGTTGTCACAATAGTAAAGGATTATCTGTTCCAGTGGCTTGGGACAGCAGTGGACCTAAGCTTGTAAAGAGCTTAAAACTGTTTACTTATTAACAACAACAACAACAAGCTTTATTACCAAATACTACCAGATGCTAACAGCACATAAACTGTAGTTAGAATGACTTCTTAAAATGTACAATGAATCATCAACTTATAAAAAATAGTAGTTTAGTCCAAGCTGACTAAAATTAATTTTAATGTATTGATTTTCAGTTCAGGTATTCATTGGGATGAAATGAACATTTTAATGACCCACCATCCCCCAGATAAAGATTATGGGCACATGAAGATCGATGAGCCTCCAACGCCTTACAATAGATGGAAGGATCCAGATGGCCAAGAGGGAGAAGGGACGGTTGAGCCTTTCTCAGATGATGAAGCCGATCCTGGAAAATTTGACGCAGAAAACTTGCATGATAGGTAACATTTCTTGTTGTTGAAGCTCTCTTTTGTCCTAAATTGTGAAAATAGTACACCCTGAAATTAGGAGTCACCCTGGCAGAGAGTTTGACCACTCCTCTGGTTATTCCTGAAGTTGAAATGTTTTCCTGAAAAATGAAACAAATTTCCCTGCTCACAAATTTGACTGGCAGGTCACTGGATGGAACATCACACCAGAGTGCAGAAGATTGTGGGTTTGATTCCCATCGTCGACTCTTATTTTCCATATCCCACACTTGTATCACATTGACACATTGACACTTCTTGTCAGTTGTAGAAATTTGTCACTGACCAAAAGTTTTTGAAAAATGTGCCCTTGCCTGGTCTCCTTTAGTGTCAAGTGTCCTCTTCAGTTGGTCTGGAGTTTCTTTTTGCTTGTTTTCAAATAAATAAATAAATAATAAATAAATCTTACCCCAGAAGCCTTTTGATCTCTGGTTCCATTCTCTGCTATGATTCTCTGCTTAGTCTTTTTCAGCATTCTCAAATATGAAATTAAAAAATCTAAATGCACCCCTCTTCCCGTTTTGGGTGATTTATATCCCCATCAGGTACTCTACTTACTGGCTATGAATCAACTTGTTTCTCAGCCATTGTTTTTCAGACGCAGTCGAATTACAATCATGCAACTGTCATTATTCTAGGAGCATCATTAATTTTGGGGTCACTAATTTTGCTACTTTTGATACTTTCTGGTATTTTAAGAGAAGTGATCTCAGGCCATTGTATTGTCACTTATAGCTTGTTGGAGAAACTGGTTAAAGACACTGTCCAGCATTTGTAAATATTCATTAAAACTGGTTTATTGCATTTAATTACTAGGATTAAAGATGCGCCAAAGAGACGTTCATGGGAGGAACCTGAAAATAATGGAGATGAAGAGGAAGATGAAGAGCTATCAGAAGCTCAACAAGGTGAGTTGATCTTTCAGTTGGCTTGAGAAAACCTTCATTTCTAGGCTGAAAAATCGTACTGGGTACGGCATTGTATACTATTGATGGTTTTAAATCGTGATCTTACAAGTGCAGTGCTTTCAATAAGCATTGACAGCCAAGGAAAAGCATCTGTACATAGTTATTTTGCTCAGAGAAGTTGGCTACTTTCCCCCTAAATATTTGAAAAAATTAAAGAAACATTCTTTCAAACCCATTCAAACCAGTTGCCTACTTCAAATTTTATTAAAAACTGCACATACCTTACTTGGCTGGTAGAAATCCTATTAATATGGGATCCTACAGGATTTTCTAGGATCAAGATCCTTCAGTACCCTACCAAGGGGCAGGATTCACAGAGCTGTCCTTAGCCAAAGATGAATCTTAAGTATTGTTTCTTAACAATAGGCTTTGTTTTCCAACAATCATAGAACACATCTTATCTTACGAGGGCTTCATGAATCCAGCCTCAGGATCCTAAATGGTAGTAAACTTGATAATGTTTTATAGGATCCTACTCAGGATCCTGTTTAGGATCCTGCACAGGATGGTGTAGGATCCTATAAGTTCCTAGACAGATCCCTTTGGATCCTAGATCCTACAGGATCTTATCAGCATCCTGGGTTAGGATCCTATTAAGAATTTCTACCAGGGTGCTCTAAAATGTTGTTAAGAACTCTTCCAGAGATTTAATGTTGCCATGGTCTCATCTTGATTTTAGAAATAAAGAAAGAGTTTCAAGAAAAACGGAAGAAGCATTACAATGAGTATTCAAAAGTTAAACTTGCTCGGAAACTGATAGAGCAGGAGTTGAAAGATCTGGAAGACGACAGCGATACTACAGACAGCAAAAAAGAAAAACCAAACTCCTCAGAAGCTGTCGCAGATACACAGGTAATCAAATATTTAACAATCTGCAAAATCTAATCAAACATGAATTTGACAAGATAAATTGTTTTACTGTGTAGACGACCACTGAGTTTCCAAAATAACTCCTTTTTCACGTGCCAAACAGAGCACACACTTGCTCATATCCAGGTTCTGTACATGTTTGTAATAAACTGCATTTACTTGAATAAACATTCCCTCTCACCAATATTTATCTTGAAGTAACAGTGCTTACTGAATGCCATGAAACAAAATAAATGCCTGGGGGATATAACGAGAGAATGTTTCACTTATTCACCGTCGTAGCCAAACCTTGTCTTGTGTAATGTGGTCCATTGTCCATGAAATCCTTAAGGGTAACCATGGTGACCATAATCTGATGACCTGCTAAAGACCGACAGAGGTCTTTGATCTCAAGTTGCTAAATATTGTATAAATCATATTATAAACAATGACAATCATGCCACCATACCCTGTTTATGACAGACTCACACAAAGTTATATATAATTATTATATAATTACCCTTTTTTAGGGATGAGAGGCCAAAAACCATACTCTGTCCAGCGACACAGGGCTCAAAATAATTTCCTGGCTGGTGCCGGTCAAGTTGTCTTGTCAAACCTATTTTTGCTCGGACACAAGTGAACCCATTTTTGGTTGGACAAATATCCATTACATCATATCTCTATAAAATTCCACCTGCCAGCCCCCCTCCCCGCATAATGTTTACATATCAAACAAGTACATTTTCTACACCTTTATTGTACATGCACATTTACAACATTCAAGCTGACTATATGTAAGAATATTAATAGTAATTCACACTGCTACACATGCTACTCCGGAAGACCCGCTAATTTTCGGTGATGGCTTGATGAATGACAAAGCAAAAATTTGTAACTACCGGAAATTTTAAAGTCCTTGGTCTGGTAGTATCTCATTCTGTCTTTTCCCCTATTTATTCAGAAATGCCAATAATGTTGAACCTTAAAGAATTTAAAACCTGAACTCTGCATTAAATAATTTTTCTTTACAAGCGTAAATGACCGGACAAATTGTACGGCCATCCAAGGATTTGACTGGACAAAACCTATTTTTGACCCGACATTGTCCGTTGACCGGATGTTATTTCAAGTCCTGTGATACCCCCCCATATAAGCCACATAGGGGAACCCCCAGGGAGGGGGGGGGGGGCTTATAACCTGAATTTCACTTTTCTGGAAGATTTTGTCTATGAAATAACAAATTGTGAAATGTTCTTTTGAACTGTTCTTTTTCTTTTCTATTTGTATTCAGATGGATGAGACATAAAGAGGACGAGGTGCAATATAGTTTTTTTTTGTCATTGAAAGAATGTGATCTGTTTGTACATTGGTCAAAAGTGTTGAACTGATTGGATACAAATGTACATAAAAATGGTTTAAGATAAGCATATTATATCAAAAAAATATATGTATCTAAGATAGCTTGTGGTAGTCAGTGCATTGCCTAAAGTACCATTATATTATAATGAACTAACTTATGATTTAACTTAGGGTGGATTCATTTGCATCATACACGTGTAGCAAAAAATGCAACAACCTGTTTGTTTGCATCACATTTAGGTTACGTTCATACCTTATTGGTCATTTTGGCGGTATCAACTCTGATTACTTTTCCCAAAGGAGGAATGCCTGCTCAAAGGATTGCATTTTTCCGTGCGGCTAAAAAGCAAATATATATTCATTGAATGCAATAAATCGATACACCATTGAGTAATCACATACCCTATACGCGTATCCCGAATGCGATGCAGATAAACAGTCTGTCGAATTTCCTACCCTTCCAGCATTTTAATTATCACGATGTTGCAGAAAACCTTGATACGTTTGCTGGCACCATAGGTTAATCAGAAGTATCAATTGAAGTTATCAGTTGAATATTTCCCTTTGGCAAAACAGGAAAAATGTACATCATCACCTTCACTTTGTACAATTATTCCATCTTCCCCTCTACCTGTGCCTGCCACATTCCTATTGCTACTTCCACCACAACTAACTAAATTATCATAGGGTATCACGCTCCGCAGCATTGAAAGCCAAGTAAACCACCCAAGAAATAGAATTTTTGATGCTTTCCTTACTTTTCATCCTGACGTTGAACGTAATTGTTTTCAAGCTGAAAACAGTAGGCGTTTCACACGGGTAGTTTTCTGGGGTTATCGACATGTTCATCTACAACAGGGTACGCGTTAAGAATGCCAGAAGTATACGTGTATGCTGCAAATGAATCCACCCTTAGAAAGACCGCAATGTCTATGTTTGTTCAAAAACATTGACTGTACCAGTTTACCATGTATGCAACAAAAATGATGAATAGAATTCTCATTCCAAGTCTATTGAACAAAAAATTCCACCCCACCCACCTTTTCTGTACTTTTTCACCGAGAAAAGCATGTATACTAGAATTCTCGTCTCTCCAGTCTGTTTTCGAAAGGAGGCGATTTTTTTGTAGCACATGAGGTATAAAGTTTTATTATTTTGTTTTTTAATCTTCAAATAATGCTGCAAAGAAATCCCTCTGAATTATTTCAATGATACAGATAATGATCAACCCTCAGACAGTTTCAAAACAGTGTCCTGTTCGTCAAGTTGTTGCACCTTTCAATAAATCATGTACTCTGAAACAGTCCATGACAATGAGGTTTTATGCAGCTTTCAGTGGCTTTGTATAAGAGGTCACCAGTGGTTATTCGGCCTTAAAAGCAAAATGCCTTCCAGTTAGCTCTGTTCTGGTATAGAGACGGGTTGTCATGTGAGAGATGTAGTTCTGTTTTTATTTTTCTTTAATTATCTGAAGGCTGAAATTAGAAGCATTTTCTTAGAAGCTGAAGCACCTCAAGCAAAGCATGAATGATTTCATTTTCTTCTGTACCCAAACAAAGAAATCTAACTAGCATTATTCTAAATTTCTTAGGGTTTTAGGAAAAAAATAACCTGGCTCTTTGGCTTAACATTTCTTATTCGATAACCAGTGTGTGTTCAGAAGTAGAGGTATTTTATTTGAAGGAATTTAGATACACAATCATCACTTGTGTCCCTCTAACTCCAAGCCCCCAATCATCTTAATTAGTCAAGCTGGTTAATGGTCTCTTGGTTGACATTGCCTGATTATGTTATTTGACTGTAGTGTAAAATTATGCAAGCTTTGATAATTTAATTTTTGAACTAGAATTTGCTTGTTTTTAGTTCTAACATGTGCAGGAAATTGTATGATTGTAAAGAGGAGATTGGTACTAATTTAGTTAAACTTAGTTTTCACTGGTGATTGTTAGCAGTTTATTTTTCATTGAGTTGGCTTCTTTGTAACTTTCTGAAGTCACGCAAGTAAGACACCCTCAAAGAAATTAAAAACGTGCCAAACAGTCGCACTGTGGGGTAGTTAAGATTTTCAACAAAAGAACTTTGACTCTTTTTTTTTTAACCCTTTAAGCCCTGATATAAATTGCATATCCTCCTCACTGTTTTCCATACACCTTGGTGATCGCTGTCTTTATTCTCATCGCTTGAATGTTCGAAAAAGTATTGATAGTGTAAAGAGAAAAAATTTCATTTTTGTCACTGTTAGGGTTAAAACATGTTGCGCATACCATGTAAGTTCAGTCATGAAAAAAAATTGGATGGATTCAATGAATTTTGATGCTTTTATACCACTCACTGTTTTTGCAGATTCCGTTTTGTATGTCGCATTGAAGCTCTGTACTTCGTGGAAAGAGAGATAGGCCTCTTCTAACCTGAATTTATTTTTTATTGAAAGCGTAATGACTATTCCTCATGCTGTCATTTGTTCGTCTTTGTCGTTCCTCAGTGATTAAAGTGATGGGCCTTTTACATGTAAAAGGCATTAATGCATGGTCGGATTAATGACGTTTTCGGATTTCAGGAATGTAGACTGGGAAATGAACTCCAGCTTCCTCCGCAACTCAAAAGAAGGCAAGAGAAAAAAAAAACGGAGAAAGAAATCGAAGAGCTCAAAAGAATCATGGAAAGAGCAATTCTCTCCCGTATAGGCTCTGCGATGAGAAAAATAACGCCAAAAAAAAAAAACGCGAGCGGATCCGTTCGGATAGTTCGCAGTTGTTTTTTAGATGTTACTACTATTTTGTCTCTGCTGTCTTTGTTGTTCAGTGTATATCAGTGTTATCAGGAGCAGGATGTGGTTGCATGATAGAGAGCGTCACCATTAAATGGGTAACAGGAAGCTCAAAATTAAAGAATAACGGGCAAACCACGAAAACGTAGCCCGGCATTTGAAAAGAAATATGCTATCATAACTCTGGGAAATCTTTTTTTTTTTCGTAATAACAGAATGAATGTAGAAGAATACGTAAGTAAAGAGAAACAGACGTTGGGCTAGTTTTTGCGTGTACACTCTTTTTTATAAGAACGCGTAAAATTTGTCTGAGCCTGAGGATGTGCTTATTTTAGCCCATTCATTTTCTTAAATTTGGGGGCAAATCTCAGGGTGCGTTTCTTTGGGAAAATCCAAATCCGGATTCTTGTATCCAAAAACGGATTTTGTGTTTCTTTACCTAAATCCGAAAATGGATTAATCAGGGATTAGTGATCTGAAGAATCCACACTCCGAGTGGATACATCAGATCAAATCTAAATCCGGATTTTTGCGTTTCTTTGGGGACGGATCCGAAAATAGTACATCTGTCAAGCGGTCTTCCATGCAAATTTACTGGTCTCGCCATATTTTCTCTCGATCTTGCGTGACAAAACATTCGATCGTGAAAAAGAAACTTCAGGTGATTATTCCGTTCCGTATATTTGAAACGTTTTCTCGAAAAGTACAGACAGAAGCATTGACACGTCAGGGTAACTTCATTTGTGTACCATTTCTGTAATTCAGGGACCAGATTTTGCTAATTGTGAACGCAAATAGCGAGTTCACTTGAACTACTGCAGATATTGTCCTTGTTTATAAATTATTTGTATTCCATTCTAGTTTAATTCTAGGCCAGAACGAGAGAAATAACGTTCTGATATATATATTGCGTGCCTCCAGCCTGTCTTGTCATGACAAAATAATCCTTTTTCGGATTTTGCGTTTCTTTGGTGTCGAAGAATCCATTTGATCTGGGATCACAAATCCGTTTTCGGATTCTCCCAAAGAAACGCACCCTCAGCCTCAATGTTCTTATAAAAATGGTTCTTATAAAACAAAAAGAGTGTATATAAGTTGTTTGAGTTTATTTAAAAACTTGTGATTGACACAATTTTACTTTCGTGTCAGAAATCATGCCAATATTACACCTATGTAAACATTCTACTAATTGAATTATGAAAATCAAATTTTAAATAGCTTTCGTGTCAGGAGAAACTTCACGAATATGATCGTTCTAAAAGGCTAAGCGAGAGAAAACACAAAATATTTTTGCAGCTTAATGACAAGGATTTCAAGAATCTTTCTGGTGATCATCAAAGAACAAACATCATTTAGGAAGTTCAGAAAAACGAGTAAATCGTCAGATCAATGTCATAACCACGAATACATTTAACTGTGGGAACTACGAAACTAAACTGCGGACATGCATGAAATACAGAAACCAAGAAAACTTCAATAACGGTCGATTCTGGAGAGCTCAATAACGGGAAAGAGTCAGGACTCTTCTGGCAATGATGCATGGAATATTTTTAAAATTTATTGAATACGCGCGTAGGGGGAAAATCCTGACTGGCCGATAATTCCGAGCAACATACACCATATATCAGCTCAAAGTAAACCACATAAAACTCAAACGGAAAGCTGTCAATAAACGGAGGGTGCAAGCTGCAGGTTGCAGGTTGCAGGTGCAGGTTGCAGGTTGCAGGTGCAGGTTGCAGGTGCAGGTTGCAGGTTGCGATTATATATATTTTTTCAAACAGAAGATGTATGATCTTTATATGGTACGTTTCTACTTAAATTTCTTCAAGAAAATCCGAATTGTTTCATTTGTAAAGAAACCTTGGTAATGAGAAACTTGAACTGGACTAGACTCTTGGTATGAAAGTTTGCGGAACCGTTTCAATGTGTTCTCGCAGATACGCCACACTCCCAATTTGGAATGGAAATATTAGGTGAAAGGTGCGGTTTAATCGTTAACTATTGGCGATGATCCATCGAGGCCATAATGGAGATCAACCGCCACCCACTTTAAATTTCCCGAAAATGCTGAGATTTTTAAGTCCGTGGAGTTGACAATTTTAGGAAAAATCACGACAGTTGTAAGTTTGGAAAACATGTTTCGACCAACTGCTGTCATCTTCAGTTCTGCAATTACCATTACATTTTCAATTGGTGTAATACATACAAGTATTAAGACAGGAGATAGAATGACTCGATCACAGGATTGTAAAGGTTACAGGATCGGGCATTAATTTAACTGCTAATGTATAATGTGAACTTATTGAAATTACCAGTAAGCTTGCATCATAAATGCAAACAAAATCCAGTTATATTAACCAGCCAAAAACCAGTCACCTTGCAGAACTAAAATTAACATTTCAACTTAATTTTAATTCGATATGTTGTGCGAAGTGCAAGTAATCAAACATGCTGCACATTATTGTGTATTCGCACATTCTTGCTTAGTAAACTATAGGAACATTAAAACTGCAACCTTGAACTTTTAAATGTTTCTTTTCAGAATGTTCTTCAAACACTATTGTAAAGTAGAGCTTGAGGCCAAATTTGGGGTCAAATTCTTTTCTCGTTTGGCAATTTTGCAGACCGTCAAGCTAGCTTTCGATTGCCATTGATACTTCGACACTGGTTCCGAAAAGATCTGAGTGGTTTTTTTTTTGTCTGAGGCATTTCATTCGCTTTTATACAAGCGCGACGTGTACATTTTTAACCACAACCGTGTGAAAGTATTAGCACTTTCACTTTTTATCCGCCACAAATTTATGCTTATTAAAGCAAGACACAGAAACGCTCGTGAAAAAATAAAATTCTTGAAACTCGTTGCTTTTGACGATGTTATCGGCTTATCACGTGTTAATCATGGGTGTTATTTGGTTCGGATTGGTGATGATATACAACAAAAATGCTGCTCTCGAACCTACAAACATGCAAAATTAAACCTGCTGAACAAAACCTGGTAAAACTGTATGACCCCATCGGCATGACACCTCTGTCTTTGCCAAGTCTCTTTTGTTCGACGTTTGATATTCCTTCGTCCTAACTAAGCTACTTGGGAGACTTTTTATGGCATGCCTTTTCATATAAAAAGGACAATTTTTACACAATAATTGTAGCCATTCTTACTCCTTTAATTTTGTTATCCTTTAATTAACTGCTTTTTAACTTGTAATTAACCTGCAACCCGCAACTTGCAACCCGCTACCTACAACCCACAACCTGCAACCTGCAACCTGCAACCTGCAACCTGCAACCTGCAGTTTACACCCTCCGGTCAATAAAGTCCTTGAACTCTGTAAGGTGTGGATCATTTTTTTGATAGTTTATAACTTAAACCAGTACCAAATGCAAACGTACACAATCGCCTTTCGTGGGCTTCATTAATTATGACCAATTATCTCCCACAGACAACTTATGCATAAAGGAATGTTTGCACTTGTAGATCAGAAACATCAACACACAAGGACTTCTTTGCAATCTTTTCGACAGCAACTAAACTTAACAACCAATTTCTTTCCTCGTCCAGCTGTTCCTAACCTGGCGAACGCCAACCTAAACTGAAGACCAGCGAGTCCTAACATGCTCCTGAGTAAACTTTTCCTTCCGACTCCTTCCTGCATTGTCTTTGCAAATCAAAATCTACGATATTTTCGAGGATCCAAACACTCCGATTAATTCTTCATCCATAGAGACTGCGCAAAACTTGGTTAAGAGCCCCTCAAAACTTGTCTATTACACCTCGAAGGATTCTACTTTGAATGGCTTTGTGGGCTTGTTGCCAAAAAGTTAACACACTAACACGACTGTTTACGCCAGGAGAGCCCCAATAGTTCTCAGTTGCTATAGCAACTGCGAACTAAAAACGGCGAGCGAAGAAAAAGGCGAGCCGAGCGCGGACTGGAAAAGAGAACAGGGTAGTCCGCGCTCGGGTAGCCTTGCTGGCCGATTTTTTTTTTTTTTGACGTTATTTTCTTCACCGCAGAGCCAGTCACACAGGCTACCACCGCAATGCTCGTCGTCCTTCAAGTTGTATCCTCAGAACCCTTCCACCGGAAGAGGCATGCCTCTTGTCATCTTGTCACGTTCATTATTTGAATGTTGGGTGCATGGTAACAACCTCAGTGCATTTCACTGGATAGACGGACAGACGTACACTCAGTTTACACAGTCGTGATTACAAAAGCGTAAAAAAATATTTTTAAAGTTAGCGATCAGATAAATTCTACTATTCTGGAGAGGAAGTGAACATGATATGTTCTAAAGGACTCTATAAATTTCTGTTTTCAAGTTATTTTGAGGGAATTTCATTTCAGAACTCAGTACAAGGTTTTAGAAATGCAAAAGGTTGTCTGTGAGCTACTATGCTATAGGGAGAACAGTCAGCAAGTATTCATAATTTTTATGCATAATAACTGCTGTATGGTATTAGCAGATCTGGACAACCAACAGTGAACAGACAGGGGATATGTCATATCCTTGCCCATTGAAACACTAAAGATTAGACAGTGACATCGCAGCTCTCATTTCAGTATGTCGCTGGTAAGATAATGCGGGTCCGCAAATGAAAGTGCGAGAAAATATAACAGAAATACCAACAGTGATGTTTTTCTCGAGGGGGGCGGGGGTGTTACTTGACGGTAGTACTAAAATCCAAAATAACAGCCCTTTGGTATGCACCCCCCCGTTATTTTTTTGTATTACGGTCCTCCCGCGCTCCACCCCTGTATCGTGTTCAAATCACTAGTTGAAATATTAGTGATAATATCTGCCTTAATGTACCTTTTTCCTCTATATTCTCCTCCCGCATTGTAAATTTTTTCAAATACACTTGGAGTGAGGTCTAGTTGGAGCCAGGAGCTCGATCTAGACTGCATAACAGGCGTTTATGAGCACCGTCCGACTTGACCTTTTACAAAAGATGAATAGTCCATTTTACAGTTGTGTCCTTGGTGTCCAGACCTTTGAGTGGAAGCGAGGCTGGAGTTGACCTTGTTTTGATACAAACCCTCCTTCTTTTCACATGTAAATCATGTTCTCATGCCTACTCGTTTGTATTTACATATGAAAAGAAGGAGGGTTTGTATCAAAACAAGGTCAACTCCAGCCTCGCTTCCACTCAAAGGCCAGGTCACTAAGCACACAACTGTAAAATGGTCTATTGCCACTTCCGTTTCCGGTATTAATTTATTCCAAATCCAGGGAAGGGGGGGGGGGACTCCCACATAAAAGTGACGTGGGTGATTGTCGTACCTTCTAAGGGTCAAAATTTACGGCTTGGTACCCCTCAGGGTATTAGTACCGTTAGAGCTATTGCGGTACCTCTTAGGGTACTGAGACGGAAAATCAGACAGGAAGTAAGTGAACGGATATTTTTTTCTCAACAGGGGCCCTTGCATACGGCAACTGCGCCCGCGGTACCAGCGGCAGTCAAAACCGTGGTGTCCTGTCGGTGTTTTGCGAAATGCACGATGCACTGGGTTCTCGTCTCTTGTTACGGTTCAGAATGCTGCAACTGACACCTCCCGTATTTTTCGGTTTGTACGCAAAAGCAAGAGTTTATAGCGACTGACGAGTAGACTGAGTTGACTTTGCCGAAAAAAGTTTTATTTTTCCTGTTGTTCTACTCATACACTTTTGCATTAAGGGGTTTGTGCGCTTGCAACAATGGTAAAAACTAGTACGAAGACCGAAGCCGCTGGCGTTTGTTTTGTGTCGCTTGTGTTGGATTAAATATGTGCATTGTTTAAAGGGTATGAAGAGCGACAAGACGATGACTAAAACCGTAATTATATTACACCAGGATTTATTCCTTCTATCAGAAGAGCTGACTCGAGCTGCTCTACTTCCCACTGGGATCAAATTCAGAGAAACAACAACGCCATCACGAGAGCTACAAAACAGTTAAGTCCAGTTAGAATTTTTGCGGTTTTGCATGATCTGGAAAACAGAAGTTGAAGTGACATTAGCATCGTTACAAGTTGAATGGCGTTACGAGTGCTTGTTGAGAAAGAAAAACTATCACACTCTCCCATTTTCTGATTTAAGCCGCCCAAGTTTCGAAAGGCACGTTACATAGCTTAATGCAACTACAACCCAAGAAATAAGCTTAAACTAAACAGCCGGATCATAAATTTGTTAACTGGTTTCTGAAGAACAACTTCATCTCTTAGAGTCGCCTGTAGTTATCGGTTTTTCCTTTTTGCAACGAATCTGACGAAACGCAAAGTTTTATATTTCCAAATCCCTTGCGGTGCTGCGGACTGATGCAGGACCCTTGTGATCTGCATTTTGCTCTTTTAAAGTTACTTTCATTTCTCCATTTTGAATAAACTCCTCCTGCCTGAATCCTAGAGTTGTTCTCAAAATTGTTCCTTTTAATTATAACGATTTAAATCTTCTTGAAATTTCGTGAGAAATTACACATTTTCCTCTCTTTGCTCTCTGTCTGTAAAAGTCGATTGATTGCAAGTTTTTTTTAAAAAGCACCTGGCGTGGAAATTGAAGCGAGAGAAAAAAAATAAACATATCAATACTTGCCTAAATAAACATTGTTCCTGCAATTACCGTTCCAATCCAAGTTAGTCAAGTGAATTATCCACTTAGAAAGACGGGCTAAGTAATTATTTTACTTTCCGTGGTGAATAAAGCAAGCGAAAATGTCGTTTCCACAGCGGTCCGCATGTTGTTTTCGCTTGGCCTGAATTTCAGGTGAGTTTTGCCTTTTGAGAAGAAGAGTTAATTTTCTGCGGCTTGTGACTACGAGCTTTTTACTGTTACGATGATATAGGGAAGCTCCAAATTCCAAAAAGGCCTTTTCATTCGTCTCCGGGTAGGTGGAAAATTGTACAAACTTGCCTGTCGGCTGTGTAGTGCAACCATACAACGACTGTACATCAAATTTGTCAAACATTCATGATGTATCTCTGATCTGATGAACAGAACATTTTTTCCCTAACCGATAAGACCAATCTCGTTGAGATACAACGACAATTTTGACAGCGGGCAATCACAGCTGCAGGCACAGCTCGAAGTTGGTGTGAATTAAAACCAGACATGAAGTACACGATGAAAACAAGTATGAAGTGACCGAAGATCTTTACAAGGACAGAAGGCGGATTGTACCCGACGCCACTCAGAGCTGCTCAGTTAGCGGACATCCATATGATAAACGAGGCCAAGGAGAGTGAAAGGGAGGTGAAGTTTCTTGTGAAAAATAACATTCGGTAGGACAAGAGGAAAACTTTTACCACCTCCTTCACATTCAAGTCCAGTTAGCGAAGTCTCTCGCCGCAGAAAAAAGTTTTGAATCGACCCTGGTTGCTCATCCAGTCCATATAATTGCAAACAGATGTGACTTTTAATAAACTGAATTAAGGCAAGCGGTAAATTTGAAGAAAACGCTGAAATAAAACTGCACTTCCACAGTATAAACTTCGCTGATCCCGCAGAAATCGAAGCGAAGAGCACAAAATCTGCGTGACGCCAGGACACCACAGTTTTTCCCGCCTACTGAATGCTGATTGGTTAATTAAATTTTCACCGTATACAAGGAGTTGGTACCTCAATCGTAGGGGTAAAATTGTAAAAAAATTATTTGAGCCACACGGGCACCCACAAAGCAAAACTCTGGTACCCTTTAGGGATTCCAGACTCCAAGGCTCAAACCGTTACTCTGCAAGGTTTGTCAGCCGAAGAATCTTGTGTTCAGGGACCGCGCGAGGGGTGGGTTGAGGGTGCTTTAGCTCCCCCCCCCCCTCACTTTTTGGTGCCATTAAAGAATTAATAATGATAAAGTTGGAAAATTCATTAGTAAGCGATCAGTTTCAGGGTTCACCAGTACTGTGGTTTTCCGGCCGTGGTTTCAGGTTTAATTTTCATATGGACCAAACAAAAACAGAATACTCTTCGAGAGTTCAAATCGCCTTGCTATCATTTGGCTTCGGATTAGTTTGAACCTGCTCAGATTTTAATTACAATCGACGGAAGTTGAAACTTTCGCTGTCAGTTGGCCTCTAATTCGTGAACTCTCAGTGGGTCTCTTATGCTCTTAAAGAGCTTGACTTTTGTTGACTCTCGTTCTTGC
Organism: Siderastrea radians; assembly: GCA_964017195.1. NCBI lineage: Eukaryota > Metazoa > Cnidaria > Anthozoa > Scleractinia > Rhizangiidae > Siderastrea > Siderastrea radians. Next base: position 54,897,359 of record OZ024890.1, on the reverse strand, counting down.
CTGGCCCGGGCATTGCGAACTGTAGTCTGTCTCCAGATTACACTGCGAGCAGAGGCCCTTCGATCTTCCTAGATAAGTCGGGAAGAGGAAGGGTAGGGTATCTCCAGATAGGATTACAGGCAACAACGAGCTTAGATATTTCCTGAAAATCAACGTGACTTCTTCAAGCCTCTCTATGCATGTAAACTTTGAAACTTACCCTTCCACCCCCTCCCTCACACTTGAGCTAGCAATCGAGTTAGCCTCCCCCCCCTCCACTTTAAAATAGGCTGCGCGGCCCCTGGTGTTAGACAACTTGTTATTGCCAACGCCTTTGAGCGGTCCACGCATTTTTCCAGGAATGTGTGTAGTGTTCTTACCAAACCACAGGTAAACCAAGCGTAATATTAGAGTTTGCATGGGAAATCGAACTCGAACTGAGAATTCCCATTGATAAATAAAAAAGCTTTAAAAAGTGAAGCTGCTGGTGTTGTATTTTGTCCTTCTGTGAAGGTTTAGGGCCTTTGAAGAGGTTTTAGTCTTATACATTGGTAGGGTAGAAGACCCCCCTCCCCCCTCCCTCCCTCCCCCTCCCCCCTCCCCCCTCCCCCCTCCCCCCAAGCCGCTAAACCTAAGATTTACTTTTATATTACGCTTGCGCTGACTGTGATCAAACATGATCAAACCAACGTTCTGTTCGTTAAACTTCGAAGCCTTTTTCGCTTTTTGGCCGTGCGAAAATTGGTGCGAGGGCAGAAAACGGAAGGAGGGGGAAGGCTCAAAAAGCGAAAAATGATCTGAAAATGCTGAAAAACCTGAGGAAACGCTTGCTACATACCAACAGATCTCCCCCACCCCCCGCTTCCCTACTACTCGCCGATCTCTCCGACAGGAGGGGACTAAGGCAGACCCTCCACGTGACTTCTTCATGAAGGCGAAATCGAAAGTTCGCGAACGCCGCACCCAGCCATTTCCGCCTTGCCTGCCTCGAAGCTTGCTCGCAGGCTACGGCATCTTCTATCTGTAATGGAAATTCTAAAGGAGTATTTTTTTTCAAAATACTTCAGTTCATTTGGCTATGTTGTAGCTGCACTTCATGTGCCAGCTTTAGTCACATTTGCGGCAGTTACAGGCGCATTAAGGACGAGCGAGCGGAGAACATTTCGCTGCGATGTCTCCGACTGCCGCGACGACTGTCTGGGTAGTTATGACGAGAAGTACAACTCTGTTTCTCCATTGTATGGCTTTGTCCTGTTATGTTTTGCTCCTTTAGTAATTGTGAGCATCGCATATTCCTGGTGCTTTGTGAAATCGCGAGTTGACGAGATAGAAGCCGCTATGAAGTCAGATCCGGAAAACCCTCGTCCCAGACCAAGGGTGACAACTCGCCGAGTCTTTATCTCGTACTTTATTCATCTGCTTGTACGACTCGTGATAGGAGTCGTGTTTGCAGTGTTACAGAACCGCGTCTTCTACGCATCAGAAGTACTTTATGCATCTGCATTTCCAACTCAATTCGTTTGTCTTGTTTGTGGTACTCAAGCCGTTGAGCCCACAGCAAATTCCACAGGTTTCAACGCGACTCATCTTTACCCATCCTCTGGAACTGTCAACTGTGACAATTCTGTTGGATCTGACCTCGCTACCTGGGCAAAAGGAATTTGGTTCGTGAACATCCTGTTTGCTTCTCTTGTGTTTGTAGAAATTTGTTACCTTTCTGTTCGAGCACTAAGAAGAAACGCGTTCAGTATCGACTCAGAATTCTGTCTGAACCATTTCTTTGGCCAGAGTAGAGCTCCTGTCACGGTGCGTGATTCCACTTTCCGTTTGAGAATGCGTGTTCGTGAAGACACGGATCATCTGGAACCATTAATTGCTTCAGGCACCGAAAACAGCGAGGATAAAGCTTTAGATGACATTTTTGTTGATCTTGTAATTTACACTGGAAGAGCAGAGCATGACTTTGGTAGCTCGTCTAAAAGGCACGAAATTTATGACCTTTATTTGAAGCCTCAACGTGGATCATTGGCGATAAAGAAACTTGATGAGTTGTTTATTCCCAACAAGGACACCGACGATCCTAGAAAAATTCTGGTTATTGGTCGTGCAGGGATAGGAAAGTCCTTTCTTTGTGCAAAACTTTCGCGTGACTGGAGTAAAGATCAAAAAAGGTCTTGTTTGAGTCTGAGACTGTCGCATGACCGTTTTAAATTTTTCTTCCATTTCAAATTTAGGTGGTTTAATTCTGAGACCAGAGAGAAGCTCTCTCTTAAGCAGCTATTAAATACTGTATACCCAGAAGGAAACATAAATGATGAGGTGTTCCAGTACATCTTGGATAAACCCGAGAAAGTGCTTCTTGTATTTGATGGCTTGGATGAGTTTAAACGCCGTGACAGTTGTCTAGAGGATGAACAGGCACAAGCTGGAAATAGTCCTGTAGAAGAGATGCACTTCTCAGCACTGTATGTGAAATTGGTGAAAGGCAAACAACTTTCTGGAGCCACAGTTCTAACAACGTGCAGACCCAATGTGGTACAGAGTGTTGAAAGTCTGAAATTTCACAGGAAAGTGGAGATAATGGGATTTACACCAGAGAAAGTTCAAGAATATGTTCGAAAACATTGCGCTTACAACACAGAGACATCGAACAAAATATGGTTGCATATCAGCAGCAATCCAGAGTTGCTGTCATTATGCTATGTACCTGTGAACAGCTTTATTGTCTGCTCCCTTTTGGAGAAGTGGATTGCACTTGATGGACAGGATTCAGAAAGTTCATTACCAAAAACGACAACAGAAGTGTATACAGGAGCTTTAAGATTGTTCATTTTTAAGCATCACCCAGAATTCAAAGGCAAAACACTGACTAGACGTTACCTCATGGGAAATACTGGCAGCTTTTCAGATTCTGTAGAGAAAATGTTAAGCCAGTTGGGATCATTGGCAAAAGCAGGAATCGAAGCAAGGCAGCTGTTATTTGACTCAACACAAGTACAGGGAATGGAAAACTGTGGCTTGCTTAACTGTTTACCAGACAGAGAAGTTTCACCTTATAACTACACATCTCATTTCTGCTTCCTTCATTTGACACTGCAGGAATTACTTGCTGCCCGAGAAATTGCAAAGATGTCACCTAGTGACCTTAGTACATTTATCTCCACAAATGCCTCTGATCCAAAGTGGCACTTAGTGATTCAGTTTGTAGCTGGTCTACTTCGTGGCCAGCAAAATGAAGCAGTTAATAGTTTCACCAGCCTTCTTCTTGACTGTTTGACAACACAGTTGAAATTTGAAGATGGAAGGCAGAAGGCTCTACTCATGTTGAAGTGTTTGTATGAGTACAATGATGAAACAACTGTGAAGGAGGCAGCTTCTGAACTTGAACTGCCAGTGAACCATATGTTAACCAATGACATTAATTTTTTTAGGTGCCAAGTCACACCTGTTGAGTGCACAGCAATTGTATATTTTGTAAAGAACCTTAAAATGCGAACTAAATTGAACCTTTCTTGTAACAGTATTGGAGATCAAGGTGTGTCACACCTGTGTGATGCACTAAAAAATGTAAATTGTAAACTCACCAAGTTGGACCTTAATGATAACAGTATAACAGATCAAGGTGTGTCACAGCTGTGTGATGCACTAAAAAATGAAAATTGTAAACTCGCCAAGTTGGACCTTTCTGGTAACAGTATAACAGATCAAGGTGTGTCACACCTGTGTGATGCACTAAAAAATGTAAATTGTAAACTCACCAAGTTGAACCTTAACTTTAACAGTATAACAGATCAAGGTGTGTCACACCTGTGTGATGCACTAAAAAATGTGAATTGTAAACTCACTAAGTTGGACCTTTGCCTGTGTGATATACTAAAAAATCTATATTGTAAACTCACCAAGTTGAACCTTTTCAATAATGATGGTATAACAGATCAAGGTGTGTCACACCTGTGTGATGCACTAAAAAATGTAAATTGTAAACTCACTAAGTTGAACCTTGGTCATAACAGTATAACAGATCAAGGTGTGTCACACCTGTGTGATGCACTAAAAAATGTGAATTGTAAACTCACTAAGTTGGACCTTTGGGGTAACAGTATAACAGATCAAGGTGTGTCACACCTGTGTGATGCACTAAAAAATGTAAATTGTAAACTCACCAAGTTGAACCTTAACTTTAACAGTATAACAGATCAAGGTGTGTCACACCTGTGTGATGCACTAAAAAATGTGAATTGTAAACTCACTAAGTTGGACCTTTGGCGTAACAGTATAACAGATCAAGGTGTGTCACACCTGTGTGATGCACTAAAAAATGTAAATTGTAAACTCACCAAGTTGAACCTTAAGTTTAACAGTATAACAGATCAAGGTGTGTCACACCTGTGTGATGCACTAAAAAATGTGAATTGTAAACTCACTAAGTTGGACCTTTGGCATAACAGTATAACAGATCAAGGTGTGTCACACCTGTGTGATGCACTAAAAAATGTAAATTGTAAACTCAACAAGTTGGACCTTTCTCATAACAGTATAACAGATCAAGGTGTGTCACACCTGTGTGATGCACTAAAAAGTGTAAATTGTAAACTCACTGAGTTGAACCTTGGTTATAACAGTATAACAGACCAAGGTGTGTCACACCTGTGTGATGCACTAAAAAATGTAAATTGTAAACTCACCAAGTTGAACCTTGAGCTAAGTGGCAATATAACAGATCGAGGTAAGAGGGAGCTGCATGAGAGTAATGCACAGAGAAATGCTCCATGTCAACTCTATTTGTAATCTTTTAAACTTATTAATTTTATGTGAATACCGTTACATGTTGATGTGTTTATTATCACTAATAACTGAGCATCACACAGGTTGCAAGACTAATTATTAGAAACATCTTGTAGGATGCAGATTGATGTAAATGTGATACTGCATTTATTAGATACACTTTAACATATCAACTTTATCATAATTATTAATTAAGTAATTAACCTTTCAATCCCCTTAGCTTTCAAACTTGTTCCAATTGCACTGTCAGATCTAATTTTTTTTAAATTGTGGATAAAATGAATTTAAAGGGACACACTGTAGTTACTACTATCCTGTGCTGCTGTTTCTTACATTGTGCCTGTGAATTACATCCTAGAGGGTGACCCATTGAAATTAATGCAGTACTCTTTATTATGTGTTTGTACAAATACCAGTGGAACAGTGAGTCTGGATAAAATCCTGAATTGGTAACCATTCATTCAAAAGCTTGCAAAATTGAATTTTTTTCTCATAAAAATATGCAGCACATTCCAACTGTTACTTGTGAATAACTCATCAAAACAAAAAGGATTGTATTCAGTGCATTGAAAACTTTCCAACGTTAAATATATAATTGTTATTGCTCAATCTTGGCTTCATTTGAAATATATACAGTTGAGTTGAATAACAGGGAAGCAAACACCAATCCTCCAACAGATTTCAGTGAACTCTATAATGAATTAGCGTTATTCTCAAGTGTTAGAAGAATGTGCTGAGAGTTTATGTTAAAGATGCCTTGTCTGCTTCATTTCTTGATAATATCTGCAGAGAAACAAGGAATGGTATCTTGAATAGTGTTGAGAAATTGTTTTATTAGGTAGCTGTGTAATGCCTTATTAAACACTTCGCAGGACCTTTGGGTTTGGTGCTCTACAAATTGCAATCATTATGAAAAGGAACCCTGATGGACATAACATTACAGTAGAACTAGCAAAATGACAAATTCTGCCTAGACAAACCTTAATTATTTTTGGAACAGATCAGAGTTTACCAAAATTATTTTAAAGTTAAAAGAAAACATTTACCTCTTTTCATGCACGTGTCCATATTTGAGTGGAATTTGGGCGATTTCAATTTTAGGTTTAAAATGTTATTGCCAGAGGCTTAGGTGGGTTTCTAATAATATTGATTGCATGTATGGGTGTACATTAGGTGCAGTATGCAAAACCTGACCATTTTGTAGACAGGTTTATTATGTTGTAGGCAAGCAACCATTTATTGTGTTATAGTTTTGCTGGAAGAATAAAGTGTGATATTTAATGGAAGAGTTGAGGTCATTGTGAAGTCACTTATATTAACTTACATGTGACGGGTGCCCAGTTACTTAGCTCTTTGCCATGGTGAAGGCGAGCACAGTGTTACACATAAGACAATTTTTGCTGCAACTTGCAATGCAACACCATTGTGAGACAATATTGCAGACAAAATTGCGTGTGTGACACCCCTCTAGTTGGCAACTTATCTTGCAACAAAAAATTGCGTTGCAAGTTTGAAGGAAAAGTAGACTAGTCATCTACGGCTTTTCACAACATTGTGAGATAGGTTGCAGTATGTAACATGCCACTCTGCAACATTCCTTGCAATTCTCTCATGATTGCATTGCAAGTTGGAGGAAAAATTACATTGTGCAACAGCGCCTTAGGAAAACCATGCAGCACATATTTGACTGGGTTGATTGAAGGCCACAGTGTAATGAATTTAGCCAAAAAAATTATCCATGTTTAATCTGGTTATGTCCAGCACCATGGCAAAAGCTGTTAAGCCCCATGGACACAACCAAAGTTTCTTTGACAAATCTTCTATAATAAACGATATTTTCTCATGTAGATGAGAAAGTTTGTGAAATTTTCATTTGAGAATTGAATGGTTGTTAGTGAAAGAAAATTATTTTGCCAAATGTTAATGGATCGTCAAAGAAAATTTGTCCAAGTTTTGTGGAAAATTAGTTCCCAGATCCTTCACGCACATTTTTTGGAGCTTTTATTGGGCCGAAAACCAAGAAATTTTAATTAGCTGTTTCAGGGGCAATTTCTCTGATTTTAGAAGCACGTTTTGGTTTGTATTGAATGCAAACCAAAGAGCAGAACATCTTTAGTTTTTTTCTGGCCAAGATATCATTAACAAAGAAATACTCGCTGTTAATGTTGCTATGACAGTTACCAGTATTATCAACGTTGCTCTGCAGCCCGTAGTAATTTGCTGTTGCTGTACATGGCAAGGTAGTTTTCATGGAGGGGCCCCTGGATCAAATTTTATTCACTAAAAACGTCTTGCAGTTGAGAAAACGAGCCAACTTTTGAGTGTTTTTTAAAACATTTTTTGGCCAGATTGCTTCTTGCGTCCCTCTTGCACCTGAAGGCTCAGAATATGACCAAAATTTGGTCATATTCAACACTGACAAATATGCAACAACGTACCAACTATTAGCCAGTAAGCATTTATTTAAAAAAATAAAATGCAACTACTACATTCCATACAAATCAGCCTAACTACTTCTAGATATCAATGTCAGGTGACCAGCTCCGCCTCAGGGTACAAAGGAAACTAACATTGTACCAGAGGTTTTTTTTGTGGGTCACAATAAAGAACACAAGCCACAACTGGAAAGCACACAAGAAAAGCCTCTGGCACCCAGGGTAACAGAAATGTATCTTAAAATGTTTTTAATCCTCACACAGACGTTTTATTTATAGTATCAAATAAAAACTCCCATTCACTCAAAAAGAGAATAATGTAGTTATTACATACGCAATATTAGTACATACCAAACCAGTAGATAAGTATTTTATCGCATGCTCTGATTGGCTACACAAACTTGGGATAGTACCAGGATATCTGCTATTCACCCTTATTTCAAATTACAGTGGTTATCTATGGAGAGGTAGGATGACCCATTGAAGCCATCTTTAAATATGGTATGTGTTTCTAAGAATATTTAACCTGGAGGAGGCCCGGGGGGTACTCAATAACGTTTTAAAATTATATGGGGAGGCTCTGCCAAGAGGTACAAATCCTTACCCTTGAATACACTAATTTTTACCAAAATGGTACCCCTTTGATCTACCTAGAGCAAAATTGCACCCCTTTCTTATAACTCAAAGATAAGCTAAAATTTCCCATAATCACCACATTTCCCCCAGGATTTCAGTCATTCTCGTTCAGTTCCTCAAAGGATGCAAGCTTTTGTGCATTTCATGTTGACATTTCTACCAAAGTTTGGCACCCTTTCACATACTTCGCTTTAGCTGCCATCTCTTCCACTTAGCTGCCAATTTTGTGACCCTTTCATATACTAGAATGACAATTTTCCCTACTCTTTAGTATACTGCAAGCTCAGAAGGGCCCCCCTTTCAGGTGGATCCTCTGCGTAAAGCCCACTCTAGAGAGTACCACCCTGCTGGGGGGGGGGGGGAGAGGAAAACAAATTTAACCCGCTTCATGTGTAGGTTTCAGAAAGTAACCTGCACGTGCAATAATAGGCTGTTTCTGAGTTGTCTAATGTGCCTCTTTTTTTTTAAGCGAGTCTTGGTGCACAACCTTTCATATGAAAATGAGTTTTCATTCACATGCAAATTAAAAACTCATTCACATATGAAAGGTTATGCACCAGGCCTCGCTTTGAAAAAGAGGCACAAGACAACTCAGAAACGGCCTATTCATTACTGCAATTCTGTCCCTAAATGAAGGGGAACAAACATATTACTTAACAGAGTAATACCATGCCCTGTTACAAAAGAGAAAAGAAGTCCGGTGGGTTCAAGCAAATATAATTTATAAGGTTGACAGACATTAAATAATCCTGCATAATATTATTCCTAGCTGAAAAACCTAATACTCTCACTGGTTTACAGATAACACATATTTCTGACATTTTACTCATAATTTGCTCGCATTTTTCCTCACCCTTGCTTACTTGGGGCCCTATTGACAATTTGTAGATCCAATCCATGCCTATTATCTGTAAAACCACTAAATATTAAAGTGTGTAGACTGCGAGCATGCAATTCTGAGTGACCACAATAACATAATTTGTTAATAATGTCATTATGGAAAATTTTGCAGAGCTGCAGCTGGTGATAAATAAAGTTGGCAATTTGAAAGTGCTGTTTTGATGAAATAAATACACAATCAGGCCGAACGACAAACCCTAACTACTATATTTGCATTTTTCATTCAGCAACTGTAATGTATTAATAATTCACCTATTGTTCAAATAATTATTAAATCACTCCTTTTCTTTTCCCAACATCGACAAAAGCTTCAACACAACGTTCAATCTCCTCAGTGCTGTGGGCAGCAGAAATCTGGACACGTATCCTGGCCTCACCTGCATAGAGAGAATAATAAATATATTAATCAAAAGCTAGAACCCCGTCTCCCTTCCTCTTCTAACAAGCAATGTCGCCCAAAATTACCAAGAAAAAAAATTGATAAAGAGACGTGGATGGATGTGCTTAGAGGCGGGGGTATAACCTGGAAACTAAAGTTGCTAATGACCTGGAAATGTAGGGACTAATTTCTAATTAGCAAGCCTTCTTGATTTGCAACTTTTGGAGGCTAATGCTACTTCTGGCTGGCATAAAACATTTACAGTGCATGAAGAAATAATTTAGTATCCTGATTTCTGAGAACCTCTTGGGTGAATATATATGTACATAGCAAGTTCTGCTTGGTGCTGTTGTTCATAATGGAAAGTTACCTTTAGGATTAATACTCAAAAGTTCCAAATAAATTTATCATAACTTTTGGTGGGTGGCTTCACTTTATGGAGGATTCCTTACTTTGTTATTCAGAACTTTACTCTTAACCTAAATTCTGCTTTAATTATGAGACATACCTTTGGGAACAAGAGGGAAGGTGAAACCAATCACATAGATTCCACGCTCTGTAGAAAACAAGAAATAATGTTCTTGTTACTATTGTAAGCAGTAGTGCTTTCACAAAGTGTTGAACAAATCTGTGTTTAATTTTGTATCGCATTGGTTCTATTGACAGATTAGTTCCAATCAGTATTTTCTTTCAGTATTGTTTTCCCATTTGGGTGTAAGTTAAATGTAGTTTGGTGGTTAATCATGCAAAGGGCAGTCTGTAATGACTTGACAGTTGGATCCAGGAAATTCAGAAACAATGGTCTGTAAAAGTTGCAACTCAGGTGCAACAAGCTAATGTAGTGCAGGGCCATGTTCTCCCCTATGGGCTCTTTGAGAAACTATTTCCTGCATTAAAAATTGTACTTGCTTTCAAGAAAAAAAGTAAAATAAAATAAAGAAAATACAAATCAAGTAATGAAAACAAAATGTCCTGATCCCATTGACTTAAAAACGTAAAAGAAGCACCAGAGCAATGTTACAATGTTTTACTACTTAGTACATATATTGTTAAGTCGACAACCCATTCCTGTTACTGTACAATATATATATTGAAAGATTACAACATTTATGAAAAATACCAGGCGAGGGACTCACTTCAGTCCCTCCCCTAAATCCACTTACGGATGGAAACCCACTGGGGTCCCACATAAAGAGTCAATAATAAACTTGTGTTATGTGGCTGTACATTAAGCACTGTGCCAATTTGAAAGCCTATAATTTTGTATGGCAGTAAAGCATTAATACCCCCCTGGCTATAACTCTGATGGAAAAGGAATGTTCATCAGGACCAGCTACTGACAAGAAACAGCAAGAAGAGTACCACATAGAGGCCAATGGAGAATGATAATTGCAGATGCCCTTAAAAGGTCCCTCACATGCACCAATGACAATGATAATGACAAGGCATGCTAACAAGCGACAGAAATGAAGTACACATACCTAACTTTTCATCAGCAAACTCTACAGCAAGACGTGCATCTCCTAACATGACGGGTGTAATAGGGTGCTCATCACCCTCCAAATCATTAAACAGTAATCTCATTAAAAAAGAGGTAGCTCAATGAGAAGTATAAATAATGTAACTATTCTCACTGCATACATAATTAGCCCGTCACGCGGGAAGGCTTAAGATTTTCAAATTCCAGCATTCTGTTATTGCGCACTGTTGGCGTGATGCTTTGTGGCCTTCTGCTTTAAATATCGAAGTTTCAGTCACCTCGTGGTCAGTTTAACGGAGTTCGGTTGAGTCACTATAAAGGTTTCTTCTAGTTTTTTGACCGCCACCAGCACTCATGGCCGAAGCCGACGCCGATCCTGTTTTGCCTTTGCCGCCAGCTCCGGCGGCGCCAGTTCCTGATCCATTACCCGTTGTTATACCGGCTGTTGAACCGGCACCTGTTGCACCGGCTCCTGTGGTTGTTCAAGAGGTAGATTTTCATTTCTGTGTTTAGTCTTATGTTACGTTTTGGATTTTCGCGGCGCGGGTTAGGTTTCGCGCTTTAGTCGTTACGCTGGCCTGCTTGTTCGCCTCCTCGCGTTTTCTTGTCTGGCTTTTTCTTCGTGTTGTTTGCCTATCATCGTTTTTGGCCGTTATTGCATGCGGGTTTTGGTAGTTTTTTCGCTGTTTTACGGCTTTTTGGCACAAGGTGCGATTCCCTTTTGTTTTATTTTCAACCTCGTTAGTCTTGTTGTGTTTTTGGTTCGCTGTTTTACAAGTTTTTTGCCCTCTTGGGGTGTTTATTTCTTTTGGGGTCAGTTTTTTGCATATTTGTCCTTTTTCATTCTCTTATTTTAGATTGTTTGTTTCGTAGTTTGTTTCGCGCTTTTCATTGCGGTTTTCTGCGTTATTCCTGTTGTTTCGTTGCTCTTTCGCGTTCATGTAGTCTATGCCGCCACCTTTTGCGTGCCTCGAACTATCTTAAGGCTTTATACGTTCAAGTTTTTGATGTTTATATGGCCCGTTGGGCCGGCAACCTCTAGGGTTGTAGGTTGTTTTTTGAGTGTGGCCCGGAGAGCCAGAAACCTGTAGCGGTGACACAATTTTTGAAGTATGGCCTGGAGAGCCAACAGCTTGGAGAGCTGTAAATTATTATTTAAGTGTGGCCTGGAGAGCCAACAGCCTAGAGAGCTGTAAATTATTATTTAAGTGTGGCCTGGAGAGCCAACAGCCTGGAGAGCTGTAAATTATTATTTAGGTGTGGCCTGGAGAGCCAACAGCCTGGAGAGCTGTAAATTATTATTTAAGTGTGGCCTGGAGAGCCAACAGCCTGGAGAGCTGTAAATTATTATTTAAGTGTGGCCTGGAGAGCCAACAGCCTGGAGAGCTGTAAATTATTATTTAAGTGTGGCCTGGAGAGCCAACAGCCTGGAGAGCTGTAAATTATTATTTAAGTGCGGCCTGGAGTGCCAAAAGTCTGTAGAGCTGCAAATTATTATTTAAGTGCGGCCCGGAGAGCCAAAAGTCTGTAGAGCTGTGAATTATTATTTAAGTGCGGCCTGGAGAGCCAACAGCCTGGAGAGCTGTAAGTTGTTATTTAAGTGCGGCCTGGAGAGCCAACAGCCTGGAGGGCTGTGAATTGTTATTTAAGTGCGGCCTGGAGAGCCAACAGCCTAGAGCTGTAAATTGTTCTTTGACTGCGGCCTGGAGAGCCAAAAGTCTGTAGAGCTTTGACATACTTTTTCGAGTTTGGCCTAGGGCCGGCCGCCTGGAGGGCTGTGGATTGTTTAGTCCGGGTCTTCGGTTGATTAGGTAAATTACTTAATTATTGTTAAGCTTTTTTTTTCTTTTTTTTTTTTTTCTCTCTTGTTATTTATTTAGTTTGTTTATTTAGTTCATAGTCTCTTCTGCTTGTATGGCTTTCCGCAGTCTGAGGGTGTGGCACGTTTTTGGTGCGCTCATTTCGCTTTTGTCAGCTGTATAGCTAGTGGCGGAGTTTTTAAGTATAAGTGCGTTAAGGCAGTGGACCTAAGAACTGCAGCATGATTTCATTATCTGTTGTGCTGGTTTGGTCGATAATTTTGATTGCTTCCCGCAGCTTTTGCGTGGTAAACCGTACAATTTGTGGTTACTTGTGCCGTAGTGTTTATGTCATGGTGACATCCTTTATTCTCCCCTTACGTTTTTCTTTAACAGCCAGTTGACCGTATCAGGATGTTGGAAGACAAAATTAAACTTCTCGAGCAGGAGAGGTCTGCCGAAAGTTGCACTAATGCGCTGCTAGCCCTTAGAAGGCATCTGAATAGGCCGTCGTCCCTCTTTGACCGCTTTGAAGCTATCGAGCTTTTGGAGACCCTCGTACGCCTGGCAAGGACGCAGGCGCACGAGAAGGCGGACGAATACGCCGCGGCGCTTGAGGAAGTAAAGGCTAGGCAGCCGTCCCTCGGCGCCGACCATCTTCAGCGTTTGATGCTTGGTCTTGTTGGGGATCCCCTAAGAGCTAAAATGGCCAAGGAGGCTGCGTCGATTCTGAAGGGGATGTCCAAGGCGCCCTCTCCAAGTTTCCAGGCAAGGCGTCCCTTGCGCCAGTCTGCCCCGTATTCGGTCCAGTGTCACGCTTGTGCAGGATGGGGACACATTGCGCGCAACTGCAAATCCAGACGTGGAGGCGGTCCTGGACGTGGGCGTGGACGCCAATGATTGTGTCTACAATTCTATAATTCAAGGATTTTGTATGTTTTGTATTAAATATTTTTCTTTGTTTGTTCAAACTTGTCTTCTTTGCCTTGGGGTGGGTATTTGCCCTTGCCCAGTTGACCTCGGGGGGACCTTCTCAGTGTCTCAATTTCGGACCTAGTTCGGAGCCTGGGGTCAACAAAGGGTTGGGTTCCCTTTAAGCTTTTTCGGGTGTTTGTTTCGGCTCATTTTCGTTTCCCTTTCGTTACGTTTTAGGCAAATCATTCTTCGTTTATTTCAAGACTCAGTATGGCTCAGCTACACGTCTCTGCGGGAGATGTGCCTCTTCGCTGCATAACACAGGGAGCCCCTCCCTTTGTTGGCCCCTTGCCTCCTCTGGAGCTGGTGGCGTCGCGTCCGGGTTTGGGTAATCTAGCTCATTTGCGCTTCTTCGACCCTGCCCACTTCAGGGCTGGCAATATTCATAACAAGCCGTCCATTTGGCAGGGCCTTCTTGATAAATCGCCCTGTTCTGAAGTTGACCTTTTGGAGGTTATCAAAGATGGAGTTCGCGTCGACCGATTTTTCAGGCCTTTTAGGGGGGAATATCAAGGGACAGGCGTACGACTCCGAACATCCTCCTCCAATAATCCTAAAGAACTCGTCTACCACAGCCAAGTTTTCCCAGTTTGTCTCCGATTCCATAATACAATGGGTCACCGCGGGGGTTTTAGCAGTTTGGGGCCCAGTGGATAGTGTGGCGCCCCCACGTTTGGTTTTACCACTAACTGTCGAGCCTTCAAAGCCGCGGTTGTGTCATGATGAGCGATATCTCAATTTATGGATTCGTGACCTCCCATTCAAGCTTGACCACCTTTGCGATTTGCCGCGGTATGTTCTCCCCGGTCACTTCCAGAGTTCCTGTGATGATAAGAGTGGTTATCAACATGTCTTGCTTCATCCCTCGTCTCAAACTTATTTCGGCTTCCAGTGGCATGGTTTCTATTTTGTGTTTCGTACACTGCCGTTTGGATGGAAGGCCAGCGCGTTTATTTACCATAAGCTCGGACTTGCAGTTTCGGCCTCCGCACGGTCTCACGGAGTCCCAGTTTCGCAGTACATTGATGATCGGCACGTTGGACAACTTTTTACTTCTCCATTGCGGGTTAGTCGCGAGCCATCTCTCGAGCGAGCTAAGGCGGCAGTTTATATTATGTGTTATCTGCTCATTGAAGCTGGATATTTCATTGGTCTTGACAAATCGCAGCTGGTTCCTTCGACATGGGTTCGTTTTCTGGGTTTTGTTTGCGATTCTGTACGTCAGGCCTTCCTCGTCCCTGAGGACAAGAAAGTCAAGTTCGCGGCGTTGAGGGAAGACATTCTTTCGTCTCCATACGTGGGATTGAAAACACTTCAACGATTTTCGGGGAAGGTCATTTCTTTTAGCCTTGCCATTCCTGGATGTAAGTTGTACGTGCGCGACGTCTTTAGGGCGATCTCCCGCCTTTCAGGATCTACTTGCCCTTCCCTCAAGGTAGAGGCGACTCTTCGCACCAAGATAGAGTTTTGGCGTTTTCTTGATAATTGGAAGGACTGCCTTCCATGGAGAACTGAACGCCACGCAGTGGTTACGCTTTATTGTGATGCCTCCAAGAGGGCCTGGGGTGGTACTCTGCTACAGGACGGTCGCAGTCTGGAGTCGAGAGATTACTGGATAGACAGCTCGCAAGATATCGGGCTTTGCTGCATTCGCTCCTTTCGTTCAGGCATCATCTCAGCTCGCGTAGGGTGGACGTTCACACTGATAGCCTCGTTTTGAAGTCTGCTCTGGCAAATGACGGTTGTAAAAACCAAGACATTAACAATGTCCTTAAAGACATTTTTGATTGCTGCAGAGAATTCAATTTCAGCCTTGATGTGCATTATGTTCCTTCAAGTGAGAACCCGGCTGACATCCCTTCCAGGAGGGTTTCAGATATCGATTGCATGTTGTCAGAAAGGGCTTGGGAGCCCGTCGAGCGCCTTTTTGGGCCTCACACCTTCGACCTTATGTCTTTGGATAGCAATTGTCAACGTGATGGGGAAGGCCGGTGTTTGCCCCATTTTACACCTTGTGCGACTCCAAGCTCTTGCGGAATTTACGTTTTCGCACAGTCTCTGCCTTTGGACCACAACTTGTATGTGTTTCCACCGTTTGTGCTAATTGCGCCCCTTCTAAAGTGCATGTTCGAGCAAGATTTTCATGGTGCCTTTCCGATCATCGTCCCGGATTTAAAGCCTCGACGTTTCTGGTGGGCGTTGTTGCAGTCGCTTACTGTTGATCGACTCCTTTTGGGGAAGAAAGGCGAAGATGGCATTTTGTTGTTTCCCTCTCAAAACAGCCGTCGCTGGTACTCAAAAGAGCTTCAGTGGGATCTGTGGGCCTTCCGTTGTGTTTGCTAAGCCAGCCTGATCTCTTCTTTTAGGTTATGCGTCCATGGAAGTCAGCCCGACGCTGTCCAGCCTGCCTTTACCCTAACGATTCCGATGCGAATTATTGTCAGGCGTGCGGGACATCGACCGGACTTCACCTTGCTGTTACGTCAACTGTTCGCGTGGATGAAACGGCGATCAAGGAACGGTTTAAAGAATTTCAATCTGTTATGCGCTCTAACCCTTACCAAAGGCAGAAATCCGCTTTGGAGCAACAGCTCTCCCAGTTTTTGGGTGCATTGACTCTCCCTAGGACAGTGACTTCTTGTACTGCTAGTGACATTGTCAACTTTCTAAATTTTAAGGATAAGTCAGGGAGAACCGTAGTACATTCGTCTTTATGTTCAAGGGCTTCCTGCACCTGTCCTAAGCGCTTGGCAGCCGGGTCGGTAGATTCCCTTATAGGTCGTTTGAGGGCCGTGTTTAATAATCTAGGACGTCTTAATAATTCTAACCCGGTTGCCCACCCCTTAGTTAAGGACTACTTAAAATTTGTCAGGCAGGAGCAGGCGGGTTTGGCTATAACACCTGTTCAAGCAGTACCTTTGTTTTTCGATAAATTTCGTAGACTCATAGCTTTCTTACGAGGTTTGCTTTTAAGTCACGCGCCTCTTTCGCGCTCAGGTAAATACATACTCGTTCGGGACGCTACGTTTTTTGTGGTGGATTTTTTCACCGGGGATAGGGCCTCTGACCTCGGTCGCCTTCAGTCTTGCAACATTTTTAGGTTAAGGGATCGGGAAGGCTTTTTGCTCAAGTTTACTCTCACTAAAAATATCCGCAAGGGCTCACCTCGCTCTTTTGCTTTGATTAAGTTTACTCATCCTGAGGTTTGCCCGGTTGCCTGGGTCCAGCATTATATTACGGTGTGCCAGTGCCTAAAAATTTCATTGGATCAAGGGGACTTTTTTAGAGCCACGGAACGCGATGGTTCGGTGGGGGACAAACCCTTTACAGGTTCCGCGGTTAACAATCGGTTGAGGAAACACCTTTTAGAGTCCAAACTCCATGCTGGAGAGACTCCGCACAGTTTTCGGGTAGGATTATCCAACACTCTAAGGCTTTTAGGCTGTTCCCAGGAAGAGGTTGCTCAATACCTAGGCTGGAAAAGTGGGGAAGTCGCGAGTAGATATATGCAGCGCTCACATGCTGACGCTTCCCTTACAATATTAGAAAGCGTGTTCCCCAGAGTGGCTTCCGGCTTGGTAACCCCGGTCTCACATCCCAATAATTTGGACGCTGCTGTTTAGCTAGCTCCGAGATGTACAAGAAGGGGTTGGGGTTCTGAGTAATGGAAGGAATAAAGTTTACGATTCTTTGTGTGAGTGTGGTATTTTGGTTTTCTGCATTCCTTGCCCCCCTTTCCGAAATTGACAGCGGAGTGTCTGGGGCAGGAGCGGGTATCCTCCCATAACTTAGCTTCCCGTGTCAGGGCAATTGTTTGCGGTGAGAATGTTTTACTATTTTCATTGGTATGTTCGCAACGAAATGGTCTCACGCGCTACATAAATTAGCACATTTTCCCTCCAGAGACTGACGTAATACCCTTGGGAGTTTAGCTTAGCATTTATACGCCCTCCCGACTTGAGATCGTTCTCATTTGCGTTCATGCCCCGAGAGGTCTGTTCAGAGGTGTCCTTTTTTGCCCCTCCCTCCTCCACTCAGTGACGGAAACCTCCGCATGCTGCACTTCTTCGCATGCGTGGAAATTATTTTCGCCCCATATCTTAAGTATCTCCGCGTGTGCCATAGAGGTGCACCATAACAATGAAAATTCTTCTACTGTTACTACTCATGACCTGTAATGCATGCACTGGAAGCAAACACAGCATCCATGTGGGGATTGTATACTCCCATATAAAAGTGCAATTAAAGCAATTAAAACAAATATTTAATAATTATCATATGTACTTTTGGGTAGCTGGAAACCACATGGTAAAAAAATTAATATCGAGAAATTATGAATATATGAAGTACCGTACATGTGCACTGCGGTTGAAATATGAAATGATGATGACTATTGCAGTTGATGATATCAACTTAAGCAGCAGATAAAAGAACAACCTGAAAAAATTCAGGCTTGAACAAGATTTGAGCTCATAACTGCTGCAAATTATGCCGGTGCAGTGCTCAAACCAACTAGGTGAGCTAACAAGCCAATCGGGAGCTGGTCATTTGTGAATTCGTATTAATCCCATCAGTGGTAAATGAATGAGAGTGAATGTATAAAATTTTCATATATGTGAACTGCGGTAATGAGATATGAAACCTAAATTGCAGTTGATGATATTCGAACTCATGATGACTTCTGCGATACAGGTGCAGTGCTCTAACCAACTGAGCCATCAAGCCAATAAACAAACACGCATAAACACGAATAAACACGCATAGTTGGGACCGAAACGGCCTCCCATCGCAACGCCTGTAGTTTGCTGGTAATAGTCGTCATCGAAGGAGAAGGTATTAAGGCCGGTAAGGACGAGCTCGGCGAGGCACACCAGGGTAGGTGGTTGTAGCTCATTACGTTTGTTGAGGAAGTGTGTGAGTGCCTTAGTAAACCATCGTTATTGGGTATAACGGTATACAATGATTTGATGTCCATGGTGAACACATAATTGTGGGTACCGGAAAAACGAAAAGAGTGGGCAATGTCAAGCATGTGATTCGTGTCTTTAACGTAGCTCGGCAGGTTTTCTACGAGGGGCTTGGTAATCATATCGAGGTAAGTGGCTAGGAGTTCAGTAGGACAGTTACAAGCTGATACTATAGGCCTGCCTGGGTTCCCTGGTTTATGAATCTTGGGAAGTAAGTAGAATTTTGAAGTACCGGGGTGGTCAACAATTAAATTTGTGGCTGACGGTGGAAGCTCGTGTTTCATAGAAATGGCGTCATGGACGACCTCAGCAACTTTCTTATTATGGTCCATGGTAAGATCACGATCTAGCTTTTGATAAAAGCCCGAGTCTGGCAACTGTCTTTCAGCTTCCTGGATGTAAAGGTCACACCCCACCCCGCACAGAAGAACAAGCTCAACTGAGATTGGAGGACAAGTTGACTTGCACGACGAGTGATTTGATTTACGTCATTTCCTGCTGCAAATGTTCTAAGCTCTACATCGGGGAAGCTGGGAGACGCCTCGGCGACAGATTCCGCGAGCACATACGATCAGTTGGCGCGAATACTGACCTCCCGGTTGGCAAACATTTCTCGTCCCCAGGACACACTGTGGGCGATATGCTAGTGTCCGTAATCTGTGCGGGTTCAGGACAACGATGGTGCGACGCAGCCCGGAAGCGTCACAAGAACTTGCAACCAAGTGGAATGAACATTGACTTTGCTTTTCTCTTTTCTCTGATTGTTACTTTTTAGCGCACGCGCGTGTCGTAGATACATTTTTGACTTTCAAAATTAACCGACGCGCGTTACTACTTAACAGCATTATTTCTCACTGAAGAAGAGACAGCAGTCTCGAAACGCCTGAGGATTTTTCCCCATTTTTTACTTTAAAGGGGCATAGTCACGAGGATTTCGCAGATTTTTGGTCAAAACTGTGCTGAAATTATCGGTAGCTAATTGATCCATGCCCAACATTGTGTTTGAACATTTAAAGGAACACATTAACTCAATTTCATTAAGAGAAAACAAACCATGACCATTTAATATTGATTTAATGTCAACACGCTGAAAGAATTTGGAAAGTTTAGCCTAATTTTTTCAAATTGCAATCCATTTCCATCTGTGCCATCCGTAGCAACAGACGACAGAAAATAGTTTCAGTGAAGTAATATAGTCTTTGGTAACAAAACTAGACTATTATTTGTGGGCGTTCATTGATATGCCCCTTTAAGGAAACGCTTGCTACGCAGGCTACATACCAACAAATCTCCCCCCACCCCCACTTCCCTACTACTCGCCGATCTCTCCGACAGGAGGGGACTAAGGCAGACCCTCCACGTGACTTCTTCACGAAGGCGAAAGTTCGCGAACGCCGCACCCAGCCATTTCCGCCTTGCCTGCGAGCTAGAAGCTTGCACGCAGGCTACGGCATCTTCTATCTGTAATGGAAATTCTAAAGGAGTATTTTTTTTCAAAATACTTCAGTTCATTTGGCTATGTTGTAGCTGCACTTCATGTGCCAGCTTTAGTCACATTTGCGGCAGTTACAGGCGCATTAAGGACGAGCGAGCGGAGAACATTTCGCTGCGATGTCTCCGACTGCCGCGACGACTGTCTGGGTAGTTATGACGAGAAGTACAACTCTGCTTTTCCACTGTATGGCTTTGTCCTGTTATGTTTTGCTCCTTTAGTAATTGTGAGCATCGCATATTCCTGGTGCTTTGTGAAATCGCGAGCTGACGAGATAGAAGCCGCTATGAAGTCAGATCCGGAAAACCCTCGTCCCAGACCAAGGGTGACAACTCGCCGAATCTTCTGTTCGTACTTTATTCATCTACTTGTACGACTCGTGATTGGAGTCGTGTTTGCAGTGTTACAGAACCGCGTCTTCTTTGTATCAGAAGTACTCTATGCATCTGAATTCCCAACAGATTTCGTTTGTCTTTGTAGTACAACAGCCGTCAAGCCCACAGTAAATTCCACAAGTTTCAACGCGACTCGTGTTTATCCATCCAACTGTGACAATTCTGTTGGATCTGACCTCGCTACCTGGGCAAAAGGAATTTGGTTCGTGAACATCCTGTTTGCTTCTCTTGTGTTTGTAGAAATTTGTTACCTTTCTGTCCGAGCACTAAAAACTAACGCGTTCACTTTTGACTCTGAATTTTGTCTGAACCATTTTCTTGGCAAGAGTACAACTCCTGTTGCGCTGCGTGACTTCACTTTCCGGTTGAGAACGCGTGTTCGTGAAGATACGGAATATCTGGAACCATTGATTGCTTCAGGTACCCAAAGCGACGAAGACAGAGCTTTAGATGACACTTTTGTTGATCTCATAATTTACACTGGAAGAGCGGAACACCAGTTTGGCAGCTCGTTAACAAGGCACGAAATTTATGACATCTATTTGAAGCCTCAACACGGGTCAATAGCTATAAAGACGCTTGATGAGTTGTTCCTTCCCAACGCAGATACCCAAGATCCTCGGAAAATTCTTATTGTTGGCCGCCCAGGCATAGGAAAATCTTTGCTCTGTACGAAACTGTGGCGTAACTGGAGCAAGAACAAAATGTTGTGTGACAGCAACAAAGGCTTTGAACATGTCTTCTTGTTCCAATTCAGATGGTTCAACTCTGGGTCAACAGCTGAAAAGAAGATATCTCTGAAACAGCTACTGAGTCGTGTATGTCCAGACAATCAAATTGACAGTGACACGTTTCAGTTTATTCTAGATAACCCTGACAGAGTACTCCTGATGTTTGATGGATTGGATGAATTTAAACATCATGAACGTTGCTTGGAGGATGAGCGTGCAGAAGCCGGAAATGGTCCAACGGAAGAGATGCAGTTTTCTGCATTGTACGTTAAGTTAGTAAGAAGCAAGCAGCTTGCTGGAGCTACGGTGCTTACAACATGCAGACCCACTGAGGTACAGAGTGTTGAAGGCCTGACCTTTGATAGGAAAGTGGAGATAATTGGATTTACGCCAGATAAAGTTCATGAATATGTACGCAAATTTTTTGCACATAACACACAGACAATGGACAAAATATGGTTGCATATCAGCAGCAATCCAGAGTTACTGTCATTATGCTACATCCCTGTGAACAGCTTTATTGTCTGTTCCCTTTTGGAGAAGTGGATCGCACTTGATGAACAGGATTCAGAAAGTTCATTACCAAAAACAACAACAGAAGTGTATACGGGAGCTCTCAGATTGTTCATTTTTAAGCATCACCCAGAATTTAAAGGCAAAACACTGACTAAACGTTACCTCATGGGAAATACTGGCAGCTTTTCAGATTCTGTAGAGAAAATGTTAAGCCAGTTAGGATCATTGGCAAAAGCAGGAATTGAAGCAAGGCAGCTGTTATTCGACTCAACACAAGTACAGGGAATGGAAAACTGTGGCTTGCTTAACTGTTTACCAGACAGAGAAGTTTCACCTTATAACTACACATCTCATTTCTGCTTCCTTCATTTGACACTGCAGGAATTACTTGCTGCCCGAGAAATTGCAAAGATGTCACCTAGTGACCTTACTACATTTATCTCCACAAATGCCTCTGATCCAAAGTGGCATTTAGTGATTCAGTTTGTAGCTGGTCTACTTCGTGGCCAGCAAAATGAAGCAGTTAATAGTTTCACCAGCCTTCTTCTTGACTGTTTGACAACACAGTTGAAATTTGAAGATGGAAGGCAGAAGGCTCTACTCATGTTGAAGTGTTTGTATGAGTACAATGATGAAACAACTGTGAAGGAGGCAGCTTCTGAACTTGAACTGCCAATGAACCATATGTTAACCAATGACATTAATTTTTTTAGGTGCCAAGTCACACCTGTTGAGTGCACAGCAATTGTATATTTTGTAAAGAACCTTAAAATGCGAACTAAATTGAACCTTTGTCTTAACAGTATTGGAGATCAAGGTGTGTCACACCTGTGTGATGCACTAAAAATTGTAAATTGTAAACTCACCAAGTTGGACCTTTCTCATAACAGTATAACAGATCAAGGTGTGTCACACCTGTGTGATGCACTAAAAAATGCAAATTGTAAACTCACCAAGTTGAACCTTTTTGGTAACAGTATAACAGATCAAGGTGTGTCACACCTGTGTGATGCACTAAAAAATGTAAATTGTAAACTCACTAAGTTGGACCTTTGGGGTAACAGTATAACAGATCAAGGTGTGTCACACCTGTGTGATGCACTAAAAAATGTAAATTGTAAACTCACTAAGTTGGACCTTTTTCATAACAGTATAACAGATCAAGGTGTGTCACACCTGTGTGATGCACTAAAAAATGTAAATTGTAAACTCACTAAGTTGAACTTTTGGGGTAACAGTATAACAGAAGAAGGTGTGTCACACCTGTGTGATGCACTAAAAAATGTAAATTGTAAACTCACCAAGTTGAACCTTAAAAGTATAACAGATCAAGGTGTGTCACACCTGTGTGATGCACTAAAAAATGTAAATTGTAAACTCACCAAGTTGAACCTTGACAGTAACAGCATAACAGATCAAGGTGTGTCACACCTGTGTGATGCACTAAAAAATGTAAATTGTAAACTCACTAAGTTGGACCTTTATTGGGGTAACAGTATAACAGATCAAGGTGTGTCACACCTGTGTGATGCACTAAAAAATGTAAATTGTAAACTCACCAAGTTGGACCTTTCTGGTAACAGTATAACAGATCAAGGTGTGTCACACCTGTGCGATGCTCTAAAAAATGTAAATTGTAAACTGACCAAGTTGGACCTTTCTGGTAACAGTATAACAGATGAAGGTGTGTCACACCTGTGTGATGCACTAAAAAATGTAAATTGTAAACTCACCAAGTTGGACCTTTCTGGTAACAGTATAACAGATCAAGGTGTGTCACACCTGTGTGATGCACTAAAAAATGTAAATTGTAAACTCACCAAGTTGAACCTTTGTTATAACAGTATAACAGATCAATTTGTGTCACACCTGTGTGATGCACTAAAAAATGTAAATTGTAAACTCACTAAGTTGGACCTTTTTCATAACAGTATAACAGATCAAGGTGTGTCACACCTGTTTGATGCACTAAAAAATGTAAATTGTAAACTCACTAAGTTGGACCTTTCTCACAACAGTATAACAGATCAAGGTGTGTCACACCTGTTTGATGCACTAAAAAATGTAAATTGTAAACTCACTAAGTTGGACCTTTCTGGTAACAGTATAACAGATCAAGGTGTGTCACACCTGTGTGATGCACTAAACAAATGTAAATTGTAAACTCACCAAGTTGGACCTTTTTCATAACAGTATAACAGATCAAGGTGTGTCACACCTGTTTGATGCACTAAAAAATGTAAATTGTAAACTCACTAAGTTGGACTTTTCTGGTAACAGTATAACAGATCAAGGTGTGTCACACCTGCGTGATGCACTAAAAAAATGTAAATCGTAAACTCACCAAATTGGACCTTTTTCATAACAGTATAACAGATCAAGGTGTGTCACACCTGTTTGATGCACTAAAAAATGTAAATTGTAAACTCACTAAGTTGGACCTTTCTCATAACAGTATAACCAGGGGCGGGGGAGAACACTCCAATAGCGCCTGGCACTTTTTTTGTATACCCATGTTCCAACGATAGATGACGTCACATCCGGTCCGAAAGCGTACAACTTTTCCCACGAGCGTGAAAATCAAACTTGACTGCTACAGTTTCGTTCACTCAGTGAGTAAAATGGCCATATATTTCAATCGGCTGCAAATTTTCCTTTTATTTCTCGCAAAGGTGAAGACAAATATGTACTCTTTCCTCTCATTTAATTGGTTAAACGAATAGACTTAACGAATATTTAAAAATGTGGTGTTTTTGAGTCTTGCCTTCTCTGAAAGATGTCGGTATTTCTTTCCCCCGAAGTTAAGAGGATTCTGTAAATCGCTGGAGATCATGAATTCAAGGTATGTAAAACTCCATTCAAATAGCCTATCCTGTAGAATAATAATTCGCTTATCAAAAAATTACAAAGGAAGCGTTCTACACTAGTGGGAAACCCATTAACACTCTTCGTTTTTTGAGGAAACTGCTCAAGAAAACAAGCTGTTTTAATAAGCATACCTACGTTCACTTATTTGACCGCACAAATAGTCAAAAGAATACCGAGTGTATGTTATTTCCCGTGGCTACCGAGACTTTGCTTCTCCTGTTTCTTCATTTATTTCGTTCCCTAATTAACACTGGAATACCTTTCCTCTGCTGTGATGAGTAAAGAACTGAAAACCCATGAAGTCTTAGGGTTGGTTTTTTTTGGTTCTCCTCCAAATCCAACACTTACAAGTTCTTTGGGAATGGATTACTGACTACGGATAGGGATGGTGGGTCTGGAGGTGAAATTTCCCTTTTTTTTTTTGTAAAAAAAATTCTAGACAAACCCTTTTAACTTAGATTAATTTGTACGTCCCCGTTGAACTTAATAAAATCTTAAGACCTCCATGCCCCCCCCCCCCCGCCATTTTAAGCAAAATCAGTCATATATTTTCAAGGACCCAAACGTAGAACGACCTATCCTTCTGTAGTAAAGACTTCTTACTGTTAGATTTATAACCATTTTAAAACCATTGTGTAGTTCAAGAAAAAATTCATACCCCCATGGAAGGTCATTGGAAATTCCTAGGGGTTGGGGGTCTCAAAAGCCAAAATTTTAGAAGCAAAGTATAAAGCTTAACTGAAATTTCTTGGGGGATGGGGGGGGGGGAATGAAAAACCTTCCGCAGGGGGGAGTGTGCATATTTTTTGGAACTACACATTTAAGATTCGTTTGGAAATCATTGTTAGCAATCAATCAATGAGCCCATGACAGACAAATAAAAAAGAGAATGAATAGTGAGTATGACAGTGGAAGTAAATGAAAACAACTGGTTTGTTTGAAAAGAACCAATTACTCTTCAACAAGAACAATCATTGTCTTTATAACATTAATGAAGTTGTAGTTTATAGTATTCATGATAAGTTGTAAACAACACAATGTATAGATCATTTCACTTATCCTAGGACTGCTCTATGCATAGTTATGCAGAGCTTTCTGTCTTAACCTTTCTATAATAAGTTAAATATTAAAAGTCAATAATGTCAGACACATGTAGAAAAGCATTCTGAAGTCTTTCATTGTATTTTCTGGTACCATAAACCTACCTTTATATTGACATTACTTTGTTTAGTTGTAATTGTTTACTATGGTCCATCAGTTTTGTCAGTTGGTGTCATAAAATCAGAAAGGCCTTAATCCTGTAAGAGATGCCTAGTTGTATAGCCTACTGGAATATTGTCCCCACAATTTGCTATTTCCTTTTTGAGGAATCCAACTTTCTCCTCCAGCTACATGTACAAGTTCTTTGTATTTAATGACCTGTCCCTTATATAATTATCCCTGGAGGTACAGAGAACAGCCACTGCTCCCAAAGAAAAGAAGGTGCAAAGCAACAGAAATGGCAACCAACAGATGTCATTATCTTAGTCTGTACATTGCCTAATTAAAGTAACATTCACCACTGATGAACAGTCTGTGAACAGTCAACACTACACTATTATAACTTTCATTTGATAATGAACATTGAAGATGCCATCCACCTACTCAGTCTCAACAACAAACTTTTGGTGGCTCACAAATAATATGAATATAAACAGTTCAAAGCTGCATGTTGAAAACATACTTCATGTCTTCTTGATTTGTTGAAACCTGTGAAATAAAATGGCAGAGTACACTGTAGTCATAAGTTTTAAACCTTCATTCTGGGCTGTCATTAATGGCCAGGGATTTGGGGTTTGCCCTGGCTATTAGCTAGACATGTGAGTTCCGGCTACTGACTTTGGTAGAAACAAGATACATGTACATGCATGTTGACAACACAAGAAAATATCAGATCTCTGACTACTTTTCACATTTTACCCACCTATTACCCACCTTTTACACCACCATTAGTGACAGCCCTGTTCCTTTCATAATTACTAGACTTGGACATTAATGACTATCAAAGTACTGTTTAATTGTTAATAACCAAAATTAGCATTTGGCAAATATTTCTGAGCCAACAGTTTTAGGTTTACATTAATACTACTTGCCAAGATCTTTTTGGATCAAAGCAAATACTGTCAAAGTAAATTTAATATATATAATATTATTTTTTATAATAAAATTTCAATATAATGCACACTCTGATTGGTTGAAACATCATGCTTTATCAGAGTACAGATGCACGTAGTAACCCGTGACCCCATTCTGTGCGCACTGGCAAGCTGAAAACCTTTCTTGTGCATGCTTGCAAGCTAGTAATAAAATTTGTTTTCTTGCAAATTAAAGCCAATTTCTTTACACATGTGAGCAAAGCCATATTATAAAACAAATAAAAAAAAGCCAAAACCGTGCTTTGTTCTGTGATAAAGCATGCAAGGAAGTGACGAGAGCACTCAAGAAGTAGGGAGAAGCACTTGCCTGCTGCTTGTGTTCACCTGACACTTCTTTCGTGCTTTAGTCACTGCATTACATCTTTATCACAGAACAAAGCACGGTTTTGCCTTTTTTATTTGTTAAATAATCTTAAACAACAGGGAGTAGTCTCCCAACAAATTATTTTTTACAAAATGTACTTCAAACCAGCAGAAAGTTCACAAAGTAATGTGCTCAATACAAATCTGAAATTAAGCTATATATTACCAGATTGAAGAAGGCAGAATAGCCAACAAAATTATTGTTGGCTACTCAACCTTCACTCTTTTCATCTGCTTTTTATTTAAGCAATATACCGCACATTTCTATGGTTTATTGGCTCAATAAACCATGCGGGATGTTCGAAGAACACGTGAAGAGATTGTCACAAGCTGAAGGCGAATGATTTACAAGCTTTTCGAGTGTTATTCCAGCAACCTATTGTAAGTGGTTTATTGAGCCAAAAAACCATATGATTTACTGGTATAATAATCAACAGGTATTGACCAATCACAGCGTGTACATTATCTTCAGTTATTGAATAATAAAATATATCTTATGGTTAAAATTTTCCTTTGATTTGAAAATTTACAAACTAATTTATTTTGTATTTTCCTTTGTCTTAGATCCATTTTCCATAATCTGAGACAAAGGAAAACAAAAACTAAGCTGGTTTAAAATTTTCAAACCAAAGACAATTTTTTACCAAACATATACAGGGCATGTGTAATATGTACGGATAATACTGTATGTACCTTCAATTAATGTAAATAAATTTAAAAGCATAAACTTTGCTAAGGGTCTGTGCAGGCTTTTTTTCCTTCATGTGAAGAGACCTGACAATTACACTTACTGTACATTTATAGAGAAATCTGGTACAATGTTTAACATACAGCAAGTTGCAGGAACATCCAAAATAACTGCTCCCATGAGCAATTAAAAGTCCCCAAGTGTCTGTATAAGGAGACTTTTGTCATCTGATTTTATATTTCCAAGACAACAACAATGTAAAGAACAAAGACAATACCCATAGAACAAATTATGCACCATGTTTGAGTCAAGCCCCTTCAAATAAAGACCAAAGAATTCATGCAGTATCAGACATGCATTACCTGTATATCAAACTTACATGTAGTAGTATTATTAATAAGAAGCATTGGAATCCCAAATCCTTGCATCTCACGGGGAGATATAAATTGAGTGTATATTAAATAACTGGGAGTGAAAAAAAAAAACAGAACTAAATTAACAATGTTTGGTTGAAGAAGGAAAATCAGTTTTGGTCAAAATAAAACACAACGAATTTTACAAGGTAATTAAAACAGACATCTGAGGGCACTGTCAAGTGGAAGATATTTATAACATTGCAGAACATATGAAAAGTCTCCAAAAAGTCACTACACTTTATTCCCAAATATTAGCATTTATCACAGGGCAATTATTATGTCAGGGACGTGAAAAAATCAAGTGTATATTAACTAATCCTGATGGTATAAAAATCACTGCTTCTCACCAAGTTATTTCTTACAGACCTGCCAACCTCCAAACAAGCAAATCTGGAGACTTTGAAAAAAAGCCCAGAAAAACCTGGAGATTAGGACCTCAAACCTGGAGATTTCCAAAATATGTGTTAAATGAAAATAAAAATGGTAGATTTCTTGTTTCAAGTATTCTTTACCTTATTTGTGCTACCTATTACATTCTTTTGCCGCATTTTTTGAAGAGTCAGTTTTCTGTTTCGCTGTTAGGCGCCAGTTTGAGTTAACTCAGTTCACAGCTCTAGCTTTCAGAGACGCGAGCACACCTATGTTTCACGGTAATGAGGTTGGAATTGTACCCAGGTTTCCCTCAAACATTAGATGTGATAAAATTCGCGAAAAATTGGCCATTTTTAACACGGATTTTTCAATATTGCTTCATACTACCTAAATTTTTTTGGCAATTTCAAGGTTTTCTGATTCACCATGAGATTTGGAGGCCAAATCGTGAGACCGTGAGTTGATAGCCCAAACCGTGAGTTTCACAGTGAAACCGTGAGAGTTGGCAGGTCCGTTCTCAATTTTTTGTCATATTACAACTTTACATAAATAATACCCAAACAACACACCCACAACACACACATTACTGATACAAAGAAAGTTCTAATATAAACTATTCCCTGTTTAACAGTATTTATCAGCGGTTGCCAAATGTCAACAGTTTAAGTTGATCCTAGGCCACAAATTATGAATAAATTTTGTCCACATAACTGAGGACAAGCTGAACAAAATGCCTTGCAAGGCATTTAGCCCAACCATTTCAGCTTGTAGGCAACAAAGTTTCCATCACAATTTTGCACCCCGAGGCAAATTCCTCACTGCGTGTGGTAGTCATGAGAAACTTGCTGAGCCAGATTTATCAATGAGGTTGCTCACTTGGCTTCAAAGGTTGGTGTTCAAAAAAGCATCTGGTAGTCATCTCAGTGAAGTAGTAGCTTTCTAATGCAGTAGAAAAACTTGTAGAATTATAACGGCCAAAGCCAATTCAAGCTGTCTTTCTCCAGATTTCAAAAACAGGGACAGAAGACATCTGGCAGTGACAGAAATCTAAAAAAAACAGTACTGTATTTCACAGCACTTATTAAATTGTTTGAAAGTTGTTAGTGCATGGCTCATTTCAGGGTGGCACTTATTTAAAACTTCCCATTTGGGAACATGTCCACAGTGCTATGTTCACAAATGACATCAATAACATAGCCCTACCAGATTCCACTAAGTAACAATGACAGCAATAACAAGCCATATTAGCATTTCAGCATTAACAATGTCAAGAAACAAATAAAAATCAATAGTGCCGCATTGTTGCTGGGATGATGCAGCACTAATACAAGGGCGGCACTCTTTCAGGTAACTACGGTAAGTAAGTGGTAATGTTGATAAATGCCATAATGCTTTCACCCACGACTTTGCTGGTGTAACAATACTAGACAGGGTCCCAAAGGGGTTTAGGGCTCCAGGGCTCCGGGCCTAAAAAAATGCAGGGCTCCAGGGCTCTAAGACGGAAAATTCAGGGCTCTAGGGCTCCATTGCTTCACTCCAGAGCTCCATTTAGCCAAACAACATTTTTGTTCGGGCTCCAACACTACTAGGAGTATGTGTGTGAAAAGCATGTGAAAGGCATGTGAAAAGTGTGTGAAAACATGGAACCATGTGAAATTCTGAGAGATTCACATGCATGTGAAGCTTTTGAGAGTTTCACATGCATGTGAACTTTTTGACAAGCATGTGAAATTTTGGTAATGCATGTGAAATCTTTTTTTCATGCATGTAAACTTTTTGACAAGCATGTGAAATTTTGGTAATGCATGTGAAAATTTTTTTCATGCATGTGAACTTTTTTTCATGCGTGTGAAATTCATGTACTGCATGTGAATTTTATTTAACATGCATAAAACAATTTTTTCATGCATGTGAACTTTTTTCCATGCATGTGAAATTCACGTAGTGCATGTGAATTTTATTTCACACACATGAAACAGTTTTGTCATGCACGTGAACTTTTTGACCTGCATGTGAAATTTGGATAAAGGATGTGAAATAATTTTTTACATGCGTGTGGACTTTTTTCCATGGAAACAATTTTTTTGTGCACGTAACAGTACATTTTAAATTTGTCATGCCTTTTAATTAAGTTCAACTGCACGGAATCTAGTACATTTATTGGTCAGTTAATTACAGCTTATTACTTTATTGCAGCTTACTAATTATGGTGAATAGAGCACAGCAGAGTTCATGTATGTCCATGAATTGTCATTAATTTTATTTAAAAAAAAAATTAATTGTGTAAATTCAATACAATTATATAAACATAAAATGTGACAAGTGTGCAGTTTATAATATGCAATCTTTTTTGTTCGTTCAGCGCCCAGAAATTCTTGGCTTACTTTGTGGTGGACTTAACAGGACAATTTTATCAATTTTCTACCTAAATTATGGTTCTGTACACTTGCACCTGGGTTTCACAAAACTTACAGAAGTTTCACACATATTGCCCTGCATGTTTCAGATCAATTATTGTTGGTGAGTATTGTATGCAACATATGCATTTTTGTACAAGTCCAAATTGTAAAATCCAAATGAACAAACTTACAGCTGCAAAAAACTGGTAAAAAGAACTCTAATTATCCCTCTTGAGAAGCCACAGTACGTGGGGGATGTCATCATCTATTGCGGCGCTGCAGTTATTTAGCAGCCGATTTGGTATTTTATGCTGTCGAATGACTACAGTTTGGCTTCTCGAGGAGTTAACAAAATATTCTGCACGCTTACGTCATCTTCCTTAGTTTGCCATGTAAAAGAAAACTTGATGTTGACTACAATTTGACTGCCGATCTTTATTTTTTAAAATTCAGCGCAATCCTGGTTTAATAAACAGTTCTAAATCCCAAGTGAAGCCAGAACGGATCACGGCTAATGAAAGCATATACGGAATGAAGTGTTTACCGACTCACCAGACTGCTGCTTGTTTCAAGTTTTATCCATCAGGAAAATTTAAAGCCCCTACGAACAAACCTCTACATAAACAATCTTCCTCTGTGCATTTTGCAACATTTACAAACCTCGATATAATTTTAGCCCGGTAAAACTAGAAACTTCTGAATTACGAGCGCTGAAAGGAATTACCTCTTATTCACCGTGCTCTCAAGTTACCGACGTCATGGCCAACAGCATGCGATCAATTTCTATCGGACATGCAATGTTTCAAAATACTTCAAAGGTAAATCCTTTGTTTTCAAACATTCTTTCTTGTAAAGTACTTCGGTTTTCCTCAAAATATTTCTGTCCAACAGTGTTTTATACGTCTTGGAGCAAAACATATCATCAGGAGACCACACGTGATATGTAACACTCTAAAACTAGGATTTTTGAATTAAGATAACCATTCCTTGTTTTTAGTTCTCACATTCTCAAATTAGGAAATGTAACCTTGATTTTAAACTTTAATTTAAGAATACTTTTTTTCTCAAAACTATGACACAAAATTAAGAAATGTGATCTTGATTTTAAACTTCATTTTAAGAACAAATTTGATCTTAAATCTAACGCACAAAAAGAAGAAAAAATTCTTATTATAAGAATTAGTATGATCGTGTCTTAATCGTCGTCTTAAAATAACAACGTGCTGGCTTTCTCGACACGCACTTCGCTACCCTGCAAGCAGAGGTTTCTTGGTCGCCCTATGTTCCGGCGGGCGAATAAGTAACTTATTCGCCCGCCGGAACATAGGGCGACCAAGAAACCTCTGCTTGCAGGGTAGCACTTCGCTCGACTTGGCGATGGAACACGCGCACTGAAAGAAGGCAATACTCCCTCCAAACCAAGAATGGTTACAAACTTCGCAAACAAGAGTCATCCGTGAGAAAACAGTGAGAATTCTCTCGTTTTTCTTGAAGCAGCCAGCCTCATGCGATTGCACATGAACAAACAGAAGTCATTTGCCGTGTTGTTTCCGGCATTTAAGAGCGATATTAGTTCGTATTTATAACAATTTTTAAATGAAATCAGCAGGCGAGTGCATGTTTGTCGAGTGGTTAACACGGGCGACTTCAAATCTGAAGAAGCCGGGTTCGAGTCAGGCCGGTAGGTCTTATTTTTCTTTTCTTTTCTGTTTTTTTGTGTAATCAGTTGAGCGATTTTTATAATTTGTTTTCTTTCCGTTCTTAAATGTGAAATCTTTTTTGACCCACACGTCTTTATTTAGATCGAAGAACTAGTAGCGCACTATCGTAGCGGACATTTTTGTTTCTTGAATTGAGAACAGAATTGACCTGAAATCAAGTAAACATGACTCTTTCGCTGAGTTTAAAACAAGAAAATTTGAAGGTTTTTTCTTATTTTAGGGGATTCTTATTTTGAGAAATTTTGCTAAAATTAAGAAAAGTTTGGAAATTAAGAACTTAAAAATAAGAAACAATTTGCCCTTACTACCGGAAAAAAAATAAGAATTTTTTGTCCTTAAATTAAGAAATCGGGTTTTAGAGTGTAAGCTGATACTCGTGGAATCCCATTTCTGTTGACTTGACTCTATTCAATCGCATCGTTACTTTGGCGGTCAACGGTCAACGGTTGTTATGTTTTTGTTCGTATGTTTTTCATTTGCCTCAGAAAGTTTTCAAGAAGACATCAAGAAACGAACCTAGATGTGCTTAGAATGAAATGCAAACAACAGTGCAGGATAAATGTGCTTAGAATGAACTGCAACAAACAGTAACACTTTGGAATGACATATTTCGTGGAAAACGTTATGTTTACAGATTTTGAACGCCACCGCACTGTGAGACTTTGAACAATATCAACGTGATTTACCGGCATTTTGTGGACCGCTAAAGACGACGAATGTGCGAATGTTCACGTGTTTCGGCCAGTGATCCAGCAGGGTATATTTCAACCGGAGTGAAAAAATATAATTTGCGTCTGAATTTTCTCGCCGCTCCACCCGGTAAGTCCACTGATCAATATTTCTTTTGGCAACAAATTTAAGAGAAGCTTGTGTATTGTGCTTTTGATTCCTTGCTTCCCCCAAAATGTTTGTTGGCCAAACTGTATTTTTAGAACTGAGAAATAATCATGCACTGATGGGAGCTTTCGAACAACTGATTTGTCAAAAATGTTATATGTTTGTTATGTTCCAAGTGAATTTATACATGTATGTTTGATCTGTTATACAACGTTTTAAACTATTTAACAAAATGGCACTTTTTGTGAGAAATAGAAGTACAACTTTGTATTCCTTATAACTTAAACAATTTTACAGTGTAATTGTAAATGCAGTAAATTGTCACTTGACTGTAACTGTCTGCACGTGCTGTTTATCGACTCTATCAAGTTCCACAGCCTTGCTATTGCTTTCGTGAGATATGTCTTAATAATAGTAAGAATTTGAGCAGTTAAGGGCCACACAAAGGCTGCTTATAACTGGCTTCAGTCAAATTATACCCAGGTGTTCTGCATGGTTCTGAGTTAGCTAAAATTATGACAAAGAGCAGTTAAAAAGAGTAGTCAAAAAGCACTTATGGGCAGTCTTTTAACAGGAAATACCAGTCATTCCTGAATGTCACCCTGAAATGACCTTTGACTGTGGTTTGACTGCTTCTTTTACTGCACTGAATTGCTGCAGGATAGCTGCATTATGACTGTATTTTGAAGTCATGCAACAGTCAAAATTTGAAAGAACTGCAGTCAAACTGTCAAGTAACATACAATCTACAGTTAAGCTACAGTGCCCACTGTGCCTAGGAGATCCCTGTACATGAACACAACACCCTAACATTAGTTAAGAGCAATCGATAAAAAATTGGCATAAAATATAATTACATATAAAGATACAAATAATTATCGCCTTTTTTATAAGTAATAATTGTCTTTAAATGAAAAATTATAATATCAGAGCTATAAGTGTTGTCATTTTATGAATTAAAATGGCTATCTAATTGTTTATTAATAAGTTATATTATACTGCTAACAGAAACTATATGCATAAACTAGCTTATAGGCATGCTAGGAAGTATAATATTGTTTTTGCCATCCTTAAAGAGAACTGAGGCGATTAAGTCACTTCAGAACAGGACCTACTGATGTTTTACTTTACTTAGTCACAGTATTAAAAGCAATTTGACCCATTAGGTGACTGTAACTTAAACTTTAAGTTTGTTTTTGAGACAAGCTATATGTGAGAGTTCCTCCAAGTTTCACTGTACATGTTTTAAGTATAGTCATCTTCTGTACATGTGCTTGCATAAATCAATATTATTAAAAGCATAACAGAACAGTGCAGATTTTGAAGTGAATTAATTTTGTTTATGGAATTCTATGGCCAAATAATGCTTACGACATTCACAATTACTGGTACATGTGAAATCGCAATGGAAAGTGCTAACATGTGAAAATGTATTTGAAATTGCAATTGAACTTAACTGCCATAATTCCTGATATATGTGCATGCAGTGAAACAGCTTGAGCTTGCGTAGGTGAAACATGTGTGTGAAGAAGCATGTGAAATTCAATTGCCATTCACTGCAAATTTACACGTGAAACCTCATTTGAAGTGCACATGAAAAAGTGTGTGTAACTGCTAGTGAACTTCTACTGCCATTCACTGTGAAGTTATATGTGAAACCTCATGTGAAGTACATGTGAAAATGTGTATGAAAGGGATTGAATTGTTTCACACTCTTTTCACATATCTCATGTGAATTACACATGAAAAAGCATGTGAAACTGAAAGTGAACTTCTACTGCAATTGATGTGAACTTATATATGAAACCTCATGTGAAGTATATGTGAAAATGTGTGTGAAAGGGATTACATTGTTTCACACCCTTTTCACATAATTTTCACATATATTTCACTATGCTAAATTTCACACACATATGAAATATGTGCATGAAATACATGTGAAAAGCAATGAAAAACATGTGAAAAGTGTGTGAAAATGACACATTTTTCACACATTTTTTCACAGGATTTTTCACATACATACTCCTAGTAGTGCAAGGTTGAGAGAGGCTTTGGGCTCCAGGCCTCACGACAAATATTTCAGGGCAACAGGGCTCCATAGACCCCCCCAATGGGACCCTGACTAGAACTATTTTCTCTCTCATATTAAACTCCACTGAAAACACTACCAGGTACCATCTTGAACTCCAAGCTGTGAAGTCATGAGCATGACACACAGCCAGATTCTGCACACACAGAGAAGAATTTGTCTCAGAAGACAAAGTTTATAAAAATGTTGGATATTTTCTTCATGACATAATTTGAGGGGAAATTGTTATAAAAGTTTTGTTACACACGAGAGGTAATTGCTGAGCAAAATGCCTCACTGTGAGGCAGTTAGTTCTCTTTTTCCTTATGTGTATAATTGTGTCTTTGTAATTGACAAACTAGATTTCGGTTATTAAAACGCCAAACATTTACCAATCGATAACATTGATAAAGATTTAAGATTACTCCAGCACAATTGCAAAGTGGCCTAATTTCCCCGGGGAAACCGCAAATATGCAATTAATCCATTTTTCTTTATGGCATAAAGGCTTTTTTGTATATAGCAACATAAATCTTTAAAGGAAGATAAAGAAATCGAATACCAACCTTGTAGCTGCATGCACGGAGGTGTAATTATGTAGCGCTCCCAGCATTTTATGTCGAGTGTTAATAACCCTCCCGATGTTAACACTTCAAACTGTGACTTCCAGCGTTTTCTCCATTATATTCCACCCAGGATAGGCTATTTGAATTAATGCCTTCAGTGAATCAGAAACCGCAAGAGCCAAAATCTTGAACGCCACTCGTTTTGAAAAAGCGAAAAAAATCGCCATGACATTCCCGGGAGTTGTGTGTCATTTATCGTCAAAATGATACTCAGCATATTTGTTTTGCCAAAATATTGGCTAAAATAACTGGCAAAATACCTCTGCAACATCGATAATACACAACATACAAAATCATGGTTCACTGTTGGTGAAAATAACGAAGAAACTAAGTGGCATCAAGCGTCCATCTTGAACCTTCGCTGATCAACCAGTTCAGCGCTTTTTTGCAACCGGATGTGACGTCATATATCGTTGGAACATGGGTATACAAAAATTTGAGGAGTGTTCTCCCCCGCCCCTGAGTATAACAGATCAAGGTGTGTCACACCTGTTTGATGCACTAAAAAAATGTAAATTGTAACCTCACCAAGTTGGACCTTTTTCATAACAGTATAACAGATCAAGGTGTGTCACACCTGTTTGATGCACTAAAAAATGTAAATTGTAAACTCACTAAGTTGGACCTTTCTCATAACAGTATAACAGATCAAGGTGTGTCACACCTGTGTGATGCACTATAAAAATGTAAATTGTAAACTCACCAAGTTGGACCTTTCTCATAACAGTATAACAGATCAAGGTGTGTCACACCTGTTTGATGCACTAAAAAATGCAAATTGTAAACTCACCAAGTTGGACCTTTCTGGTAACAGTATAACAGATCAAGGTGTGTCACACCTGTGTGATGCACTAAAAATGTAAATTGTAAACTCACCAAGTTGGACCTTTCTGGTAACAGTATAACAGATC
Source organism: Siderastrea radians (assembly GCA_964017195.1). Taxonomy (NCBI): domain Eukaryota; kingdom Metazoa; phylum Cnidaria; class Anthozoa; order Scleractinia; family Rhizangiidae; genus Siderastrea; species Siderastrea radians. Next base: position 54,860,426 of record OZ024890.1, on the reverse strand, counting down.
AAGGTGTGTCACACCTGTGTGATGCACTAAAAAATGTAAATTGTAAACTCACCAAGTTGAACCTTGGTTATAACAGTATAACAGATCAATTTGTGTCACACCTGTGTGATGCACTAAAAAATGTAAATTGTAAACTCACCAAGTTGGACCTTTTTCATAACAGTATAACAGATCAAGGTGTGTCACACCTGTGTGATGCACTAAAAAATGTAAATTGTAAACTCACTAAGTTGGACCTTTCTGGTAACAGTATAACAGATCAAGGTGTGTCACACCTGTGTGATGCACTAAAAAATGTAAATTGTAAACTCACCAAGTTGGACCTTTTTCATAACAGTATAACAGATCAAGGTGTGTCACACCTGTTTGATGCACTAATTAAAAAATGTAAATTGTAAACTCACTAAGTTGGACCTTTCTCACAACAGCATAACAGATCAAGGTGTGTCACACCTGTTTGATGCACTAAAAAATGTAAATTGTAAACTCACCAAGTTGGACCTTTCTGGTAACAGTATAACAGATCAAGGTGTGTCACACCTGTGTGATGCACTAAAAAATGTAAATTGTAAACTCACCAAGTTGGACCTTTCTGGTAACAGTATAACAGATCAAGGTGTGTCACACCTGTGTGATGCACTAAAAAATGTAAATTGTAAACTCACCAAGTTGGACCTTTCTGGTAACAGTATAACAGATCAAGGTGTGTCACACCTGTGTGATGCACTAAAAAATGTAAATTGTAAACTCACCAAGTTGAACCTTGGTTATAACAGTATAACAGATCAATTTGTGTCACACCTGTGTGATGCACTAAAAAATGTAAATTGTAAACTCACCAAGTTGGACCTTTTTCATAACAGTATAACAGATCAAGGTGTGTCACACCTGTTTGATGCACTAAAAAATGTAAATTGTAAACTCACTAAGTTGGACCTTTCTGGTAACAGTATAACAGATCAAGGTGTGTCACACCTGTGTGATGCACTAAAAAAATGTAAATTGTAAACTCACCAAGTTGGACCTTTTTCATAACAGTATAACAGATCAAGGTGTGTCGCACCTGTTTGATGCACTAAAAAATGTAAATTGTAAACTCACTAAGTTGGACCTTTCTCACAACAGCATAACAGATCAAGGTGTGTCACACCTGTTTGATGCACTAAAAAATGTAAATTGTAAACTCACCAAGTTGAACCTTTCTGGTAACAGTATAACAGATCAAGGTGTGTCACACCTGTTTGATGCACTAAAAAATGTAAATTGTAAACTCACCAAGTTGAACCTTGGTTATAACAGTATAACAGATCAATTTGTGTCACACCTGTGTGATGCACTAAAAAATGTAAATTGTAAACTCACTAAGTTGGACCTTTTTCATAACAGTATAACAGATCAAGGTGTGTCACACCTGTTTGATGCACTAAAAAATGTAAATTGTAAACTCACTAAGTTGGACCTTTCTCATAACAGTATAACAGATCAAGGTGTGTCACACCTGTGTGATGCACTAAAAAAATGTAAATTGTAAACTCACCAAGTTGAACCTTTCTGGTAACAGTATAACAGATCAAGGTGTGTCACACCTGTTTGATGCACTAAAAAATGTAAATTGTAAACTCACTAAGTTGGACCTTTTTCATAACAGTATAACAGATCAAGGTGTGTCACACCTGTTTGATGCACTAAAAAATGTAAATTGTAAACTCACTAAGTTGGACCTTTTTCATAACAGTATAACAGATCAAGGTGTGTCACACCTGTTTGATGCACTTATAAAAAATGTAAATTGTAAACTCACTAAGTTGGACCTTTTTCATAACAGTATAACAGATCAAGGTGTGTCACACCTGTGTGATGCACTAAAAAATGTAAATTGTAAACTCACCAAGTTGGACCTTTCTCATAACAGTATAACAGATCAAGGTGTGTCACACCTGTGTGATGCACTAAAAAATGTAAATTGTAAACTCACCAAGTTGGACCTTTCTCATAACAGTATAACAGATCAAGGTGTGTCACACCTGTTTGATGCACTAAAAAATGTAAATTGTAAACTCACCAAGTTGGACCTTTCTCATAACAGTATAACAGATCAAGGTGTGTCACACCTGTTTGATGCACTAAAAAATGTAAATTGTAAACTCACCAAGTTGGACCTTTTTCATAACAGTATAACAGATCAAGGTGTGTCACACCTGTTTGATGCACTAAAAAATGTAAATTGTAAACTCACCAAGTTGGACCTTTTTCATAACAGTATAACAGATCACGGTGTGTCACACCTGTTTGATGCACTAAAAAATGTAAATTGTAAACTCACCAAGTTGGACCTTTTTCATAACAGTATAACAGATCAAGGTGTGTCACACCTGTTTGATGCTCTAAAAAATGTAAATTGTAAACTCACCAAGTGGAACCTTGTGCTAAATGGCAATATAACAGATCGAGGTAAGAGGGAGCTGCATGAGAGTAATGCACAGAGAAATGCTCCATGTCAACTCTATTTGTAATCTTTTAAACTTTTTAATTTTATGTGAATACCGTTACATGTTGATGTGTTTATTATCACTAATAACTGAGCATCACACAGGTTGCAAGACTAATATAAACATCTTGTAGGATGCAGATTGATGTAAATGTGATACTGCATTTATTAGATACACTTTATCATATCAACTTTATCATAATATTAATTAAGTAATTAACCTTTCAATCCCCTTAACTTCCAAACTTGTTCCAATTGCACTGTCAGATCTAATTTTTTTAAAATTGTGGATAAAATCAATTTAAAGGGACACAGTAGTTACTACTATCTGGTGCTGCTGTTTCTTACATTGTGCCTGTGAATTACATCCTAGAGGGTGACCCATTGAAATTAATGCAGTACTCTTTATTATGTAGTACAAATACCAGTGGAACAGTGAGTCTGGATAAAATCCTGAATTTGTAACCATTCATTCAAAAGCTTGCAAAATTGAATTTTTTTCTCATAAAAATACGCAGCACATTCCAACTGTTACTTGTGAATAACTCATCAAAACAAAAAGGATTGTATTCAGTGCATTGAAAACTTTCCAACGTTAAATATATAATTGTTATTGCTCAATCTTGGCTTCATTTGAAATATCTACAGTTGAGTTGAATAACAGGGAAGCAAACACCAATTCTCCAACAGATTTCAGTGAACTCTATAATGAATTAGCGTTATTCTCAAGTGTTAGAAGAATGTGCTGAGAGTTTATGTTAAAGATGCCTTGTCTGCTTCATGTCTTGATAATATCTGCAGAGAAACAAGGAATGGTATCTTGAATAGTGTTGAGAAATTGTTTTATTAGGTAGCTATGTAATGCCTTATTAAACACTTGGCAGGACCTTTGGGTTTAATTTAGTGCTCTACAAATTGCAATTATTATGAAAAGGAACCCTGATGGACATAACATTATAGTAGAACTAGCAAAATGACAAATTCTGCCTAGACAAACCTTAATTATATTTGGAACAGATCAGAGTTTACCAAAATTATTTTTAAGTTAAAAGAAAACATTTACCTCTTTTCATGCACGTGTGCATATTTGAGTGGAATTTGGGCGATTTCAATTTTAGGTTTAAAATGTTATTGTCAGAGGCTTGGGTGGGTTTCTAATAATATTGATTGCAGGTATGGGTGTACATTAGGTGCAGTATGCAAAACCTGACCATTTTGTAGACAGGTTTATTATGTTGTAGGCAAGCAACCATTTATTGTGTTAGTTTTGCTGGAAGAATAAAGCATGATATTTAATGGAAGAGTTGAGGTCATTGTGAAGTCACTTCTATTAACTTACATGTGACGGGTGCCCAGTTACTTAGCTCTTTGCCGTGGTGAAGGCGAGCACAGTGTTACACATTAGGCAATTTTTGCTGCAACTTGCAATGCAACACCATTATATTGGGAGACAAAATATTGCAGACGAAATTGCGTGACACCCCTCTAGTTGGCAACTTATCTTGCAACAAAAAATTGCGTTGCAAGTTTGAAGGAAAAGTAGACTAGTCGTCTATGGCTTTTCACAACATTGTGCGATAGGTTGCAGTATGTAACATGCCACTCTGCAACTTTCCTTGCAATTCTCTCATGATTGCATTGCAAGTTGGAGGAAAAATTACATTGTGCAACAGCGCCTTAGGGAAGGTACGTTTTTTCTTGGGGGGGGAGGGCTGGGGAATTTTGGTACTTTTTCCCCAAAAAAGTGTTGGCCCTCCCCTGCATTTTAATTAAAAAACTCCTGAGCCCCCACCTTCAGGTGACTGACACAAGTGCGACCCTCCACTCACTACTACATGGTATGTTCCATGCTGTGGAAACCTCAGAACGTTTCGCTTGTGAACGCAAAGTGTTTGAATGTGGATATCTCGATATTAAATGTGTGCGCATTGAAACAAGGAAAATGCGAACAGTCAGTGTGGGATATTTACTTTTTATAGCTGAAGTTTGAATATGGAAGTATTTGAGTATTATAAAACTTTTGAACATAAAATATCTAAGGGAAAATACACGCGCTTCTTTCTCTAGCCAGCATTGCTGTTGGTTATTTTAACAGAAAGGTTTATTTGTTTAGCATGCGAAATCTGCCTCTCAAAAACAAATATTTCCTACATTTCCGAGGGTTGTCCAATACTCCGACAAATTTATGCATAAATTTGTCGGAGTATTGGACAAGTATGACATTTCCGACAGGGTAGATCGCATTGTTGGATCTACTAGTAACTCTTCAGAACTAAACGACTCAGGAGATCAGGCAGCGGATAGCCAACAGCAAGAAGCTGAAGAAATGATGCTTGAGTCAAGTACTTCTCGATACGGACGGAAAAGGACACAAGTCCTCCGAGAAAAACCATGTGCCTGTGCCATGGCATAATATACATGTAGAAATGTAACCTAGTACCTATAATAAAACACCAAATTAAATCAAAGTAGGTGAAAAGAAAAACGTAATCTCTTAGAAAAATGGAAAGCAACATCACAAGAATTCTCATTAAAAAAATCTGGAAAAGATGTGTGACCCTCCCTTGAATAGCTCACATGAGGCATGGCCCTCCCCTTTTGGTGCTCACTTTCACTGATAACCCTCCCCTCTGAGGCCCCAGCCCTCCCCCCCCCAAGGAAAAACGTACCTTCCCTTAGGAAAACCATGCAGCACATATTTGACTGGGTTGATTGAAGGCCACAGTGTAATGAATTTAGCCAAACAAATTATCCAATGCATGTTTAAGTTGGTTATGTCCAGCACTATGGCAAAAGCTGTTAAGCCCCATGGACACAACCAAAGTTTCTTTGACAAATCTTCTATAATGAATGATATTTTCTCATGTAGATGAGAAAGTCTGTGAAATTTTCATATGAGAATTGAATGGTTGTTAGTGAAAGAGAGTTATTTTGCCAAATGTGAAATTGCTCATTTTGATGGATCATCAAAGAAAATTTCTCAAAGTTTTGTGGAAAATTAGTTCCCAGATCCTTCACGCAGTTACAGTTGAGGAAACGAGCCAACTTTTGAGTGTTTTTTAAAACATTTTTTGGCCAGATTGCTTCTTGCATCCCTCTTGCACCTGAAGGCTCAGAATATGACCAAATGTTCCCCACAAACACTGACGAATATGCAACAACCTACCAACTATTAGCCAATAAGCATTTATTTAAAAAAATAAAATGCAACTACTACATTCCATACAAATCAGCCTAACTACTTCTAGATATCAATGTCAGGTGACCAGCTCCGCCTCAGGGTACAAAGGAAACTAACATGGTACCAGAGGTTTTTTTTGTGGGTCACAATAAAGAACACAAGCCACAACTGGAAAGCACACAAGAAAAGCCTCTGGCACCCAGGGTAACAGAAACGTATCTTAAAATGTTTTTAATCCTCACAGAGACGTTTTATTTATAGTATCAAACAAAAATTCCCATTCACTCAAAAAGAGGATAATGTAGTTATTACAGTACATACCAAACCAGTGGATAGTGTTTTATCGCATGCTCTGATTGGCTACACAAACTTGGGATAGTACCAGGATATCTGCTATTCACCCTTATTTCAAATTACAGTGGTTTTAGATCTATGGAGAGGTAGGATGACCCATTGAAGCCATCTTTAAATATGGTATGTGTTTCTAAGAATATTTAACCTGGAGGAGGCCTGGGGGGTACTTGATAACGTTTTATATGGGGAGGCTCTGCCCAGAGGTTCAAATCCTTACCCTTGAATACACTAGTTTTTACCAAAATGGTACCCCTTTATTTGATCTACCGGCCTAGAGCAAAATTGCACCCCTTTCTTATACCTCAAAGATAAGCCAAAACAATAGAATTTCCCATAATCACCACATTTCCCCCAGGATTTCAGTCACTCTCGTTCAGTTCCTCAAAGGATGCAAGCTTTTGTGCATTTCATGTTGACATTTCTGCCAAAGTTTGGCACCCTTTCACATACTTCGCTTTAGCTGCCATCTCTTCCACTTAGCTGCCAATTTTGTGACCCTTTCATATACTAGAATGACAATTTTCCCTACTCTTTAGTATACTGCAAGCTCAGAAGGGCCCCCCTTTCAGGTGGATCCTCTGCGTAAAGCCCACTCTAGAGAGTACCACCCTGCTGGGGGGGGGGGGGAGAGGAAAACAAATTTAACCTGCTTCATGTGTAGGTTTCAGAAAGTAACCTGCACGTGCAATAATAGGCCGTTTCTGAGTTGTCTAATGTGCCTCTTTTTTTTTAAGTGAGTCTTGGTGCACAACCTTTCATATGAAAATGAGTTTTCATTCACATGCAAATTAAAAACTCATTCACATATGAAAGGTTATGCACCAGGCCTCGCTTTGAAAAAGAGGCACAAGACAACTCAGAAACGGCCTATTCAGTACCCCCTTCTGTCCCTAAATGGGAGGGGGGGAAACAAAAATAACTTACGAGAGTAATACCACCTGTTCCAAAAGAGAAATGAAGTCCAATGGGTTCAAGCAAATATTATAAGGTTGACAGACATTAAATAATCCTGCATTACATTATTCCCAGCTGAAAAACCTAATACTCTCACTGGTTTACAGATAACACATATATCTGACATTTTACTTATAATTTGCTTGCATTTTTCCTCACCCTTGCTTACGAGGCCCTATGGACAACTTGTATATGCGATCCATGCCTATTATCTGTAAAACCACTGAATATTAAAGTATATAGACTGCAAGCATGCAATTCTGAGTGACCACTGACAATAAAATAATTTGTTAATAATGCCATTATGGAAAATTTTGCAGAGCTGCAGTTGGTGATAAATTAAGCTGGCAATTTGAAAGTGCTGTTTTGATGAAATAAATACACAATCAGGCCGAAAGACAAACCCTAACTACTATATTTTGCATTTTTCATTCAGCAACTGTTGTATGTATTAATAATTCACCTATTGTTCTAATAATTTTTAAATCACTCCTTTTCTTTTTCCAACATCGACAAAAGCTTCAATGCAACGTTCAATCTCCTCAGTGCTGTGGGCAGCAGAAATCTGGACACGTATCCTGGCCTCACCTGCATAGAGAGAATAATAAATATATAAATCAAAAGCTACAAGCCTGCCTCCCTTCCTCTTCCAACGAGCAATGTTGCCCAAAATCACCAAGAAAAAATATTGATAAAGATACGTGGATGGATGTGCTTACAGGTGGGAGTATGACCTGGAAACTAATTAAAAGTTGCTAATGACCTGGAAATGTAGAGACTAATTTCTAATTAGCAAGCCTTCTTGATTTGCAACTTTTGGAGGCTTGCTACTTCTGGCTGGCAAAACATTTACACAGGGTTGTCCCTAACAGCTGGCAGCTGGCAGAATTAACCAGCTACTAATGGGTCATTTGCGCCGGCTACTATTGCGATATATACCGGGTACATATTTTTTAAGACAAATTGCTTGTTCCTTTACTGGCGCAGATATATGAAAATGAAACTTATTTCTCATTGTGGTTTATTGACTTAAAATAATCTGGTTGGCACAGAGATACATGATTTTTTTGTTCATTATGTGAGTTCTTAAGGAATTACATGTAGAAAACTACTGAGGGAATGAGTTTATACAAATAAAATTGAAAAGTTACGATTACTTTTGGGGCTTCTGGAACTGACATAATTGGAAATTTGTGCTCAGAATCAAGAAAAATTAAATTTCTGGGGACTTAAAATGTAAAAATTTTCTGGGGGGCATGCCCCAGACCCCCCTAGAAGGGATCGCCTTTGGCGCTCAATAATCACTATCCGGCTACTTAGAAATTTTTGCCAGTTACTTGAAAAGTTGGGACAACCCTGTTTACAGTACATGGGTCAAAATTATTGATCTAATCGAGTTAAACAGTGACAAACAAGAAAATGTAAACTTTACTTTCAATAATGGTTATTACATGAAGAAATTAGTATCCTGATTTCTGAGAACCTCTTGGGTGAATAAATTATGTACATAGCAAGTTATGCTTGGTGCTGTTGTTCCTAATGGAAAGTTATTTTTAGGATTTACTCAAAAGTTCCAAATAAATTTATCATAACTTTTGGTGGGTGGCTTCACTTTATGGAGGATTCCTTACTTTATTCAGAACTTTACTCTTAACCTAAATTCTGCTTTAATTGTAAGACATACCTTTGGGAACAACAGGGAAGGTGAAACCAATCACATAGATTCCACGCTCTGTAGAAAACAAGAAAATAATAATCTTCTTGTTACTATCATAAGCAGCTGTAGTGCTTTTACAAAATGTTGAACAAATCTGTGTTTAATTTTTGTATTGCAAAATTTGGTTTTATTGACAGATTATTTCCGATCAGTATTTTCTTTCAGTATTGTTTTCCCATTTGGGTGTAAGTTAAATGTAGTTTGATGGTTAATCATGCAAAGGGCAGTCTGTAATAATGACTTGACAGTTGGATCCAGAAAATTCAGAAACAATGGTCTGTAAAAGTTGCAACTCAGGTGCAACAAACTAATGTAGTGTAGGGCCATGTTGTCCCCCTATGGGCTCTTTGAGCTGCTATTTCCTGCATTTAAAATTGTACTTGCTTTCAAGAAAGAAAGTAAAATAAAATAAAGAAAATACAAATCAAGTAATGAAAACAAAAGTCCTGATTCAATTGATTTAAAAATCTCGATAAAAACATAAATGAAGTACCAGAGCAATGTTACAATGTTTTACTACTTAGTATATTGTTAACTAAAGACGACAACCCATTCCATATTTTCAAAGATTTCAACATTTATGAAAAATACCAGGCAAGGGACTCACCTTCAGTCCCTCCCGCAAATCCACTTATGCATGGATGGACACCCACTGGGGTCCCACATAAAGAGTCACTAATAAACTTGTGTTATGTGGCTGTACATTATGCACTGTGCCAATTTGAAAGCCTATAATTTTGTATGACAGTAAATCATTAATACCCCCCTAGCTATGCCTCTGATGGAACAGGAATATTCATCAAGACCTAATGACAAGAAGCAGCAAGAAGAGTACCACATAGAGACCAATGGAGAATGATAATTGAAGATGCCCTTAAAATGTCCCTCACATGCACCAAGAGGTTAATTATAAATGGGTAAATGACAATGATAATGACAAAGCATGCTAACAAGCAACAGAAATGAAGTACACAAACCTAACATTTCATCAGCAAACTCTACAGCAAGACGTGCATCTCCTAACATGACAGGTGTAATAGGGTGTTCATCACCCTGTGAATCATTAAACAGTAATCTCATTAAAAAAGAGGTGACTCAATCAGAAGTATAAATAATGTAACTATTTTCATTGGTATGTTCGCAACGAAAATGGTCTCGCGCACTACATAAATTAGCACATTTTCCCTCCAGAGACTGACGTAATACCCTTGGGTATTTAGCTTAGCATTTATACGCCCTCCCGACTTGAGATCATTCTCATTTGCGTTCATGCACCGAGAGGTCTGCTCAGAGGTGTCCTTTTTTGCCCCTCCCTCCTCCCCTCAGCGACGGAATTAACCTCCACATGCTGCACTTCTTCGCATGAGTGGAAATTATTTTCGCCCCATATCTTAGTATCTCCGCGTGTGCCATAGAGGTGCAGCATAACAATGAAAATTCTTCTACTGTTACTACTCATGACCTGTAAATATGCATGCAATGGATGCAAGAACAGCATCCATGTGGGAATTGTACTCCCATATAAAAGTGCAATTAAAGCAATTAAAATAAATATTTAATAATTATCATATGTACTTTTGGGTAGCTGGAAACCACATCGTAAATAATTTAATATCGAGAATGAATATATGAAGTACCCGTACATGTGAACTGCAGTTGAAATATGAAATGATGATGACTGTCGCAGTTGATGATATCAACTTAAGCAGCAGATAAAAGAACAACCTGAAAAAATTCAGGCTTGAACAAGATTTGAACTCATGACTGCTGCAATGCTGGTGCAGTGCTCAAACCAACTCAGGTGAGCTAACAAGCCAATGGGGAGCTGGTCATTTGTGAATTTGTATTAATCCCATAGGTTGTAAATGAATGAGAGCGAATTATATGAAATATTCATATGTGAACTGCGGTAATGAGATATGAAACCTAAATCGCAGTTGATGATATTCGACCTCATGATGACTTCTGCGATACAGGTGTAGTGCTCTAACCAACTGAGCTTTCAAGCCAACTGGGAGCTGCTCATTTGTGAATTCATATTATTCATATATTAGGTGGCAGCTAATTAAATGAATGAGAATGAATGTATAAGGTACTCATATATCAGGAAGTGAAGTGCGGTACAGTTGAAAAACTATACAAAGTATTCTTCACAAGTATTTTGATTTTGTGAGGGTGTTGTCACACAACATATAACTGACAAAATAATTTATAAATAATGCCATGCAGATTATTAATATTTTACTTACAATTATGTTGAACCCTGCAGCTTTCATTCTTGTTCTAAATAAGTTGGTGTTTTGTGTTACTTTTTTAATTAAGTCAGAGCCATTCATTAACAGGTCAAACACCTGATGGAATAAAACAAAGTTTTCAAATAAATTTTTTTTCCATAATTTGGAGGTACTTAATATTTAATTATGGATAACTTGCAGTTCTTATTTATATGTCATTATTACTGGCCCTTTTGATTTCATAGATAATTATCTGGTAAAGACAGCCTGCACCCTCTAGCTAGTGTTTGTCCTAAACCGTAAGACAAAATCAAAAGTTCACAGAAGTCTTAATTTGTCTAATATTAAGACTGACACTACAACTGCAGTAAAAGTGGAGTAAGTGATCATGAATGAGTTTTGTAATACTAAACCACAAAAGGAACCAATCACAAGTGGAAGCAATGCAAGTTTTAGTGTTAGGTACGGGAAAACAAGTGCGGGCAAGTCACAAATGGTTTTGGTTTTTCGCCTGACTAGTTAAGTTGGGGGGGGGGGTGAGCTTTTTTAACCAATCAGAGAGTGAAGAAAAGCAAAACCAAAGCAAACAGAACATTACTTTCCTTTTGTAGGATGAGTGCAACTTAGTGCGCTTCTAAACCCACATAATTATAATGAGCATATAGTATACAATGTATCACTCTCTACAAAATGATTAGCCAACTGCCACCGGTGAAACTCACCTTACTGGCCCCGCCTACAACAGGAGGGGGTAGGGCATTGGAGAAAAGGTAGGGGCGTGATTTCTGACGCAGCATCTGGATCACCTGTTTGGGTCCCGTGGTGTAACCACCTACAAAGAACACAATGCAAACATACTCTTTAAAGGCAAGTCATAAAGACTTAGAGGGAAGTATAAGGCTCAATAATAATGGAAATTAATAATTTCTGGAGGGGTAATGCTGGGATTCAAACCAAAAACCTTTTGTAGGGTATATAGATATTTTACACACCACAAGAGTGCCAAATAATAACACAGCATGACACATTTACAAAAGATGGTAAATGTGGAGCTTGCTCACACAACAAGAAAAACTCAGTATTGTCATGCACAAGCATCAACTGCACACATGCGAATCCCAGCAGTCATGAGACTATTAAATTCTTGTTCTCTGTTAACGTCTTTATAGCTTTTGTGATTGGTTTACTGCACATAGATTGTTGGTGAATAACCCTCGGCTGGAAATTTGGTTTGATGTGAAGATAAGATAAGATAACAAAGACAACTTTATTTAAACATGGTATTAAGTCTTTCAGGTGAATACAGAAGGTATAAAAAAACTACAGATATATTGATTACAGTTATCTGATAATAAATTAATGTATTACAATAGAGAAAAGAGAATAACTACAGGCTAAACTTTAAGGTACTACTTAAGATATGTCTATTTAGAAACATCCTGCTTTTCAAGGATGCCATGTGAGAAATCAACTTACTCTGGGAAAATGTGGCAAGGGATTTGAGACTCAACACTTATCAGTAATGATGCCTGTCTTCTTTTGAAATATTCGGTACATGGAAGCGGTACTGCCAGTTTGTTTTCTGTATCTCTTAAGTTTTAGGACGTCATGTCCATTCATTTGATAAATTTTGAGCTCAAGTATTCAGGAACTTCAGTATTGAGAGCCTTGTGCATTTAAATAGTGCTGCAGCATTCAAAAGTTTTTGCACTCATGTCTTGTTGGAATTGAGGTAAGTACAACCAAATGAATGTGGTGTAAAGTAGCTCTTAGTTTACGTATCAACTCATGTCCAATGTGCCGTCGCAGAATAATTATTTCATAAAAGAGTGTTCTGGCTTACTTGTAGATTAGTGTTCTTTAAACTGCATTGTGACAACAAATTAACAACTTGCACAACATAACTGTACCTGCTCCTCCACCCAGGGCCTTTCCAAGAGTAGAGTTGATGATATCTACACGACCCTTGCAGTTCAAGTAGTCCTCTGTACCCCTAAAAAATAAACAGCATTGATTGTAAGATTACAGTCACTGATTGCTAGACTACAGTCAGAATCAAGCCTTGGTAAATATGAAATCATAGCATACATGACAATATTGTACAGTTTACAATGCCAGTCCTATAGCTTAACATTTACAAAATACTTTGCCAAAATCAACATTCCAACTAATTTAAACACAAAAATATCTGGATTCTTGCCAAATAAATTTTTTAAACTTGTACTTTATATCATCTGGGGGGGGGGGGGGGGGTTGGGGGGTGTGGGTACTCAGGTATATTAATGACAGGCAGGTGTAAAATCAAGGCCTTTTTTGGGTGTGAAATTTGTGATTTAGGAATCTTTTGAGGTTAAAGTTTTCTCATAACTAATTTTGGCTAGTAAAATTTTGAACTAGCTGCTTTGGGGGTTGATAAAAACATTGGATACCTCAGGATAACAGCTCTGTGATTAATAAGCAAGGTGGAAGTATAAGCTGGCTCACACTCTCTTAAAGTTTGAATGTGATAAAAAGCATTTTTTTAGCTGTTATGTCCTGGGCTGTTGGACTTTTCCTGGGGGTCAAGTTTTAGTCTGATTGGACTTTTTTTTTTAGTAAAGAAGTTTGGATTCATTTGCACCTGCCTGTCAGTAACAAACCTGAGCGACCCCCCTCCTGGGTACTTCAAACACTTATATTAAAAAAGTAAATGATATGACTCCTGGCAGTAGCAGATTGAGATTGAAGTAAGAAAAGCTAGTTGTGTTTAATTTAAGCTCACATTTAACAACCCTCAAGACATTATTTAACCCTTTAAGCCCTAATATAAAAATGCGTAACTATTCTCCTTACTGTTCTCCATACATAGAACAACATTATTTGTCTAAATATCAAGACGTCTTATCCTTGGTGTTTACTTCCTTTATTCTCATCACTTGAATGTTTGAACAAGTAGTGATAATGTTAAGAGAAATTTCATTTTTTTATCACTGTTAGGGCTCATGCAGATTGCAGAAAAAAAAAGAACGTGGTTACACCATCACATGATTAGTTTAATTTATAAAGTCACAATCATCACGAGCTTACCCTGGTAAAGTGGGTCAAAGGTAGTAAAGATGCACTTCAGGCCTAGGTAGCATACATGACTGGCTCTTTATTGACTCCAGTTTCTGAATCATTATTGAAGCAACCAGGACTACCACTACCCCCAGTCCCTCCCCCATATGGGATATTATTCCATCACAGTGTCACCCCCCCAGCACATTTTCCTAGTACTTATTTGGCTGTTTATAGCCTACATGTAGCCATACCTTCCCCCAGCTCCCGTTTTCTTTGCGGTGGGGGGGGGGGGGGGGCAGGGTGTGGCTATTCATAGGCTAACAGGTGTACAGCTGAGTAGAGAGACACAGTGTGGTGCACTTAATGTTTGTTAACAATGCAGAGACTTATTGTTAACCGAGCCTCATGCCACCTATCCTCCTAGTCTGACAAGAACTTCCATTCGAAAGCCTGATGATCGATTCACAACATTACTCTGTCTCCAGAGGTTTAGTTACATGTAATCCAGGGTGTTCTCATTTACTTTTCCTATAGTGATCGATAATTGATACTAGTCAGCTGGATCATATATAGAATGTTCATACATATATAAATGAAAATGTCAAATTATAAAAGTTGAGAGATAACTTACCTTCCTGTTTTACCTAAAAATCCTGTGGCATGACACTCATCAATAAGTGTCAGTGCACCATACTTGTCTGCCAAGTCACAGATTTCACTGAAAAAGAATTATCCCATGTTGTCATGTGCCAATTTTACTTGTAAAATAGAGTTAACTATTTGGAGCTTACGATGCCCCTTTTGCACCACTGTTATGTTTGCTGTATTAGCCATTCAGCAACTGTCAACACAACTTTATCACGAAAGGAGCTTGCGTTACATGGGTCCTTTACAAGAGATCCTTTGTATTTCATGATCGTGAACTGCATTCCTTTTGAGACTTGTTAAAGACGCAGATTGTTAGTGTTCTGTAATAAATACTAGTTATCCTTATATCAGCTATATTCATTTCAAAGCTCCTTTGTTACCATTTTCTGTACATGTTGCATTTTGTTCACTAGTAGTTTACTAGGCGCTAAATTTGTATTTGTTTCTTTCCCACCCGCCCCTAACCCCAGAGTCAATAAAGCTGGACAGGACTACTGGCTTGGGTGAACACCTGCCACTTTGCGTTGCACATACCACTGGCTGGGTGGGGCCCTTACCCCACCTTAGCTCTAAGGCACTTCCAGGTGTGGCATGCACCACATTCGTTGGCTCATCCTTACTTCACAGGGTGTGTTGCTGCCACCCTTATTGCATTCACTTTGCAGGGTGTGTTACTGCCACCCTTACTGCATTACACATTATTGTTCAGGGTGTGTTGCTGCCACCCTTACTGCATTACACATTATTGTTCAGGGTGTGTCACTGCCACCCTTATTGCATTACACATTATTGTTCAGGGTGTGTTGCTGCCATCCTTATTGCATTCACTTTGCAGAGTGTGTTGCTGCCACTCTTACTGCATTACACATTATTGTTCAGGGTGTGTTGCTGCCACCCTTATTGCATTAC
Source organism: Siderastrea radians (assembly GCA_964017195.1). Lineage (NCBI taxonomy): Eukaryota > Metazoa > Cnidaria > Anthozoa > Scleractinia > Rhizangiidae > Siderastrea > Siderastrea radians. Next base: position 54,844,902 of record OZ024890.1, on the reverse strand, counting down.
ACATTATTGTTCAGGGTGTGTTGCTGCCACCCTTATTGCATTCACTTTGCAGAGTGTGTTGCTGCCACTCTTACTGCATTACACATTATTGTTCAGGGTGTGTTGCTGCCACCCTTATTGTATTACACATTATTGTTCAGGGTGTGTTGCTGCCACCCTTATTGCATTCACTTTGCAGAGTGTGTTGCTGCCACTCTTACTGCATTACACATTATTGTCCAGGGTGTGTCACTGCCACCCTTATTGCATTCACTTTGCAGGGTGTGTTGCTGCCACCCTATATTATGCGAGGGTCATAGTCCTATTTACTGCCAAACAACTGTGTAGTTCTGTTGTGTTTATTTTTGCATGCATTTCTGAGTGACAAAGTTGTTAATTATTTCTTTTGATAATTTTATCAAGTACACAGAAAAGGGTGCAAGAGCTAAAGTTCAAATAATAATATTATGGTCAGAATCAAACTCATGGTCACATCATGAAGTTACAAGCTGTACTCTATTATTGAGAATGCTGAATGAAGATTGTTGTTATTGTTATTCTTTTACATGCAATTATGTTCACCTACTTCAGAGGTGCAACCTTTCCATCCATGCTAAAAACACCATCCGTGGCTATCAACTTCAGACGTGCTCCATCTGCCTCTTTCAACTTCTCTTCAAGGTCTGAAAAGAAATCGCTTCAAGGAGTAAGTCAAACAATCAATGACTGACTACAGTGGAGACTGAGATTAAAGGGCAAGGGAGGCAGGAAGACTGGACCACCTGTCTCAACCCCCATAACCCTTTTACTCCCAATAATGCCTAAAATCAAAATTCAAGACAAATCCCAAATTTCATTTGCAATTAATACTTAAAATAAATAGTACCAAGTGAGAGAACTGCTAAAGATGTTTCATTTCAATGGTAACACCATAGGATTTGATCCACAGACTCAAAAGTTAGAACCATGTACCACCTTAAATGTCTCAGGGAGTGAAAGGGTCAAATGATAAGAAGTGCCTTTAAAATTGAATAAAACTCTTCAATAAATTCTTCTAATATTGAACAGTACCTGCCATATCCTTATTCTTATACTTGAATTTCTTGGCTTTGCAGAGCCGTATTCCATCAATAATTGAGGCATGGTTCAGTTCATCACTCAAGACAGCATCATCTGGACCTAACAGAACCTCAAAGAATCCAGTGTTTGCATCAAAACAACAAGGGTACAGAATTGCATCCTCGCGCTCATGAAATCTTGAGATCTTTTCTTCAAGTTCTTTGTGAATATCCTGAAGACATAATTAAGTGAATAATTTTTCAAAAAGGCTTAAATTAAGCTGACTCACTAAGCCCCGGCTAAATAATCAAACATTTTTTGTCCAAAATCGTGTTGGGATGACATGTTTTACCATTCAGCCTTGTGCACATTAAATGAGAATTTATTGCCAAGAGAGTCAATAAACAAGAACATCTAGAGGTATTCACATCAAAAGTAAAACCCAGAATCCCCCTACTTCATGTATCTGATCTAAAAACTCTAAGCTTCAACACAAGACATGCTGGCAAATGAGGCCAGGATCAGATTAGAGATGTTTGAATTATTATCTCAGTAGCTGCACGCATATATGCATACTTTCATGAGAAACTGTCTCTCTCTCTAATCAGATGTAGATGGCCCCGGAGGTCCTCCTGATATTCTCCTGACATTCTCCACAAATTTCTCATGGTACTTTATAGTTGGGAGAATTTGCTTTAACACCCAGGCATTTTATCTCCAAATAGTAATCATTTCGAAATTATAAATATATGAAATTCATATATTTGAACTGTGGAATGAAGAAATAAATGTAAAGAAGATCCTCGCAGTTATTAACGCAACTTATGCAATTGCAAAAAGAAAGCCTGAAAAAAATCAGGCTTGCCGGGATCTGGGATACCGGTGCAGCGCTCTACCCAATTGAGCTAACAAGCCAACTGGGAGCTGGTCATTAAATTGGCTCGTATCCCGGCAAGCCTGATTTTTTTCAGGCTTTCTTTTCGCAACTGTATAAGTTGCGTTAATAACTGCGAGGATCTTCTTTACATTTAGTAATAATTTCCTTTATATGTAATACTTGTATGACTTTGATTGTTGATCTGCAAGTAGTGATATGGTAAGGAGAAATTTAAGAATGTTTTGTACTATTGGGGAATAAACCATCAAAGCCCTATTGATTTGATGCATTAAATAGGTAGGTAGGTTAAGTTGCACACGAGCCAAGGAAGCCCATATGGTCAGAGCTCATCACCTCAGGTTACTGTAGCATGAAGCAACTGAGAGTGTTGCTACTCCTCCCTGGATGGGATGCTAGTCCATTTCAGGGTTACCCCCAGCAGTATGTCGCCAGTACCCATTTTATACACCTGGATGGAGAGAGACAATGTGGGGTAAAGTTTCTTGTCTAAGGAAACAACACGATGGCAGGGACAGGGCGTTGAACCACCGACCTTCAGATCTGAAGTCCAACGCGATAACCACTACACCACTGTGCCCCCATAAAATATAGCAATCAAGAGCAAGATTAAAAATTATTTTAAATGCTTCAACTGCTCATTTTACCTGTGTTCCACAGATGAACCTCACTGAACTTAACCCATTGCCGTATTTGTCTAAGGCATCTTTGGCTGCTTGAATGACTTCTGGGTGAGACTAAGCATATAGAGATGAAATTAAAAAAAAAGATTCATAAAACTAAATTCAGCCCTCACCAGAAAATCCTGACAGGGCTGAGAAAGAAGACAGCTGTGTGAACTGCTCACATTATGTCAACAGTTAATCTAGTACAGTACAAAATGTTAACTCCCTTTCATATTTCTAAAAAAACTAATTCCTTATCAGTAAACAATAATAATTATTGTAAACAATAATTGTAATTAATTATTCATTAAATTAATTATTAATTTAATGAATAATTAATTACTAGATCCATGTGGGACTTTTTAGGGACAATAAATGTAGAGAGGTAGACCATTTGTCCAATGACTATTTACAAGCGCGGTGAGGAACTCCATTTTATGCCTCTCCACATACCCAACCCAAAGGAGGTGCTGGTACCTCAGGTCTAGCTGTATTATTATGTCCAGACAAGAAATGTTAAGTTTATCCATTCAGTAATCAAGGTCTGGAAGGGTATTCTCGAGATCCGGGATTTGACCAAAATACGGTGCCTGTCTGGCGGGAATTTGGTAAATTCGTCATGACCCAAATAAAGCGAATCAACCAGGCAAGCGTAAAATATCGTTATTGAAAGGGCCAATCTACATCTTAAATTTATTAGCTTTTGCAGAAATTAGTCTTTTTTAATGTATTTTTGGGAAAGAAAAAAATGGGATTCGGGATAGCGATGAAAAAGTGCAGGATGCAGGATTCTCATGAAAAAGGAGCGGGAATGCGGGATCAGGACCCCCTTCCAGACCCTGAGTAATGTTTTCAAAGCATGTTGCTGAAATATTCACATTCTCCTTTGCTATCTAAATCTCCCAGGGGAGATGGGGTACTCCTGTTAATTAAGAATTGGTGTGTTGTGCTATAAGCCCTGACCCTATTTAAGGATTAAAAATTCCAAAATTATGAAAAAGGAACCCGGTCTCTATCACACAGAGATCACAATACCATAAAGGGGCAAAATGGATACCCAATTTAAGGACTGTGAAGGATAAACTATACCCTATTCTGCAACACATACCTATTAATAGCTTATATATGGGAGTACCCCCAGGCCAAACCTACAATGCAGTTGGTAAGAAGTGCTTTATCTGATTAGAAAGTAGGTGACTCACAGAAAGTCCCAGATAGTTGTTGGCGCAAAAGTTGAGCAATTTATCACTTCTTCCCTGCACTCCAATCTCTGAAGCTTGTTTTGTACTTATTACTCTTTCATCTTTCCATGTTCCAGCCTGTTTTATATCACTGATTTGAGCATCTAAGTTGTCACAAAGGGCAGCTCGAGCCCTGCTTGCATTACGAACAGAAATTTGCACTCCTGATCGTCCAGTAATATGAAGCACCTTTATAGCTGTCAAAAATAAAGCATGAACAAACCCTAGGTGATTCAGTCAAGAATAGGTTTTTACAAGGCGAGGTTGGCAAGGGCCAGTCCTCTGTCGAGTCTAATTACCTCTTTGATCTATCCGGCATGGTTAAACCTACCAGGGACCAAGGTCCCTGCCCGCATACCTCTTGGGAACAATTTGAGACATGCAACCTTCACCATGACAAAGTGACACGCCCAGGGTGAATGAAGTATCCAAACAGAAGGCAGAGGTCATTTTAATAGTCTACGGCCAATTTTACAGCTTTGAGTAGACCTGGGTATTTCAAACATGACTCAGTGGCTATGATTTGCCTGTGTTAAGGACGGTGCCTCCTAATATAGATGTATTTTTGCAAAGGTTAGGACTATGGGGAAAACGTAGATCTCCGCAAGGGTTATTGGAATCCAAAACCATGCATTTTTCAGAGATAATTAAGCAACCATAATTCTAAAAAAGGGTTAAAATACAAAGAATGTATGGCAATTTCTTTCCAAATTTAAGCTCAAATATCTCTGAAAAATGCGTGGTTTAACCACCAATTTTCTTTTTGGATTCTATTAGCCCTTGCTAAAATCTGCCTTTTCCACAAAGCTGTAAACCGCGCAAAAATATTGTTGTATTAGTAGGCAAATTCCTTAAGAAAACAGAGTATCCTGAGATGCGCAGAATGTGTGCACCCTGGTAAAAATTCTGCCCAGGATCCTAATAAGATCCTAATAGGATCCTAACAGGATCCTGTAGGATCTTAACCAGGATCCTGATAACATCCTATATAAGATCCTGTAGGATCCTGTAGGATCCTATAGGATCCTGTTAGGATCCTATAGGATCCTATAGGATCCTGTTTAAGATCCTATAGGATCCCACAGGATCCTGTAGGATCCTACAGGATCCTAAGCAGGATCCTATAGGATCCTATAGGATCCTACAGGATCCTAAACAAGATCCTACAGGATCCTAAACAGGATCCTGGACAATCTTAAGCAGGATCCTGAAAGACTTTACAGGATCCTGAGTAGGATCCTAAACAACATGGTGCCATTTAGGATCCTGGGTAGGATCCTGTGTGAACTTACAGGATCCTGTAGGATCCTGTAGGATCCTATAGGATCCTAGAAAATCCTGTAGGATCCTGTATAGGATTTTTACCAGGGCATGCGCAGTAACAAAAGGAGGCACTGTCCTTAATTCTTTCGTAACCACAAAGCAATTTACAAAATAGGCAGATTTTCTGCTTTTTTATGACTCCTTATGTCTCAGGAAGTTAGCATTAATTATTTCATCTGTACGCTCATTTTGCTTGCACATAACAGAAACTTGTATGTGTGCCGAGTAATATTTTATTACAAACTTCCTGAGTTACAGTATAAACAATTTTAAGAAACTGGAAGACCTGCAAAATTCCGGCACCTTGTTGTGATTATACATAAATCATGACAGGCAAATCACAGCCAACAATTAATTCATGCTTGAAATCCTCCATCCTCCACCATTATGGGTTAGTTATGATGAAAATGAGTTTTCTAGTGGTGAGAAAACTGTAGAGGGTTTTATTTTCAAAATTTCCCTTCCTCCCTCGATTCCTAAAAAAGTCGGGTCTCTATCTCCTATCCCCCCTGAGTTTAAGGGATTTTTCTTTCTCATGTATGAATGGGACTGGCACTAGCTACGCAGAGAACACTGCAAAACAGCATATGACAAAATACCATCCACAAACATCCTTTAGCAGCAACGCCAGATCTGCAGTTAAAGGGCTTTCCCATTATAGCAAACAAACAGGGGGAGCCTTACAATATACCACATTTCCTCGATTAAACACCAGGGGGTGTTTATTTTAAACTCGGCCTCATAGACCCGGCATTAATTCGAACCCAGGGTTTATTCGGGGCCCGGCATTTATTTACTAAGGGCATTTTTCAGCCATCCATTTTTTATGGTCAATACCGGAGGTTTATTGAATTAAGAACCAAACATTGACAAAATGTGAAACAGTGTCACCAACTTTGTCTTATCTCAGTGAATTTGGTATGTCATTAATCAAAAACCACTACTGACAGGAACAGTTACAATTCTTCATGAAACATGGAGGAAGTGTATCGGCAACTGCTCGACAGCAAACGTACTGTGCAAGCAATTTAGAACAAGGTGGTGGCGAGGTTCCTGCTCCGTCAGTTCTGAGAAAGGCAACATTAAAGAAATATTCAAGGAACTGTTGGACAAACGCTGGAGAAACCCTCGAGATGATCCTCACTTGACTGACAAGCCCACAGAAAAGTTACCATGATTTAAAAGACAAGATACCTGATACGTCCTTTGTTTCATCTGTTTTAGTTAGAAGTACAATTGTAAATGGTAGTTTACACCTTTGAATATCAATGTATATATTCAAATAAAATGGTAGAAACAGAACTAGTATTTTAACAATCCCCATCTTGAATAAACACCGGGATCCCCAATAAATACAGGGGGTGTTTACTTTAAACTCAGCCCTGTAGAACCCGGTGTTTATTGAAACCCGGGGTTTATTCGGGGTCTGGCGTTGGAGAAAATACGGTAATCACAAAAATTACGAAATGTACAAAAGGCGGTACAGCGCCCCCAAACACACCCCCAGAATGCTCCATGTTTTTAGAAAAAGAAAATCTCCCAAACGTGTGACCGTTTGCACCATTAAAATAAGAAGTAAACTTAAAAAAAGTTTGGCTGATGGCTATACTGAAGACGAACGAATCGTGAAGCAATCTGGCTCGATGTTTTCAGATATAACCATGACCTACCCACGTGAAAATTTCGAGCGCAGTAACGCAACTTTTAGTTGTCCTCTGTTTGGAATTAAAAGCTCTTTGATCTTACATTGTTTCAGTGCGCTGGAAAACTTATTTTTGTTTCCATACCTGACCGATATATAGAGCGTAGTGATGTCTTCAATGCCGCCATTTTGATCCTACAGAGGGTAAATTTAACGTAGATTTTTAGTCCGAAAATTCTCGTAATCTTGTGTGAACTGGAGTACGAGTCCAGCCTCGCTTTCAGGTGTCGGCTCAGTCAGCGGTATATAAAGCAAATTGTATATGTGCTTCATGTATGGGATAACAAACTCAAAAATTCTCGTACAGAGTGACACGTCTTGCAAAATTACATAAAACCATTATTTTCTCGTTTTATCATACCATTCTACCGCTTTTATCGCTATGAGACGAGCCCATGGTATTGTAACAATTTTATGAAAGATTTTTTGTTTAAAACTGTAACTTTTATTTACCATGTAATGTAAAATTGTTGACGTTTCTTTTCGATTTTAGCTTCTGATTACCAAGGCAATATGGCTCAACGAACAGATCATCAAATGTTGGAGGAAGAAAATGACAAAATGGTCGATCATCTGTCCAGCAAAGTCCAGGCACTAAAATCGGTACTGTATTCAATATTGTTTACTTGTAGAAACAAGAGTACGCAATTTAAGTAAAAATTAAGATTCTAAAGCATTAATAAAAACGAACAGTCATGGTGTCAGGGCCGGAAGTACTTTTTTGAGCCGTGAACGTTCATTTGGAGGGACAGTTACACGTTAAGATATACTCCATAAACTCAGATGTCAAATAAAACTATGATACACCGCCCACAAACTCCACAAAGCTGTACCGCACTCACCTGTTTCCCACCCAGGTCAGTATCCTGGTAAACTTCTATTAAACCAAATATTAGTACTCAATTCTTTTAAATGCTATGTCATTGGTTGATAGGTGAGCTTTCAGTCACAAAAAAACAAAACAGAACAAAACAAAATAATAGGTCCAATCAATGTGGTTAGTACAAGGTTCAGACATATGCTCTTTGCTTGATTGAGGGGAGGAGATTGAACACATCAAGCCATTCAGTTAATCATTAAGCCATTAAGTTAATCAAGACTCACTATTTCATAAGTGATATAAATTATCATACCCGGCAATGTGAGATGTGGCATTTATCTGAGATAGTAACCTGCTGTTTAACATGCATTTGTTTAGTAAATGTTTCACTTCTTTGAAATGCCAAAAAATTTCTATGTGGACGGGAGCAACTATGATATTTATTGACTCATCCAGCCATTCTTGCACATGTGCCAGCAGTCAGTCAAAATTGATAACTAAAACAGGCATATTTGCCTGTGAAGGAGCCATTAAGTTTCAGCCTGTTTGAATTTGATTTTTGAGCAAAACCATACTCGTCAAAAATTAAATGTTTCCAGTTCACAGTGGACTAGATTGAATGGTGAAATTTGTTTCTGTTCAATATTTTTCTAGTACAGTAACAGGAAATTGTTCCATGTTTAGTTACTATGCATGATGACTGAATAAAATGAAAATTTAGTTCAATTAAGTTTGATTTCTATTTTATTAAATACCCTGGCCTCCCAGAATGACCGCATTTTAATATGACAACAAATTTATTGTTCCTCCTTAATTACCTGCTCACTGATGGGTCGGTAAAAAGTTGTACAGTTCCAAGCCCAAAAAAGCCACAAAATAACAACAAACAAACAACTATGAGGCATTTCTTTGGTGAAAAGAGGACCAACATATTACATGCTGCAGGGGAATTTTATTCATTTCAGAATGACATGAACTAGTTGACTAATTTCTGGTGCAGCAAAAGGGGAGCAAAGAATAACTCCTAACTCTGATAACTTTTTTGTTGAACTCTTTTTTTTTCTTGTAGCTTACAATAGACATTGGACAAGAAGTGAAATATCAGAATAAAATGCTCGGTGAAATGGTGGGTTTTATTGCAACCACAATATTTTACAGTTTAATGTGTAGACTATTGTCAACTTAATTGTTAATGATTTGGTATTTATTAGTTGGGGAAACTCACTTGTGGTGTTTTTGAACTGCTTTGTTTTCTGAGACTTCAGTAGTCTAAAACATCAGCCGTCTCCTCTCCTTAACCCACAGGGGGTGTGGGACCTGTGTAGGTTAGGGGTAGGAGATGGTTGACAACTCAGACTAAGACCTAGACTACAAGCAGTCTCTCTTTCCGCTCAGAGATAGTCGAGGAAAACAAGCAAGTGAGTGAGCACGAAATCACCTGCTGCATTCAAACGTGACACGTGTGTTCAGCCACTAGTGTAGGGAGCTGGCTCACTACATTAGCAGCTCAACACCCACGTCACGTTGTGGCGATGTTCGCACCCACTTGTTTCCCTCGACTATCCCTGACAGAAAGAGAGACTGCTCGTAGTCTTGTATTCACCTTGTTGAGGGGATTAAAAAAAGGAACTGTTATTGAATCTTGGACTTCAACATTTACATGTTACTGAAAGTGCAGTATCTGTGGTGTAATTGTATTTCAGGACTCGGATTTTGACTCAGGAGGCTCACTGTTGTCATCGACAATGGCAAGATTGACAGCACTGACTAAAAAAGGACACCACAAAGTCATGCTCTATTTAATATTGTTTTGCCTATTTGTCTTCTTTGTTGCCTGGTACATCGTCAAAAGAAGATAACTTGAGCTTAATTCAAATAATATTGTAATATATATTAAGTGAATCAATTATTTGTAAATAAATTTTATCTATTCTTGCAAGTGTGGGTTTTTATGCCTTAGGGAAATGGTCAAAACTATTGTACTCAGACAGGACTCAACATTCCGCAAAATGACAGGTGGTCTCTTCATGTACCCCCTCCCCCCACTTTAAAAGATGGTGTCTTGTTTGTATAGCCCCCACTCTATCAGGAGTGGAAACTAAGGAAAAGATTCAGACCTTGCTATGCCATTTGTTCAGCAATGCAAGCTTCATGCACACCTAATATGAAAGTTTTTCAACTCAAATTTTCAGGCCAATAAAATAATGTTGTCCATTTGACTAATCATACAGGTGGTATTTAAAAATACCATAATCGTAGTCAGGCATGATTTAAAAATAGTAAAAAGATTGTTGTCACTGACTAAAATTTGGAAGCAGACGTTTCGGTTAAAAATTACTATAACCTTCTTCAGCGTAAGTTCAAATGGCGTCCAGATGTAAATTAGATGTTTTTAATTTCGATGATGTCGAGATTGTGGACCGCTGTTCTCAGTGGTCACGCAGACTGTTTTTAGAAGCATGGCATTCCATCCGTGACCCGAACTCGATCAATGAACACGTGCACATTCCTGAGATGTACAAAATCCTGGCCAATCCCTAGTGGATTCTCGCCTTTCTAAAAAACATCTAATTTACATCTGGACGCCATTTGAACTTACGCTGAAGAAGGTTATAGTAATTTTTAACCGAAACGTCCACTTTCAAATTTTAGTCAGTGACAACAATCTTTATACAGGTGGTATCTTGCATAGCCCCCCTACCCCTACACAAGGTGGGTCCTCATCAAGTACACTTGTTATGACCACTTCCCTTAACTCTCAAAATTGTCTCAGGAATCCCCAGATTTGTTAGCACTAATCCAGAGTTTCCCTCCTTGCTCTTGTAATTCTGATTGATATTAGTCAGTGGTGTCATGAAACAGAAAATGGTGTGCCAAAACTTACATAACCTGATGCAAACACCACAGGAACACCAAGCTCATTTCAGTTACCGCGGTGGGTCAGGATAATATTCAATGGAACTTTATCAAAAAACTGCAAAAATTACAGAATCATGGAGCTTGCATCAGAACCTCAGACTATGACTTGTGATTCTGAGGAATTGTTTCAGAAGTCACACTGGACGATACCTGACTTTTAACCCTCTGTTAAATAAGGCTATTATCATGTGTAACATCGTAAATGGCATGGGTCCTGACAGGCCCGTAACCAGGCCCCAGTTGTTCAAAAGTTGGATAGCGCTATCCACCGGATAAATCACTATCCAGTGGATAAGTGTTAGGGAAACCAATTGCGTTATCCACTGGATAGAGATTTATCCGGTGGATAGCGCTATCCGACTTTTGAACAACTATAGCCAGGATTTTATGTGGGGGTTCTAACGAGGCCAAAGTGGACCAAACTACCGAAATGTATTTTTTATTGTCTGATAGGTTTATTTAGGAAAGTAGCAATACATGAGAAATTGTAACGGCAAAGTACACGGTAGGAACTGAATATTACATTTTACGAATAAAATTGTTTGAATTAAGTTACAGACGACTAATTTACGATGTAAAATGATACATCAAAATACTGCGCGACTAATCCTTCAGGATTGTCCCGAGCTGCAGCCTCCGTGGGTATTTGGCGGTCACTTAGCCATTCCCCGTGAGTGACCGCATAATACACGTTTGACTGTAGTTCTATCTCACCTTTTGGCAATACCTCCTTCGTTCTTATTTTCGCGTGTCTTAGTGTTCACGATTTTTGCGAATTGAAACAAAATATGGCGAAACTTACATACGCAAAATAAAATACCCTCATTAGAAATTTATATAATTTATAGGTAATTTATATAATCAAACAATTTGATCGGCATTTTAATCAAACAAGTTGGTACCTTCATATACCTAACGAAACTGGAAAAAGTCTTTTGTACCTTACACAGGTATTAATTATCAACATATATCGTACAAAAGTATTATCTCAAACAAGAACTTTTACCAGACAATCAGCCGGTCATTTCGTCCGACTAGCTGTTCAGAAGAAGATAGCTAAGCAAGATAGAAACGGAACATAGGTACGTAGGCAGACGTAGGTAAAACAAACTACACCCACGAACCACGACATCTAGCCACACTCGACTTTTTGCTTCTGTGCCCCGCGTTCGGTATTAAAGGCCACCTTTGAAAATGAAGGTCGTTTGTGCAGGGCTGAGTAAAACAGGAACTAAATCGCTCGCTAAAGCTTTGAGGATTTTAGGATTCACGGTCTTTGATCATTTGGAACACAGAGAGCTACATTTTAGCGGGTGGGTCGATCTATACTGCGAAGGAAAATTGCCTGATTTTGCTGTAACGTACAGAGGCGTCGACGCAGTCATCGGTCTGCCTCCAGCGTTTTGGTTTCAAGAAATCAGCGAAGATTTTCCTGATGCTAAAGTCATTCTCACTTTACGGGATAACGAAGATGTCTGGGCCCAGAGCTTGGCAAAACACAACGACTATGTTACAAGTTATGGGGGATATCGATCACAGGTAGCCCAAGCTCCAAAGGTAGCCGTCAACATGACATTGCGTAACAGCGTTATATTTATAAGAGTTTGTACGGGAATAGAACGGTCGTAAAAAATAATTCAAAATAGGGGAAAGAGATTTAATAAAATCGACTTACCTGCCCTCTTCTGTGTATAACTTGTGTTTCTACGGCATTCGGACGCGTTTTAAAGCGATTCCAGTGGGTTTTAGGTTCTCTGTTTTCCTCTCCAGAGAGGAAAACAGAGAACCTAAAACCCACTGGAATCGCTTTAAAACGCGTCCGAATGCCGTAGAAACACAAGTTATACACAGAAGAGGGCAGGTAAGTCGATTTTATTAAATCTCTTTCCCCTATTTTGAATTATTTTTTACGACCGTTCTATTCCCGTACAAACTCTTATAAATATAACGCTGTTACGCAATGTCATGTTGACGGCTACCTTTGGAGCTTGGGCTACCTGTGATATCGATATCTACATATAATGTACCAGTCAAATTGAAGCTTCAACACCCCCCCCCCCGGGCATTTGAACTTTTGAAGATTGGCTTGTTGAAATTCCCTCCCCTCGTGGCAAAAGAGCCGTTCAAGTGCCCTACCCATTAGTACTGAAACACCTCTCCTCAAAGACAAATTTTATCTTCGATCAAACAATGTTTAAGCTTTTCAGAGAGAGATATGCCGTAATGACACCTTCAAACTTCTTTTAAACACCGTTTTGAGAGCGGTATTCACTAACAAAGGCGAAATTCTATGTTAGAAATGCGTCAAACCCCGCAAAAGCGAAAAAACTCACGGGCATATTAAGCTTGAACAAGAAATAAACCCGGTTCAAATTCCCCACCCTTCCAAGGCTACGTTCAAATTCCCCCCTCCCCAGGCACGATGCACAGTCAAAACGCCCGGGGTTTGCCCAGGGGGGGGGGGGATGTTGAAGCTTCAATTTGACCGGTACGTAATTGCCCTCAAGTGGCTTGTCAGAATATTCGCTCGACAATCCGTCCACCGGAAACTGCAGTCTTTTACCTTCCCAATGCTTGTTGCAGCGTTTGGCAGCGTGAATACAAAATCTACTGCGATTGTTAAGAAGAAATATCGCAAGCACAACGAGCGAGTGCAAGCGGTCATCCCAAAGGAAAAGCTGTTGATTTACAACTTCTCAAACTCATTAATAATTCATAAAGAGAAAACAAAGGAAATCACTACCGTGACGGTGGTTTGGAAACCGGATCTTAATTAGCATAAAGTTTTGCGAAATTCTGCTTTGAATTTCTCCAAGAATTATGAAAGGTTTGAGAAGCCATATCAAAAACTCGAAAGAGTGTTTCATCAGGTATCCAAACACCTCGAAGTCGGTTAAAAAAACTCGGCTGCGCCTCGTTTTTTCAACCCACTCCTCGGTGTTTGGATATCCTGATGAAACACTCTTTCTCGTGTTTGATATATTACGTAAAACATGGCTGGCAATCTTTGTGCGAGTTCCTTGGATGCAATGTTCCAGATCAAGTATTTCCAAGAGAAAATATGGGATTATCTTTCTGCCAGCGCCAGGTTTCGGAAAGACTTCGACTTCTTAAACGTAATGTCTCGCAATTTTATGTTTACTATTGTCACTCTTGAGTGCATTGTATCTAGTGTATGACTAAGGACCGATGTCGCGGTCCAACCCGCTAGCGGATATGGACCCCCTCTCGTAGATTTGACAGATTTGGATAGCCTATTCCAGGCTAAGATTTGGACCCCCTACTTCAAAAAGCCAAAAGACACATTGCAATCAGAGGAAACCAAAAATACAGGTCCAGTTTCGTTTAAAATTACTCTACCAGTTCTCTGAAACTATAATTAAGTGCGTTTGGCAGTAGGTCGTTGGATGGAAATAGATTGCAACTTGAAAACATTAGGGTAATGTTTCAACTTTCTCTTTGTTTCTTGGAAAAATCGCCAGAAACTGACTACAGTTTGTTCTCCTCACACCTACAGTGCCCCGATCAGTTATCATTTAGGCATTACTGAATTTCCCTTTGTAATGGCATGTTTCTAGAATAAGGCCATCAGTCTTACGGTACGTTTTTGAACGAGGAATGTACATTTTATTATTATTATTTTTCTGTGTATGACATGCAGGATAATCTGCTGTCAGGAGGTTAACCGTATTTTAAAAGCGGAAAGAAATGGTTTGTTGGCCAGACTGAAAAGCAAAAAAGTTATTTCTGCGGTCTATTTAACAATTAGATTATGAGCTGGAGATTTCTATCGTGTGATAGTTGATTCGGCCTTCGGCCTCATCAACTATCACGCATAGAAATCGAGAGCGAATAATCTAATTGTTTTAGTATAAATCTACTAGACGTTCAAAACTTAACAGAAGACACTACATGTGTTTATTGAAAAATGATATAAATAGGTCATACCGCGCGCGGAAAACACTCTACTCACTATCTACAACAGAATAGATAGTGAGTAGCGTAGCCAATCAGAGAACAGCATTAGTGATAGAACGCTAGTAGATTTATACTAAGTGCAAATAGTCAGATTCTCTTTTGAAGTTACGGTGGAAGCAGCTTTTACAGGGGTCCAAATCCGCGAAAGGGGGTCCAAATTCTATACCTGCCAACTTTTGCTAAGTCAAATGCGTGAGATTTTCGTATCCATAATACCCGAATTTCCGAAAAATTTCCGACGACGTCCGAACATTGCCAAAGCTGTTTCGACGACTTCCGAACATTGCCGACGATCCCCGAAGATGTTCCGATGATTTCCGAAGATTACCGAATGTCGCGGTGCGAAGCTCGAAATCTCGGCGCGATCTCGTTTGCTTGTTATATGGGACTCAAACGCGACATTTAGCGCCGTTCACTAGACTATTTTGGGTGGAAATTGAATTCAATTTTTCACGTTAATGGTTGATGAACAAGTAGTACGGAATTGTGAGTCAGGCGTGAGAAATTGTCCTTGATGTGTGAGATCGATGTCTTTGATCCACAGGTGTGAGACTCACGCATAACGCGTGAGATTTGGCAGGTATAAAATTCTAAATCCACTAGAAGATTTGGACCCCGGGGATCCATATCCGCTAATTGGACCAGGAGGTCCATTTTCGCCGGCGGGTTTGGACCAGGGGGTCCAATTCTGGGCCCGGGGGGTCCACATCTGTTAGGAAACCAGTTTTACGGAGAAAGGGTGCCAGGTTTACTTTAATTAAACTGGTGTAATAAGCATGAAATTTCAGTGGACCTGGAATTTGGGAAAGATGGTGCTGGTGATGATGTGTTCCCCCAATGTGATGATTCTTAAAATTTTACTTTATAAGTTATTATTTTAGCATATATTGTACTAAGGGTAGTTGCTGACCCAACCTTCATTACCGGATATATTAAGCTATAATATTTTGTTTATTCAGTAGTGCTTGACAATTAAAAAAGTGAATTCTACATAGAAGACCTGAAATTTTTATAAATTTCAATGCAACAAAATCAATATGGTCCTTCCCCGTCAAGCGCTCATCGATTGTGATTCCTAAAAAGTCGGTTCTGTTAACTTGTCGCAAAATCTTCCACCTTAATTAATTCTTTGTTAAATATAGATTCAATTATTATTATTATGGATTGTCCAGAGTAACAGAGATTAGACGAACTGATATAATGTTGCTCTTATTATTGTGTGTTACTAATCTCTTGTAAATCAGTTTTTTACGTATTTTTGAAAAAAACGAGGGAGGACAGATATTGGCCTCTTAGGGCTCGTTTGGAAACTTTTTATAGATGACGTTTTTCCACTCTGGAACGTTAGCAGGGAGGAAATAACTAAGTTCATTGAACAAGCAAATAAACACCACCCTACAATCAAATTTACGGCTGAAATGTCTGAAACAAAAACGACGTTCAAGAATACTAATATATACAAAGACGAGAGCTTAAAAAAAGAATCCGTACTTGATATACGCAAGCATTCCAAACCCACTCAAACATTTCAGTATACGCATATTTCCTCATGCCACCCACCTGGTGTCAAAAGAGGTTTCATGAAAGTGGAGCCGGCGAATTGAGAACGAACTCTTCTAGGCATTATTTAAAGAGATGAACAAAAAGTTCGAAAACACCTCCAAAAGAGAGGTTGACCCAGAACGTTTTATAGAAATACCTTTTCAGAAATGAATTTGAAACGGCTTGGAAAGTGAAATTTCAGTTAAAAATTTACAGTTTTAATCGTATAGGCATGCTTTTTGGCCATTTTAATGCCAAAACATGATCAACGACCTCTCTTGAGCCACGAAAACCTCTTTTGAGACATAAGAGGCATGAAGAAATGCCCTCGTGGGTATTATTTTCAACGATCTTAAAAATCAAAGGCTCTTTTTCACATGGATCATGGCATGTAGGGGAAAATGTACTACTTCCGACCGGGTATCCCCTCTAGTTGGGCATGTAACGCATTTTTTCATGCCTCTCTAAACCCAAAACTGTTGGAAGCAAACTAAAGAGGAGTTCATTGAGGAAAAAATTTGGTAGGGCATGTTTCGGAAAAGTTCATGCCCGGGATGTTCTTTTGCTCAGGGACAATCCGTACCGAGCGACCGGGAGAAGACTGGGTTTGAGACGAAAAAAGTTCATGCCGGGCATGAAATTTCGATTTTCATGCCCGGCATGACTTTTGTTCTCGTCTCAGCCCAGTCTTCTCTCGGTCGAGCCACATTTCATGCCCGGCATGAAATCTGGCTCTACATGCCCGGCATGAAAATCGGCTTTTCATGCCCGGCATGAAAATCGACTTTGTATGGCCAGTATGAAAATTGACTCCACATGCTGGGCATGAAAACCAACTTGAAAATTACCTGGTCTTTAAGTAAATCTTGAGTTGACATGCTTAGTGGGTATAAAGTCAGTTTTCTATTCAGATTGAAACGGCATTTCCTTCTCCACCGTCGTATCTAAATCGAACGAAATTGCTGACAATGAAGGATTATAAAAAATCCAGTGTTTATCAAAAGTGTAAACAATGAGATGACCCTTGAGTGACTCCTACAAATGAGCTGAAATTCTTCAAACACCCATCCCCACACTGACAAATTGTCTCTTCCAGAACCTTTACAGGTCCAAGTACTAACAATACTCAAAGTGTCAAAACGTGGACGCAACAGGGGGCAGTTAGAAATCCTTTATTGTTGATTGGTTGTGGTCCAATGAAATGCTTATACAACATACCATATCCTACACATACGTCTCCTTAGAGTGTCCTCAACGATAAAAATAAGATTATCAACCTTTTCATAAGAAAGCAGAATAATTAAGAGCCCTTTACTTTAACTCGATAACCAATACCAGAAGAAGTTAGTAGTCTACTGGCAATCTATTGCTATCCACTTTCTGGGGAAAGTGGTCCCAAGCTCAGCACAATCAACACAACTTAATTTCCCAATTTTTTACTGTTTCCTTATGTAACCTCTGATGGTTAAGAATTAACTAGTCATTTTTCATACAGGGCAGTGAGTACAGATGTAATATCGTATACACTGATCAACATCAGGCTAAGTGCATTTATTCTAAGTTCACTATTCACATCCCAGGAGGAGGGGGGGGGGGACTCCTAGGAATTTTTAGTGGGGGTGTGCTGCCAAGTTCTCCAGTGTAACTTTCCAATACATGTTTTTAGCCCTAACCTCTGAATCCATACCCATTTTCAGATCTGGTACCCAAATCAGACTTTCAGACCAAAACAGTCAAAATCCATACCCATTTTCAAACCAAAAAGCCATACCCCTTGGGGTAGCAGATATCTATATAGCTTATACAGGGGGGGTACCCTCTGTCCCCCTGGCCAGTTGGGAATCAATTGCCCCTATTTTAAAAGTAACATCTTCCCTATAGACTTATTTATTGAAAGGAACAGGGAAGTTGGAGGGAGGCTGTGGTGATGGGGGGGGGGGAGAGATGCTGTGATAAATTTCAAATCTTCCAAATAAGCATCAATGTTTCCCCTGAACCCTTGAAGGTAGTAAAGACAGTTAATTTGGTTTTGCTCATGTGGATGGATGCCAAGGAGGACTATGAGGGGAAAACATTTTTCACTGGGTCATTGCATGCAGGATGGGATATGTGACCAAGAGAAAATATTCCATGTCAGTCTCCTTTGCAAATGGTGTAATTTGGACATCATGACTGTCTGTGAGGTCAAAATGACTAAGTATAGTGTGATAACATGGCACCATTCTTGTAAAATTACATGTTTAAAAGGCCAAATTTAACCACTTTGATCTCCCCAACACAGAAATTAATTTTCACCAGAAATCCCCTTTCCCCCAATTAAAAACCATCTGATGGAAACAGACCATCATGGTCAGGAAACAGACTATGTCAGGACCTGGTTGTTTCAAGCAAGGTGGATTCCAGTAAATTATTTTCATTTAACAGTTTGACTCTGGCTACTTTAAATTGCCACATGAAGTTAGCAGCAGTAACGCTTTTTAACATCAAGAGAATCAGAAAGCCTGGACAAAATTTAACCCAAGGTTAACGCTAATCGGCTTTCGAACAACCGGGCCCTCGTTCCCATTTTAATTAACAAGTGTCCATTTTAATTATAGGAAAAAATTTTTAAAAAAATTCAATAAATATATTTCTACTTTTTCCACCAAATGCTTAATCCACTTTAAGGAGTTACTCTAAATTCTTTTTCCATTTTCCTTTTCAATGTCTGTGTCCTTGCTTGTCCTGTTTTTTGTCTCCACCCAGGAGAATTTCCACTTCACTAAGAATTCTTTCTTCAGCTAAAAACAAGAAATTGAACATCAGGATAAATGACAACTGTGTTATGACTGTTGTGGTAGCACTTAATAACACACAGAGGGCTTCCCTGGTGTTATCACACCAGGAGTTAACTGAATGGAATCACCTTAGTATCAATTGTAAAATTAATACACATACTAACATCTTGCATAACAACTCTTGCAATCTATTGACCACTTCATATTTTTCAGTGTCTGTGGCCTGTTGCAGGCATCATATATTTGTGAGAAGCAAAGTAAAGAACATTGATCAAACATAAAAGTCATAGTCTTGATGTTGAACAAAATTCTCCCAAGTAGTACCTTAGATGTGTGGAGAACAAGCAGTCAGGAGAACATGCATGCCTGTTGATCTTGGGGCAAATAAGTGGGTTAAATAGTGCACAAAAAGGGAGTTTGTATCACTTCTAGGTTATGATCAGGATACCTGAAGCAACTAAAAATAAATAATGCTTCCCATTGTTTGATTTTTATTTTGCCACAGGGACAGGTTGTAAAAGCAATGCATAGTAAGCAGAGATTTTTTGTCAATTTTCTTTGAAATAGCAGATGATGTCACACAGAAGGAATTGTCATTCTGACCTATCTCCACCCCATGTCTTGCCAATTAAAATTGTAAGCTCTCCCCTCAAGCGGATTCCAACCTAAAAGAAAGAATTTATCTACTTACAGTTCTATGATTTATCCTTTCCTTGATAACCCTCTTTGCTGGCCCTTCTCCCTTTTGGAGTGACAAATGTTCTGGTCTTTTTTAGCCATTAAGTCCAGGTACTGGCCTGAATAAACCTAAAAATATTTAAGTGAAACTAAACTATAATTAATGCAACCCTCAACAGAGTTATGCTGGTCTGATCATGTGGTACAATTCTTTAGGTTGTTCTTGTTAAACAATAATGAATGACCTGATTAAGGCAATATAATTTTCACTTTCACTGAGACGAAAAACACAATAGTCACCTGAATTTTAGGATCGGGAAAACAAGGTTGCCACTCATCAGACAAAAATCTTCCCTGAAATTTCCCGATTTTCTATTAACCACAATCCAGTTTTCAGTGATCATGAATGACAAAAACTATTTGAAACGATGTTGCCTTTCCAACATGAATAAAACTTTGTCACGTCTGTTGACGAGCTAAGTAAAACTAAAATTCTTTGAGTTTGACTAATATCACAGCTTGATGCAAAGTCATAGTGAGCTTTACATTTAAATGCCTTACATTTACCTGAGCTTAAAAAAATCTGTTTTTCGCTTCAACTGAAATGAATTGTGTGTGTAAAACAGGTGGTCAAAGTTAGCGACCATAAGCAAACAACAGATAAATAACATATTCCTGTTAAGTATGAACTGCAAGTATAAAGTGAAACCAAAGCCAATAAGCTGAGTATGCAGCTGCATGTGTCATAATATCGCTGGTTTAACTACAACACTAGTGACCAACAGAAAACAAACAATCAAACGAAAAGAAAGAGATAAACGTTTCCATAATAACCATTATTTGGAAAAGTTTTGTACACATTGTTGATGGAAATAAAAAACAGTCTTCGCCGCGAAGACGAAGAAGAGCAAGTGTTAAGATTATGTACTTACCGGAGAAATAAACCGCCACCGGACACTCACAGGAGGTTATAGCTTCTCAATAACACCATTTGCGTATCTGCAGAACGAAGATGAACCAGCTGGAAAGGTGAAATGCCAAAGAAGCGATTACGCGAACATGAAGCAAGTGACGCCACAAATATACGCCACAAAAATTCGCCCATTTTCCGACAGCACTTCGGCCGCTTTGCTTGCCGACAAAGTCATATACTAAAACTAAAACACTTTGACGCTCGAATATTCGGGTCTCTTCGGCTGATGCGAATTCATACGCTGACGTTTTCTCGCTTTTGAACACGCAATTTATCGTCAGCAAGGTGAAAAAATTTCGTGAGCAAAAGAGCAAAACAAGAATGCATCCCAGGCGCAAAGAAATGTTACTCGACGTTTTCAGCCTTCCCTCCCGTTTAACTAACTGGTAAGTTTGTTTACATTGTTTTTACCGCTGTGTATGTTTCTCACGCAACGTCAATTGAAATTTCAACTACGGAGTTCACATCGAAATGACCGATGTGTAAGCTAATAAGTTTCTAATCAGCGTTCTAGCTCCGTGGACGCAAATTTTCTTACTTCTAATTTGTTTTGTATATACAGGATTTGCAATAAATGTGTTCAAATCTGGACGGCAGATGTATGAATCCCACAGACTTTGCAATCGGACGGTAAAGATATTCTACCAGGACCTGTCGCATAATTCAAGACATTTAAAAGTAAGTTGAAACGATTTTTTAAAGAATGACAATAGGAACAAATCAATATCAAATCTGAGTCCACCGTTCAGCATTTACCTGATTGTCTGTCAAAACGGCAATATTCCAAAACAACCGAAAAAAGGCTTAAGCAATAAGGTGTGGTGACAATCCGTAGCTTCCTGTAAAGTAGTTCCGTTGCTGTTTTTGTAAACCGTGGACAGAATAAACCAAAAAAATCACTGACTGTATAAAAGGCTTCGCTGGCAATTTTGTCAAAAAGGAAACCCTGGAGGAACCGCTGGGTATGATTTCTGCCTTTGCTGGCTCAACACGGGAAGGAAATTTGGGATTGGCATCGCGAAAGCCAGTTTTCGGATTTCGAATCACTCGGGTATTTATTAGCGACCTTCAGATCTGACTACGTATACGAGATTGAGTACGAGTTCGACTTTCACATTTCAAAAACGTTACGTTCTCAAAGCCATCGTTCCTCCCTGTTGCTGACCAGCGGAGGAGAATGCTAAGTGAACGATATTCACAGGACAGATTACAAAAGCGCGCGACAAGAAATTCAAGTCGCACTCAATCTCGTACTCGTGGTCCGATCTGGAGGTCGCTATTATCTGTTATTATACGGACAGGATAATTACTGAAACGATAACAGTTTGCCTTATGAAATACCAGATATGCTCCTGGAAATACCTAATACAGCGTATGTCTTTAAAAGTAACGAAAGCACAAATGTGAAAAGAAAACACAACCCTAATTCAAGGAAGGAGTCCATGGTTCCCACTGCTGTAGTTGTTGGTTATCGGAAGTTAAAAACAATGGAAAATTTCACCGCCTAAAAGTGGACACTTACGGAGGTGGTCATTTGCGGCAGCTATAGTGAAATGACTGGGGGGATTTAGGTGGTCGCTGTTAAGGGAGGTGGTCGCACTGGGAGGTTCGACTGTATATACTTCACCCTGGGCTTATGTCAACTGTGCATCTATTTGTTCTTCTCTTTAATATATCTCTCTCTTCACTTTGCAGTCGAAGACGTCCAAGCCCAATACAACGTTATGGAATAGGAGGACAGCGTCAATGTTGTCCGCACAGAACACAGATAACACATAACATGAGTGCAGTGAGTGTGCGAATGAGTGTGTTGGTGGGTGGTGGTTGATTCAGTAACTGAGCCGAGCATTAGTGATCAAAGAAGTGCATTACCGGTAGTGTCAATTCTAAGAATGTTTTCATAAGCTATTGATACCAATGCAATCAAAAATTGATAAAGGCAGGGAGGGGGGGGGAGGGGAGCGAATGGTCGACTAAAGAGTATTATACTGTGAACTTCAGGAACAAAACCTAGCAAATAAAAGGTTACAAATTTTCTCGACAGAATTTGTTTATTCAGTGATTTAGAGGATTGCAATGAGATCACCAGTCACTGAAAATCTGATCCAGCCGAAGATTGCATGACACAATCCGAGCGCCATTTAATGAACTTACCGACAGAAAACGTCCAAATTTTCAACTGCAGATAAGGCAAGGACTAAATTTCATGCCCCGGATGGAACTGGTTGAAACCTAAATTCATGCCCGGCCAGGCTAGAAAATAACCAAAAAGATATTTTCATGCCCGGCGTGAAATTTAGGTTTCCACCGATTTCATGCCCGGCATGAAATTTAGATTTTCATGCCGGGCATGAAATGCAACCTCGTTTCCGTGCAGTAGCCTCGATATCACCCGATTTCATGCCGGGCATGAAACGGGTATGAAATTTATATTTTCATGCCGGGCATGAAATGCAACCTCGTTTCCGTACAGTAGCCTCGATATCATCCGATTTCATGCCCTACATGAAATTCAGATTTTCATGCCGGGCATGAAATTCAACCTCGTTTCCATGAACCAGCCTCGATATCATCCTTGGCAAGAGTTGAAACTTTTGGGCTGCAGGGCATGTGCCGAGTTTTTTCATGCCCTGGAGATGAGATTTTTTAAAATGGCCCACTGCCTGGTCTTTTTAATGCCCAGGGTATGGCAATTTGAGAATTTTGGAAAATATGACGGTTGGAACAGATTTTTGCTTGAATTTAGCATGAAGAGATAAATTTCATGTCAAAACCATTGTTTTTCCATTTTTTCATTGAAATTTCACTTTCCAACCCGTTTTGAAGACAGAAAGCTAGCGTCCCCCAAAAACACAGAGAAAATAAACGAATATTGCCCTTTGTAACGTAAAACCAACCATCAGTGCCCAATAAACAGATTATCACGAACAAATCAGTGGTGTTTGGTTAAAGAAAAACATTACTTAATGAAATTTTTATGGAACTGCCATTAATATATAAGAAAGGACGGTCCTTAAAAGATAAACTCGTGAGAGCAAAAATCGACAGTGGCTAAAACTCGAACGTGGGAGTCGCGTGGCCTGTTACCCCCATTTTATAATACTTTGGATTTATCAACTGAGTTAATAAGGTAAATTGGCCACCGTAAAGAGATTGAAAGCTGGCGTTTCCAGCGTTAGCCCTTCGTCAGAGCAAATCAAGGAATTGTGGGTTGCACTTGGTTTATATGGAGAGCGGTGGAGCTACGCTATCTGTGGGAACATGGCAACGTGAAAAACAAGAATAAATTAGTCGAACGAAAGCGTTCGTTAGGTGATACCGGGGATTAAGTGTGCCGATTTGAAAAGTGAATTTTTTTGTTCTAGATTTTCACGGCTTTCTGTGCCCCACTGGTGTGGGGAAAGGCCGCAGATCGTCATGTGTTGACTAGAATGATAGAATCAGGCGACCGGGTTTGGGTGCGTCCTTGTCATTTCTTTCAATGTCTTGTAGGTGTTCGCAGAAACGGTCGCTTAGTCTCTTCCCAGTTTCGCTAATGTACATCGTTTTGCATAAAGTGTGTGTTTTACAATAGATACCATATTGCAGAGGTGCATGTAAAACGATCAGTGATTTTAATCGATCGCTTGAGCCCTGTCATTTTGTTCGCACTGCGAATGAAAGGACAAGTGTTGCATCGTTGTATTTCAGCAAATTGTTGGGTTGCCGGGTTTGCGGGCGTTTGATCGTGCCATTAGTCCATTTTCCGTTTGTTTGGCTGGCGTTTCGCTCGTTCGATTGTCGAGTTTGTTCGTTCGTTCGTTTTGCGGCCATTCACTTGGTCACATGGCTTAAGCATTCATTCATTGCCTTCAGCCTTGAGCTTCCCTTCATGTGACTGTTGACTCGTTAACTGATAAATAACAAGGCCTGTCATAAAGTCCGAAATATATTAAAACGCAGAAGAGATTAGCATCTCTTGGGTTTTAATATTAAAGATAGCATACAAGATATTTAAAAAACAAAAAAAACCCTGATGGGCCCTTGCTTTTTCAAAGTCACGCAACTGGATTGGTCCATGTAACTTATCAATATTGGCGGGAAAACACGGCCGAGAAGTGCGGCAAGGCGCGCGAACAAGATGGCTGCAGGGCGGCGTCATCTACAGTTCTCTCTATTGTAAGTCTCTCATTGAAAACTGAATGGTGAAGATACAGCCTCGAACTGCTGCCTTTGCCACTTATTGATTGTGAAGAACGATGGAACTTTATACACGTGAGAGATCATACCCAACACATAGTATTTCGTCAAAATGCGTATGAAACGTCGAAATGGTAAGCTTAACTAAACCTACAAAAGCTGTGCGTTTAGTAGGCTTTAGTGTGTTTAGTAGGCTTTAGTGTGTTCACTAAAGCTTAAATTTGAAAAGTGACTAATTTTGCCTTTGGTTTTGTCTCTTTTATTTATACACTGTATTCCGTTCTCACAGTCGTTGAAGAAAAGGGAGAAATTTTTCGAAAGTCGGTTTGCTGCGTTCCGTGTTCTGATAGTGAAGGCGATGAAGTAGCAACCGATGCTGAGAGTAACAACTGCAAGACTGCAAAACAAGGGAAAATCGAAGAAAATACCGTTATTGAATCAACCGAAAGAAAGAAAAACGAATCGCGTAAAAAGGTAAGCTTGCTTATTTTACGTTATCTCTTTTAAAAACTTTCCTATACTTTTCTATAGCACTTTTCACAAGTAGCTTTTCGTATTTGCACGACTGAATTTGACAGCAATTTCGGGCAAATTTTTCAGTTTCTACCCAAAACTGCCTTTGATCCACGTTCAAATAAACCTAAGACTTACGTTGTAATTTAAATGAGAATTTAAAATTTAAATGAGGTAGCTGTGAAAAGACCTGTGCTGAGTGTTAAATAGAGTCAGTGTATTAACACTGGAAAGAGGAAATAAATCTTGATCTTAAAGGGGGTATATGAAGGCGAAAACAAAATGTACAGACTAAGAATTAAGCTTAGATAAAGTGTCTGTTAGTTCCATATTGCAGCCTGTGTGTGTGGAGAAAAACAGCTAATTCATCCCATATAATCCGTGCCTTGCCTATCAGAGATAACTTGACCAGACGATAATTACTACTTGGTTGTGCATCCATTGGTTTGCTTATATAAACAATTATGGTTTTTCTAAAAGCCTTTAATAGTGTTTACATTGTTGAAGATTGCAGCTAAGGGTGGCAAAGTTTTATTGGTCGGCCTTAGCATCTGTTCATCTTACAACCTGCTGAGGTTTCCTTATATAACCAAGCCACTTCTATCTATATCATATCATATCTTCTTTGATTATTCTATCGTTAATTTTTGTCTTCCACAGCAAATGACAAGTGCACATCATGAAAAGAGATCCACTACCAAAGCTAGTAGAAATTCAAGTAACCAAAAGCATTGCAGATCTAAACAAGAACACTGTGAGAGGGAGGTACATGCATGCATGCTCAATTAAGTACATTTTAAATTAGGAATCAAACAAGCCTGCAAGTAATAATAATCAGTGACTATGATGATATTGATGGTGATGATGATGATGATGATGATGATGATGATGATATTTATACAGGGTAAGCTTTGTCAGTATTAATACTGTTGTACTGGCATGCCAGGAAGAGAAGGTATAGGTTCAAGCTGCTCTTTTTCTGTGGAATGGTGTCGAGATGAATTCAAATTAGATGCTAAACCAAAAATTACAATTGATTCTGTTTTATAATTTGTCATTTTTCTTAAAGAATCAAATTAAGTTGAATTTGGTGATATCGATAACATCATCAAATTTGACTTTTAAATTTTGCATTCTATAAATGGTCACTTGTTTTACACTAGGAACATAGTACCAGAAAGCAACATCAAAATGATTCAAGAATGGCCATCATTTCAAAGAACAGAATAACTGTAAGTATAATGTAGATACCCAATTTACTTCATGAAGTAACCAGGATATTTGTGATATATAGTGTTTTCCATCAACAAAACCAGTTACTGTCTTTCCTTAGAGATCACTTCAAATAAAACCAGGGGCAGGGGAGGGGGTAGTTTTTTAAGGATGGTACCTCCTTTTGTTACT
Source organism: Siderastrea radians (assembly GCA_964017195.1). Taxonomy (NCBI): domain Eukaryota; kingdom Metazoa; phylum Cnidaria; class Anthozoa; order Scleractinia; family Rhizangiidae; genus Siderastrea; species Siderastrea radians. Next base: position 54,818,255 of record OZ024890.1, on the reverse strand, counting down.
GCGCATACGTTATGCGCATCTCAGGATATTTGGGTTTCTTAATTGCCCACTAATACAACAATATTTTTGTGCAGTTTATGACTATATGGAAAAAGCAGATCTTAGCAAGGGCTATTACAATCCAAAAAAGAAAATTGGGGGTTACTGCGCATTTTTCACAGACAATTGAGCTTAAATTTTGAAAGAAATTGCCATACATTCTTTGTATTTTAATGCTTTTTAGGATTATGGTTGCTTAATATCATTCTCTGAAAAATGCGTGGTTACCCACATTTTTCTTTTTTGATTCCAATAACCCTTGCTAAGATCGATCTTCTTTTCCCCCATAGTCACAACCTTTGCAAAAATACATCAGTGTTAGGAGGCACTGTCCTTAATTGCTGAAAACTATTATTCTTCAGGACATAATATTTTGTGAATGACCACAGCTGAAAATAAAGTGGGTACACCTGTCAGATGATCATTCTCTATTATTGCTGCTTAGGGGATGCAATTTTACCCTTGTTGATTCAAACAGGAAACATTTTTGAAGGAGAGCAAACAGTTAGGCGTGTGGCAAAGAGATAAACTTCTATTACAATTTAATTTTGTTTACAGAGAAGTGTGGGTATCTACAACAAGGCAAAGAGATCAGACACAATACTACGAGGTTAGAATTAATTTCAAAAAATATTTGTTCAACCTTTAAATATTTGTTTCCTCTAACTTCTGTTTCTTTTGTTTCATGGCAGAGAATTTAAAGCAAAAATTGTGTAAAAAGGTGAGTGTGTAACAACAGGGTTGCCACGACCAGGGAAAAACCGGGAAAAATGACTTTGTCAGGGAATTTTGCAGCAAATCAGGGAAATTCTTAATTCTACCTCAAAGTCAGTGAAAAGTCAGGGAATTTTTTTCTTTTGACTTGCCACTAGGTTTGATAAAGTTATTTTGTTGGTAAGGTAATGCGATTTCAAAAAATATTTTTCAATCAACCTTTTTATGGATTTCTCCCCAAAGAAGTCATTGTGCATGGTCAGCAAAAATTGGTTTGTGGTAAATGAAAAGTCAGGGAATTTGTTTTATCCGGATGGGTGGCAAACCTGAACAAAAATGCTGATCACTGGAGTACCGGCTATATAAATCAAGTGAAGTTTACAAATAAATATTTTAAAAGTGAAAAGTAAGCTATTATACTTACAGTCAAGCTAGAGAAAACATATTTTTGTTACACCTTACTTTATGTGGTTCTTAAGCATTTATTATTTCTTTCTGCAGAAATTTGAAGATATCAAGACTAAAACTGCGAGGGATATGGCCAGAGTTCTAGACTGCTCCTCATTCAAAATACAGCTGTCATCATGTAATGCTGGTTTGCCAGATGGTCAAGGTACAAATCTCTAGCCTCATTTGCAGATGTTGTTTTGACCCAAAGATGTCTGTGTGGAGGCTTATAAAATAATATAATAATTTGAAATTATTTTGCAATATTAATCAGTTGAATAATGGTTTGTAAATGTGGTTTTTCTCATTATCTATTAGTCAATTTCAATATTTCCTATTACAGTCTTACTTCACCGTGCAAGTTCCAAGTTTTAACAATCACCATGTTGATTAATAACTAAAGAGTCTTTTTTTCATTTATAGATTCCCCCATCTACCATACGTCTGGAGGCATGGACTATCTGTAAGTTTAAGTCACTCCTAGCCAAAAAATTGAACTTGTCATTGCCTTGGACATCAGCTAAAAACAGTGGCTTGTTTTCGTTTTCTTTTAGATCACAGAGCCCTGTTAGCAGTAGTAAAACTCGCAGGTAACGAAACTGAAGTCTTGAAATAATCCTGCAGAATTGCTGTTAAGCTAAACTAAACCACAGCAGTCCTCGATACTGCTGAGTATGCTCGATGGGACCTTGATGATGGGTGATTATGTACCGGTCAAACTGAAGCTTAAAGATCCACCCTCCACGCATTTGACTGTGCATTGTGCCCTTTCAACGTTGCCTTGGAAGGGTGGGGAATTTGAACTGGATTTACCTCTTGTTCTGGCGTAATACTCCTGTGAGTTTTTTTTTCGGTTTTTGTAAGGTCTGACAGATTAACAAGTTCAAATGCCCGGGGAGTTGATGTTGAAGCTTCGATTTGACTGGTACATTATTTTTCACAGTGACAGCAACCAACTTTAAAATTATTTATAGTATCAACTAATTTATAGTTATTTATAATACCCGTGATTTAACCTAAAAATGTCAAATGGATGTTTTACAGCTCTTGCAGTTCAACTGAAAAATACAGCAACCCTGACAAAAACAGAGTTACACCACTTCAGAGGATTACTCCACAAAGAATTACACCTAAAAATGATGCAGCACTTGCATTTAAGGCATGTACTTTTACCAAATCCATAACAATGTCTAGCATTTTTTTTATGTTCCACAGGTACGGTATAAAATCAAATATTTCTCAGATCTAATTAGGAATTGTCTACAAATTTATGGTTTAATTTGATGCTAAATTAGTCGATCATTTCTTGGTCACTACCTTCGCAATTTTTGTTTCGTTGTTATATTAGACACCATTACAAGAGATCTCGGAAACTTTAACAGGAGCATTGAAGCCTTCAGAGACTTTTCATGGGAGAGGTGAGTTTACTATTTATACACCCATATTGACATTTCAGCTCTCAGAAGACTTGCGATTTATTGTTTCTAGGTTTTTGTTTTAAAATTTATTTGAGATTAGAAGGAGTATTATTCTCACTTGAGAACTGGACCATTTTTAAAATGACAAAATATTATCTATTATCCATTCTTACATTCACACAATACAAACTTTTTAATTTTTCATATTTGTTTTCTTTGTGGTTTTAGATTTTTTTGCCGAAGTGCAAGGACAGCTGAGAAAAATGTACAAACAAAGGTGAATTTCAATCATACGAATAGGGCCTGTTAATGGACTGATAAATTCATTTTCTTGTCATCACAGTCTATTTGAGCGAGAAAGGTCAAGGGAACAGAATTTGGGAGAACAACTGCAGTACTACTGATATACTTAAACATGGCGAAAATAAGAAGGAAAAAGTGGGAAAATTGTGTAATGGGCATCTTAACAAGCTGCCAAGAAAGGGGATGGAAGAAAGGGGGTGTAGAGGGTACTAGAAAGTGGGGAGCTCAGATACCCCAACCTTCCACCTGACATCACAACCCCATCTACCAAGGCTAAAGTCTTCACTGGGAAATGAGTGGCAACTGACAAGGGATCAAGGCAAAGGGGTCAAGGGAGGTAATACAAATTTGCAGAGAAGGTAGGGTAGATCCAAGCTATAGCAAGATAGCCTATGAAATGAACTTAATACTCCCTCTTTCTACCTTATTTTCCTTTCAAGTTCTGTGAATTTTCATGTACAGAGAATGGGCAACAGTACTGGTGTTGCCTCTGAAGTTCAAAAGAGATGTCTGAAAAGAAAATCTGTTGGTATGTAAAAAAATTCCCAGTCAGATCAATAATTGTTTTTTTTTTTAGAACCATGCATTATTTTCCTAATTTGTTACAAGAGTCCTTAACTGCTAGGCAAACATTGTAAATGCTTGACCCCCTGCAGTATCGCAATTAAAATGGAAACCAAATGTAGTAAGTAGCTTGGTGCATCAGTGTTATTGTATAAGCAATTTTACCCAAAGATATGAATAGTTGATATCTATAAGTAGTCCACACCCTGTTATGGTGTCATATATTTTACGTATTTTGAATGTGCTTTACAAATATTCGAAATGAGGATAATTTAGATAAGATGTCAGCATGTTAAGGCACAAATTGCTGCTAGGACTTCATTGAGAATACTCCTAAGGTTTGGCTTATTCTAATCTCATTCAGACTGTAAAACTCTCCTTTATTGCCTTGATTTCTTTTTTGTCACAGAGGAAAATGGAAGTGCAATGAACTATATAGGAAATGAAAGCACAGCTCAAACAGTGGAACATTGCCCCACCAATAGTATGGTTGAAAGTGAAAGACAAAGTACCTCAAATATACCTACTCTCCAGATTGAATCAAGAGAAAACATCAAACAACAAAACAGACTGCCACAAATTGTCAGTGCTAGGGAGTCAAAAACTATTAGGGAAACATCGCAAACAAGCACACATTTTGAATTCCAGGTAATGACCCTTCTGCAGCCCCCCAAAAATCTTGTGCCCCTCTTGCAGCTATCTCTTTAGTTACTTTGGCGATGGTTAAACATGAGACACATTTCTGCCATTTTACTTCAATCTACATTTGCTAGAGAAGAACCCCGTGAACATGACCAGCAACAAGCCACAGAAATTTTGGTGTGAAATATTAATTTGTGGTATTGATGGGGTTGTTATGGCAGCCTACAAAAAGTAAGGAGGAGTGAAGAGCAAAACAACATTAGAAAACAGCATACAAGCTCTATTAAACTCTGTCTCTGGAAGTCAGGTTTTGTGATGAGTCCCTCCCCCTACCCACATTAACTTGCATAAGGGATTGATCTACAAAGTTACAGTTGGATTAACTAGTCCTTGACGTATGATACACCTTGTGGAAAATTATCCAAAACGGTCAGTTTTCAATGCTGTTGTTGTTGTTGTTTTTTATTTTTCACATGTTGATTAACTCAACACAACCAAACTATACTGCAGTCCAAATTTTCTTGTACCTTTCTGATCAAAGGGAATTGGGACTTTTAAATATTGTCATGTTATTTGCAGGACAAATACCTAAGTGGAGAAAACAATAGAGAAAGAAGACTCGGTGATGAAAAAGAACATGATTTTTCACATGGCAGGGATGTTCAAAGGTGTTTATTTGGACAAAAAGATGCTAGTTTTTCTTGCAAAGATGGAAAAGCCCTGACCTCTGCCCATAACAGTTCCTCATTTGACATACTTGACTTTCTGGATGGAGTTGACCGTGGATCAAACGTTGAGGAAATCCAAGCACATATGGATTATATGACCCCTGATCCACGGCTTGTTTCACCACCAAAGAAACCAACACTGGATTCTCCAACTCCTGAAAAAAGGTTCTACCCCCATAAGCTGTACTAAGAAGTCGATTTAACCTGTACATAAATGTACATAGACGCAACAAGAATACTGTGATGTTCCACCAGGCCACCAAGTTCATCTTAGTCTGCATAGCAGGCACATGAAAATGAGAAAGAACAGAAAAGAGAGAAAGAGCTGGGCGAGCAACCCTGCTCTTTCTCGCGCCTACATTTCCATGCGTTGCTATGCGGGTGAAGTTCATATCCAAATGGTTTTGGAAGGGGAGACAGACAGAGGATTTAGCACTTGGAAGAAGGGGGGGGGGGTGGAAAACCAGTGGAGAGGACTCCCAAATGAAATAATATTTGTGGCTTTAGTTAGTAAAGCTTATGGGGGGGGGGGTTAATCTAAAATGACTGCCATTAGAGTTCAGCAGGCACCTCTTAGGGCATCAAACAGGGACAAATGCCAGGAACTACTTGTCAGAAACAACTTATTTATTTATTTATTTAAACAGAGATGCCCAGTTCAGCATATGCTGGTTTAAATGGGGCTCTGTAAACTATCTAAAAACTATCTAATAAGGACAAAAAACTTGAAATAACCTTGAAGAATAAACTGGGATGTCCTAGTCCAGGAAATGAATTTATGAATTTGAGCCATGAACACAAAACAAGATTCTCTGGTGCCTTCAGGATTTTATTGCACCGTTTCTGGCTATAACCCCATCAATTCGATATGCAATTCCCTTTTTGTGGATGTAGAAGTCTGACAGATACAAGAAAACAGGCCTGGAGCCTGTTTCTCCAAATTCCCAATAACTTACTGAGCTCAAAAATTATTTCATTTGTAAAATATTCTGGAACAGAGGATCAATTTTTATTTTCAAATGTTTACAATGTTATGGAGCAAAGTAATAAGATAGCACTAATACTTTAATGGACTTGAATCAGGTCTGGTAAGATATCTGCAGTTTCTCAGGCGAGAGGATTGTGTGTCAATTTTTGTTGTTTTACACAAATTGCTGCACTAACATTGACCTTGAATTCTTAGGGCTAAAAGACTGTGTAATGAAGCAAGGGTTATGATTTTAATGGAGTAAAGGGAAAATATTTCCACATTAATTTTGATTACTCATAAGGGTATTAAATTAAGGGAAAATTGTATACCTTTTGGTTTAACTGATTAGGACGCACACTTGGGATGGCTTTTCACTAATTAGGTCTGAGTGAGAAAAGAGACTATGACACTTGTTCTTGTAGATGAATTAAAGAAGAGGTTATTTTATTCATCGCCCACCAATTAACTGTCGCAAAGTTATAATACCATCAACTTTAATTGTTGAGATTAATTTTTTTTAAAAAAAGAAAGCCCCTTTGAACAAAAATAAAACTTCAACTGAGTTATCCCACTTTATATGAATTCATGCAAAGTTGGGGATAAGAGCTGTATATTACAATTGCCCCTTGTACTGTCAACAGGCAAGCAATCTGCAATTAGAATCTTATAATCTCTTCTGTTTAGAAGTAGCTATGCTTAGATCCAAACTGTGAGCTTAAAACTTTGATGCAAATCCTCCATGTCTTTCATAGATACTCCTCTCCAGTAACTGTCTCAATGGCAACATATTGTCTTAAAAAATTGATATGCATATGCTCCACTGATGTAGCAACTACACATTCTTGCGTTGAGATATCCAGGAGAAATAATTAATTCTTTTAACAGCGTCTTGTTGACTGTGGATACTTTAACTTGAGTTCTTGTTTAAATGTCTTAAAAATTTCTCTATTTCGTGAATTTTCTTCATCCTTTGCTGAGTGAAATCCTTCCTTTACTTTAAATCCATGATGAATAAGAAAAGCATTGTTCAGGACTACAAAGTCATAGCCAGCAATATGAGTCTCGCAGACTTGGCTGATTCTATTGAAACCATACTGAAACAAAAATTGGATCAAATCTTAACTGCTGGATGCTTTACGTAAGTTTGCTTTGGTACAAAATAAATTGGCAATAAATAAATTAAGGCAAAAGCAATGCTCGTAAAATTTCAAGCAACAAAAGAAAAAATTAATTTATTGCCTTTCCGTATTTTGTTCCAAATGCACTACAGATCACTTGTCAAGCATTAAAACACTAGTTGCTTTATCAACTCAGGAGGTAACAATAGCACTGTATGTAAAATGAGTAAATGGAAAGCCAAGATCCATACACTGTGGACTACATGTCCCTTCATTGATCAGAACACTGATGTGGGTACTTAAAGGCTCTTAACACCCTTTAACAACTAGCCTATATAACCACCCACTCTCCTTGAGACGATCAATGAGGGGCCTCTCTCCAATTTTCTTAAGGAGAGTTGGATAAAATCCAACTTTTTTCATGTACTACACTCAGTCTGTCACTACCTTAACACCCAGCTGGTGTAATTATTTACAAAAGATAAGGCCACGCACACCTGTTTAAACCTCTCATCATATAAAGGAACATGATTAGGTGCAATGTAAAATGGCTCCCAAGGGTCCTTCCACTCAACTGTGTAAGCAACTTGCAAGTCATTAACTGAAGAGTGATAACTAAAAAAGAAACAGATACAGACTGTTTTTCTCAACACGACAGTACTGGTACCTGATGAAGCTAAAACACTGACAATGCCGTCAATCATTCACGAATAAAATACATTGAATAACTTACAATCATTGTAGTACCACTAATTCAAATTAGGATGCCACAGGCATACCAGTTAAAACTGCTTTGTGAATCACAGTGAGGGTTTTAATTGGGTGTTATAATTAAGATATGGGCTGTAACACTCCAAAAAATGTTGTCTTTCATCATTTTTTTAAAATGTTGCAGATTTATGCAACATTGAGAAGAGGGGAGGAGGGTTTCAAAGAATTTCCTTTCCAACTTAGAATGTAAAGGGGTCAAGACTTTTGTTGGCATTGTTGGTTGGAAATTCGAGTTTGTTTTGGCTCTGCCTCACTACGCTGTGATTAGCTATCTTGTTTAACAAATTTGAATTAAATCCAAAACCTTGCATGTGTGTTTTTCCATGTGCATGTGTGTTTTATAAAACGTTTTGGAAAACAAAATGGTAGGTGATAGATTTTTTTTTCAGCTAAAATACCACAGATATAATTTGTTTTGCGCCAATTCTCTTGCAGGTTGCGTTTTCGTTCTTAAAATTGAGCCCGACGTGCAAAAATCTGTGAAGCAGTCACAGATTTTTCTGAACCCGCAGACTTGTTGGATTGGAATTGCACGCGCATTGGATCGCCATTTATACTCGCCGATTCGCTCCCTGATTTTTTACATGATCTTGTAGGATCTTAACCAGGATCCTGATAAGATCCTACATAAGATCCTGTAGGATCCTGTAGGATCTTATAGGATCTTGTTTAGGATCCCATAGGATCCTGTAGGATCCTGTTTAAGATCCTGTAGGATCCTACAGGATCCTAAACAAGATACTATAGGATCCTAAACAGGATCCTAGACAATCTTAAGCAGGATCCTGAAAGACTTTACAGGAACCTGAGTAGAATCCTATAAAACATGGTGCCATTTACTGTAGGATCCTGGGTAGGATCCTGTGTGAACTTAGAAAATCCTGTAGGATCCTATGTAGTATTTCTACCACTTATTGTGTTGTTTGTGTCTGTTGTGATTGACCAGTGTAATTACTTTAATTGGTTCTGGTTATATGACACAATAAAAACTGCTCTACCTGCAGGTAATTACAGCTACTAATACCTTTTCCATGTGTCAAAGTCTAAATGTCGCTGGCACTTCCAGCATGCTTGATAGTAAAATGGCTGCACCCTTCCAGAGTTCCACAGATCAATCAGATCTTGCTTTGTCAACAATGGTGAAAGCTTCTCTGTGCTTTCAAAAGTTGCCACAACAAACACTCTTTTGTCTGAAATAAGCATTACTGAAAGTAGTGTTTTGTATATACGAAGATAGTATGTATATATTACGTAGTATCTTCATATGCAATACAGAGAAATCAATGAAGAGGAATATACCAGGATGCATAAATTAAATGCATATTTGAAAATCTATTTCTTGTGTTGCCTTACTAATAATTCTCTTGGGCATACAGGCCAGAGAATGGAGGAGGGGGAGGGGGGCAGACGCCATCTCCTCTAAGGTACTATCTTCTTTAGGTTGTCACGCTGAAGCATCAGAAGTTTTCTTAAATGCTGCTTAGACCTTCGACCTATCTATTAGACTAAGTACTATTAGCACAACAATATAAATAAAATATTATTATGGTGTTACCATTATTTTTGGCAAAGAGGTTAAGTTGCTTTGCCAATCCAAGGAAGCCTTGATACAGGTTTCTGTTACACATCATATCCACATCAACCACAAATACGTAGTGTCCAGGAAGAACACTGGAACGTCCAACATTTCTCAACAGGTTATTTGGGTAAGGCACCTGAAGGGAAAAATAATTATTTAAAAATTCCAAGTAATTAAAAGTTCTTGTTCAGTAGTTTGACATCACAAAGAAGTGTGAGATTTCACCAGTCAAAATGAATTTATCTTGACAGCCTATGGATTTTACAACCACCATTCCAAAAAAAAAAAAAAAAAACCGAGAGGGAGAGAGGTTCAAAATTGCAAACCTGAAGTTGCTTCTAACCTCAGTGGCTTTGAAACCACACAGTGACAAACATCTGTCTGGGTTTCAAAGCCTTTCATCAGATGAGTGCTTTAGGAAATCGGCTTCTCTCAGTTCCGTAAAAAAACTGCTCGTCTTGGAAATGTAGACAAGTGGAAGTTTTTGCCCTGCAATATTACACAGCAGTCCCATGCTACCTCAAATCCCCCACTGTCTTGCACTTATTTTGCTTGGTTGATGGTGCTGAATTATTTACTGTTGGCTATCTTTATTATTATTATTATTATTATTATTATTATTATTATTATTATTATTATTATTAAAAATTCTTTTAAACTAATAATTGATTGTAATTCCTTAGCATCTTATTCTTATCCGTCCATTGTATTTTCACTACGACTATCAATAAAGGTATTATTATTTTAATTATTATTATTATTACTATTATTATTATTAAATATTATTGTTATTATTACTATAAATTTGTCATAATCATTATTATTATTATTATTATTATTATTATTATGAATCTTGAACTACTATTTTTTGGCAGTTTTCCTTTGTGTGTTTGAGACTGTAGATGGTTTCTGTATTGTGTTAAAATGTACACCTAATTGTAATAACGTCATAAAAAAATGAAAAGAACAATTAAAAGTAAAACACCAAATGGAAATTAATTAGTCAGATATCATTCATGTTAAATTCTCAATCCACTTAAAATGGACTACAGTGTAAGTTAATACAAGGTAAATTGGTCACCAAATAGACCTTTTGAGCTTTAGCCCTTCATCAGAGCAATTCCCTAAAATTAATGTAGTTAGCGTGCCTAAGTTATTTTGATTTGGCTTTTTCTTTTTTATGTTTATATGACAACATTATTGCAATTAGGTGTATATTATTTTGGAAAATAACATTTATTGTACCTGGACATTTGCATAGTTTAAGCTACGTTCCCCTGATAATTCATTGTTGTTGAGTCTTGTAATAAATTCGTTACAACTTCTGAGGCGATGTAGTGCTTGTTCCAAATAGGGTCCCAGTGTATTTTCTGCAGGTGGGTGTGACAGCGGATACACTAAATGGACTGTAACATGATCCCTGAATCTCTGAACACATTGATGGAGGCCAAGGAGGGAAGTGTAAGTTGTAATGACATCATATCCAGGTACAAACACAGCTACAAAGTAAAAAAAAAAATCATTATCCAAAGAATGTTGGCCAATGATTAATTGAAGCTCTGTATGGGCATTTTCATAAGTAATTTTAGAAAGTGCCCATAGAGAGCTTCACTTAATCATTGGCCTTTCCTACAGATGTTTCACAAATGTATAAGATTAGTCAGAAACACATCATCCATTGGCAAGCTTTAACTAAAACCTTTGCCAAACTTGGGCCCACAGTAATTGGCTACCCGCTGTTGTGGTTACCCTGCCATATTTATTTCAGTTCTGTGTTTGCTTTGTTTATTGTGTTAGTTTTGTAAGTAATTTTTAATTATTTAACTTCCTTTTCTTGTTCTTCTCTTTGTTTTCTTTCTGGCGATGCTAATAAAATAAAATGAATAAAATTTTGGAAGGTTGACACATCTTTACCTTTTCTTCCCTTCCTTCCCCCTTTACGATGTTTGATTTAAATTTTTCATTGACTGCAGTGCTGTCCATGAAACATTCAACATGGGAACAGTTGGTGGGGGCCTGGGGGGACTGGCAAATAGAGACTATTTTGTAACAGATTATTAAGATACGATTAACAAAACCTTATTAAAATTCTGTCCATGGTCAAATGTTCCCATCAACCTCTGATAAAGGTTGTAGCTTATTTACTTAGTGGGGATGTGAAGGTGTAGTGGTTAGTGCATTGGACTTCAGATCTGAAGGTCAGTGGTTCTATGGCCAGTCCCTGCCATCGTGTTGCCTCCTTAGACAAGATACTTTGCTCCACATTGTCTCTCTCCACCCAGGTGCATAAATGGATACCGGCGACATACTGCTAGGGGGTAACCCTGCGATGGACTAGCATCTTGTCCAGGGGGGAGTAGCAATACTCTCATTTGCTTCATGCTAGAGAAACCGAGATAAGCTCTGGCTGTGTGGGCCTCCTTGGCCTGAGTGTGACTTTATCCTTATTTACTTAAAAAATAAATAAACAGAAATTAACGTTTGTTATTTTCAAAAAGAAGAGGAGTTGTAGTCTAAAATGAATATCAGGTCAAAATGATTTCAAACTAGTTTGATTTGTGTTTTCCTTGGTTTCAGTTTGATGATAATGACTATAAAACAAAGGAAATACAAATCAAACTAGTTGAATTAAAATAATTTTGACCTGAAATTCATTTTAACCTACAACATACACACCTAAAGATATAGGACCTTTCCAGTGGACAGTCAGATCCAGCAGATAGTGAAGGTGATTAGAAGTACAATGAGTGACCAGTGCTAAATCAGGTTTTCTCTTTTCTGGACGGATCTTTGAAAGAAGAAAGTTTGCCTCTATTTTGTACTGACCAGATGAATCGGTGGGCAGGTTATTGAATTCTTGCTTTTTTGGAAGCAGATCCTGCGGTCAAAACAACATTTTTAACAGGTGTGCGTAAACACTGGTCAGGAACAATGTACAGGAATGACCCAGAATAGTGCTTGATCATCCCAGCATCATTCCATGGCCATTTAATCCTGGTTCGTTCTGGTATGGTCATTCACTGAGGTACGTTAATTGTCCCTGTGTATATCGTAACACCCATTTTTGGTTTTCTTTAACATCTAAGTTTGAAATGTTGGATGATATGTCAACCTTTGTAAGTTAGATAGTAATTTGATCATTTCATTGTTGTGGAAAGATTTCCACAAAGCCCCAATAAATAAAACGACCCAAAAATCAACTTAAAGATGGATGTGCTCTCAGCCCTTCAACTACTCACAAGCTTACTTTTTCTAATTCAACCTCTATTCATTATTGCTGTCTGTGTATGAGAGATAGTATGAGAGTAGTTGGATGCGTAATATTTTGTATGCCAATGGAGCTCTGCAGAAATTTTCTTTTCCATTGTTACATACGAATGCACTCATCAGTTTGATATCAAGTGTCAGTACTTAAGGGGAGAGAGACCCTAAACTACCATATTTGTTGTTACAGGAAGTCCCTAATTATTATATCTTGGTAACCCTAACTTCCACAGATAAGCGGCTTGGCCACATTTGTTCTGTGGGAAAGGTGTTCAAGAATTTTGGGTGACAACCACATTTGTCAGGTCTCATGACCTAATCAGGAAAAAGCTTAAAACTCAAATGGCTTACAGTTTTGGTTATTGAAAACAGCGCCAATATTTAACAATTACCAACATGTAAAATGCCACATATTGATTTCTTGAAATCTGCATAATTATGGAAGTTATGACATATTACTCTGCTAGCTGGTTCCCTCCTCTTATCCCCACGGCGAAAGACTGCTTGCATGGTATTATAATGTTGTAAGTAGGTTTATTTATAATTTTTCTGCTGTAGCTTTTGTATTCTTTGTAATAACAGTAATTGCTTACAGAGGGGGACATTGGGGTTTGCGGTATTGCGGTAATGGCCAATTTTTCATGCGGTATTTCGGTAATTCTGATCTAAAATTGCGGTATTGCGATATTCTCAAAACCTGCGGGATTCGGTTTTTAGCGTTTTGTTGGGTATTTAAAATTATCTTCCCGTAATTTTTGACCCTCTCGGATCTTTTTCCAGTTTCTTGTCGTTTCGGAAACAGCTGCGGAAACGTTTCGAAACAGCTCTAAGGTCCTCTGATCTGTCACGCGTGTTTATATTAGTCATATTGACATGAAACGTAATTACAATTTGATCGCTTGGACAACCAATTAAAAGTCACGGCACTGACGTATGTCACACACCGACTTTTAATATTTAATATCGATCGACCTTTGTTGACCCCACCAAGGGGTCCAAGATCATGTCCAAACCACGAGCTTTGCCAGACAGACCAGGCATTATTCAACATGGCTGTGGTAGCAACATCCGAGATCGCGACGAGGGAAGTCGAAGTGGCTGTCATCGATTGTGTGGCTCTGTTTCACGAAGAGGGAAAAGGCGACGAGAATTACCGAAAAAAACACAAGTTCAGGTGTCGGGTGAACAAAGACGAAAAACGGCTCGCCAAGTTTAGGGAGAGCATTAGGTAACACGTTATTTTGTCAACGAACGCTCCAATTGCCAATCTGTACACTTGGTTGGAGAAAGCCAGTGCATATACCAATGGGTCGTTTGGCTGGAGTAAAGCGGCTTGCCCAAGAACACAGCACAATATTCGACTAGTACTCGAACAGGACCATTCACTCCGGAGTCTAGAGCACTAATCGACTCCTAATCGTTAGGCCATAGCGTCTAATACACCGCATCTCTCTAGAATGTAAATTCCTGATGAACGTTAAGCCCTGACTTTGGAAGCAAAGAATTTCATTCCCTTCTATTGCAATCAGAAAAGTGAATCAATAAAGGTAAGTTTATCTTTGTTCGGCATACTGGTTACTGGACGGAAAGTACACGTTACTCATTTTCCTAAAACGAGCCTAGCATGCCTTAATATTCGAAAAAACAATTAAGTTAATATTTGCCCGTAATTTTAAGGTTATGCAAGGCAACAATTTCGTTATTTCATTGATTTTTGACAAGGTTTTGGAAGTCTTGCGGTATTGCGGTATTTGGCGAATTTTTTTGCGATAATGCGGTATTTGTCAATTTTTTTTTTCGGTTTTGCGGTATTCAGAACCCCCCAATGTCCCCCTCCTTACACCAGTTTATAAAGAAGGCTCGATTAACTCCGAACTTTCACGATGCGCGGTTGGGGACTGGCACTAGCTATGCACGCACAATGTCGATTTTTAAAAATTCAGATGTTCATCCTTATACATTACACCAAACTAGCGGCAAAAAACACTGCAAAACAGCGTATGACAAAATACCATCCACAAAAATCTCTTAGCAACAATGCCAAATTTGTAGTTAAGATTCTCCCCCGTTAAACTTGTCAGTGGAAAATTAATTGTCAAAATTTGATGGCCTCTGACAATCTAAATTTGAAAAATATTCGGGTTTGGGTTATGGGTTGTCATCCTTAATCGTTAAGATACAAGCTTAATTTATAGTTTTCTTACCTTAATTGTAACTAACTTCCCCTCCTTAATAAAGCTCTCCTTGTATTGAAGCTTACTGTACAAAAAGACGTTTACAGACACCAATGCCACAACGAGAAAACCCAAAAACAAAATCATTGATACCTTGTTTAAACGCATGAGCAACCATACCCTGACTGGGGCGTAAAGTCATGGCCTAAGCTTGCCAAAACAGTAAAAATTCATAAGAAAAAGGTAGCTCACATGTAAAAACACAAAGTTGGCGCCATCTTATTCGTACCCAGGTCGCAAGCTCAAATGTGTCACGTGCCAACCTGTGTCCAAACCCCGAGAGTATTTTTCTCAAAATATTTACTGCGTGGATAGACGAGTGGGAATCAAATTTATTTTTCGTTGTGTTAATAACTTCGTGAATACTTGGATTTGTGTTTTTCAGCAGATGAAGTAAGATTGCCCAAGGGCGCATAAATAATTGCCCCTCAGTCTTTCTCGCCCGCCCGGAAAGTTATTGTCCGGCGAATAAATTTGTGGACATGGTCGGTTGACGCGGAATATTCGAGAGGAAAGTTATCCGTCATGTTCAGAAATTGATAGTCAGAGGACCTGATCTTCTTCGAGAAAGATAGTTTGTGGTGTTGTCTGGGAAAAAAAGAATCGCTTCGGCAAGGTGAGCTTTTAAATGATGAGTTTGTGTACAAACTTCGAGGTTGTTGAGGTTGCAATGCGAGAATGTTAGTAAAATGACAAGGTGGTCTTTATAATAATATGATACTGGCGGTCTTTTTGTAGGCTGTGTCCTTCGCTACAGTGCGTTGTTCTTATAAAGCAAAAATACAGCACATGCTTTTAGCTTAAGTTGT
This sequence comes from Siderastrea radians, assembly GCA_964017195.1. Lineage (NCBI taxonomy): Eukaryota > Metazoa > Cnidaria > Anthozoa > Scleractinia > Rhizangiidae > Siderastrea > Siderastrea radians. Next base: position 54,802,655 of record OZ024890.1, on the reverse strand, counting down.
ATTTTTGTTACATCCGCGAAATAAAATTTTCGTGTGCTTTTAACACTACAAGATGGCTGTTCACTCGAAACGTATTTGGTTCGAACTTGAGATAACTTGCTGCCGAACTGTGCTAGTTTGGTACAGCTTTACTGCACGGTATGGTTTTGGACTTGTTTTTTCGTGTGCCGTTTTGTTATTCAACGTGAAGGAAGATTACTTGACGCCTTTTTCCTCAACCATGATAATTCATGTCTATGTTTTGTACAGCACGACAAGACACATATTTAATTACAACTTCCCTCCTGGCGGGAAGTGTGCTGTTTGTCGTACAAAAATAAGTTCAGCTTAAAGTATATTGTGCTGTTTGCATCACAAGAGCTTAGTTTATTTCCTTTTCGCTAATATTGATCCCGTTCTCTAACCCGCAAGTAGAATTCTAAATGTCCAAAATAGGTGCAACACAGATATTATTGATTAACATTTCACTTCAGTATTTCCTGTTAGCCATGAATTGAAGTGACGCTCTTAAAGCATGCAATTCAAACGAGCACAAGTATCGAACCCAGTGTCATTAAGCCGGTTTCGTCTACTTTCGAGCATTTATTATTCGGTATCTATCAGTAAGTTGAAATATAAAAAAACTGATAGCTAGAAAGTTTCTTTCCTCTCGTTGTTTCTACCGCTAATTAATCCAATAAATGATTTGTATCATGCAAATACAGAGATCGATCAATGAAAATTCGAAGTTGATTTTCGATGAAGTGAATATTGAAGTATTCAATTGTAAAACACAAATCGGTGCTCAAAATTTTTTTCGATCTCACTAATCAACATCTCGGGCATGGCACATATTTTAAAATTAACTTAATTTGTTGTTTTCAGGCTTTTTTACATATCAAATAATTATTTTCCTTTATTGTCAAAATTCCGTGTAATATTTACATTCTTGTCATTCATGCCTAATTGTGTAATCTGTTTGAGGTGTTGCTAAGGTCACACTGAGTTTTCTAAGAATTAAATGACGATATCTATTATTGTGTTGACGTCATTCGCTTATTTATAAATCATCCCCACAAAACTTCTCCCAGAATGGAATCTTTGAAATGAAAATAATTGTAATGTTTGTGGTAAACGAAGTTGAACAATTAAAAAACTGAAGTTATGAAGTGACTTTCGTGCATATGTACATCGATATGTATGTTTAAGCCAGAGTTATTTAATGAAATTTGCTATTTCAAGGCAGATATTTCATAAATAGTCTTTATTCAGAAAAGGCCATTATTTGATCTGCATGCTTAGAACTTCGTTAGGGCCAATATTGGATTTACTGTACAACTTTTATGTACATAAATATGTAAATGGCTGATGTGCAATAATTGTTCATGCCTCTCTTGCTAACAGTTCTACTAGCAATTGACAGTGTTACCAAGTATAAAGTCTAGTTGTGAACATGATAGGTGTTAATTCACTCTCTATCTCAGAGTCAGTTGATGTGATTATAAGGTTTAAGTCTAGGAATGAAATATTTAATTTAAGTGTTGACCATTCAAGTGAGAGCTATTGAGCAGTACTTTCCTGTGGTGCTGTTTGTTATGCTGTACAAGGTGGTTCTAACCTTTGAGTCTGTGGATGAAATCATTAAGAGTGACCATTCAAATGAAAGCTACTGAGCAGTACTTTCCTGTGGTACTTTTTGTACACTGTTTGAGGTGGTTCCCACTTAACTTGAGTCTGTGGGTGAAATCCTATTGTGGGGCCATTCAGATGAATGCTATATTGACCAGTACTTTCCGGTGGAACTGTTTAGACATTGTACAAGGTGGTTCCAACTTTATAGTCTGTGGATGGAATCACAGAGTGTGACCTTTTGAGCCTCTGGATGAAATCTTTGAGTGTGGCAAATTATATGCCATAATATGCAACAAACAAAACTTTTTGTACTGGAGAGTTTTCCTCATTTTGAGTTCAGATATATGTGGGAGTGCTTTCTGTAAAAAAGTGACAAACATTGTTGTGACCATGGGTGTGAGATGTTTCTAGAATGTGCTAACTAGTAAATAGGAGAATGTTTACTCACTAGCCTCAAGTCACTCATGGATGAGCCCAGAAATCAGCAATTCAGATCAAGCAGTTGACATGTATCTTATAAATAAGCATTTTTTTTGTTTAACTGCTTGGCATCAAACTTTTGACTACTAAATTAGTCAGTTGGTTGAAATCAAGCAGTTGTACACGTACATGTACTGTATGATTACATCCCATGAAATTAATTCGTCAGATTTATGGCTTGAAAGGGAATTTTGGGAGTGATTTCTATTTTTTAAGAACGCTGGAATGTCCAAAAAGCACAGCTAAAGCTGACCACAAAAATATTACACTCTTTCGGGTTCTTTTAACTCCCTGGACATAAGAATAAAGTATGCCAGGACTTCAAGCCCAATATGTGTTACATGAAACCAGGTGTTCCTTTGCTGGCCACTCTGTTCATCTAACACTGGGTACCATGTGATGTGCATTCATTATTCTTGATTAGCAGTTTGCTTAGAAAGAGGGCATGTTTTTTGATCATGTTCTTTGATTATGACTCATCCCAACATTTTGACTGTGTTTCTGAGCAAATAGGAAGGTAAATTTAATTAAAGGAAATGCTATATTGAGGTAAATTAAATGACATTATTAGAGAACATGCTGTGTTTGTAATCATTCTTGCATAAAGAATGAAACATGGACTGCAGACTATGGACTATGAACTGGATATAAAACACAGACATGGTATAAAAAGGAGATCAGTCAGACTGTGAACCGGGTATAAAATGTATTAAACAAGTTTGTTGTTAAGTGGTACTACAAACTTCAGATTGCATTGAATTGTCAACTGTTCAGTAAAATTGTGACCCTAGAAACGTTGTTTGTGTAAGGGCGTCGTTGTTTTGAAGTTGAGTTCTGTTAATGGCAAACACATTTCTAAACACTGGTAAGTGTTTCTTCAAGGTTTGACTGGAAAATCAGAATAGATAATTTTCCAAGTATTAATACAGCAAGTATTTAAACTGTTTTTTTTTTAATCGATGTGGGACTTTTCTGGTGTGGATTTGAAAGAAAACTGAGTAAAATATTAGTGTGTGATTTAAGCCATTGCTCAGTTTCCTCCATCATGATCATGAGTGCCTGTATTGGCCTTATTTGTTGTTTTCCCATAAACATTTAGCTTTAAGTGTTCTTAAAATCAATATTCTGAGTGATCTTCTGTTGGTCTGTTAATAAAGTACTATTGGGTGAAACACAGCTCAGAGGATTTACTTACCTTTTATTTGTTCACAAGATTTCCATATATGCAAAACACTTCAGATCTGCAGTTGTCATTCAATCCCATTGCAAATCAGACAAGTTCAAACTTAAAACATTCTGTATTTGCAGGGTCTGTTTTTCTTGTTGGTTATTTTGGATTGGACTTATAAAAATTTCGATGATCTGGAACAAGGTAATTAAATTATGGAATCATTGTTTACCTGAAAGTCATAAAAAGTACTTAGATTGTACTTCTCACCAAGGTTGAGAACAAAATAATATTCACCAAGTTAACAATTTACTTGGACTATTGACGATAATAAAATGTACTAATTGTGAAGTTCATTTAATTTAGTTTCGATTGTTGGGCAGGATAAACAATGGGAAATCATCTGGCTCTGTCAACACAATATTATTATTTTGCACAGTAAATATTAACTAAAGGTAGTCAGCATTTTACAATAGGGTGGCAGTTTGAAGTTTTAATTCATTTGACTCCTAGTCCTTGTTTTATACTGAGTGTATGAATAGTTTGAATATATTAATAATTATAATAATAATGAAAAATATGATTGCCTTTACATGTAAGTTTGTACTGCTGTTTTTGGTCAGGTTTAACAAACTTGTAGATGAGTGGTGATAAAAGACGCAGAGGTGATTCAAGTCCAACAGACAGTGGTGTCGATACGCGTGACTGGGAGGAAAATCAGAGAGGTATGCAATATGAAGTATTTGTACCTGGTATAGTGATTAATAATGTCTTGAGTTTGTTCAAGCCATTAAATATAAGTGCATAGCTCTTCGTCTGGTGTAAACCTTTATTGGACAAAGAACTGTATCATTATATATTAATATATACTCTGTCTGACAATTTTTCCACGTTTTTTTTGTTCTTGCATTAGGGCCAAGAATGGTATGTATTACATTTTACTTTAATCATGCTCTTTTATTGTAGTGCCAATATTTAATATAGCTTTGTGGTCTTGAAGAATTAAAATATCAAGTTTGGATGGCATTTCATAAATATTACTGGCAAGGGCAGCTATGTTTTTCATAAATTTTTGCTCTGGTCGTTATATGAGGAAACAATGTTACTGTTGTTTTTTGGTTCCAGAACATATCCATACCTTGAGCCCTAAGAAAGGTCACCAGAAATGAGGAGAGAAAGTATGAAGCTAACCCTGGATTTCCCAGAGGGATTAGAGGGGGGGGGGGGGGGGTCAAACCAAAAAACTCTACAGGGGTATGGATTTTCTAGAACCATGCATTTTGGTGTACTGATTATAAACTTTTATTGGGGATATTAGTCCTTAGAGCCCTACAGCTACGGAAGTGAAAATGCCTGGGCAAATCAAAATGGAACAGATGCTAAGAAAAAGTAAGTTAGAGTATTATAATTTTTTCTTTGTTACACACAAAGTTTTCAGCTTGTCTTGTGATTAGACAACGATGTTAATAAGTTAGTTTTGGCCTTGTCCCCTATTCTTCCTTGTATGGGATCTGTTAACAAAATGTCTAGTATCTGTATTTTATTTTTAAAATGAAATGACACATTTTTTTTGTGTGTGTGTGTGAATCAAAATGTAAATGGTATGCAATCAAGTTGTGTTGAAAGTACACTTTGATAGTTAAATAATAATGAAAGTGGTTTCTTTACGTGAGTGCTTAGAAACTGAATAAAGTAAAGGTATCTAATGAGACCAAGTATTTTTTTAAATTGATTCTCTGTATGAATATAAACAATGAATTGAGAATTGAGTAGAATACTAAAATATCTTCTGGTAGATGAAAAAAAAATTGAAATAAATTTTATTTCTTGTGCTTTTTCTTTGAGTGATTGTTTTAAGACTGAAATTATCTAACTTAACTAATTCCATGAAACTAATTCCAGACAGGAGAAGGAAAAGGCTCGTAAAGGAAGAAAATCTGTCACTTTTAGTTTAACTCCAGTTAATCTGTAAGAAAGAGTGTAACTAATGTTAAGTAAACTAATTAAAAATAGATAACATTTCACTTTAAAACACTTTTTTACACCCACTTAAACCTGGTTTTTGTAGTCCACCTCTGGTGCATTGTAAACCAGGTCTAATGTACATGTCCTTGTCATTTTTGCTCTCTCTCCCTTTGTGTTTTTGAGACCTTTCTTGAACAATCAGGTGTGATCCAGAAAAAGTTGACTGTGCTATTTCTTGATGTGTTTTGTTAAATATGGACACCATAGGGCGACAGCAAGGATTCTTTTTCTTTTATTATGAGATGAAACTGTAAGGTGTCATAAATTATTAACATTGAGTGAAGGTCTTATAAAGCAGGGCTTGGCCAAAATTTTTGGAAGTTGACATTTATATTGCAGTTCCTATCTTCCTGAGCAACCACCTCTCTTGTTCACCACAATGTGCATGGTGATGTGAAAATGTTTTTTTGCTAGTCAAACTGCTATTGATATTGATTTAATTCTCAGACGACCTCTCATACGTGTATTAGCTAGTTCATTTCCACTTTCCCAGTTGACAAACTCTGCTGCATACTTGACGACAACAACTTTAGCATCCCTGATTTGGCATTAATTGGACAGTGTAGGAGTCATACCAGAGTAACTGGAAAGTATGTGCTATCAGGTTCCATATAATGTGAATAGATTAGTGCATATCTAACTGACAAATCTGACTGTACTTGTTTGATTCCATTTGCAGTGGTTTGTACAAGGCAAATGTGGTAAGTGGTAAATTATACTCAGTTAATAGATATTGTAAGTTATGCTTGTAATTATTTTCTTTGATTTTTATACTGGAGGTTGCATGAAAACTGTGTCAAAGGTAAAATTAATCTCTTCTGTTTAAAAAATAAACCAGTCAAAAAAAGTTGTCTGTAAGAAAAGCCATTTGTGATAATTTGACAGTTACAGAGTGGCAGACTTACAATTTTCCTATCACACATTCAAACTTTGATAGTTTGTTTGATGATGTCGAAACATGCTTTGTTTGGTGCCAGTTGATAAGGTCGTGTTTTTGGTGATATCTCCCTACTTAGGTAAAGTCGCACATGAGCCAAGGAGACCCACATGGCCAGGGCTTAATTATCCCGGTTTCTGTAGCATGAAGCAACTGAAAGTATTGCTTCTCTCCCCCTGAATGGGATGCTAGTGATTGAAGGGTTACCCCCAGCAGTATCTCGCCGGTACCCATTTATACACCTGGGTAGAGAGAGAAAATGTGGGGTAAAGTTTACTGTCTAAGGAAACAACACGATGGCAGGGACTGGACATCGAACCACCGACCTTCAGATCTGAGGTCATCGCGCTAACCACTACACCACCTTGCCCAATTTTAGCAGCTGGAATAAGCTTCTTTGAAAGTTTGATTTGAAAAATGCAACATAATCAATGATTTCTGTGTCTTGCTTCTTGCTTCAGCCTAATGGTGCTGGCCCAAGAAGATCACCAAAGAACTCACCTAACTTAGGACCACACAAAGGTACTAGCTGTCTCAAATCTAGTAAATTGAAGTTAATAAATTGTTTCTTAAATTGCTTTAAAATTGCCTGGGAATCTCCTTTGTTTATAACATAACTGTCATCTTGTTGGCTTAGTTGAAGGGCACCAGACTGCAAATGGGAAGTTCCACCCAGACCTGACCAGGATTAACTTTGAACTCATTAATAAATTTTCAGTCTCAGTCGTGGAATTTCTAGCTTTCTTATTGGCTCACCACACACAGATTGTCAGCAAATAACCCTGTTTTTTGCCTTCGGAGGAAGTTGGATATCATTTCAAGTGCCGTAGTATTCATAAAAGGTTTTGTCTAGTAAGGGGAATTTTCTTCAAAGATGTGGCAAAATTGTTATGCAACGATTACCAAGGTTGAGAATTTAATGAAACAATTATTTCACTCGTGCTTGTTGGGTGTGAGGTGTTTATAACCACCTCTGTGCTCCTTCCCTTATCATGTCACATCCAATGCATGGTTGTGGAATTAATTATTGTGATTTATCTGTTTATTTTATTTTTATTGTTCAAGCACTTTCAGGACTACAATTACAACACTAGAACACAAACATGCATTGCAACTGTACATTCATAGTTAAGACAGCAGTGGTTTCCATAAACAAAATGTTGTTTTCTGAATTTTGGAATATGGTATTGATCTTTGAACCTTTGGTTAATTTTTTCTATATAATCTCAGAGAAGAGTAACGCTAAGGGTTTTCAAATTAATGTTCTGTCATTTGTTATTATCAGAAATCAAGAAAATGCCTACTGCAAGCCAGTTCACTGCAAGAACAAATTTTCTTCTTGAGGTACATGTACATTTTGTAAAGTTCCACCTCTACTCTGTTAAGTGGGGTCTCTTTCATGTATAATGTTATTATTCATGCTGACACACTGCATATACCTGAAGCTATTGCATTCACTGGTTGTGGCATGTTTACAAAACTGTGTGTTTATGCTGGCAATGGGTCCCTAAACCTGCAAAGATGAGATGGAACAAAACCAGTTTTTTCTAACAACTAGAATTATTTTAAGTAGACTGTGTGTGATAATTTGTCTGGGTGAGATAGTCCTAAGAAGGTCTGTTGTTGACAGATCAGCCATTATCACAGTCAACAAATACAATCCTCAGGACAATACTCACTTGGACAGTCACACACAAACTACTTATGACATGACTCCTGAGTTCAAACCAATTACTAATGTTAGTGACCAAAATTGTAGGCAAGTTATAAGGGAAAACCTAACACAAAGCGCCTTGCATATTATTTCTAAACAACAACTTTTATTTTAGTATTTATTATCAAAAATCAATATTGCCACATGTATTAGGTGCTCCACCTCTAGGTTTGTACCTTTTGTTCATGTAGTAATGAGAATTACATAGAATTTCAGACTTAAATATAGGCATGCTTTTTTCTTCAGCACTTATCCTCCTTCACATTAAAAACAGTTCAAGAATCTCAAGTCCCTGCACGGGAAAGACTTAAGCAAACCAAGGTATGGCATCAAACATACTGTATAAGGCAACTGGGTCTTTTGGTTGGGGAAGAAGTTTTAGCTAAAGGCCTTAAGCTTTCTAGGAGCCCAAATGTTGATATGCACTGAGATCTATGCATTCTTACTAGACAAAGTACACTTTGAGGCACAGTACTGACATTTATTGTCATGTAGTCTCCTTTGTTAAATTAAAAGGGAATGCTGACTTTATGTACTGTGACCTGGATGAGTATTCTGAAGTATTTTTAACTGCAATAGCTTTTTTTGGGGGGGGGGGAGATGGGTAGAACCAGACTGAGTGTTAATTGAGTTCTAAGGAATTTGTCATACAGCTGAAGAATGCTTTTTGAATTAAATGTTGATTAATTTGTACATACATTACATTTGTACATTTGCTTCTGCCTTACTACACTCTTCATATGGTTTAATATTAGGCTTCTGCCTTGTTCTCAACCCACTAAAAGTAAAAAATCTAATGCACAGTTGTTCTGACTGTAGCGTTAATCAAGTAAAGTAGGAGAACCAGGGCATGTGGGTGACTCATGTGCATAAAAGTGACCCACTTGGACATACAGTGTACAAGACAAATGTCTACTTTTGTGGGTGCCGATTTGCTGGCTTCTTTCTGAATGGTGCCAATTGAAAATTATTCTTAGGTGGTTGTGTTTGGTACCTAAGGGGTACCAAACCACACATTTGAACCCCTAAAAACTACAACAAAGCACTCCTGTCACTTTTGTATTGGAGATCCTTCCTGCCTGACTTCAAGGGAAAAAATGCCTGTGGTCTGATCAAGTTAGCAAAGAGTTTGGATTGTCCAGGATTCAAGTTATTGTAATTGAGATTGGAAATGTAAACCATGCTGTGATCATGATTTGGATCTTTTTTTATTCTGATCCAGTTATTATGATTAATTATTATAGTGGCCCTCGATCCTAACAACTATTACTTTAACAATAATTATCCTCTCATGCTTTCTTACACCCTTCATGTATATGCCCTTGTTGTTTCAGGAGTTACTAGCTAGAGGAAATCAGTGGACAAAAGAGATGGAAATGAGATTGACAGATACTGATGTTGTACTTTTAGATGGAGAGACACAGGTCAGGATAGAGTTTGTTATTTTTTATGTTGAAAAAATATATATATTCAATGTCTTTTCTTTTTAGAAGATTTTTAGTGACGTTTGTCCACCTTCAAAAAGTACGAAGTAACTTGGACTTATTGGTTTTAATTTTGAACTTTGCTGAAAATCCTCCAAGGCCCAGGTTGAATGAGTATGAGAGTTGACAAGAGTATGAGACCACATCAGAGTCAATAAGAGTTGGTGTCAAAATTTATGAGCAAGAGTTTTAACTCTCATTTGGTTATGATCAGTTAGAAAGGCAAGCAGATATAAATTTGTTGACAAAATTGCACACAGGTGCACAAATTTGGTGACAAGTCAAACATAGCTTTTCAGCTAGAGCTCATCAACCCTTTTGACTCTCATTTGGATTTTTCGAGGGCTAGAGAGCATTGCTTCCTTAGCCTTTTGCGTCACAACATAAACTTAAATCAATCTGTCAGTAACGCACTATACTTGATGTTATCATGTATATACATACAGAACTTAATCAGTTATGATTCTGATTTTGTGCCATCCATTGTGAAAATAATATGATTCACTGAACTATACTAAGTTTGAGGTTTCTGTTTTCCTGGTCTCTCTTGCTAATTACTGCCGATCTCCATCTTGCCTTGTTATAGGATGTTGTTGAACTTTTCCCACTAAGTGCAATTGGGCATGTACATCACTTTAGTGACGATCCTGATTTGAACAGTGTACTGGTGTTCAATACTCTGCAGACTGAGGATAAGTTTGCTGCCATGCATTTATTCCAGTCCGACAGGGTCCCGGTATGTAATATCCAATGATTAGGCACATATCCTCAGTCTTTCGCAGGTTATACACTTGTGCTTCATTGGACCAACACTTAAACAGCTGAGAAAGCTCTTTGTCTGGTTTTTATTAGACAATTAATCTTGGCGCAATGATTCAGAGACCTCAGCAGCTGGTTTGCCTTAAGTTTGCAAATAGCATGTATTGTTCATGGCATCTTAACTTCAAAGTTATAAAAATGTTATTAGTATTAGTTCCAAATTTCCTAGTGAGTTAATGTACATCACAACCAAAATGATGTGTTAAAACCTGTACGTATGACCATTCATTATGACAAATGAAAGCTATTAAGCAGTACATACAGATATAGTCCTGTCCATTTCTCATCTGTCCTCATTTCCTGTTTTTCCAAAGTGCAATTTGATACATTAATTTTTGTACTCTTGTATTTATCTCCTAGGCTACATTTCCTCGAATGATAGCTCTAAACTTGAAGAATTATTAAGCTCTTCTAAATATGAGGATATAATGTTTTTGTAGGTCTTGAAAAACTAACAAAAAGATATTTTTATCACAGGCGGCAGTTGTGGCCACAGAAATTATGAAAGCCTCCAGCAGCAGATCAGTAAGTCATCAGACTTTCTACAAAGAATTTTGGGCAATGTTTTACAATGCTTAGGTATAAGTAAATGCGTGTTTGTACCAATTTATCAGTGAGAAGATCATCAACTGCCTTGAAGTAAATTCAAATTTTAGATTGTCCTAATGCTTGTAATTAGTTAAAGCAGACAACTTCGACGTTGGGCAAGCTAGTGAGCACAAAGTTTTTTGGTGCCCAAAAATTATCAAGGGGAAAATGCTTCACTAAAGCATTTTCCCTGCTTTTTTGTATCCAAACAATCCCCGGTTAATCTTTGTCAGTAAGCCAGTAAGTAAACTGTGAAGTAATATGAATGATGTAAAGAAACACAAAGCTCTTCATGCAAATCCTCAGTACAAAGACTTTTTAAAAAATCATGTCTAATTTTGTGCAGGCTGACAATACCAAAACAAACTATAAAACAAATAGATTCCACTTGGCCGTGCTCGTGTACTCTGATAATGCACAGAGGACATCAAAACATGGTAAGAACATCAGTCGAGTTACTAGCCCATGGCTCATAGCATATCTCTATGTTCTTTCCGTGTTTTGTTGTCATATGTGCATTATCAGAGTGCACATGCATGGCCAAATGGAATCTTATATTATTTTGTTATTTAACTCATAAAATTAATGCACTTCCCAGAATATCACTTAATACACGATAATTTTACTTGACGAAATTTCATCACAAATTTGAAACCCATTAAATCCTGCACACCTTTTAGTTTAAATTTACAGACTGGTATCTAATTTAAGTTTTTCCTTTTTTTTTCTTTCTGCCAGTAAATTGAAGTGAATGAACAGTGTACAGTACTTATTTTATTTTGTTTCTGTGTTTGTTTTTTCAGGCTATGCCACATAAATTTGCATCAAAGGGTGGTGTTATACTACCCCCACCCCCTACTCATCCAGCACCCCCTCCCCCTAAGGTAAATAAAGAAGGCATTTCCTGATACTAAAATGGTACACTGCATCAATGCAGCAATTCCAAGGAGAAAAAACAACATTTTAACCGTATCGCGAACAGTATTTTGAGCTTGGGACAAAAAGATGTCTGAATTCCTATCAATAATAAATTGGGCCCAGCAGCTGCCCGGCTCAATTAAAGCTAAACAAGGATTAGCTCCAAGTTTTATTCACTATAATAGTTATTAATAAAAAAAAAAGTAAAAAATGATTATTAGTTTTACTTTTTTTCATATAAACCAGGCCCTGGGTATTTAGTTTTGTATTTTCTGAATGGCCACCAAGGAGCCTTCATACAAGCTGACTTCTTTTTGCAAGGCAGGAGCATGAAGACACTTGTCCTGCCTCTTTTGAAGTAGTCTAGAGCCTATCTGGAACAATGCGTAATGCAAGGTTTTTTCCTGATCTAGTTATGCCAACCATCAGAAGCAATCCTCCAGAACACCTCAAACCAAAAACCTCTTGCAAAAATATTGAGTGCAGTAAGCAACAGATGTCCTTCTGTTGCGTGGCTGCACTCTGAGATAGTCTCGGTTGCTTGCTTTGAGAACTGAATTTCAGTAGAAAACCAGTATAACATTTCTAAATATTTTTGCAATTGTAGGAAGTTGATCAAGAAAGGCTAGATCTCTACGAGAAATCACTAGTGGCCCAAACCATTGCAGCATTTTCTGCAGTGTCAGAAAGTGCTAAGAAACCTGCAAAGCCACAAGTTACGTCTAAATACCAGGCATGGGAATCATCTTCAGATATTCCTGATGAATCACTATCTGCAGAGATTTTGGAGGGCCGCACTAACAGAGATGTGGTAAGACAATGGGACTTACCAGTTACCTGTAAAATATAAGGGGATAGATGCAGGGTCTTATTTCCTACTTTGTGTACCCTTTACCCCCTTTTCAGTACCCCTCCCTTCCTTTTTGACCCCCAATACCTCTCTGCCTACTGGATAGTGCTTTACTCAGGCCTACTTTTTTTTATCAGTGTTTTCACTAGTCCTGGAAATTTCAGGAATCTATAAAACTCAAGGAGAATGTTTTTCCGTTATGTTACTGGAATACTCCAGGACTATTACTGTAATACATGTATATGATAATCTATTTTAGACACAAACAAAGATAGACTATAAAATGGAAATATTGTACTTAAAACTGTGCCTTGAAAGGCATTTTTCAGTTAACCCTGTGTAAAAACTCCCTTAAAAATTAATAGAGAAAAAATACAAGAAATGCCGAAAACAATGCTGCTAAATGTCTACATCAACAAATTACTAAATCCTTAAACTTTTAAGTGAGATTTTAGCCTTATTTTGTTTTAAATCCACTGTCATTTAAGGCGATGGAAAGTATACAACATGGCACAAAACCGATCTGGCATGCAACATTGTATACATTTTATCACCCAACAGGAGCCAACCTCAGGGAAAGAAATTGTGGCTGGTAAATTGGTAATTACCAATCACATTTTCATGAAATATTTGAGACATTGGCAACTTTCTTTCTGTAACCTGGAAAATTCCATTTATTTACCTTCTTTAATAATATTTTAAAAAAAAACCTGTTACAAGCTGTATTTCCAAGAGCCAAACTAACAATTTCTTTTGTATGTTTATTTTCTTTAAGCAAATTTTGAATCACTGTATTGATGACATTGAGAACTTAGTCATGCGTACAAAGAGGTCGGCTGAAGCATGGAAAAGATTGAATAAGAAGAAAGGGAAAGCTAAGCGTAAGTTACTTTTAACTTACGGTCATGTTAGTATTGTACCAAAATTACTATTCCAACTTGAGGATATTTTACGTTATCTAACATTATAATGATAGATAATTAAGATAATATTTCATGTTGATAAATCCTGGAGAAGCTGCCTAGTGTTTCAAACCAAACCAAAACCAAAACATGTCATAAATTTAAACTAAGATAAAATCAAACCTCGGTTGTCTAGACAATTCTTTGTTTTTTTCAATGACATTTACGAGGTACAAAAAAGTAAGAAAAAATGGAATAGCCAGCATGTTGTGAGCATTAGACAAAGAAAAAATTTGAGTCGTCAATGGAAATTGAACCCATAACCTGTACACCGGTCAAATGCTCTAACCACTGAGATACTGGGAGACTCACGGCATTAGCAAGCTCATATTTACTAGGCTCACTATGACACGCGTCCTGTATACTGCTAGGCCCAGCAATGTCCAAAACACCCTGTAGGATGATTAATGAAGAAAGATGGTAAATTAAATGAGGTATCATGGTCATAAGAACTTTGTGTGGAAAAGTGTGATTAGTTCTTTAAAATAAGCCAGTGAAAAAAAATGATGGAAAACACCATTGGAAAGGACTAAGTTAAACATGTAGCTATTTTAGCTTGCTGTGAAAACAGTTTTCTCTGAACATAATTGTGATTACTCCTGTTTTAAGTCTTAGTTTCATGATGTATCCACTTTCATGTTAAAGTGGTTTTCAAATGAATGTTGTAAGACTAAAACCAAAGTCATTACTCTGGCCAATCACAACAAACACAAATTACCCAATGAACCAATGAGAACTTGAAGCAAATACATGTAACTGGCGCCAAGCACGGGAAAACGCATGTGATCAAGTTGCGATTGGTTGTGGTGTTACTTTTGATTGATTGACAACGTGATGCAAGATTTGTTAACCAATCACAGAGTGAAGTCAGTTAAAGCTGTTCAGCAGAAAGGGAATTACTTTCGATGCTTGAACGAAAACCACTCTATTACTAAAAATAATTCATGTTTTCAATTCATAGTTTTGATTGGCCAGACTGTTTTGGGCGGCTCACCAAGTCTCGATAATAAACAAATAACAAATTACTCAATTACCAGTATTGTTTGTCTGTTATTCCAACAGAAGATGCGTTGACACTTGAAGCACGACCACCCCCAGAAGCAGATTTCTATGATGCTTTTCAAAAATTTAAGCATGCATTCAACTTGCTGGTAAGAAACCTGCTTAGTAAATCAGGTTCTAATTTTACAATTTATCACCAGGCGGTGTTTTTACCCCTTTGGCAATCTACCTAAACAACTTTAAACATTTTAAAGGTTTGGTAAGTGTGAATTGGGTAGGAAAAACTTTTGTTGTACTGGAATAAAATGGAATGACATTTGAGCTCAGTCTCTTTCATTATCACCAGGTGCAATCTTCATGCCATCTGCAAACTTATTTTAACAATTTCCTTTTTAAACTTGTACATTCATACAGATAACAATTTTTATCTAAACATTATATACAGTCGGCAGTGTGAACCCCGATTGAATTGTCACTTAAACTCGCTAATTAAAAGCCCTTGTAAGGGACCCGTCCCGTTAGTAACCACGACTGCTTTTGTGAATTACCGACTGGTCTTTTCCTTTGTTTTCAAGTTCTCATAAGCGACCACTTAGTCAACACTTTAATAAAAGCATTCACTCCTTGATCAATTTTGGAGTAATACATAACATAAGCACTAATTGTTCATTGACTTGACTTGTACATGCGTAAACATCTTCTGTGATAGGCAATGACAAAACTATTTTAATATTATTACTACAATGCTATTAGTAACCATCAACATATGCCAAGATTTCTGCCAAAAGCTCTTATAAGCAACCACTCTCTAATGTTTGATCACTTTGTCACTTACGAGAGCCCATTTTTGTAAGCAACCAGCTCTTGTTGCGACCACTTTTCAGAATTCCCAAGATGGTCACTTAGAAGAGCTTGGACTGCATCTTTTTATTTTTTAGTGGTAGTTTTTGTTCTAGTATCATTGGCAATGCCCTCCTGTAATCAAGAGGGGCCCATTTTTTTAAACAAGTCTTACTAAGACCGTTCTTTAAGGCAACTTATGAATCTATACATCTGTAAAAACGGGGTGTTTAGAGGAGGTAAGCATTCTTGTAGTCTGTGCTGTATGCCTGCTTGACATTAATTATGGTAGACAATGTTTGCATGTTCAGATTGTCCCAATTGAAATCTATTTAGACAGTGGTTTTGTTAAACTTCATCTAAGCTTTCTTTAAAGTGCACCTAACCCCAAAATATTTTTTTCGCTAAAATAACTCTTTGCACCTGTTCGAAAAGCATTACGCCTTTTTTAATGAAATCCCCCTCAGTCTTGACTTTTTATAGGCTGTAAAAGTTACGAAATCTAGCCATCATCTGGTACACGACCGAGCTAGTGAGGGCATGGGTCTATTCTGGATTTGACATCACAAACTGATTTGCATCTCCTTAAGTCTTTGTAAACATGCATGCAAAGCAGTTTGTGACGTCAAATCAAGAATAGACCCATGCCCCTTCTAACTCGGTCGTGCGACAAATGGTGCTTAGTTTGTCGTAAGTTTTGAAGCCCATAAAAAAGTCAAAAACTGCAAATAATGGCGAAATGTTTTTAAAATAGGTGCAAAGATTTATATTAGCGTAAAAAATATTTTGGGGTTAGGTGCACCTTAAATAATAACCAGCTATTGATGTGCATCTCGTTGTGTACCTGCACTGCAAATTAGCTGGTGCGTTTCTGCAGATTTTGCTCATTGTGTCTGCAGGACACACATAGCCAAGGTAACTACCAGTGTAAAATAAAATGTGCCTGCTGAATAATTATGTGGCGAGACACGACCTCGACACAACATGAACAATTTATGTCTACTTAGTATACATTAGAATCTCAATAGTTTAAAACGTCAGGGGATGTTTGACTTGTTGAAAGTTCAAGTTGTTGATCGTAAATTACTGTTAGCGAAGTAAACAAAAATTGCTCTTTCTTTGAGTCAGAAGTTTGAGTTTTCTAGATGTTGCACAAGGTCTTTTCTTTGAGCTCAAGTTTTGTTGCTTTGCATGTGATTAAAGAAAAGTTATTTTACTGTCCACAGGGCAGGTTGAGGCAGCACATTCACAATCCTAATGCTGCAGAATTGGTTCATTATTTATTTGTACCTCTCAGCTTGTTGGTTCGCTGCACTGGAGGGTAAGTTTTACCTTGAATTTCTGTATCATTCCACGTTTCTGGGAACGCCCCCCCCCCCACCTACCCCTCCCCTAACCCAACATTTTGTTACTTATTATCACTTAGAGCAAATGTTGTGTTAGGGGAGGGGTAGGTGGGGGTATCCCAGAAACGTGGAATGGTGAATTTCTTTGTTTCACACTGTAAATCTTCAACTACCGACGGAAGTTTTGCAAAGGTTATTAGTTTTCCTTCTCATTTAGCTTGACTCCCCTTCCTTTCCCTCAGTGAGTGTCAACCAAGGTTACTGACAAAAGATTGCCCTGCAGAGATCCAATATGGAAATATTTGTGAGGGGGCATCAGAACATTTCAGTGTATGTCAGCTATTTGAAAACTTTGTTGAACACGAACTGTTGAAATCATCTATCTTGTCACAGTCACAGCGTTTCCAAATGCTTCTGGCGATGGTTGTAGCTCAAACCTGTACTTGCTCTATTCTCTCCTTTTTTTTGGGGGGGGGGGGGGAGGTAGTTGGGTGGGTAGGCAAATGCGGGTCATTTGCTTTTTTTGTCACAGAGTTATTTCAAATCCCCCATGCTGGGGTCCAAAGGATTGGTCAAATCCCCTGGTTTTGGTTAAATTAAAGCCATACGCTAAAAGAACGAGGCAAAGTCATACTTGCATGGGCTCAGTGTTTTGTTTGTTCCGGCGTCCCTCATGTTTTGGGCATACGCATACTTGCATGGGCTCAGTGTTCGGTTTGTTTCATGAAAGTGTATATTCTGCGGTCACACGTTTAAAGAACAAGGCATAGTCGTACTTGCATAAGCTCCTTGTTCTGTTTGCTTTGGCACTCGTTTCCGCTAAAAGTCATCTAGCTAATTGCTGGCCGTCTTGTGTGATACGCTTCTGCGTGCAATTTGTTGGCTTACAGAACGAGGACTTGGCAGATTTAATACTGCAGTAATGAGATGCAGTTTCACCAGTTGCACGACTTGTACGACTCGTACGAGTTGACTAGGGCCCTTCCTCAATGAGATGCAGTTTCACCACTTGAACAAGTGGTACGACTCGTACAAATTGACTAGCCCCTGCCTTAATGAGATGCAGTTTCACCACTTGAACGAGTCGTACGGCTCGTATGAGTTGAGTGGGCCCCTGCCTTAATGAGATGCAGTTTCACCACTTTAACGAGTGGTACGACTCGTACAAGTTGAGTGGGCCCCTGCCTTAATGAGATGCAGTTTCACCACTTGAACGAGTCGTACGGCTCGTATGAGTTGAGTGGGCCCCTGCCTTAATGAGATGCAGTTTCACCACTTAATTTAACGAGTCGTACGACTCATGCGAGTTAACTGGCCCAGGTGCCCAAGTGTGGGGTAGAATACCTGGTTAAATGCCCCACATTTGCACCTCCTCCTCCCCCCGCTGCAGGTTAACGTTAACAGGTGCATTAGTGCCATGTTATATTTAACAATTATTCTACGAGGGCGCGCTGGATATCGAATGATAGATAACCAACGAGGCGCGTAGCGCCGAGTTGGTTATAATCATTTGATATCCAGCAAGCCCGAGTAGAATAATTGTTTTATTAAAAACTTAACCACTATTTAAAAAACAAAATCAAGAAAGAACGGGAAAAATGAGAAAAGAAATAAAAAGGGAACAAGAATCGATCACATGACTGAACGAAAAAGGCGCCAAAACCTTGCGAAGTGTTGTAGCGTTTCATTGCAAAGCTGAATGAATCAATGAAAACTGCTCGAAAGTGAGCAAAGTGGCACAAGTTTTGGAAAAAAATCTTTAATTTTTGGCTCTGAAATATAGCTGAAATATGGTACATGTTTGATTTTTTCCTGAAACATTGTTGTAATCATCGTTGAAAGCGGATCGAAGCTGCACAATTTCACCATGTTAGCTGCTGGAGTTGAAACTGAACAAGTTTGTAATCTGTTCGCACAACGGAGCCATCATGTGCGTGTTTGATCGAACTGAAGACAGAACAGATTTGAACTGGAAGAGGTAATTTCTATGCATCTCAGAAGCAAGATTACTGTAGCGAAGAACATTAGAATTCACCATCATAGTTTGTTAAACGCAAAGCGCAAAATGCAGTTGTTCTCGGTTTAGAGGTTGCGGACGAAATGGTAAAAACAACATTCAAACAACTGGAAAAGCGATTCAACTCCGTTTACATGGCATCCGATTTCTATCTGAGCATTTGGACCTGTTGGAACACAGAGCTACAACGAGTGCAGGTAAACCAGCGTCAATTTTGCGTGTTAAAGCCGAAAAAAATCTCGCCTTTCCTTCCTTCTTGGTAGTTTGCAGCTGTACTTTTTTCCTAGTACTACTTGTTTAGACTGGTTCACGATCTTCTCATCGACTCGCCATGAATGTGTGATAGTTTTTATTAAATGCTCCTGCCCCAATTCACTGTGTTTTATTTTATGTCTTGTCTTGATATTTTGAAGTGGAAAGCCTTCCTGATAAAACCTACCGTTTGTTCAATTTCAAAGACCGACGTGACGATCGATGAAAGAAATTAATTGTAAACACAACGCTTAATGCTTGAATTTCTATTTCTGCACAGTTTCTTCAAACAATTTTGACTTGTGTTAGACGACGCTGTTGGTGATGCTTGTTGGTGACGCTGTTGGAATTTCTGCTTAATTTAAATTCGCTGCCAAGTGATTTCTTTCGTTCCATTTTTCTCGCCGGGTTGCTCGCGAGGAAAAAACTTTCAGCTCACTTTGTTGTTGAGTTTTCATTGACCATATTTGGTCGCAGCAGGTATATGAGCTGATAGCCTAGCTCCGTTCAGCCAATCAAAATGCTAGAAATCCAATATACCTAGTCCAGTTTTTAATAAAATTTATTATATGTTGTTTGTTGCAGTCCTGAGAAGGCAAGAGCAGTCCTTGTACCCTTACTTACATCTCAAGCTATAGAGTTGCTACAGAACTGTTTGTCATCCAAGGAAACGGAAGTTTGGACGGCACTAGGACCAAACTGGAATGTGCCAAAGTATGTATCAATCATGTATAGTTAATTTAGAAGGCTGTATACACTATTAAGTGACTTCATAACTGAACAGATACAACTAATCAATCATTTAGTCGACTGAACACTTAATCAGTAACGAGACGGCCAGTCAATATACATACAGCCAGTCAGTAAATTACACAATGGGTCGATATTCAAGACCACCATTCAGTCAGTAAGCTGGATAATTAGTTAATGGTACAGTCAATCAGTAACGAGAAGGTCAGCAAACTGGACAGCCAGTCAGTCACCAAACTTACCAAATTGAATGTAGCATTCCTCTTTTTTTGCCCCTCCTCTCCCTCCCAATAAAGGAGCATTTTTTTGGGTGAGTCCCTAGTTTTCCTTTAAAGGCATCTTACTCTTCCTGAAGAAGGTTATCAAAGGAATTTCAGTCCACCATACTTGTAGTTAAACAGTGTTCTTAAAATAAAGCTTCAGTTTGCCAGCTTTTTTGAGCTTATCAACACAAGTTTTCGATCTTTAACTTGTCTTATGAAGGTGCCTTAACACATTTGATTGATATTTCATCAGGTCAAGCAAACACTTCAAGGATCAGTTCATTCCACCATACACTCCAGTGTTCAAGGATGGCTGGGTACCTCCACAAGTGATTGCTGGTAAAGATGTGTCCAATCTTAGTGCTGCTATTGCTGCTAATGCCGCTGCCGTGGCTCAGCTCAATGATGAGCATAGAAAGGTAACGAAATTGGCATTGAACACTTTAACACGTGTTACTGACACGGCTGAGACAAGAAAGACAGATATGTAATGCTTTTTGATGCTCTGTTTCAGGATGAAGATCCTTCAGTCGCGGCAAATCCAGCGGTTCTCTCAGCAGCAGCAAAATTCAGAAGACTCACAAGTGTGAAGAAAACAGAGGGGACACCACCAACAAGGTATCTGTCCCAGCAACAGGAAGGCGCTATTTCTAGCGTTTCACAACCCTGTGCCAATTTGACAAACTTTCTGAAAATCGTATTTAAGAAACATTGAGCAAACAGTACTATAAGAAAATACAGTGGACCCAGCCTAGAACTCGACTTGGCGCGGAAGGTCGTGACGTCACTGATTGAGTCGTTCGGTAAGTCGAGTGAGCGAGAAGAGAATGCTGGGTACTAGGCTGCAAAGGACCCCCACTTAATCTAGAACCAACGGCGCGTTTTCTTGGTCTCTTCTGGAACGAGAATAGGCAGAATTGGAATGTCCAGAGTTACTGGAATATAAAACAAGACAAAAACGATCGTTCCAAAAATGGACTGAAAACTGGATGCAGATTTTCTTCCTCAGGCTCGATGGGAGAAATGAAATTTGCCGTGGATGCACTGTTGTTTTGCATGTCGTTGCGTTGTATTTGCTACCCTTGATAATCGTGTATTTGTGCCCCAGCGCGTGTTCAGTCATTGCATCAGCAGATCATCTGGGCTTAACCTTGTATAGCAGTGGACGTACACAAGACTTTTGTCAGTTTTGTGATATTGTTTTCGAATGAAAGGACACTGCCAAGTGATTGACAGTACCTCTATAGTACCTCTTGAACTGTAATGTGATTACAATTCTCTAGTTAAAATCGAACGAAAACGTGAACTCGTCAATAAATTTGTTTTTGTGCTTGTTTTAGCCCAACCAAGAAGGGTTTGAGAAGAGTTCGTGTTATGTATGACTTCCAAGCAAGAAATAGCAAGGAGTTATCAGTTCGTCAGGGAGAGGAAGTTGCTGTAAGGAGACCATTTATTGTATTTGTGACGGGAGCCCCACTGTTTAGGAACAAAAAATTTGAAAATTTGGATTTGTCAACTGAGCTGAGAAACTAAATTGGGCACCGTAATGAAATTCAAAAACTGAGGTCTCGAGCGTCAACCCTTCGCCAGGGAGAATCTTTTAATACATGCAGTTGCTACGAAGGGCTAACGCTCGAAACGCCAGCTTTGAATTTTCGTTATGTTGTCCAATTTACTTCCTCACAGATGCAACACCACAGTTCTTTAGTAATTAATCCTTTCATGCAAAAATTTTGAAAGCGTCCTTTCCTGGTAAAATACACATGCAATGAACGTTTTGTTGTGCAACAAAAGCAGTAGAGTTTCTTCTGTGTTAGTGATGTTTTTGGGCAATAAATCGAACAATTCTTTTGAGTTTTACGTTGTCTGTGGAGTTTGAGGTAAACCTCGAAAAACATGATTGGTTTGAAGCCTGAATAAAAAAAAATAAAGAAAATAAAACAGAAAACAAACAAACAAACAATTTCTTCTCACTTGTCTCCATAAAACCACCACATGGTTAAGATGACGAGTGAGTGGTCACGCATTTGAATCGCGGCCAGACCACTAACTGGTGTGTTAAAATAACTGATCAGTTCATGCCTACTGTGCAGAAAGAGCTTTACCCAGCACAGATGATCACTTCCTTGGGCAGAGAAATGAAGATGTTGGCCTCGTCTTCTTCCCCTTCAAAAATCAAATTCGAAAAGGACGTTAAAGAACCCATGACACCATTCCAGTAGATTAGGGTACGGAGTTGGGGGTATCCGGGACTGATCTGATTAAAAGTTAGCATTTGGGTACCCCTGCCTCTGGGGAAGCAGGTAGAATAAAAGCATAAGAAACGTTTCTTATAGTTGGAGAAAGATGCTTAAAAAGCAAGACTGTTGACGTGGGTGATCGTTCGTTTTATTCTCCTGGCTCTTCTGTTTGATTGTGAATTGACGTAACAGGAAGAATCTAAATGCTTATCAATACAGCAACACTCACTTTGACGGCACTCTCAGATCCACTTTTTGGAGTCCGTAATAGACTGTAATAACAGGAGTTATTTTAGTAATTCCTCTTTGCCAGGACTTAACTCCTGTCCATAATAGCATGCTGTCCGCGATATCAAGGCAATTTGCCTGTAATGGCATTCACAGTTGACTTTTATTATCTGGACTTTTAATTTTGATAGGTTTTGCTGGATTCACGCCAGTGGTGGTGCGTTAGAAACTCGGAGGGAGCCATTGGTTTTGTGCCAAATACAATAGTTGAGGAAACAGGTGCGGGTCTTTTTATAGTTAATTTACGACATAAAGCGCACAAATTTGATCACCTAAGTACATTTACAAGCTCTTTCCAATCCGAACTGATGATGTGTGTCGCAAAAACCAACTGAAAGCCACAGATGAATTGATTTTGTTTCCTAGTATCTTTTGTGAATCTAGTGATCAATTTTTTCCATGCATCCAGGTTTATTAGTTCAACAATGGCCACATTTCTGTGCTTGCATGAAGTGGTGTAAGGAGTGCACAACTCAGTTGTCTGGTTTATTATAACAAGCCACGCAGCTAAAAGCTAACGTTGAGTCCATGAGACTGAAATGAGTGATTTGCAAACGTTTTGTTTGTGCTCCTCCAACAGCGGAAGTGGTGTTTATCACTAAATAACAAGGCTGGGATGTAATAATCATGTAATAAGTATGTAGTAATTATTAAAATTATCCTGGATTTAAAGTTAACTAAGGTGTTAATTTCTTGTTTAATCAATATGTTGCGTTAGATTTTTGAGTATAAGACACCTGGGTCCGAAGAAACGAGTGGCAAATTGGTTTTGTTGAATGACACCAGTGCAGTGCAGTGTACTATACATTACTGAACATTACAGAAGTCTATATCTATTGAGACAAATCACAGTGACTGCCCATCTTCAGTTCCTTGTTAATCGTATATATGCTAACAGAAACCATTTCAAATTTCAGTGGTTCTTCCCAGTCCCCCAACAACGGCTCCTCCACCTGTGCCGACAACGCCAGTAGCCACATCTCAAGTGACGACATCTCAAACAGTGGTATGTTGGTTGATCTTGTTTCTTTACTTTCGAATTCTCAAAGTAACGGCCTCTGTTATTTTCGAAACTAGCAGGCCAAAGAGCCAAAAACTTTCGGGTAGCAGCAAATTTAATTTGGCCTTTACTTTCGGTTAGCTGTTACCTATGGTATTACCTCAGTAATTGAGGAAAAGAAACGCACAGGACTTCTAATCGGTTCTCAAGTATGAAAGGTACTAAAGTTAATTGCTCCGCACGAACGTTCAGTAATATCTTGTTGAACACTGAAAGCATGCTTTCGTTGCTCTGGAGTATTCTTTTTTTTTTCAGTATTTTCGATTGGAACATTTTGTCAAGAGACCGTTTCTTTTGGCGGCCATTATGTTTATATTCAGGGAGCTTTTTATTTTCGGGAATTACGTGAAACGTCCCAACATTCCACCAATTACGGATACGGGTGAAGAGGGGTTAATTTTGGAATTCTGCGGTAGATGTATTTTTAACTCGTTCATACCTCCAGCATTGCCGTCACTCAGAATTGAGAAGACGTCACTTAATTTGAAGAGCAGCAACACATTTTCTTTAACGACACCTTTAAACCCAAACTAAATTTCCAAATCCTTTGCTTTCTGATTCAAGGTGCAGAAAACTGAGACGACAACTCAACTGTCATCAGCAGCTCCACCCCCGAAACCCGATAGCCCTAGGGTTCCTCATGTAGAGCTACGCCCTGTTGGATTAAACAAGACAAACCGCCCCGTTTCTGCACCCCCTGTGCAGCTGGTGATACCCCCACCCTCGCCCAGCAACCCTGCCCCTGTCACACCCCCTCCACCTGCCACGCCCCCTCCTACTGTCATAAGCACCACCAATGGCACTGCTCAAAAGGACAAAGGTTTGTATCAAGTTACTTATTTACCGTTCTACTTTCAGACTTCACTTTTAACCCTAAAATCAAAATTCAAGAAAAATCCCAAATTTCATCATGTAAAATATTTAAGTATAAAAAGTACCATGCAAAAGTGCTGCTGAAGAGGTTTCATTTGAATGGTCACATCATAGGATTTCATCCACAGGCTCAAAAGTTAGAGTCACCTTACTGTCTCCATAACTGCCTCTGGGAGTGAAAGGGTTAAATTGTCACTTTGGAACAGTGCTTTGGGAAAGAGGAAGTGAACTGTCTTGTGTCTTGGTTTTTGTTGAGAGTATTTCCCACATACTCTAGAATAGGGTCAATGGAACGTGCCGCAAATGTTATGAAGAACTTTACACAAGTTTACGAGTTAAAACAGACTTTCTACTTGAGATGTAGAAACTTATTTCCTTATGGTTAGAAAAGACATGAGCAATCTGCAACCTCAATTTCCAGTTTGCCTAATTTGAGTAATCTAGACAAGTGTGACTTTCAAACTTCGTTTCTACTTGTTGCTGACCAGTAGAGAAGAAGGCTTAAGGAACGCGATTATGTTTATGTGGTCGGTGCCACATGATAATCTTTAGCATGCGACTGGGTACTAGGTTTGAAAGGATGTACTATTATTAAGTATCGTACTCACATTTTGATGGAAAAGGTCCTTGCCTTCTGATAGGGCAGATTATTTACATCGGGTTTTACGATACAACACTGAGTTTTTTTTCTGTTTTCAGTAACCACCCCCACTGACGTTACAGACTTTGCTAAAGCTATCCAAGCCAAGAATCTCAAGAAAGTTGACCAAGAGGCAGAAAAGAAACGACGTGAACAGACTCAGCAGAACAGACGTAAGCGTTTGTTTTCGTCTTTGCAGACGTTACTATTAAGCTGAAAATTTCAAATGTTGTCCGACAGTTCAGTTGATGTCAAATCTTGCCATCGACCAAGATCCTGGGTGCAGTTTGCAGTTCGTTCACGTCAGCTTTCCTTTTTACTGACTTTCCTAGACTTGCTTACAACGTTGCAATTCAGGGGGAATTTTTTCAGTATCACCAAAAAATTGCCCCTTGCCTAGATGAGCAACTGTTATTCAATTTTGTTTTTCTTGTTCATTAATTCTAGCATTACATTTGAGAATTTTTATTTGAAATTTTACTCCTTGCTCGACAGTGAGCTCTACAGATATGTTAAATGATGAACTGAAACGAAGGATGACCTCCAGCCAAGGTGGGCTAACACCAACAGCACAACGGAAGGGTGAGCTTTGCAGTATAAACACTTGACATTGAAAACTATGGGGTGATTTGTACAATGTTTCACTGCTAGCTGCGAAGTGATGGGGTCAGAGTTGCTTGAGAGCGAGAGGCTAAAGAAGAACGAGAGTTTTGAACTTTCATCCATTTTAATGAAAACTACATGTGCTGATTCAAACTTTTCAAGAGTGGACGAGAGTTGCCGAGAGCGCCGAGAGTTGCCAAGAACGTACGAGAGTTGCCGAGAGCGCTCGAGAGTTTCAGGCCAAACAAGTGCGGGAGTTTGAACTCTCGTCCATCCTTAGCGTTTTTTGTTTAGCCACCGCTTCCCAAACATTGTTATCAAAAAAGGTGTTATGGTAAGAAAACACACGTGGATTATCCGTTGTTTTTGAATTGTTCTCAACAGAAACGCGCCCAGCTGTTAACCTCTCTGATGATTCAAGTGCGCTTGAAGTCAGAGAATGGCTAATGAGTAAAGGTTTCAGTCAAAGGTTTGTTGCTTAGTGACCTTAGTTATTGTGCTTGAGGTTCCAGTTATTGTTTGTAGTGTGTTTCTGTTCATTTGTCCCATACAGAGGTCACAGGTAAGTACTGATCGAGATTTTTTACCGCAACCACCTTGTACAGTAAACAGCACCACAGGAAACTACTCAGAAGTAACTTTAATTTGAATGGCCTCACTTAAGATTTCATCCACAGACTTCAAAGTTAGAACCACCTTGTGCAGCAGAATAAACAGCACCACGGGAAAGTACTGCTCAGTAGCTCTCATTTGAATGGTCACACTTTAGGATTTCATCCACAGACTCGGAAGTTAGAACCACCTTGTGCAGCATAATAAACAGCACCACAGGAAAGAACTGCTCAATAGCTTTCATTTGAATGGCCACACGTAAGATTTCGTGCACTAACTCAAAAGCTAGAACCATCATGTGCAGGATGACAAACATTATTGAATGTTCAATCTCGGGTTATTGGATGCGACTCACTCTCATTGGATTTGAGGCGATTAAAATAGTTGGAATAATCGTTCAAGTACACAGAAAAGTACTGCTCAATAGCTTTCTTTAATGACCACACCTACGAATTTCGTCTACAGTTCGAACCACCGTTACAGCGTAACAAACGGTGCTACAGGAAAGTGCTACTTAGTCGCTTCCGTTTGAATGGTCACAATTTTATCCGCAGCGTCAAAAGTTCGAACCTTCTTTGTACAGCATGATAAACAGTTCCACAGGAAAGGACAGCTTAAGTGAATCGTGACACTTGCGGACTCAAGATACAAACTCTTAAATTATCACCCTGGTCCTAGAGGTTTTTCTTTCGTTTTCTCAAACCAAATCATTGTCGCCGCTTCTCGGCTTAATTTCGTTTGAGAAGAATAAAGAAAAACCAGTGGAACCAGTGTACTAAATAATAACCAGTTTGTAGAACAGAACAGTGTTAAGTAAAGGTACTGATCACGACTTCTCATTGGGATACATTTATCCACGTACTTAGAAGGAAGAAAGAACCGCTTTTACCTTACGAGTTGAAAACTTACACCGTCTAGTGGAGAGCAAAGTTCTACGAAATGGTTTGCTAAACAAATCAAACAAAAAATAGTACCAAGGCCGTGCCAACGTCGATTGATCCGTTATTGGTTTGGTTCGTCATTGCAGTTGTGTGATTGCTTTGTCTAACAAGTCCGCTAAAGACCTGGAGCTCATGACAAAGGATCAGTTGAAGAAACTTTGTGGCGAATCTGAAGGATCCAGGGTCTTCAGTCAGTTTGCGGTGCAGAAGGCCAACTGGACGGTAAAAAAGCTTGTATTTTTGTGAGGGCTAATACGAATATACAGGCCTAGAGTTAACACAGAATTAACAAAACATGCAGTTGGATATAGTTGTACTTTGGTTCACATGGTATTTGATTGTTTATTTCCTTTTATCGTTGAGGACGAAAATTAGTTAAACATATTACTAGGGTTGCATTTGTGGGTCACGGCATCTTTAGATGCTATGACCTTATAGGAATCTAAGATCTACAAATTCTCCTCACTGTTCCCCATATATCTCTTATAGTTGTAGTTAGGAGAAATGGTTTATCATCATCATCATCATTTTCCGTTTGACCCCAAGTGGGGAATCGTGCCGCGTATTCTCTCCTTCCAGGCTATTCTATCTTTTTGCTCTTCTATCTTGTGTTGGAGATATGTGCAATGTCGTCTGCAAAGTCCAAGGTTTTGGGATGATTATTCAAACATCCTATAAAAGAGAGAGTTTATCTTTACTAATCACTTCTTTATTATTGTGACCTGCATGTTTGATCGTGTGTTGATATTACAGGAAGAAATTAGATGCTGGTTACTTCTAGTTTAAAGGGTTAAAAAAAAAAGGTTTAGAGAGGACCCTAGCAACTGCCATAGTTCTTGGCCAACGAAAAGTGGCATTTCTCTGTGTTGTATCCTCATCCTCGTAAATTTTTTTCCTCCAGGTGACACAAAAAGGGTCTGAATTAGCGGTAAGTAACACGGTTCATAGCCGGTCGCATAATCAGAGTGTTCAGAATTTGGTGTACCTTGATCAAAACATAACACTGTCTGTGGGAAACTGTAAGCACTTTGAATGGATTTGGCGCATTGAAGACACCAGTTTCCTCAACACGATGGTGGAAGCGAGTTCGAATTTCATTTCCTTTCTATTCCGAAGTCAACTTAGTTTTTCTGGCAAAAGGTGACTTGTAACGGGACACGTCGAAACAGTGGTTAAAAATTTATTTATTTATTTATTTATTTATTTATTTATTTATTTATTTATTTATTTATTTATTTATTTATTTATTTATTAGTGCAAGTGGATTTATCGTTTTATGAAATTCTCATCTTCGGTAATTGTTGCTGGGTTTTTTTCATATTTTGGGCAAAGTTTTGCTTCACGGTGGAAACGTTTGAACGCCGTGGCCTTGGGCGTGGCATCCAGTTTTATCATTAGGCAAAAAGGAGGACTATTTACTGATAACCTGTGCTTGGGAAAACATTGCTACAATCTAACTGAGATTGAGGATTTACTAATGCGAATTATTTCTGTTCCAGTTCATAATGGAAAAACGCAAACAGCGCTCAGAAGAGAAAGGAGATAAGGTACCCGAAAACACCGGCGAGCTCAGAAGCACGGTTGCAGACGCCAAAGCTTTTGCTGCTCAGGATGTTACAGAAGTAATCGGTTCCAGAAGAAAATCCAGTGGCGGTAATAAACCAGTTCTTCTTAGTGCACCTGCTGTTAAACCACGCCCTAAGAGCTTTGCAGGGCCTGAGACCAAGCCTCGCTCTGATAGCGTGACAGAGAGGAAGTCATCCCGCGGCGTGTCGTTTGACAGCGAGTTTATCCCTCCCCCACCCGTACTGGACGCAGAGGATCAACCGAGAAGAGGTGAAGGTAGCCCGAGGGTAAGGGTATGTTGTATGTTGGGATTTGAGACAACGGACAATAAAACACCTCTTCTGTTCCACCGCAAGAATGTTGTCTACATTGCAGAAATACAATCAGAAATAGGAAAGCATTGCCCTATTGCTCAGTGGTAACTTATTAGCAGCCTTCCAAGCTACCTTTGTTTTATTAATGTACTGTGTTTTATGTCGTGCTCTTTTTTAGGTAAGAAAGATTTCCTCAGAGGAAGCTGAGGTAATTATTCGCGAACAAAGGAAACAACAGGAATTACTGTTGGTGAGTATAGAAACCTCTCGCAGTGTTCCCTCTACACGGCTGAGGGAAGGAATTATGTCATAAACGAAATATGTGTCGCCTTTCTTTAGAATCACATAACTAACCAAATATATGGCGGTCCAACTGTGAAATGTTTATATTATTTCCTTGGGTTGCCTTGGCTTACCAAAGAATGGTCTGCTTTCTTATGCCACTGTTCTCCAAACAACATAACGTCTGAAAGAAAGTTTGTTTACAGCTGTTGCGAGTTTGCGAGCGACGCAAGTTTTGCGTTACATACTAATGACGTTGTGTTGGTCACGTTTCTCAAACAGGAACATGATAAGCAGCTTTTCCTGCTTGAGCAGCTTCAAAGGCAAAAGTTGGAGTTGGAGCAACAGAAACGCGAGTTTGAAGAACAACAGCAAAGGCAGAAACAGGTCGAGTTACAGGTGGGTTGGGTGACGTAACTTGGACGTAACAATGTCACGCAAGGCCGTCAATTGTTGTGGTGTCTAAAAGTAAACGAAAGAAAACAACGTCCTGTTGCTTTGATCACAAGATGATTTGTTATTTTTTGGTTCTTTCTAGAATCATTCAAATCAAAATGTATAAGACAACAGGACTTAAGATGTCAGGCAATAAAAAGAACAAATTAATTATTCCACGAGTGCGCACTGGATATGAGGTGTAAAGTAGACAACGAGGCGCCGAGCTGGTTATCCAACAAGCGCTATTACAATTCTGAATTGACGGCATCAGTTCTAGATCTCACTAACGACTTACCGCTCGACTGAAAATCAAAATGGCGGCCTCGCGTTGATTTATAAATTGAGGTGAGGGCTGTGCTAGAACGTAAGAACCCTACGTGATGTTGAAATACGCTTTCTATTTACCTTGATATTGTTCTTCCTTTTTTAAGGAACAACAAAAGGAACTTCAGCGTCAAATTCAAGCGCAACACGATCAGCTCAAAGAAAACCAGGAAAAACTAGTCCAGCAACAGCGTCTTCTGACTAACTACGAAAAGGTGCCCACACAGTTCACCTATGCTTCGATCCCCCCCGTAATGCCTCAGGTACCAGTCATGCCCCTGGGGGGTATGCCAGCTGCGGCTCCCACTTACCTCCCCATGGGGGGCATTCAACCCATGTACACGCCCTACCCTTCTGCAATGGCAACGCCCGGAGTGCCTCACATGGTGACCACTGTGGGTGTCCCCACAGTTACCACGACACAGCCGCCAACATAGTGCGGTTTTAGCTGCACATGTCATTAGAGAATTGAAGTGAATGCGTAGCTCACACCTGGGTGTTGAAGGAAAATTTTCGTGCAATCTATAATTGATTATAAATCAAACAATTTCGTATTTAAATTTGACATTCAAATCGAAAATGCGGTCTGTAAGATCCGCATGTTTTTTCGGGCCAACGGAAGAGAATATATTTTCAGCGCGTCCCCCGTAAAGAAGTTTGCCAGGCCTAGCGAAATAAATTAATAGTTGATAGAAATTCCCCCAGTTATGGGTTTCTGTCGGAGACGGACGAAAACGTCCTTAGGGCCTTTCCTAGTACCTCGAGTACAACATTAATGAGTTAGTGTCTCTCTGTACTTTGGGGTTTTGTTAGATTTTGAATCTTGTTTATTTAATATTTTGACTTTTGTGTACGGTACATGAAGAAGTAACTCATTCTTTCTGCCTGCCTCAGTTTCTACTAAGTTTTTGCCAAGCAAGGAAGGCTTCAACCTTTCCAGATTTCTTTCATCCGTTTTGTTTTCAGGAGGAAGCATTTGTGTGATTACTTTCAAATGTTGAGCAATCGATTTTGCAAATAGCGACCTAATTGGAAGGGGAGTCGGTTTTGTGCGTTTTGGAGCAAAACAATACAGTTAGCCGTCAAAATAGGGCCTCCTAAGAGATTGCGTCTAGAGGCACAAATAGAGGCCACAGTCGTTTTGCTGAGGGTTTCAGTTGGAGGTAGTTGATTTCTGTCCTCACTGAGTTCAAACTAGTTAGTTCGTCGGTGTTCCCAAGAGGTGGGATTGTAAACCGTACTCGTGTAATAGTACGTTCTAACGGTACGATTGTTACTTGTATCATCCCCCTCGGGTGTTGAGTACTCCTAATACCTGGGCACTCAACAGCATACAATTGGTATTTTGCGTTTTTATTTTGCCGCTTTAAATAATCCATTTCAGTTGATTACACAATGTAACAAAGCTTTGAGCTGGCAAGGGAGTTGTTCAGAGTTAGTTTTCCTTTGGGGCTATTAAAACTAATGATTTATAAATGATTACTTTAATCTCATGCGTTGGCACCCTCTAGCCGTGAATTTGGTAAGGTGATACGCGCTTTGTCAAGCCTCGATACCAGGCAAAGCATGGTTATCAAGAGAATTTAGCTTTATATTTTTGTATGGTTCACTTTATTGACTAGGTTAGCTTTTTGTATGGTAGCAATAGGATTTATAAAGCCGTTTTATGTGTAGAATTTAGTTCTATGGCTGAGCTGGTAATTAAGTGAAGTTATTACATATACGGCTTCTCGAGCAGATTAGTTCTAAACTTCAACAACTTTCCCTTGTATTCATTCGTACTGATTTGTTCCCTTTAAGGCAAGAGAGGATGAAGGGAGAGAGCGAATCCCCCATTCATGGGCCTCTTCCGATGAAAATTATTTGAAATCTATTTTTGGTTCTGTGTCATACTGCGTAATTATTTTAAGGACGACACCTCATTGGTAAGTTAGAATGACGTCATGTTATCTCAGATTGTTAACATGGAAACAACAGCTAAAAATAACCTTCGCAGCATGGTGCGAGCTGCAAACTAATATTAAATTTGAAATAATTATCTTGGGGCACGGGGATTCACTCTCTTACTTCATCCTCTCTTTAAGGCCACACAGCGGTGTTAAAATCATGACGTTTCACTGGCACTTTATTGGTGTATTAAGTGCCTGAAAATGGGGTGAATGGGGTGGGGTGGGAGGCTCTTTTTTGCTGACAACGCCGTTGAACCTGTACAAAGTGTTGATATTTAAAATTGATCTGCGAGGCTAAGATACCATTCATTCGCCTGTAAAATTCGAGTACAGCACACCTTGCGATGTATAGTAGTAAAGGATAGTTCTCGCGATTATTTATGGTTTTTATCATAGAGCGTTTTTCAAATGAGTGTCGAAAGTAATTCGCGTTTTGCTTTGGTTTTTCTTTACTTCGCTCTGTGATTGGTTAAAAGCTCTCGCGCCACTTTCACAACTTGCTCGCACACGTTTCGCCGCGCCTGGCGCCGGTTACATGTATTTGCTTCGAGTTCGTCTGATTGGTTCATTGGGCAATTTGTGTTTGTTGTGATTGGCTGTTGTGAGTGGTTTTGGTTTTACGGCACTCACCTCATTTGAAAAGCGCTCTAAACTTGAGTACCAAAAGTGGCTGTTAAAACCTGGAGCCACAGTACTCCAATGAGCAGTCATTCATTTGTTTAAGACCATCCTTGGAGACCCAGGGGCATTTTAGAGGACCACTTCAAGATGACAACCTTTTGTGTCCAACATTAGATTAAACTGTCTAACGGCTAATTCTTCAAGTTTAAGGACGGTTTAACTGTTTGTGGTAAGCAATAGGTTGAAAATTGTGTTCCGATATATGTATATATCTGGTGAGACAACATTCGATAACGGTGAGCGTTTCCATGGAATACGCGTCAAAGGTGACTGACTCAAAAACTTAATATCTCGGAAGTGAAATGTTTGCCGGGATGATTAACGTGGAATGGGCGTAGTTTAAATTAGCAGTTTTAAAAAATAGTTAATTAGCATTTGTCTTGAAGTGGGCGTAAAAATAATTGCTTCCCTTGGTGGCGGAAGGAAGTTGAAACGTGGCACGCGAGAGTGATAATTTCTTATAAATTCGCACACTATCCAATTAGGATTTGAGTGTCTTTCAACAAACCAACTTTTACAATTGGTTAGTCTCTCTTTTTCGTATCACGTTGCATTGGGCTGCAACTTCCCGCCTTCCAGACCCGTACCCAGTCGCTTCTCTTGTCCGCGCTGTGGCTTATGGGTTGGATTTGATGAGTTCGCGGTGCATCAAGGGAAGGACGGATGAAAATTGCGAACTGTTTCTCCGTCCTTCCCAAAAGGCTTTGCACGCATTGATTGTCTTCCCATATGCCAATGCGAAAAGAAATGAATAAGTGACGTACGAGTCTACCCGCCTTTTTACTCCGAGCATGGACTTGGACCCCGTATTTGTCAATTCTCTTAGATTAGCTTTTTCAGTACGGCATACTTAGCGATCCACTCGATGGTTGTTCAGCAGAAAATAATTGTACTGGCTTGTATTTAATTACCTAATCACCTGAACATGAAATGTTGATTGTAATAAATGTTGAGATATTTGGGAATAACCTCTATTGATTGGTTTTCCATTTCTAATCTGAAAAGATATTCAGGTCGGGGCCGAAGGGTGGCTATTGGTGCTGGGCTGCTTGTTTTCTCAACGTTTTAGCTCTTTTTCTTAATTATCTCCGTGACATTTCATTCAATCCAAAAACGCTTCCATTTAAACAATCGAGTTCTTCTGTCGAAGGTACTACCGTGTGATAGGTTGCCCGAGGAAATTTGATGTTCACAACAAATATTAGCCCGGGAACGCAGTTGGAGGACTTCAGTGAGGGCTTATATGAAGTTTGAACATCAAATTCCGGAGGGAAACTATGACACATAGGGCCTGAGACAGAAGGTCTTTATTGTCATTAAAGATGTGTTTATTGTTCATCGTGGTGTAAGATAGGTAAGATGAACGTTTATTCGTTTGTATCACGATGGAATCGCTTAGGGTTGTTGATCGCGACGTTTCGACTAATACTGATAGTCTTCATCAGGCGATGAGGTCTATTGTTTACGTGTCGCTGTCTGTAGCATGGTGGTTCGCTGCTATTGGTGCATTTCGATCCTCATTATTCCGACTATTAGATGTTGTTCCCTCACAGGTCCGCTTTGTGGTTGGTCGGCTGTTGTGCTTTCTGATCTTAGGTATCCAAGCTTCAGGAATTTCCGATTCCACTATCTCCATTGATGTTATTACGGGTGAAGTCTTATATGGATAGCCTCTTTGACCCTACGTGTGTACCAGTGAGGGTCACGATCAATAAACTTAACTTCTTTCCAAATAGGAAGATGCCCCGTTTCGTTAGCGTGCTCCGAAACTGCGGAGGCTTGGGTACGAGCAAGCCGTATATCTCTGTCGTGTTTTTTTATTCTGTCTTGCATCGCTCTCCCTGTTTCCCCGATGTATACTTTGCCGCACTCACATGGAATTTATAGACGACACCGTCTTGTTTAGTTGGTTCAAGAGTGTCTTTCGGTCGCACTAAGTGAGACCTAAGAGTTGTGTCTGATTTGAAGACAGTGTGTACGCCTTGTTGTTGTAGGCAGCGGCGAAGAACCTCTGATACACCTTTTATGTAGGGTAGAACCGCAGCAGCTTTAAATTCCTGCGTATGTTCTTTGTTGGCTGTTGGTCTTGTGGTCTTTGTGACCTTTCGTACAAATGAAGAATGTTATCCGTTCGAAACAAGTACCGATGATAAATGTTTCTTAGATAGCTGATGGTTTTGATGTGAGGTGTTTGGCTCGGTCGTATAGACACTTAACAATACCACGTTTCACTGACTGAGGATGGTGTGAATCATAGGCTAGGTATTGGTCAGTGTGGGTGGGCTTTCTGTAAACAGTGGTGGTGAGAAGACCGTTTGAATCCCTTGAAACTGACGTGTCGAGAAAGGGGATAGTGTTATCTTTCTCGATTTCCATGGTAAAACGAATAGATGTTGTTTAGATGTTGTAAAAAGCCGTCTACATAGTCTTTACCCACTCTACCCAAGACTTCTTCCAGATCTTAGGTTTATAGGTCGCTGTTGCTATCGCCCATTCCTCAAACTCTTCCAGGTAAAGGTTAGCAATAACCGCGGAGACAGGGCTCCGCATGGCTGCTCCGCCTTTCTGTTCGTAAATCGACCCGTTGTATTGGAAATACGTTGATAGACAAAGTTTAAAAGGTCGGCGATTTGTGTAGGTGTAAGGTTTGTGCGGTCGGCAAGACCGGGATCGTTCTCTAGTTTGCATAATGCGGCCTTTACGGCAACCTCGATCGGCACGTTTGTAAATAACGATTCTACATCAAAAGATACCATGACTTCATTTTCTTGTATTCACTCATGGCTGATGGTAGACACAAAATGAGAAGAGTTGGTAACTGATTTGCCTGTCAACAGGGACAGATGTCAGCTAAGTGAGCCGACAAATCGTAAGCGAAGGTGTTTACACACGATACAATAGGTCTTAACACTTAATGGTATCTCGGGCTTGTGTATCTTAGGTTGACCATATATCCTAGGTGGCTGTTTGTGCCTAGGTTTGAAGGTCTTTATTGTTTCTATTGTACAACGCTAAATTTTGAGCGAAAATTGCCAAAAACGGGCACCATGCACTGATAAAGAGAGACACACACACGCGCCATCGCGGCACGTGATCGATTTCAACCAATGGCAACACGCCAAAATTTAGCGTCGTACTATAAAGGATCATAGTGCGAGTTCCCATAGATCTGTGAGCATTTTCTCGTGCTTTTTAAAGTAAACGCAAAGGGATAAAAGGGAGGAGGGGTGGTTGATGAATACGATGAAAATTGAAAATTGTTAATAGTTAAAGGTGAGCTAAAATAAAATTTAAAGTTAACAATTAAAAGATGGACACCAAAACAGTCCACAAACAACCCTAAGTGCCTTTGTGTGGGGGTGAACTGTCTGGGGGTGTGTACAAAAATTTATCACTCTTTTATTTCTTTCTTACAGCTTATCCTATTTCCTAAAAATTTGCTAGACTTCCCCCTTACGTTGAGGACCATGTTGAAACAGGGGCACTTGTTGGGATACGGTATCTTCTCGATTAACCTAAGGATTTTGTTAAAAACTCGACCATGTAGATCCAGCGTTAATTTGAACCCGGTAATAATTCGAGGTCCGGCATTTACCATGATGTTTTGCGTCTGTTTTTGACAGCCTTAATTTTTCGTCAACGAAACAAGACTAAAATATCACTTACTTCGTGAAGCAGGTTCTAAGGTAGGCCATTTTGGTTTAACTAGCTGACATGTCCGTCATACAGATTTGTTTGTTCGCTGTCCGCTCTGTTGGACTACGGAGTCAGTGAAACTGATAAATTGTACTATGGTGTACCATATGGTGGTACATGAACTCAAGTTCAGTGCACCGAGAATCAGTTACATAAGGTCGGACTCAAAAAAAAAAAAAACCGGTACCTCGACTAAATGCCGAAAGCGTTTATTTCACAATTGATCTGGTAAACCTAGCCTACGAAACTAGCAGAGGGGAAATCCCCTCCTTCCCATTCCCCTCGTGGCTTCGGCGCTCGTTTTCGTGGCTATACCGGTCAATCTGCGCCTTCGCGACCGATCGCGCAAACAATCCCGCCAGCTAGGCAGGCTATGATAGAACGGGCGTTGTTTTCAACCCGACGTTTATTCAGGCATTAAAAAAAACTAATAATACCCGGAAATTGAGAAATTACCCGCTTAATAACATGATCACCTGTTTGTGTGCATGTTTTTGTGGCCCATTCTGTGGGTACCTGTTGATAATTGGCAGTATCCCATCCCACCAGCTAAGCACATTTGCATTTGTGGTATGGGGATGCTACGATGAGATAGCTGAGTTATTAGCGCAGAGCTAAAATCAGAATGCAAAGCTCCATTTCAGCTGAAAACCAGTGGCTCGTTGATCACTGTTCTGAAGAACAGCTGTAAAGAAGGAATTAAGTTTGCAGAATGACTCTAGTTTAGAGGCTCGGCATAGAAAGTTAAAATTAATGGGAAATTGTTTGGCAAAGGATGGCGATACACGCGACTCCGGACCCGAGATGAGAACTTCCCATATAGACCTATCGTGGCCTGATGACTTTGGAGATACAACACTTTCCAACATTCCCGACGTCGTTGTCGAGAATGGTAAACTGACGCTAGATTTGAGCTTCTTGAAGCTGAAATCGTTACCAGAAAAAGTCTGTCGAACAAGAAACGTCGAAGTACTCAATATAAACTGCAACAACATCTCCAATTTTCCTTATAATTTCGCTGCACTCCGCGATCTAAAGGAGCTTTATCTCAGAAACAATTATTTGGAGTTTCTGCCAGCTCAAGTATGTACCTTGATCAACTTGGAAGTCTTGGAATTGAACCGAAATCTGATCGAGACTTTGCCGTACTGTGTTAGTCATCTACATAATCTTCGAAAGCTCAATCTTGCTTTCAATAACATCAAGGCCCTTCCGCCGAGTGTGCGCTACCTAAAAGAACTTCAGTATTTAAACATGGAAGGAAATGACCTGCAGTGCATTCCTGAAGTTGTTTTTTCACTTTCAAGTCTTGAAGTTCTGGTTTTGAGCGACAATGAAATTGCGTCCCTTCCACACAACTTGGAAAACCTGGTTAACTTGAAAGAGTTGCACATAGATGACAACAAATTAACTGAGCTACCGGTTCCATTGCTTCAATTCCTCTCCAGGCTTGACATCATTAACGTGAGTAACAACGCAAACCCGTTAACTCTAACTAAAAGCGAAAAGCCCAACAAGCAGATTCACAAACAGAAGGTAAACCACGTCGATCCAAAGGAGACTGCAGAAGATCTTACTGGCTCTAGCATCCCTCAGCAATTTGACATCGCAGCTGCCAAAGATAGTTCGATGGTTTTTTCAG
The DNA here is from genome assembly GCA_964017195.1 of Siderastrea radians. Classification (NCBI taxonomy): domain Eukaryota; kingdom Metazoa; phylum Cnidaria; class Anthozoa; order Scleractinia; family Rhizangiidae; genus Siderastrea; species Siderastrea radians. Next base: position 54,764,480 of record OZ024890.1, on the reverse strand, counting down.
AAATAAATCTTAACCACCCTGAAGAGGCAAGAGATATCTTTGAAGGAGAACTTGGTGGTTTCGTCGATTTGAAATCCGAAGATGCCAAGCCCAACGGGGCTGAGCGCGTGAAGCGGAAAGCCCGTAATGCTAAAACAAGAGTTAGCGAGGCTATGCGCCCATCGCCAAAGTGGAGAATACTCTTCCGCGAGCTTCAGAAAGCGGGGTTTCTGCCAACAGTTAATGTACAGCTCCCGAAACGTGAAAGGGAACCAGCAAGGCGAGTGAAGGTGGTGAGTCAAGGATCGCGCTATACGTGGAGAGGCTGGCGTGTGGAAACTGATCCTGAATCGGTTTCGAAGAGGAGAGCGTCGTCAACGTCCGAGTTTGGTGACAAATTAGACGAGTTTGGTCATCCTGAAAGTATCAGCCAAATACTCCCTGCGGTCAAAATGGAAGGAGGAAGATTAACACTGGACCTGAGCTGGCAGGAACTCACTTATATCTCAGGAACGGTGTGTGAACTGGTGAACCTCAATACGCTCGTCCTTGACTTCAACCAACTCGAGGATCTGCCTTTTGGATTAGGCAATCTTTCCAGGCTACGCATTTTGAGGCTCAACTCGAATAAAATGACTTGCGTCCCGGAGAACTTAAGATATCTTAACCACCTCAGGCGCTTGTACCTAAATGGAAATCACATAAAGGCATTTCCAGATTGGGTTGAAAGTTTCCAAAAGTTAACATATCTCTCTGTAGAAGACAATAATATGCCATTCTTTCCGGGAGAAATCTGTTCCTTGGTAAAGCTAGAGTATCTCCTTCTTGCAGGAAACAAAATTAAGGAGTTGCCGGAAAAAATTAAACAACTCAAACACTTGAAAGAAATGTTTTTAGGTCGAAACACCATCCGCGTCGTTCCTTTTTCCATCGTCGAGATGAATTCATTGCGTGTGTTGTATCTGGATAACAATGATCTTGAAGAGATACCATTCTCTGTCTTAAGCATTGTGGGATTAGAAACATTAAATGTCAGTGGCAATGCTTTGACTGCCGTGCCAGATAATATTACAAACCTGCAGAACTTGGAAGAGCTTAATCTGGGAAAGAACAACATCCAGCGACTACCATTTTGGTTCCATCGCCTTGCACATCTATCAGTTTTGTTTTTGAATTGTAACGGAATGTCTACGTTTCCTGAAGTTCTTTGTAAATTACCCAGCCTTAACTCTCTAAACTTTAGCCAAAATAAGATAACGGAACTTCCAGATTTTCTGCGGAGTAGTATCGGTGAAATGGCCAGCTTGGAACAGCTCGACCTGTCTAATAACCAACTCAGGCGCCTACCAGACAGCCTGGAAAATCTTCAAAATTTAGAAGTGCTTCATCTTGAAGGAAATCCTTTGACTGAATTACCAGAAAGGATGGGCGAGCTCAGAAATTTACGAAGGCTTTACCTGGACAAAACTGTCCAGATACCACGAGAAGTTTTTCAGCTTCCGAAACTGGAAATTTTTTAACTTTTTTTCCTCGTGCATTCATTTTGAAACTGTGCCCATGCTGAATTTTATTAGTGAAAGGCGGTAGCTCTCAGTACTTTTTATTCTATTATTATTATTATTATTATTATTATTATTATTATTATTGTTATTATTATTATTATTATTATTATTCATTTTAACAACATTGTAAATTTTTAGCACACATGATTTAAATTTATAATTTAGTACAATACTGAAGGTAATTGTTTTGTAAAGCACCATTGGACGGCAAAGGAAATGGCGCTATATAAATAAATTATCATTATTACTATTATTATTATAAAAAGAATTTTAGTTCATAAAAATTTTTTAAACTAATAATTGATTGTAATTTCTTAGCATCTTATTCTTATCTGTCCATTGTATTTTAATTAAAAAAAAAATATTATTATTATTATTATTATTATTATTATTATTATTATTATTATTATTATAGTATAAGCCAGCCGATTCGGCAAAGGAGGTTTTTTGTTCCTTACATTATCATAATCACTGAGTAAGTGAATTTTTTTAAAAATAAATGTGCCTCCATTTATATTTAGCCAAGACTCATGCCTCCTGAATTAGATCTGTTTATTTTTAATTAATTAATTAATTAATTAATTGTTTATTTATTTTTCTTTTATAAGCTCAAGTCCAGTGTGACCTTATGTTTTGAACTATACCCACCCAGCCTAAGAGGATCTCTTTATTTCGCAGACCACAGGGAAACACCACCCCCCCCCCCCCCAACACACACACACACACACACACACACACACACTTTCAAAGCCATTTTCAACACAGAGGTAGACCTGTGGTACTAATATAGTAAGAAAGGCGAAATAAAGCAAACGGTTGTAAAACACAACTCCTGGGAGCTGAGGAGAAATAGTGCAGCCCCATCTTCCCTAAGTCCCCCAGGTTAGGTCACCTCCTTCACTCAATTTTCGCGCATTTTATTCCCATCATCTGAGAGCCTGGAACAAGCTAGACCTGTGGAGGAGTTAGAAAAATTATTTCGCGGCATCTTCTGCTGCAGAACAGCGTGTCCCTATCAGGCGGGGGCGCCTGGGCACCAGGTCAAAGGGTCGGTTCCTTGATTTCCGTTTTCTTACGGAAGTGGAACTACGAAACCCTGCTAGCCGTTTTTAGCGTTGCGTGACGACACTAAAACGGCTGAGTGAGAGACTAACGAAACCCTGGTTTCAATCAATCGTTTTAAACTGAAACACGAAGCTATTTTGTATATTTGGCAAAGGAATCATTTAGAAACTTGCCCTTTTACCATCCTGTCCAAACTTAGAACAGATCACCATTTACAGCATTCACATGTCATGATAAAAATGACAAAAAATAGGGTGAGCAAAGTCAATATTCTTGTACTTTGATATGTTCAGTGTTCAAAATCAGTTGATAAAACAGACTGAAGACAATCACAAAAGTTTCTTACTCGGTTACTATTTTGTCTTATCATTGCATCCTTTGTTTTCATTTTGTTTTGGAAACAACTGGCAAAATTTCGTCAGCTTGTCTGACGTAGAAATGTTATGATGTCATTGAATATGCAAATACGCGGGCTTTTAAAGGTGATATCGGTCCCATTAGGTCAATGTTTAATTTTCTTTTCATTTAAGTCACTCCCTCACAATACTATTCATTTTCTGTGCACACAATAGCAAATACAGAATACTCTAACATAAACAATGGTTTATGGAAATTTTCTGTCTTCCGAAAGTGGTTAACTTAGGAATTTATTAGCTTACGGCTGCCCCAAATAAACACAATTGACCCCGTGCAACTCAAAAGAAAGCGAAATTATAGCTCTCTCCTTGTACTTTCAAACAAACCTCGAGTTGGCAACAGTTCATTAGAGTGTAATTTTACTTTGTTTTACCTCTGCACCGAAAACGAAAAATAATTTCGGAAACCGGAAACTGAGAAAGACAACAGCGCTGTATCAGTTTTACACTATATTGTGGATACAGAGGAATGCCGCCGAATGTGACACGAAAAGATAAGTCAGAATGACTTTAGAAAGTCATATTTAGAAATTGAATACCACCTCTGAGGGAGAGTAAATTTAACTCTCCATGTCCAAATTTAGGCAAGGTTTGAAGCGGTTAATATTTAATGCACTTTCTATACAGTAAAATATCGCTCTGCCGGAACGGGAAATGCAAAACAATAGTACACTTTTGGGAATGTATTTCAATGACCAAATTTGGTCAAAGACAATGCTTGTTGACCAATAGGAACGCGTTGCTTATGGAAAGGGAAGTGTGCTTGTTCTAAAACAAGGCACGGCCTACCGTGGGAAAAACACTCTCCATCTTCCAGACTGTGGGGTTATTTCTGCTCTTCCTTTTGCTACAGGCGCGGTCTTAGACTTCCTCTCTGAAACATGGCGGATAGTCACCTCTCAGAAGACGAACTGGCTGAAATTCGCGAGGCTTTTAGTCAGGTAAACCGTGCTTGATTTCGGGTCTAAATCGAGTTGCTTTTTGCCGTTCATTTTGTGGTTTGTGATTAGTAAATTAGGTACAACCCTGCCAAACAATTGCCACTTCATTTCAATCCCAGTGTCGTCCACGCTGATCTTTACTCCGAACTACAGAAATGTCATGTTATTTTTGGTGGAGCTTTCGCTATCAAAGATTGATTCTGAAAATTTGCCGAGATATTTCTTTGGAAGTGTAACACTTTTTAAACGTGCAAATTAATATAGCTGGCAATTAACTTTTTGTTTTAAATTATATGTTTTACTACAGTTTGACTTAGATCACAATGGTCATATCACTACCTCTGAACTTGGGACGGTGATGAAGGCTCTGGGAGAAGAAATACCTGGTTATAAATTGAGAGAAATAATAAAAGAGGTCGACGTTAATCAGAACGGAACGGTAGAGTTCAATGAGTTTTTGGAGGTAAGTCGCAGTCAATTTCAAGCTCAAGCTTGCTAAGACTATAACATTTTCCTATAAAATGGGTCAACTTTATAGACTGGTAGGCTAGGGTTTACACTGTTTATATTGCATGACCAAAGTGATAATGCACTGATAAATGCGCTAAGGTGTACGAAATCATTTGCATTTAGCGGAATTTCTTTTCTATGTCTAGGATTTAGCAGATAATAAGCTCATTTAGACAAGATTACAGGACTTGGTAAATTGCATTCCGCTACATAAAAAGAAAAATACTTTAACTGAGGTTATTCTTAAGCCACGTTTTATTCTTTTCAACTTGTCTAGCATTGGAAGTTATATTGCGTGGTCCCTTTAGCTGTTTCGAACCCCCAGCTGAAATATTTCAGCGACTAATTAAGCTTAAGCTTAAAATTAACTCGAAAAAATTCGCCTATGCGAATAATTACAGAGACATGTCAGTTTGATGACAAAATGAAGTTAAAAATCGTCCGTGATAATTTTAGTTTGCACCTGTTAACACTGCAGGTGTGTTTGTTCTGTATGGTGCAAGCACAGGATCGAGATTTCAATTCTCATTATTGGCTACTGTAATTTTGAAAACAGGGTTTGGCTTCTAGGTCCCAGGGTGAACCAAAATGAGATAAGAAGATGAAATCACCAGATTTGTGGGACTAACATGGGTAAGGGATTCCTCCCACTCTCATCTTGAGTAGTTTTCCCGGTTATTTTAAGGGAGATATGCTGGCTAAGAATATGGTAACAAAGAGAAAGGATCTAGTCAAGATTGCTGTTATGGAAATAATAATAATAATAAATAAATAAATAATTTTGTAAAATAACATCAAGTTTTGCTTCTCCTTGAATCAGTTTGAATCAGTAAAACTAAAGGGTACCCTTGTGTAACAGTTATGTTAGCACGAGGGTAAAGTAGTCCTACCAGAAAAAGTTTGCTTATAAAACCAGGGCAAGTTTTTCTTGGCTGTTGCAGTAACACTAGTACTAGTACTAGGGTTACCCTACTATAAAGTTGGAAAGGGGAGTAGATTTGTGAGGCATGGTGATTGACCCTCGCCTCAAAGCCCAGCTCCCTGTCCTTTCAACTGTTCAGGGCCGTAGCTGGCATGAGGCAAGACGAGGCACTTGCCTCGACAAAGTTTTGTGCCAAAATGAAAATAAAAATGGAAAATAATCCTTAGAGAGCATTTGTCACCAGGTGATAAAAGATTAACCTAAGCAGGGTGTGCGAAAAAGGCATTGAAAGACTCAACTGGTTTCCATTGCGGCTCGTGACATATAAAACAGTGACAGGCTGGGTGACATCAATCCCGTGCGGATTGCTACGACTACAGGCAGCTAATCTAAAGGATCGTGGCTTATAAAAAACAAAACTTTTAGAAAATCAGCATCCCATGTTTTCTTGAGCTACTTTGCCATACCTTTTGGCATAATTGCCTAAAAAACTATTTAATGGATTATAATTTTCTCTCAGTATTCTGTCTTGGAAGAATTCAAAATGTAAAATAAACGTTTGCAAAGCCGGTGCCTCGGTCAAGAGTTTCACTTTTGTGATGGCTACTAAAAGAGCCCTTTGGCTGGCTCAGTAGGGCCATATCTAAGATTTTCAGTGAGTTTCCGTAAAGGGTCTTCCTCTAGAACATCCATACTGTTTACTAGTGAGATGAAGTTGTCTCTCAGGTCACAGTGGAGTTTTAAAATTCACAGATGCAACTGAATTTGACAATTAACCATGCAGCAGCACAGGTTTTGCAGGAATTAAAAATAGGAAACCAGTCATTGCTAGCGTGGATGCAGGAAGGCGGGGCTGGGGTTGTATAACAGGAATACGTAATTTGGGATAATCATCTGTGTGGTGCCAGTATTGCACGCCCTAGTAGTGTGTATAAGAAATGTTAAAAGGACTGAAAAATCTGCCGTTTTACACTTACACGATTTTGAATTTTAAAGAAAATCTCATAAAAAATGCTGAAAAGAGCATTTCAGAGGGAGTATATTTAAAAAAGTTTCCTGGGGGCATGTCCCCAGACCCCTCTAGAAGTTCGCGCCTTCGGCACTCGCGACACTTGCCTCGTCTGTTCTGAAAGTCTGGCTACGGCCCTGCTGTTACGATCACTTGATTGCGTAACCATTTGATATAAGAGGGTGAAGTTAGATTTTAATCACACTTGGGATCAGTTGAAGGTGTGCAGTCAGTTTCACTGCTGTGTGCAGAGCTGAGTTTTTCAAATATGATTCACTCAGGTATGACTTGCCTGCTTTTATTATTAGCCCATATTCACAAAGTGATGAAGGAAATTTGCAGATTTCCTGGTTCTTTGCAATTGTTTATTTCTTAGGAAGTTAGTTTTTCTCTCTATAACTCATTTTATGCAATTTCCATTAATGTTTTTTGTTCATGGGAAAATCGTGATTTCATATGGCAGGACTGGAAAGTTAATTACTCACACTCAGGAGTGGGCAGTGCTAATTTCCACTCCTGCTGATGATTTTGCTTACCTTGATTTGCCCATGGAAATTTGCAAAAATTGAGCTTGCAGAGGAATATACCAATTTTCAGAAGAAGGACAGAAGATGTACTTACCTGGTGAGGGGAGGGGGAGAGCACTTTCTATAATCTATAGTTTTCTGCTTGCAGTATACTAAAGGGTAGGGAAATTTACTGTTGTAGTATGTTAAAGGGTTACCAAAGTGCTCCTTAAACTGAAAAGAGAAAGCGGCTACATCTTCATTACCAAACATTTTTACAAAATTTTGGCAAGAATCACAACGCAAAAAATATGTGAACGTTTGAAGCCTTCAGAGAACTAAAATGCCACAATGATCTACTGCTTAAATTGGCTTATTTTTGAGGTATAAGAAAGGTGCAATATTTGCTCTAGGTATATGGAAGGAGTACCATTTCGACAGATAATAGTATATTAAAAGATAAGGGTTTAAACCACAGGTGGAGCCTCCCCATATAAAACTTTATTAAGTACCCCCCCCCCCAGTGAAATTAGCTTAAAATAAACCTTTTTTTCTTTACAGAGATTCTGTTACCCCTGTGTCCTGCGTCTCTGACGCATAAAAATCCTAAAAGATGCAAAATAATGTGACATGCGTCCATATGGACGCACAAGCGCTAAAATGCCAAGATCGATCCATTATCCTGTTTATGTAATTTAGAATCTGTAACATAACTTACCTCAAAAGAAAAATATCGGTTGCCTCTAAAATATTCCTAGAAGTAATAATAATAATAATAATAATGGAATTCTTTATACAGATGGCCTATATCACGCAAGGTGGTTTTCAATAGGGCACTGTGAAAATATAACAATGAAGATAAAATTTAACTAAAATATGAAAATGCTGATATTGAAATATTAGAAAAGAATTAAGAGGGATTAAACACCTAAGTTCTACTTAAAAGTTGAAGGAAATGGAAAGCTATTTTAAAATTTAAACCTATTATGTAACGATATCCTAAAAGCATTATAAGATAGGTTTTGGATGATCATGTTGTTTCTATCATGTTGTTTTTATCTCTTTTCTTAGTTTTTAATTTTTATTTTTATTAACATTTGCAGGACCCCACTGAAAACCGCCAAGGCGAGTGGGCTCCCTCGTTAAATATTATTATTATTATTATTATGGTCCGAGTTTTCTGAGGGAGAAAATTCAAGCCTTTACATGCATTATTAATAAATTTGTTTGATTCCAAATGCTGCCAGTTTGTTTGTGACCAAGTGGTTGCATACTTTGATTTCAAGATGACCCTGGGAATGAGGTCGTATCAAATCTGAACTAAAGTATGTGCCGTGCAAAGCTCGCCAAAGCCCAGCGTTTATGAAAATAGCTGAGGCAAAAAACAAAAACAAAGTATATACCTGCCAACTCTCATGCAGTATGCGTGAGTTTCACGCCTGTCTAACCAAGACATCAAACTCACACCACATCGAGGACAATTTCTCACGCCTGACTCACAATTCCGGACTACTAGTTCTTCAACCATTAACATGAAATTTCCACCCAAAATAGTCTAGTGAACGGTGCTAAATGTCACGTTTGAGTCCTAAATAACAAGCAAACGAGATCGTGCCGAGATTTCGAGCTTCGCACTGCGACATTCGGCAATCTTCGGAAATCATCGGAACATCTTCGGGGATCGTCAGCAATGTTCGGAGTCATCGGGACATCTTCGATAACGTTCGGACGTTGTCGGAAATTTTTCGGAAATTCGGGTATTATAGATACGAAAATCTCATGCATTTGACTTAGGAAAAGGTGGCAGGTATAAAAGTATGAGTTCAAGTACATGTACTTGATAGATGGGCTCATTGGGTTTGGTCTGGGACTCATTAATTATCTTTCATGGTGTGAGTAGCATCGACTCACTAATGGCCAACTGTAATAAAATCATTGTCTTTCCAGATTTATAAGAAAAACAGCAAAAAATTCTCAGCGGGATCAGAGTTCAAGAAACTAATAAAGAAAAAAGAACAACTTGAAAGTTCAGGGGGAACATCTGAAAGTTCAGCAGAGGGCACAAAGCATACCTACTCTGAGGCTGAGAGAGTTGCATTTGTAGACTGGATGAACTCTGCGCTAAAAGACGACAAGGAAGCTAAAGCTTACTTACCCATCAGCCCAGCAACATCAGATGTATTTGAAAAGATCAAGGATGGTATACTTTTATGGTGAGATTTCTTTTTATTTTTTGACATACACTGAGACAATCCCTCTCTTTGTTGAGAGAGAGCAGCTGTAATTAAGGTGCAGTTTACTTTATGTTTGGTCTGGTATTTTGATAGAATGCAGTGTGTCGACAGAATTTGTTAAATTGATACAATCATGTTTTAATAAACTTTGTGACATGAGATTACTTCACCTTTCATTAACACATATCTGAACTCCTAAATTGAAAACCCATAGACCATGTAAAAAAAAGAATCTTGCTAAGTGGATCTAAATCTGCTAATCACAGTACCTGAACCTGACTTTTCGAAAACACTATTGTTTCTGTTGCCAATACTATCGATGATTTATTTCATAGTTAGTTAAAATGCATTGTCTGTAAGTAGTCTTGCTAAAATGAAATGCTTGGTTCAGTTCAGCAAATAAAGCATATAAAGTAGATCTATCTACATGTTAACCCTTAAGGCCCTAACAGTGACGACAATGAAATGTCTCTTTACATTATCAATACTTGTTGAAGCAACCAAGGATAAGTTGTCTTGATATTTAGACAAATTCTCCTTACTAGTTCCATAAGCAATGTTTGGAGAACAGTAACGAGCATACACATTTTATATTAGGGCTTAAAGGGTTCATCTAAATCCACCTGTCACAGTACAGGAACATGATTTTATTGAACCAGTTAACCAGGTTTGTTTAAAACTTCATTGTTTGCCGTTGCTGATACCATTGGTGATTAATTTTTGTACATGAGTTAGTGAAAATGCATTTATCCATTAGTTGTCTTACATGTACTAAAATGCAAGGTGCAGTTTAGCAAATAAAGCTGATTACATGTAAATGTTGCCTTGATAGTTAAACTAAAATCAGGTTTGGCCAAGGGCCTGATAAAAGATCTTTATTGAATTGATATTTTTTTAAACTTTTTTATTTGAGTATCTAAACTCAGAGTGTAGCTTATTGATCCTCCAGTGATGACAGTAATATTTTACTTATTCTTCTTCTTGCATCATGCAGCATGGCTCATAAAAATTTTCCTTTTTTCCCTCGTCATTTTCCAGCAAAATGATCAACTTATCCGCCCCTGACACCGTTGATGAACGTGCCATTAATAAGCCACAGGCTGGGAAGACCTTGAGCATCTATAAGATTCATGAAAACATGACATTGGCTCTGAATTCTGCACGTTCTATTGGTTGCAACATTGTTAACATTGGAGCAGAAGATCTTGAAAAGGGCAAACCTCATCTGGTGCTTGGAGTGTTGTGGCAGATCATTAGAGTGAGTCCCTCAACACATGTTCTGTTTTTTAGTTCTTTTGTGAAGAGCCTAGGGAGTAGTACTCTGGATATTAAATGATGGAAGATGTGAAGTCCTATGATGATATCTCTGTTTCAAATTTACAATTTCAGGATATTGGGCATAAAGAGAGTTTTGGCAAGTGTTTATTGGGGGGGGGGGGGGTTGGGGTAGTTAAATTTCAGTGGGATTTTGGGGAGTATTCAAAAGAAGTAGAGAGATCTATGAAAAAAAATGGTTAATGCCATAAATTATCTAATAAACGCATAAGACGTTTATTAAATCTTGGGGATTTTGTGGGGCGTTTGTTAGATGTGGGCATTAAATAGAGACAGGCACTTATTACATTTGTGTGTTTTCCCAAACAAGCATTGAAACAAAGGTTCAACTGTTCTTAAATTCAAAGGCCGCTGTGCAATGAAAGTGAAGAAACTGTACTATGTCTTTTTTTATTTACAACATGATTGATAGCTCTTGATATCCATAGCACCAGATCCTCATTTATTTTGTTAATTTCGCTGCGTTCCAATTCGCCAGTATATTAGAAAGAATATTAGGATGGTTTCATTGGATTACCTCATCTAGTTTTACCTGCTCTTTACGAAAGGCGTTTACTAGACAGGGGCATTTATTAGATAAGAGGCATTTATTAAGGTTACCGTGTACCTTCAGAGGTGTCTTCAGTCTTACGCATGTAGCGCTTCTCAGTTTCGCCGCAGATACCCCAAACCCGATATCAAATTAAAGCTTATAATACTGGCTATTTGAATATGCCACTAACTTTTCACGAAAACGAATTTTTAAGTTTTCCGGGAAGTCTGAATATGAAGGGCTAGATCGCCTTTTGAAAGCTCCAGCTCAAAGGGAATTTTAAAGTTTGCAATTTTTTTTGCTTGGTGAAAGTCCGGCACATAAGGGCTAAAAAACCGTGTCGGGGTTTTCCTTTATTCAGCCGCGTTCAAAAGCTTTCAAACATTTTCTAAATCGCAAGAAAAACATACGGAGTAACAGCACAGAAATGGTTCTTAGCGAAAAAATATTTAGAATTATCGAAATCCCCGACACGTTCTTGTTGAAGAAGCATCAAGCTAGTGACTGTCCAAATTTGATTAAAATTGAACAAATCGCCTTTGAGTTGGAACTCTTTAAAGTGTCACCTTCAAGCAAAAAATGAATGTCGAGAAATAGTGCTCAAACGAAAATCTTCGCTACGCAAACAAACACCGCCTCCAAACACCTTTGCCGACAGTAGACCAATCAGTGGGTGCTATTTTATCTTCCAGTCACCTCCCGTGGAAATTTCCTGCAATATTCTCTCTATGCAAATCCTAGTGTTCCTAAGATTCAACCATCTTACCATTTCATCGAATTTCTCTCAATGTTGGACGTCGCTTAACTGATATTATCGTGATGGGGAGAACCAAAAGAGCGAAAACCTCAAGCCAAGCAGCTGGGCCTAAACTGAAGTTGCCAAGGCGGGCAAAAAAGCGAAGTGAAGTGAAACTGAGCGCTCTGGAGCGCTGTGATTGAATCAGTACAACTGCAGCAGCTCTTTTGAACTGCGCTTCTTATATTGGTTGAATGGGTACTTACTGTATTGTCAAGCTTAGCAAAGCTTATAATTGAACAATGCTCAAATAGGGAATTTTTAAAGGCAATTGTTGGTATCCAAAAGATTTCAATATTGCTTAGACATATTTGTATCTTTCCAAAAGAGTGTAATAAAGTAACAACAAAAGAGCGGTTTCATCGGGATCTGATAGGCCAATGTACAGATGAGTGAAACTATTAGCTGTGACAGCAAGCGAGGTTCCCTGCAACGAAATCAAAAGGTCGTCTCCCAGCGTTGGCTATATACCACGGGCTACATGTACACTGTATTAACAAATCTAAAATAATAAAATTCTTCTTTTTGCATTAAAATCAAAACATTGAAGAAAATCAAAAGAGAACACGGGTAAAACGAGATAAATTTAAATTCACTATCTCTTTATTGTCTTTTCTTTGTTTACACTATGCGGGAGCTGGTAAACGGTAACAGTTATCAGGTTACTGGAATGATTGTGTGTTGTAAACTGTATTCATGTTAGGTCGCTTGTTCAGGGCTGCTCTACTATCCCAGAGAGATCAAACGGAGGTACTACAGTGTATTCCATCAAATTGCAGTAATAACATATGCCATACGTTTTCGCGTAGTTTGCACTCGCAAAATATTATTTGGTGTTAAATCGTCTGGTGATTCACTGTCACTATTGCGATTAAAATCAGTCCAAACATTCAATAACCCTCTTTCTTCCGTTCTAAGGATATTTTGCCTGCTTGCTCCGATATTTTCCTCGTAATTGGAAGGTTCTGACGGCCATTCCCGATGATATGAACCTTTGTCTGATGCAGCGAGGCTACAACGTGTCTCCTCTGTCATGCTTTTCTTGTCTTCTGAGTTTTCCTCTTTTTTCGCTTTTTGGAGTTAGCCCTTGGACATTTCCGCGGCCTGTGGGTTTCCGTAGCAAAGTCATAACTTAGAAAACAGGGCTCTAACGACAAAAATATAACATAAACAGACATAGAACGCTTCGGGAAACAATAAATATTGAGGCTCTCCCATAAACAATCTTTCCCGCGAAAATCGTTCTGGATGGCTGCACTCGCATCAATTAGCTGTCAATCAAAAATAAACTTTCACTTCCGGTGGAAAACGGTCATCCCATTTTCTTGGCGAATATTTGCTCTTTTTTCAAATTTCTTTTTCGAAATTAAAAGATTCCAAGGAAACGTTTATTTTTATGGAAAAAAAAATCATAAATTTACCATTTTTAACGTACACGGTAACCTTAAACAGGGGCATTTACCACAAAATGCTTATTTCAGAGGGGCATTTATTGGATACAAGGCATTTATTAGAGAGTGGACATCTAAAATATCACTTGCAGTGTGTAACTGTACTTAGTGCTGTGGATTAATCCTTCCTCGGTGTTTTCTAAGTTTGAAAATTCAGCATGGGATTTTTTTGGTTTAATTTTGTTTCAGGCTACCCTTTAGTCACCTGTCCATTTCCCAGACATTGCTACCTCTTTGGTACATATCATTTAGTTGTTCATTATTCTAATTGAAGTTTTTTTTTTAGATTGGCTTGTTTGCCAACATTTCCTTGACTAACGTTCCTGGATTGGCCCGTCTCTTGAGGGAGGGAGAGACCATCAATGATCTTATGGCTCTTTCTCCAGAAGACATTCTTCTGCGATGGTTCAACTACCATTTAGAACAAGCAGGTCATCATCGCCGGGTGCATAACTTCAGTGATGATATCAAGGTAATACTAAGAAGAATTTTAGGTCCTACTCATTTCTTAACCAGTTAAGTCAGCCATGAAAGTTCAATTTCTGAATGTGTGGTTCCAGAAAATATCCATACCCCTACCACCGAGGGAATTTCACTTAGGACCCCCCTCCTTCCTGGTATTATTTCAGAGGTTTGTGTCAAATGCAAACATTGTGGTTCAATGTACTCTGCCATGCAATTGTGGCAGTTTGAATAATCTTTGGTAGAATTTCTGTCTTAAGACAGGTAACTGGCTGGTGTCACAAGGGCGGTTTGAAAAAGCAGTGTACAGTAGTTTTACTTTCAAATACTGTAATTTAACACTTTCTGTTGTCTTCCATTTAAGTGACACTTAATGCAAGTACACTAACAGCATTTTGGATTTCATAGTTTGTGCTTACAGTACATCTTTTCTGCAAATTAGTTTTAAAACCATACATGTATATGTATGCATGCATCAGTTGTTGCACATAATGACATAATTTTTGCATGTCATCTGCTCACAAATTACAGGTAAATGGATTATAATTTTCTTTTTCAGGATTCTGAATGCTACTCCATCCTGCTCAATCGCATTATACCTCCTGAAGTGCATGTTGACACCCACCCAATGCAGGTAGGTATGAATTGCTGGAAAGCAAGAGTCTGTAATTGCAAGAATTAACCAGTGAATTAGCATGTCATTTTCACTTGTTGGCTTCTTTTACAATTGCCAAATTACTGGTGGGACTAGAGTGGTCGCTTGCGAGAGCTTTTAGCGTAAAGCTTGGTACCCTTTACTAGTAGTTTCAGTGTAGTAATAATACTAAGTTTGAAGTGTTAATGGTTCTTTGACTTGTAAATAAAAGGACCTCTTCTGTGATAGCCAATAAGAACCTGTGATTAAGTCTTAATCACAGGTTCTTATTGGCTATCACAGAAGAGGTCCTTTTATTTACAAGTCAAAGAACCATTAACACTTCAAACGGGGTCTCACAATGCTGATCATAACTAGAGCTGGTTGCTTATGAGAGTGGTCACAAGGAGAGCTTGACTGTATAACTTTTTATTTTTAGGAAAAGGATCTCACCAAGAGGGCCGAGAGAATGTTGCAAATGGCAGACAGAATTAATTGCAGGAAGTTTGTACGCCCCAAGGTACGTTTAATTTGCATGTCTTGGATGAAGTTATATTAATTGAACTAATTAATTTAGTATAACTTAAGGTCTTTTCTTTGTAGACTTCTTTTGCTATTCTAATTCCAGGTTAAGAGGAATGAAAGTCATATTGTGCAGTTTACTGCGAAATATTCTTCATTTGTTCTAGGACTTTTCTGGCTTCACAATAATTCTTCACAAATTGCCCTAGTCCTGCATAGAGATTTGCAAGGCATTAATCACAAGAATAGCATCCCATGGAATGGCCCACATAAGATTCTAACCATTTTGTAAAGTGCTATGTTGCAGGCATGGTTGCCCTAATAGTGTAGTGGTTATCATGCCTGAATAGTAACAAGGAGATATGGGTTAGGTTCCTGCTTGGAACAACATGTATTTCTTTTTAAGTGAGGTGTGTTGGAAGTCATCTTAGGGAGCTTACTGTGAAATATTCATTCATTTCTTTGAATATTCAAATTGTACTCATTCTTAGTAAACACCTCACTCTGTTCATTTTACTTTCTTGTAGCAGAATGAAAAGAATAGTGTTTACTTTAATATAAAAAATGTCATTGGTCCCAAACTGCTATTTGAGTTTTCCTTTTCCAAAGGATTTGTTAGTTTTGAATAAAATTATAAATGATTTTTAGTTAATAGCAGTAACAGTGGGCTTTGCAGTCTGCCAATATTTTAAAATTGCAGCCAATACAAGTCATGTAATACTTGTGGTCTTGTTATTCTTTAGGACGTGGTATCTGGAAATTCCAAGCTAAACATGGCATTCGTAGCAAACCTGTTCAACAGTTACCCTGGTTTGCCTCCCATGGATGCTGAACTAGAAGAGGCCCTTGAAGAAGTCAGAGAAGAAACTAGGGAGGAAAGAAGTATGCAGTAGACTTTAACCCATTAAGCCCTGATGTAAAAATGCATATTCTCCTTACTGTTCTCCATACATCTCCGAGGAAACTAGTAAGGAGAATTTGTCTAAATACCGTGACATCTTATCGTTAGTGATCACTTTCTTCTTTCTCATCACTTGAATGTTTGACCAAGCAGCGATAATGTAAAGAGAAATTTCATTTGTCACTGGTAGGACTTAAAGGGTTAAACACAGAGACTAACGTAGACCCACATTATCTTGCAACACTATTTTCTCAAATCCTTGAAATTTCTGAAATCCGTTTCCCTTGGCTTTGTGTTGTCCACAGTGTACAGTGGGTTAATCTTGAACCCAATTATTTGTATCTCATAACCCTGGCTGTCTCAAAAAAGTGTGACTTCCAAACCAAGTATTACTTCACTTGTATTGTCAAATAAAGTTTTCCATACCCTTTAAGAATGGTACCCAGTGGCGGATCCAAGAGTTTTGAACGGGGAGGGGGGGGCTGACCTGACAGAACAATGTCGAAACAATCAGAGAAAAAGTTGCCTCTGTGGTAGTTTAGTTCATTTTCTTAGTTTCAAGCTTACATGACCCAAAGATGGGGGTGGCTAGCCACCCATTCCACCCCCTCCCCCTGGATCCGCCCCTGCCACCATCATAATAAAGTAGGTTAACAGTGAAATTTTGTAGTTTGCTTATCGATCCTCTTTTTGTTGCACCCAGTATACTGTCACTGAATGTTTTAAGTTTCAAGCTGATAATGTTCTGGGTGAAATATATAATCGCTTTAATCACAAGGCATGCTGATAAAAAAGAAATGCAGCCTTTTCAAATTGTGCTAGCAGCTGGTGATTTTGTTGCCTGTAGACAAAAATTTTCAGCAAACTGCAAACTGTTCTTTTGTCTTCTTCCCCTAGCTTGCAAGGGGATCTTGCTCTTTCCACCTATTGTTTCTGTTATGATACCTGCTTCTACAAAACGTCTTAAGAGGAAAGTGTCTCAACAATGTTTATATTTTTGTGTGTGTGTGTAGCTTTCCGTAACTGGATGAACAGCATTGGTGTCAGCCCATATGTGAATAACCTTTACAGGGACCTCTGCCATGGACTGGTCTTGCTACAGGTAACATATGACTTTTCACTCCCAAGAGTACCTAAAATCAAAATTCAAGACAAATCTCAAATTTCCAATGTAAAAAAAATATATATATAAATGGTACCACGTGAAAGTACTGCTGACGAGGTTTCATTTGAATGGTCACACCTGGGGATTTCATCCACAAACTCGGAAGTTAGAATCTCCTTAATGTCTCCGTAACTGACTCTGGGAACAAACGGGTTAATAAAACAGTTACTGTTCGTATTGACTTCTGATTCAGATAGTAAACTCCAAGCCACCCTAAGTTCCACAGTCTGCTTATTAACAATGCAAAATGTAAGAAGCTCGTTATGTTGTTGTAAACAGAAAAGAGAATGGGGGAAAAAGGCCAGAATGGATGAATGCGTTTGGTTGAGATGATGACAGAAGAAGATCAACTTCCATCCTGACCGCCTGCACATGCCTGTCCTTCTGTTTTTGAAAACCTTTTATTAATATCTAGTACACTGTATAATTTACTGTAACCATGTTTTAGTCTTCTTTTGTGGGTGCCTCACATGGGACTTGATGTCCCGTTTACGTCTTTTCCCTTGGACTTCTTCCTTTTCGTCTTTTATTTAGTAATTTGTTTGTGCCCATTAAAGTTGTTTAAACAAAACCTGTGCAATTTGAACCACTGGGAAAGCATTTGCCCATTTGATGCAACCGTGAGATTTCAACTCTCATTTACTGACTCCCCTTGCAGTTTGACTGTGTCCCAACAATTATTGTGTACTTTGACAACATATGATGAGGCCTCAAATCAGTAACAGAAAAAAAAGAGCGAATGCCATCAGTTTTTGATTTGATGTTCTCTTTTGCAGCTTTATGATATTATTCAACCAGGAGTTGTCAATTGGGATAAAGTCAACAGGCCTCCATTCAAGCAAATGGGTGGCAAGATGAAGAAAATAGAAAACTGCAACTATGCCGTTGAGATTGGCAAAAAAATGAAGTTTTCTTTGGTTGGTGTCGGAGGACAAGATATCCATGATTGCAATGAGACCTTGACCCTTGGTGAGCAACTCATAATTGCCGAGCAGGAATGGGGATGCATGTTTTAATCTTAGGACAAGTTAATTTGACCTTGTCGTGAAATAAGAATGTGCTTTATTTTTATCCTTACTTTCACGAGATGTATTTTTCACAATTTTTGCCATTGCAGAAAAATAAAATAAAGAAAGTCAAGACCCCCGAAAACTGTTATCGCAAAAATTGACGACAGGAAATTTAATACTGTGCTATAAAAGTGTGGTGTCCCTTCAAAAACAATTTTGGACTTTTGCATTAGAAATATTCTTTTCTACATTTAGGAATTTATGATGTTAACCCATATAGCAGAAAAAAAGATATGTTTTAAAGGCTGACCTGCCTAGTATAACGTTGTGCTTTGTCAAACATGGCTTTTTCTTTTTCTTTTTCTTTTTTTTGTTTTGTTTGTTTTTTTTTTGCTCATTGCAAACTAAGTGCAATCTAAAATTGTAGTCTGTGGTGCCAATTCTGAGACCATGTACCGCCTGTTTGTTAACCTTTAAGCCCCGGCGTCATTCAAAATATATTTCACTGAGTACTAATTGGGAGAACTTGTTAAGACATTAAGACTAGTCATCTTTGGTGATCACTTTCCTAATTCTCATTACCTTTATGTGTTACAGTGCACTGATATGATGAGGAGAAATTTGATGCTGGTCACTACTGGGGCTTAAAGGGTTAATGCAGATCAGCATTTGGAGATTTTTTGCACTCCCATGCCCTCCCCCTTGAAGTGTCTTTTAAGGACGGTGCCTCCTAATACAGATGTATTTTTGCAAAGGTTATGACTATTGGGAAAAAGTAGATCTTAGCAAGGGTTATTGGAATCCAAAAAGAAAAATGTGGGTAGCCACGCATTTTTCAGAGATAATTGAGCAACCATAATTATAAAAAAGCGTTAAAATACAAAGAATGTGTGGCAATTTCCTTCCAAATTTAAGCTCAATTATCTCTGAAAAATGCATGGTTACCCCCAATTTTCTTTTTGGATTCTGACAGCCCTTGCTAAGATCTGCTTTTTCCACATAGTCATAAACCGCGCAAAAATATTGTTGTATTAGAGGGCAAATTCCTTAAGAAACCCGAATATCCCGAGATGCGCAGAACGTATGCGCAGTAACAATAGGAGGCACCGTCCTTAAGCGTAATGGAAATTGATATGTACTATACTGTATTTCTTTTCACAGCTGTTGTTTGGCAGCAGATGAGAGCGTACACTCTCGCTTTACTCTCAAAGCTGACCCAGGATGGAAAAACTATGGAGGACAAAGATATTGTTGAATGGGTCAATGACAAGGTACGATTCCTTTCAGTTGCATTGTGCATCCTTTCTGCGCATCATTTTTTGCGTGATTAGCGCGCGCACCTTCGGAACTTGATAGGTTTTCTATGAAACATAAGCTGTTCAGAGAAATAACTGGTCGTTTTCTACTAAACATGCTCGGCGTCCCCCATTTTTTAATACATAAATTCAAATGGCACGTCGTCGAGTATGATATATCGCGATTTCAAGAAAAGTTAAAAATTCTGCTTTGAGATATTTTTATTTAAATGCAGAAAAGAACACGTCTTTGGGTACAGCAGGGTATGTAAGCACACGGCAAATTCTTATATATATTTTTTCATATCCTCATTTCCTGTTCAACTAAAATAGTATACAGTGCAAGATATAGAGGATATTACACGGTGGCGAGAAGATATGAATTTTATGTTCGAGTGGCAAACACAATATCTCACGAGTGAGCGCAGCGAACGAGTGAGATATTGTGTTTGCCACGAGAACATAAAATTCATATCTTCGAGCCAACGTGTAATGTTCTTTTTATTATATGGAGACAAAATATCTGAAATTGCCCATTTTTATTCTCTTCTCGTCGCAAGTGTCGAGAAATTCTTTGAAAACCTTCAAATCGTACAAGGTCTTCTTTTTTGTGTTTTTTTTCTTTGTCGAAGCTTTCGGAAAACTCTTTCACTTGTTCATCATTTAGTAAAACAAACCTGCTTGCCACCGCCATAATTCTAAACAACACTGAGGCAACGACGCATTCAGTTCATTCAACAAAGTAGAAAAGGCGGGAATCGTGACGTCATTGAACGATATGACACTCAAAAGCGTGACATACGGAAAATACGCCACTCGGGTCCCGGATGGAGTGGTGTATGGAATCTACGAGTGGTTTAGTTCCCAGTAAAACACTCTCCTCCATATAATAAAAATGTCTATTTTGTTGAACTGCTCTAATATTTAATGCTCTAATATTGCTCTGAACTGCTCTAATATTAGCAATGACCTTTTAAACAATTATTGCAGCTCTCTTTTTTTATTACTAGGGTTTCTCAGGAAAACCTTGCGGGTCGTATAGTTGCTATCAGTGGCTATCCATGTTGCCCAAAACAAGCTCGGTGACCCATTTTTTATTGCATTTTTGAAATGTCCTAAACATAATAACCAATTGGACCAAGTCTTACAAAATTTTAAATATTCCTTCTATTTCGATGGAATCACCTTAAGGTGTTAAAATGTAGTAAGGTTTAGCTTTACTAAGCAGTAATAGTTTAATAGCAAAAAAGTGTTTTTGTAGATTTATGGCCATTTCTTAGGAGGGCTTGGACCATGACTAGGGTGATTTCTCAGGATCCCAAAGCGCTGGATTTGGTTTGGTAAATTTGAACCAGATCATCAGGTCTCTGGTACGAAAAATTGCTAAAAGGGCTCCAAAGAAGAACCTCGGCTCCATTTGTGGGTGTTTATAACATTTGATTGTCTGTAAGTCAGACTGTGTAAGCTTTTTAGCCGTAACTTTCTATTGTCAGAGTTTGTCATATCTGGGTCACTGTGTTGCTTGGTTTGCAGTTAAAGAAGAGAAAGAAATCTAGTAAAATCGCCTCCTTCAAGGATCCAGCTATCTCCACCAGCCACCCGGTCTTGGATTTGGTTGATGCTATCAAGCCCGGGATGGTGGACTACAGCCTTGTGTCAGCTGGAGACACGGAGGAAGTAAGTAATGGAGGATATCACTAGTGTAATAGAGCGGTTTTTCAAACAAGTGTCGTAAAACCAAAACAAGGTAATTACTGTAGCCTATCACATCAGGAACAAAACACCAAATGAACCAATTAGAAATAGACGCAAATACAAGCAATTAGCCTTAAGCGCGGGAAAATGCGTGCGAGCAAGTCACGATTGGTTTTGGTTTAACGTCTGATTGGTTGAGAAAGTGGCGCAACTTTTTTATCCAATCAGAGAACGAAGTAAAGAAAAACCAAAGCAAACACAGCAGTACTTTCGGCACTCATTTGACAACTGCTCTAACCTCTGTTGAATATGACTTCAAATAAATAAAATGCAGGTTTTTGTAAGCAGAAAGGGGACAATAAAACCTTTTTTTTTGAAAAAAAAACAACACAAAAAAAAATGGGGTGAATGCAATGAGAAAATTAGAGTAAAATACTTGAAACGTCATTTTCTGTTTTCCCAAAACTCTCCATCTAGCAGGAAGCAGACCAACTGGCTATTTACAAGCATGACCGAGAAGTTGTACCTGGGATTACTGTAAAACAACTCCAGTTAGTGTTCAGGGCGGGACTTGAACTCAGGACCTCCAGATTTCAAGTCTGTTGCGCTTTCCACTCGGCGACGCTGCTTCCTTGTAGTTATAACATTAGTACGCAATAAAAGAATATGAAAGTCGGTTTTTCGAGGCCTAGTCCCTGCCGTCGTGTTGTTTCCTCAGACAAGAGACTTTACCCCACATTGTCTCTCTCCATCCAGGTGTATTATGGGTACTGGCGACATACTGCAGGGGGTAACCCTGCAATGGACTAGCATCCCATCCAGGCAGGAGTAGCAATACTCTCAGTTGCTTCATACTACAGAAACTGGGATGAGCTCCGGCCGTGTGGGCCCCCTTGGCTCGTGTGTGACTTTTACTTACCTATGCAATAAAAGCGGGAGTACTTGTGGTATTGGTCAAAACCAAATTGTTTTTTTTTCCTTGTGTGTTAGGAAAAACAGGCCAATGCCAAATACGCCCTGAGTGTTGCCCGAAAGATTGGTGCTACGACCTACGCTCTCCCTGATGACTTGGTGGAGGTCAAACCAAAGATGGTGCTGACGGTATTCGCCTGTCTGATGGCTACTGATTTGGCGTTGAAGTCATAAAAACCCCATAAAAACATAAAACGAAAATTATTCGAGATTTCTTAAACTAGGATATTCAAACGTAGAAAATAGTAATAATTGAAGTTTTTTAACTACAACTTGTGTTTGTTTGTTCTTTTGGTGAGGGTTGTTCGGTTTCTCGCTGTAAGGAGGGCATTGCAAATCTAACAGAACTGAAAGTTAAAATAAACAAGTGGTCACTCCGCAGTGCAGCCCCGATAATGCATACGTAACTATGCCAACAACATTCTTCGTTACAAAAGGTTCTCGTCATGTGCAATACAGTGGCTATTCTACAGCACGGATGTTATCTCGTTAAGCTCTGAAAGTAACGAAAATGAAATCTCTCTTTACATCAACAACACTACGTGTTCAAACGTTCAGGTGATGAGAATAAAGAAGGTCATCACCAAGGAAGGATGTCTTGATATTAAGACAAATTCTCCTTACTAGATCCATACGAAATGTATGGAGAACAGTAAGGAGATCGTGCATTTTTATATCAGGGATTGAAGTGTCTTTGGAAAGACTAGGAAGGAAAAAGGTTCCAACTTGAAAATGTCGTTTATTTCCCGCTTTGGAAAAAGATTGCCTAGTACGAGAAAGAAATAATGTGCACTAAATTGACTAATCGGCGAATAATGGCTGTTCATTTTGTCGCTTTTCCATAAAATCGACGATCGTGGTGGTGTAGTGATTAGAGCGTTGGACCGGCATCGGTGGTTCGAGGCCCAGTCCCCGCCATTGTGTTGTTTCCTTAAACAAGAAACTATAAATTGGTACCGACGACATACTGCTGAGGGTATCCCTTCGATGGACTAGCATCCATCCAGGGGGGAGTAGCAATACTCTCCGTTGCTGGGATAAGCTCCGGCCGTATGGGCCCTCTTGGTTCGTATGCGACTTTACCTACTTTGCTTAAATGAAAGAAATAATAACAAATAAGTAAAACTCTGTCTTGGAGTGTTTGTTGCTTTAATTCGTTTTATTGGGGCTGCACTGCAATCTTTAATACAACAATTTATTCAAAACATAATAGTGAATTTTTCCAGCGGTTGAGTGAACTGAAATTGTGTGACGGTAAAAATTTAATATTTTATAAATGTGATGGTTTGACTTGGCAATTTTAATAATTTAATGCATATTTAATCAAGATAGTCGTAATATTAGGAAGCAAATTCTAATCAGTTTATAGGTCTATGTAGTGTATAGTTATTGTACACAATAAATATCGTTGACGCACAAACCAGTTTTATGTAACGGCTGAACTCTTGTAGGTAAAAAAGTGTGGTAAGCTCTCTTTCTTGAGAAGTAATAAATATTTTTGATCCATACTATTTGACTCATAGTGATGTTATTTTAAGACCAGTGTTTTTGTACGATTGTAGTTAATTGCATGTGCGTTTAACACCGTTAGAAACAGTTTGCGATAGCTTGACCGCTGACAGTTTGCATAGGTGGAAACATTACCGAAGAGTCGGCGATGATCACAAACAAAAAGCGCCAAACAGAAATGGCAAACAGCTGTGACCGATCGGTTACACGTGATGCGCCAGAGTGAATCAGTTGCACACTTTACAGTTTGTGCTTAGAGCCGTGGCCTTTGCACGGAGGCGAATCTTAGAAAGCTTTGTCTTGTTAGGGCCGACTTTTGCATACAACTGTTGTAGGCGACTTGCTCACGTCATGTATGCAACACGAATCGTGTCGTCCTAAATCAGGCGTACCACATCTTTACGACGGTTGCACAGAACACGAAAAATATCGTGGAATTTTGAAACATGTTTTCAGGTGGCTCCATGGGGTTTTATTGATGGCGTGAAACGCGCCACTACTATTCATCAAAACTAATTTTCTCGTTCTTTTTTCTACTAGCTCACTCGACACTATCGGCCCTGCCTCAAGCACAGTGCAACGCACGCACGAGAGGACACAAGCGCAGCGTGTATTAATATTCATTGCACGTGAATAACCGAGAAATAGACCAGAAAAAACAAAATAATACTGTTGCTCGTTGAAAGGTAATAACGACTGAAACTTGACCAAGATTCAGCCTTCTTATCTAATAACAGAAATTTTTATTCAGCCTAAAACTTGCTGGAACATCAAAAACAATTATTATTCTAACGTCAGTCAATTTAAGAGAAAAATCTGTAAGGGCAGTTTAGATATATTTCTATTTATGCAAATTACGGACTTTTTGGCTGATTTGCGCCGCATTTTAGCAGTTTTTAAATATAAACATCTTAAAATCGCAGCCACTAGGAAGCTCAATGTACATTGAGAATGTTTTGATATCATAAAAGGTCCTTCAACTGAAAAGAGAAAGTGTTAAGTTTTATCTTTCTTGAAATATTGGAGAAAATTGCAGGAATGACCAAAATCAGCCCTTAAAAAAATGAATCATGATTTACGTGAAAACGCTCATACAGATTTTTCCCTAATTTCGCATACAAGTTGTGTAGGTTGAGTAGTTCAAATAGTTCAAGTTTCGTCATAAAGTGTCTGACTAGTTTTCGAGATATTCTACATTATTTAAAATGAGGGGTTGTCCATTACCGTTGCTATGGTGACAGCTGTTGCTAGGAAACCAGCAAGAAAATAAACTTTCATTATTTGTTGAAAAGGTGGTGTAGTAGCAAGGAAATCGAAGTTTATCGTCTATGCGAAATTTTGACTTCAAAAGATACACTCCAAGGCCCAAAAACTGTTGCGAGCCTCCTTAACATACCCCTTAGTTTGGAAGAATTTTCAACGAAGAAAGAAATCTTCGGTCACACCCGCAACTTTTAATCCTGAATGGTCGAACATCCCAGGTTTATTAATTAAACCAGCTGGCAGAAAGTATGACATTAGGATGCGAAACTTCGCCCGATCGTTGCATGAAAAGTACATATTTACAAACATTTGTAAAACAACAGCTAAGATTTTACACAAGAACACTTACCCTTAAAGGGATTTTACTTCATAGAAGCAAGAATCTCCGACAAAACCCGGAATCCCGCATCTCATGCCGCTGGCCTAAAGAACGCAGGCCCTGGCAACGGGTTACGAAGGCAAGGTGGTCACGTGTGTAGTATCGAAAAGTACTGATTAAAAACGAGCGATACTGCTCGCGTGTAACGGAGGCATTACACTTGGCAAATTTTTCCTAAAGTTTGTCTCTCACGGGCTTAAAAATCCCTTAGTTACGGAGCTCAAGACAATATGCGACAAATTAGACATATTGAGATACGCAAAGAACTTTTAAAAAAGTTCTTTGCCACGTTGCCGCAATCGATGGGAAAGGGTGGAGACGGTTCTACTTTTCTGAACGATTGCAACAACGCTGCAACTAGTTTTTCAAGCTTCGTGTAGTTGAACACGTTTTCTGCAACCTGTCTTGCCCGTAGCGTAGGGTTTTTAGTCAAATTGCAAGTTGTAAAAAATAAAAAAATCAAATTTTGGGGTCAAATTGCACGATAAAAAACATATCCCGGTGTCGTAGAATCGATTACTTTGGTATCGACCTCACCCTTTAACCCGAGTCCATGTGAAGTATTTGTTTAACATTTTTCCATACTGCTTGTCTAAGCACCCTTAACCTCCAGCAATAAAGTACTGGATTCACAGTGGCATTTGTAAGAACAACTGTTGTCGTGACATAATAGGCACCCTCTACACGCTCGGTGAATCCTAACACCAAATACGCAACGAGAACGCATACAAAAGGTGCGAAAAATAACCAGTAAAAACACACTATGTAAAGGATGGCTAGGGTTATCTTCTTGTACTTTTCAATGTCAAAAGTGCTTGCTCCTTGATCCTGGTCTGTTGAAGATGGTTCAATTAATCTTTGTCGCTTTATACAATAATATATTTTGCAATAACTCGCTGTGAGGATTAGTAGAGCTAAAAACATAAACGGTAGGTGAAGCGCGGTGTATGTCCGGTTGCTGAGTGCGTAAAAGCGTAGTATCCCCAGAAAGATCAGCGAAAGCCAAAACATGGCTACGATCAGAAGACAACGCTTCACGGTTACAACTCTACAATAGCGGAGTCCCAAATGTAAAACCAAGTAGCGCTCAATACTCAGTAAAGCCAGAATACTTAAGGATATTCCCCCGAAGAGCCACCCTAAACACTCTTTGATGACATCGAACCAGCAAGCGTGGGAGAATTGCCTTCGAAGTTTAGCCACGAAAGATGCCATTGCTACTGGTTGAGCAAGAAATCCTGTGAGCGAGTCGGCGAACGCAGTGCAACTTAACAGCACAAAGGAAGGCTTTTGAAGCGAAGGCGTCTTGAGTGTTGTTAGCGTGATAACTCCGTTGCCTATCGCCGCAGGTAGAAACGTGATGGCGTGGAGAACAACGCAGAACATGTTCAATGAATCTAAATGTTCCGCACGTTGCTGAACTGCTGTTTCGAGGAAGAAACATTTGCTCGTTGAAATATTCGTATCATTAAACATGGCGCTGCCTGGCCGTCAGAACGTGACTGAATCCATGCAACGTTCGTTATATAATTGTGTGTTCTTTTGAACAGGAGACGTTAAAAAGATATATTGAGAAAAAACCAATTAGCTGATATTGATAGCCCGGTCGAGAGAGAGCATAAGTTCTTTACAATAGACGATAGGCGCTATAAATTTTAAATTTCTTAAAGGTCCTTGAACGAAAGACTGTATTCTAGTGTTAAATAAAGTGGGAGAATGGTAAAAATTTTAAAATCAACTTGTCTGCTATTCCTTTTTTCACTGATAACAACTTTTGCATTCAATTTTCGAAGCCGAGAAAATATAATTCTATCCCGTCAATATTTAGATTTTAGATTGTTTTATATTTCAAACGATAAAAAAGACTTGAAAGCTTATTAAACATTACGAGGCCCTTAAAACAGGAAGCAATTTATAAGAGGCGTCTAACTGCGTATTTAGGCAAATTAATTTTCGATATTTGCATTCAATAATTATTGAAGCTGATGTCATCTGGCTCTAAAAAGGTTCCATTTAACATTTACAGCAGCAAGCCTAACCTGAGTGAAGATCAAAAATAAAATCAGATTCAAGATCATCATAAATTTCGTCCTATGAAAACAGGTTGAACGTAAATGACCCCATAAATGTATCGCTTCGCTAACAAGTAAGAAAAACTTCTCCTTTCAATTTTAATTTTAGGGTCCTTTCTATTGTGTAACTGAATTAAAATTAAAATTCGCTTTCTCAGGGTATACTGAGTCGCTTTAAGCCGCTATCATGGCTATTGTATATTGATATTAGCGTAAAATCAGGAATTAACATGCGAGGCATTAGCGCCAACGTTTATCGCCTTGCTTTAGGTTTCCACAATTTCGCATATTTCGGAAGGTACACAAACTGAGACAAGACAATTGAGATGATTGTCAAAATCAGGTCATATCTGCAAAGACCTTTTCATTGGTTCTTTCTCGTGATTTTAATACCATATCTAGACAACAGACCCTGCAGCTGCTCACTTTTTCGTTCATGTGATCTGGGTCCAGAGTCCTTGTTGTTGCACTATTTTTTTCGCTATCCACGAGCGCAACAAATCGTTGGAGGTGATTGGTCGATATGCACGGAACAAGCCAAAAGCACGTGAAAAAAGGAAAGGAAAACGACACCCAGTAAAAGATGAAATGCTTGCCGCCTGCCATAAGTTTTCAGTCAAAAACACATGCAAATTGAAATTAAGTTTGGAAAGCCTTGCTTATTATATGTTTCTGTGTTTTTAGCGCTTTTCTGAGCTTCTGCAGGCCATTTTGGTGGATTTTTTGCTCAGCGGTCGATCACCGCTGTCTCAAGAAAGCCTCTCCCCCTCCCCTCCCCCCCCCCCAATTTAAAAGGCTGCCATCTCCAACCGCCATTATTCTTTTTACTGATTGCGCGTCTGAACTACAGATTGGAACTTTGACAAAAACTAAAGGCGACCCTTCTGTTGCATACTCAAGTGTTTAAGCTGAATGCCCAAGCTTTAAAATTTAACAATCTTGCAGTTTAGAGAGATAGAATCTGCCATATATTGCATGAACAGTTGCGCTGAAACTGAATTTTATAGGGTGGATTCATTTGGAGCATACGCGTATAGAAAAAAAATGCGAGAACCTGTTTGTTTGCATTGCGTTTAGGTAAAGGGGTAAGCGATAACCCGATGGCGAGTTCCAGCGTGCAATCTTGAAGTAATGGAATGCCATTGGAATTAGCAGTTTTTTAAGGAGGAATCTAGTTAATGTGAGAAGGAATTAAATTAGGATTGGATGCCACAAGGATAAAGGTGTGGCTCATGAATAAAATGCGCGGGAATCTCGGTAATTTATGAAGGAATAAATTATGTCTTAGGGCTCGCTAAAATGTCAATATGTCACAGCCGGTCACGTATCAAACGACAAAGGGATCGCTAATATGTCAACATGTCAAAAGCATTTCTAATGAAGTGGGGCGGATCTTAAAGCATTGTTGGTCGCCGGCTAGAGGCAAAGTTGATTGGTTAATGAGCTTTTGTTGTCTAAAGCATATAAACGTACACCCTCAACTGGGTGCATCATTCAGGCTTTGAACTTTTCCTACGTTTCTCTTGCAAGAACACAACCACGTCGGTTCCAAGCACTCAGGTCGAATTCAGCGGCGAGCCTTTGTTGACAATAGATGAAGTTGAGCAAGTCCAGCGCAAAAGAGTGGTTAGTCTTGTTGGGCATGTTTTCCATCTATTTATTTTGGGAAGTGGTCATAACAAGTGTACTCGATGAGGAGACCCACCTTGTGTAGGGGTAGGGGGCTATGCAAGACACCACCTGTCTGATTAGCCAAATGGACAACATTTATTGGCCTGAAAATTTGAGTTGAGTCTTTCATATTAGGTGTGCATGAAGCTTGCGCTGCTGAACAACTGGCACAGCGCAAGGTTTGAATCGTTTTCTTAGTTTCTACTCCTGATAGAGTGGGGGCTATACAAACAAGACACCATCTTTTAAGGTGGGAGGAGGGGGGTACATGAAGAGACCACCTGTCTTTTTGCGGAATGGTGGGTCCTGTCTGAGTACAATAGTTTTGACCATTTCCGTAACCTACGCAGCCATGTTAGACAAGCTCATCTTCGAGGAGAAAGTGAATCGATGTAATGGCTGAGCCATCCAACATCCAAGTCAAAGACAACACTCATGCCTAATGATGGATCAGGAAGATGCGTGGATGTATTACCATAAAGACGTGTCAGAGAAAGTTAATCTTGGTATGGTGATGAAGACTGCCAACAGCGTGTGCAGTGCTCTGGGATTAACGCTTGGTCACTCGTGGAAAGCTTACCTCACCGAGTTGCCTAAGTTTCCTTGGACCAACATTTATCTCACGTCGTTGGAACTCGAAGAGAGTGACAAAGATATGAAGAGTCGAATTTTACATGCCCTTTACTATGGCCCCAATGGTTTGAGAATGAAAGATTTCGCATCCAGTGGTATTGATGTAGAAGAATCTCGTGAAGATGAGAACATAAACATTGACCTAGTGGAGGTGGAATGTCCCGAAGCAGTTGTCAGGAAAGAAGAGCCAGTGGACATTGAATATGTGATAAATAAACTTCAAAGCAAGCTTTGTTTTTAATTTAAAGAGCCAGTGTCACCCAAAGTGCTTTGCGTGCGGAGGTACATTTTTCATATATGAAAAATCCGCCATTTACTTGATTGTTGTGAAGTCTGATTTGTATCTTCTTCCATCGCTGTCGCTAGCGATCCGAAATTAATCTAAAAAAAAGCGGATAAGGGTACAAAAACAGTACTGATGAACAAACAAGATAAAATAAAAGAAGCAGAAATCCAGCTGGATAACAGAGAACATTACAGACCGCTTACTACACCTATGGCAAAAGACACTCACCGCAGAGTTCAACAGCTAATCTATGAGCTGTATGATGGAAATTACATCGACGAAATTACAAAAAAATGGCTTTGTCAGAGACCAAATCCGCCTCGCATTCCAATATTCTACACCCTGACAAAGATACACAAACCGACTCCAGTCGGAAGACCTATTATTTCAGGGTGCGATGGGCCTACAGAAAAGTTATCTGCATTTATTGACAAACTACTTCAGCCGATAGCACAAAAATAACAGTCGTATATCAAAGACACAACGGACTTTATTAATTTCTTAGAGGAAACTAAAGTCCCGAAGAACACAATCCTTGTTTCAATGGACGTAACCAGCCTATACACAAACATTCCACAAGAGGAGGGTATCGATACTGTGTGCAGAGCATACGAGACCTTTCATAAGGACGAACTTCCTGTCCCTACGCGACTACTTAGGAAAGCGCTGAGACTCATCCAGCTTACAAGAGAACTCATTCCAATTCAATGGAGGCAACTACCTTCAAACACACGGAACCGCCATGGGCACTAAAATGGCGGTCGCCTTTGCCAATATTTTTATGGCAAAGATTGAAACACAAATCCTCGCCGGCAAAAGCACGTATAGGCCTTTCGTTTTCAAGTGCTTCATAGACGATATTTTCTGCCTCTGGGACAGAAGCAGAGAAGACGTACAACAGTTCATTGTACAATGTAACAATCACCACCCCACTATCAAGTTTACGGCTGAAATTTCAGAAACAGAAACAACTTTCTTGGATACCAACGTATACAAAGGCGATAGATTCAAAACTGAATCAGTTCTTGATGTGAAAACGCATTTCACGCCAACTGAAACATTTCAATATAAAGAATTTTCCACGTGTCACCCACCGGGTGTCAAGAGAATGTTGTCACAAGAAAGATGTACATTTCAATCTGTCACGGCCGAGAGACAAAGAAAAAAGTCTGAGTCCCCCACGGATCCCTCCTCTCTTCCCCCTCCTTCCCTTCCTAACAGCTCGTGCCTTCTGCACTCGCCCAAAATAACAAAAGAACATATTTTTTCTCGTGCGTACGCCCGTGTTCGGGCTCCCTATCTTTTTTCTCGTCAGGTTCTCGTTCTCAAAATAGCGTTGCCTGACACACATTGCGTGACCTTCCAGCGTAGGTTATCGCGGGCGCAACCCAGGCCATTGTCAAAAATGGTGCCGGTGGTGCCTCAAATCAGCTGTGAGTTCATTTTATTTCTAGCTTTCATGTCCTGTCCTGTTGCTTTTGGCAACTCCCAAAAGGCCCATATTGTTGGAATACCAAGTATAGGAACAAGCCACGGCCTTGTGTACGCAAAAATCGGCCGAGAGCTTGCAAGGAGAGGTTATAAATACAGCCTTGTTGTTCCAATATGGCAAGAAAAGGAACTCAGAGAGTCTGAAGGGAGCTTAGCTTGGCTAGACGTGAGGTCTTATGAAACTACAATCACGGGAAAAGACCTCGAAAAAGTCATAATAAAAGAAGCGGAAGGAAAGCTGAACATTACCGAGAGAAACAACTTTTGGAAAGCTACCTGCGAAAGCTTGCTTCAAAGCAGAGATTTATTGGAAAGCCTCAGAAAAATAGATCTAGTTGTCTGTGATATTACAAGTATATGTTGTGCGATTGTGGCGGACTTTTTGAAAGTGAATCGCGTTGATTTGGCTCCTATTGGATTTGTCGACCCTTATGTAAGCTTCATTCATAACTTTCCTTCACCTGTCACTCTAAAACTAGGATTTTTGAATTAAGATAACCATTCCTTGTTTTTAGTTCTCACATTCTCAAATTAGGAAATGTAACCTTGATTTTAAACTTTAATTTAAGAATACTTTTTTTCTCAAAACTATGACACAAAATTAAGAAATGTGATCTTGATTTTAAACTTCATTTTAAGAACAAATTTGATCTTAAATCTAACGCACAAAAAGAAGAAAAAATTCTTATTATAAGAATTAGTATGATCGTGTCTTAATCGTCGTCTTAAAATAACAACGTGCTGGCTTTCTCGACACGCACTTCGCTACCCTGCAAGCAGAGGTTTCTTGGTCGCCCTATGTTCCGGCGGGCGAATAAGTAACTTATTCGCCCGCCGGAACATAGGGCGACCAAGAAACCTCTGCTTGCAGGGTAGCACTTCGCTCGACTTGGCGATGGAACACGCGCACTGAAAGAAGGCAATACTCCCTCCAAACCAAGAATGGTTACAAACTTCGCAAACAAGAGTCATCCGTGAGAAAACAGTGAGAATTCTCTCGTTTTTCTTGAAGCAGCCAGCCTCATGCGATTGCACATGAACAAACAGAAGTCATTTGCCGTGTTGTTTCCGGCATTTAAGAGCGATATTAGTTCGTATTTATAACAATTTTTAAATGAAATCAGCAGGCGAGTGCATGTTTGTCGAGTGGTTAACACGGGCGACTTCAAATCTGAAGAAGCCGGGTTCGAGTCAGGCCGGTAGGTCTTATTTTTCTTTTCTTTTCTGTTTTTTTGTGTAATCAGTTGAGCGATTTTTATAATTTGTTTTCTTTCCGTTCTTAAATGTGAAATCTTTTTTGACCCACACGTCTTTATTTAGATCGAAGAACTAGTAGCGCACTATCGTAGCGGACATTTTTGTTTCTTGAATTGAGAACAGAATTGACCTGAAATCAAGTAAACATGACTCTTTCGCTGAGTTTAAAACAAGAAAATTTGAAGGTTTTTTCTTATTTTAGGGGATTCTTATTTTGAGAAATTTTGCTAAAATTAAGAAAAGTTTGGAAATTAAGAACTTAAAAATAAGAAACAATTTGCCCTTACTACCGGAAAAAAAATAAGAATTTTTTGTCCTTAAATTAAGAAATC
Organism: Siderastrea radians; assembly: GCA_964017195.1. Lineage (NCBI taxonomy): Eukaryota > Metazoa > Cnidaria > Anthozoa > Scleractinia > Rhizangiidae > Siderastrea > Siderastrea radians. The sequence goes on along the minus strand of OZ024890.1, from coordinate 54,731,673 downwards.
GGGTTTTAGAGTGTGTGGCGTACGTACCACATGGAACTGTCAAACTTCCGAAGAGGTTGATGTTTCTTGACAGAGTGCAAAATCTAATGCTCTACATTATTGCGTATATAATGCACGAATTCGTTTTCATGCCGCCATTTGAAGACCTCTGGAGATCTCACGTGAAAAACAGTAAATTTTCAAGCCTTAGCGAGGTTTTCAGGGGGACTGGATTGCTTTTGATTCCCAATGATTTTGCCTTGGATTTCCCCAGGCCATTTGGGGCCCACGTGAAAATAGTCGGGCCTATTCTCCCTGACCCACCTAAACCACTTCCCTATGAAACAGAAAGGTTCATCACCCAGGGTGATCACAAAGATTTGGTGCTAGTTTCATTTGGAACAGTCATTTCAAACTTCAAGTCTGATCTTGTGGAGACCATTGCATTGGGACTTGCTAATGTTCCTGCCAAGGTGATTTGGAAGCATAAAGGTGTGCCACCTCAGAATCTTAGTGAGAATGTCAAAATTGTACCATGGATGAGACAAAATGATCTCCTAGGTCATGCAGCCACTAAGGTATTTTTGACGCATGGTGGGTTAAATAGTGTCCTTGAAGGTGCATATCACGGCACGCCTATGGTTGTGTTGCCTCTTTTTGGCGATCAACCTGCTAACGCCATGAAGGTTCAGGAGGCAGGGATTGGGGTTATACTTGACTTAAAAGACCTTACGCCAATCCTCGTCACAAATGTTATAACTGAAACTCTTAGAAATCCTAAATATGCGGAGCATGCAGCAAGAGTTTCCAAACTAATGCGTCACAGACGTATCCCTCCAACAGAAGAGGCTTGTGATTGGATAGAATATGGGTTGCACAATAACATGGGATTACATCTAAGGAGCCAAGCTGATAATTTATCAACTTTTCAACTTTATCTTCTGGATGTCTTGCTTCTTATAGGTCTGGTTCTACTTGGTCTCAGTGTTTTGTTTTATTTTTCTCTGAAATATTGCATTATATGTGTAGCTCAAATTTGCTTTAAAAAGATAAAAGCAGAGTGACTGTAGGTTGATGAAAACAGCACTCAGGAAGTGCTTTCTTAATATAATTAAACAATCTGATTTGTTATAATGTGTTTGATGTAATTTTAAGATGATTATATTTTAGTAGTAATAATATATTATTATAGTTTTTATTATAGTTTTGTCACAGTTTCATAATTAAGTAAGATGTGTAAGGATTTGAGTGAAAAAAAAGACATTGCTCATCACAGGCAAGCTGGGTTGCTTATGAAAAAATCTGTGGTCGTTGAGGGAGTTTCAGGTGAAAATATATAAATTTGTCATAATAGATTATAATAGTGTGATACTGAAAATGATAATATCAGTTCAAGGCATGATTTAAAATAAGAAATAGAAATCACTTTCCACGTTTATAGGGTCATACCCTAACTTTCTATTGTCCCCTTTTGAAGAGTTGTACTACCAGAGATTCTGGGGGCACCGTGGTGTAGTGGTTATTGTGTTGGACTCAGATCTGAAGGTTTGTGGTTTGATGCTCAGTCCCTGCCATCATGTTGTTCCCTTAGACAAGAAACTTTACCCCACTTTGTCTCTGTCTGCCGAGGTGTATAAAATGGGTACTGGCGACATACTGCTGGGGGTAACCCTGCGATGGACTAGCATCCCGTCCGGGGGGAGTAATAATACTCTCAGTTGCTTCATGCTACAGGAACCAGGATAAGCTCCAGCCATGTGGGCCTTCCTGGCTCGTGTGCAACTTCACCCTTACAACCAGGGATAGGCGGCAACAGTAGACACCTTTTACAGCTTTTGTTTTTTGAGGATGACTCAGGTCAAATAAAAGTGAGAGAAAGTCTGGAATCATGATGCAAAGTGTTTTGAGTTGTGTTGTTTCACCTTTTCACTGTATGGCTCCTTGTCAGCAGGTTACTACAAGCTTTTTCCAGTTACCTTGATGTCTACCAATTTGAAGGCTGGCAACTTGATATGGGTAGAGGCACAGTTGTAAGTGTGTTGGACTGTCAATCACAATTTTGATTGACAGGTGCTTTCTGTATCATGTTTTTCCTTAGCCAGAGCATTTGTCTCTCCAAGGTGAATATTGGCACCAGAAAACCATTAGAGAAGTCTGAAAAATGTTGGGATAACATTAACCCTGTGATGGAGTAGTGTTGCATTCAAGGAGGAAATTGTATCACTGCTGTAGGTCTCAAATATAATTTTCTGGTACCTAATTAACCATCCTAATTAACCATACATGTACTGTCCAAGAATCCATATTAGGGTATGGAAAAGTTGAATAAATATCAAGATTGACAACAGTGACCATAAACATTTTACTCAATAACTTTAATGCCATTGGTTTGAGCCTCTGCCATCAAATTTCTATAATCTAACTCATTATCTAACTCTGCTGATTTTGACAACAAGTGTTTGAAAGAGAAAACCTCAAAACAGAAATACGTGTCAGCATATCATGTATGTAGTGAGCAGAGTATGTAATGTGAGAATTGATTTCCTCTTAATTGAAGGATTTTATCCAAAACATGTTACTAACCATTTTGGATTACCTAGGCTACTGTTTAGTAACCAAATGTTGAAAACTACTAACCATTGGCTAATGGGATACTGTTAAATTTGAGCCCTGAATTTGTCTACTTCCAGTCATTTTCGCCAGCAGAGACTGGGTCTATTTGCTGGAACCATTTTTATTGGTCGAAGACTGTCATGTGACCTAACTGGATTTACACCTTGTTTGGTTGAGAAACAACCATGGATTATGCACCCTAGTTGCCTTTGTTGTTGCAGCTGGAGCAGTATCGGCTAATGTAGACACAGGTTTACCATCCTCTGTTTGTGTGGTGTGCTGTGCATTTATAATGGCTGTATCGGTTTATGAACTAGCAAAACTAAACGCGAAGTTTAGGGTTTTTGAAACTAAAGAAAATCAAATAGAAACTTAAAATTTCTGCCATAAGGTTTTGTTATTTTGAAAATATCACTTTTGCGAGCCTTAAATCACCAAAATAACCAGAGAAAAAGAAAGCGAAACCTTATGACGCCCTTAGTTTCGCTTTTTTTAACTGATGCACAGCACACCACACAAACAGAGGATGGTAAGCCTGGGATATAGAAGGAATAAACTAGGACCATCTCCCAAGAGATTCAAGTTGTAGGTCAAGACATTGATTCCTGTTTTTTTGCTTGCAATGGATTCATGCCAGCAAGTGAAAATTTCTGTCAATATATTGGAATGCTGTCTGCTGAATGGCATTTAGCAGTGTGACTTCCAATGACTTCCGATGCTGATTAAAATCCATTTCAAGTGAGGGAATACCAATATGGTTCGACGAGACTGGCTGTTAATTTGCCGAGAAATAGGGAGAGGGATGGAGATCGGAATCAAGGAGTCAAAAGTAACTCAGTATTAAACTAATGGTTGCGAGAGTGACCAAAGTGAGAAATATCCAGTTAAACCGGCGGAGGCACATCAAGAGACAGTGAATTAAAGGTAATCAAGTTTTATTCTGTTAGTTTTGCGATATTTCCATCGCAAACCGGTCCCGGTGTCCCAGTGGATTTGGACCCCCTCAGAATTGGACCCCCCGGTCCAAATCCGCTAGCAAAAATGGACCCCCGGTCCAAATCCGCTAGCAAATACGGACCCCCGTGGGTCCACTTTCGCTAGCGGATTTGTACCCCCTTCGCGGATTTGGACCCCCCTGTAAAACTTACACTACCACATAGGTTCAACAGAAAATCTGGCTATTTGTGTATAAACCAACGAAACGACTCTTTCGCTCTTCTGCCTTGCCAGCAAACTATTTCTCTTGGGTTTTAGAACACCGTAATTAAAAGCAAAAGATTACTGTGCTATGCGTAGAAGCGTAAAAGCTGATTTATTGAAAAGTTCCACCGCTTGAAACCAAAAATAAGATGTATATTCCTCGTTCTAAAAACGTTCTGGGAGACTGAAGACCTTCTTCTTAAAACTTGCCGTTTCAAAAGGAAATTATTGCCTTATTGAAGGGGGTCCAAATCCGCGAGAGGAGATCCATATCCGCTAGCGGATTTAGACCGGGGGTCCAAATCTGCTAGCCGATATGGACCGGGGGTCCAAATCCGCGGGGGGGGGGGGTTCGAATCCGCTGTGACACCGGTTAAAAATCGTATTATTACGATTGTTGAAAACAACGGCAATACTTTACAAATCCGGGTTGAAAAGTTGAGTCTTTGAGCCAATTTATAAGTATTATAAATTAAAGTTAATGGGACAACCATGAGGTTAATGTCCTCGCGTTACTATATCGGCAATGTGATATGTCATCAAGATAAGACATTTCAATCATCATGCCTAAAGGTCATGCCGCATTCACGTGCAAAGATCAGGATATTTATATTTGACCAATGACGTTTGGCTGCTCACGTGAAATCAAGCACCCTCAATCTGCCTTTGTTCATTTCAGCCTTCCAGTCTAGTAATCATTCTGGTTGAGTACCTTTGTTAACCAGCTCCCCTCCCTCCCTCCCACGTGTTGTCTCAGTTTCTATGGGCATGGCTTTGCACAGTTTCATAACCGTTGCCCCAAACGTTATAAACACCTGTATCCGGTTGTATGCAATAGTACCTTATCTACAGTATACATCTTGTTCCGTCAGCATATAGATGTAAAATTAATGTACCAGCTAATTGTATATTACCATAGTTTCTAGTCTAAATGTAGTTTATTGTTCCTTCTTTACCACAGCGCAAAGCTGTGATGAGACTGCGAACTCTGGCTTTATAGCCTTTTTCTTAGCCTCATTTACTACTGACTTGCTTTTCATTATTGGCATTGTTTTATTTATTTATTTATTTTTATTTCCTAATTTTTGATCAGTTCTTTGAATAGCGTGATCAATGTAAGGGCATGATAGTTATTACTCTGGCCTTCGTACACTGCTGTAGTTGTTAGTCTTATTTTTAGTAATTGTTAATTTCAATAAACATGGGTAAGGGAGGAAGTGCTCCCAATACAGGTCACACTTTTCCCCATGGACTCACAGTCTCAGTTACTTCTATATTCTGCGCCATTCACAACTGGTTACTATGGTAACCTTAGGGTATAGGCTCGGATAGGATAAGGACCTCGCTCATGGGGGATTTTAGCCCTCTGGGGAGGATAAGGACCTCGCTCTGAGGGGATTGTTAGCCCCCTGGGGAGGATCGGATAAGGACCTCGCTCATGGGGGATTTTAGCCCTCTGGGGAGGTTACCGTCCTCGCTCATGGGGGATAGCCCTCAGGGGAGGACTTTTTGGGACCTCACTCATTGCGGAACTCAGCCCTCTGGGGAGGCCCATTGCCAATCTAGACTAGCCTGACCTGTATGCAATCTATGCTTCACTGGAGTACTTCCTCCCCTACCCCTTTATCCCACAAACTGTTGTCGTCTCACTTACTCTCATGGGTTGGAACATTAATGACGGCCTAAGCAGGCAAAACAAAATGAAGAGGCTATAGAGTAGAGATAAATAACTTTTGTTTGAATTTTGCTAGATATCTCCGCTAGTTCCAATGTAGCTTGTAAAGAGACCTGACACACACCGTGGTAACGCTTGAGCTGCCCAGCGCGTGAAGAACGCGCTCCGGAGTGAAGTAAAATATCGGCCAATAATCTTGACCAGCACTTCTATCTATTGGACAGCCTTTGCTTGACTCGTATGGTAACCAAGAAGTTCCTTGCATACCGTAATGATTTCTTTGATAACCTTAATTGTTGTTATGAGTCCAGACAGTTGCTCATTCAGCCAGTCAGGAAGCCAAACAGTGAATTAGCTATTTGGCCAGTCATACCATCAGTCAGACATCCAGTCATTGTCAGTCAATCGGTCAGTTTGTCATTCAGTTGCCCAGTGAGTTCCTCAACCAGTGAGTAGTACTTTGGCGGTTCCGCAGAATCTGTGATTTTTGATCGGAGAGAAAAACTTGTGTGCGCTTGTCATTAGTCCCCTGACTGTCTTCAATACAAGAGACGTCCAATATTAAGAGAGAGAGAGAGAGAGAGAGAGAGAGAGAGAGAGAGAGAGAGAGAGAGAGAGAGAGAGAGAGAGAGAGCCATAGGCATCGGCACTTTTGTAACGAAAAAGGGGAACTTTTGTAACAAAAATGGGGAACATTCGTAACATGAGGAACTTTCGTAACATTTACAGGGCACTTTTGTCACGTTCGAAAGGGAACTTTTGTAACTATGGGGCACTTCTGTAACAAACCGGGCACTTTCGTCACCAAAGGGGGAACTTTCGTAACCAAAGGGGGAACTTTCGTAACGATGGATTTAAGCTCTTTTCTAAAAGTAATTAAGTTTTCTTGTTCAGGTATAATTCAGTTATTTTTAAGTGTATTAGTATTCTATTTTTTTTAAAAGAAATTAACTTATTTCTAGTTTATATATTTTTTATCAGTTGCAACAAACATTCAATTTACTTTGTGGGTAGAATACCAGAAGGAAGAAACTATTCAAAGATTAAGAGCATTTCTGAAGCGCGCAGACTGTAAAAAGGCAAAAGAAAAATGGGCTGAATAATTTCATTCAATTTACGCAGAAATTTCAGTGAAGCGCAGCTTTAAAAGGGAAGTCAAAATTGTCGAGGATGCACTAATCTTGAATGCACTAAGAACGGGGACTAGTTAACTAAATTCGAAAGCATGCTTTTGAAAGAAAAAATCGTAGTTAATGAAAAGGCAACAACATAGATCATTTTTTAATGCAATTTTGCAAATGATGAGCAAAATCAAATCCAACAAAGCAAACAGGATTATTTGAGATACGTAGTCACTAAAATTTATCAGTTAAATACCAAGTTAAGTATAAGCAGCATGCATTTGTAGTGACTTATTTGCACGTCGTTTTTGAGCGGTTTTCAAGTGAACATCGCAACTTATTATGTTTTCCTGGGCTAACATTCCCATGCTATTTTGTCTATGCGACGAGATTAAATGTGATGTTTCCTTAGTACCGGCGAACAATTTTTGATAGGGCAAGCTTCACCTTACTCTGCAAGGTATTGCTTTAACTTCCCACCGGCTCAAAGTGGTTGGTTAGCGCTATCATTAATTGTTGTAATAACTGTGGTTCGGTTTCGTCCGTCAATTGAAAACTGCTCTATAAGGCAACATTTTACAATAATTTGAACAATCCTCGAAAACGTACGATTAACTTCTGTTCTTTGAACACCATTTGTTTAAGAAAAGGTGTATGATCTTACAAATGAATTTTAATATTAACTCAACAGGAAAAAAGCTGGTTGAACTTCTCAGAGAAACCCGCCTTCAGGCAACTTTGATTTTTAAAGCAATAAAACATGATAACCGGAACCAAGAAACCATTTGTTCAATTAAAAGCTTATAACGACGAACAATACAGCTTTCAAAAGTCTTGCTTGAAAAGACACTGATGCGTCTTAATACTACCAGAACAGGAACAGTGATATATAAGCCCTCTGTCAAGAGTGTAACACGAAAGTGTTAACAACTTAGCGAACAGACAATCAATCTAACAGTTTTGAATTTCAACACTGATTGTACTATAAAATAAAAGTATTTGATTTACTTTAAAATTAAGTTATATTGGTGTAAATGCGTGTTTGTTTTTCTTCAGCCTTAATCTACAACTGATTGTCTTTCGCTAAACTTTTAACACTTTCGAGCCATTTAACTTCAAAGAGGCGGTAATGAAAAATTATTCATCTTGCGTTCTTGAAATTGACGAGCAAGATGTAAGTGGATTAACCTCGCACACTATCTTAAGTTGTCAACTACATAGTTAGTATGCAAAAACAAGGCTCCGTAACTTTATAAAGTTATCGAGACTTAATAAAACAACTACAGTTCCCATGTACCTTGACCTATCATGAGTTCAATCGTGTTTTGAACTACTTAAACTTCTCCGGAGTTCCATCTTGGATTGGATCTACTGCTCATTTTTTGTCAAAACAGAAAGCTGGATACTTTCTTAAAAGAAGCCAAACGTGAACATTAATCACGTGGATAAAGATATCTTTGATATCAACCATGGGGGCATTTCCAATCATGCCGTCATAGTTTTTTCCTTCTCACAACAGTGACGCAAACTGGCACGCACGAAATAACTTCAATTCCTATTTACCTTGGACTATTGTGTGTTCAATCATGTTTTGAACTACTCAAGGCTACCCTACGTTTAATGACAGCATTTTGTCAGAAACGATGATGCTCTCTCAAAATGAATTTCATCGAGGAAATTATATTTCTGCAGTTCCACCTTGGATTGAATCTACCTCTTAATTTTTTTGAACAAAAGGAAAAAAACTGGGGGCTTTCTCTTAACAGATCTTATCACCTTAAAAGAAACCAAAAGTGAACACTAATCACGTGGATAAAAATAACTTTGACATCAACCATGGGGGCGTTTCCAATCATGCCGCCACAGTTTTTTTTCTGTCTCACAACAGTGACGCAAATCGGCAGGCACAATAGTACATAGCAGATATCATGAAAGCATTGAGATATCTATAAAAGAAGGTAAAAGTTTGTTCAGATTTTGTTAAGCTACCTTAATTTCTTTCTTTCTGAAGCCGCCTTCCTTACTTCGATGCCCTGCTGACACATCGCTCGTATTTTATCCGATTAACAATAGTGTCTAGTGGAACTTTCTTCAGTACGTCCTTTCCCCAGGGATCTTTTTCGAGGGTTTCCTTGATTCTTTGCTTGACAATGGGAAATGATTTCCTTACTATGTCGTTGAACATAGTCCGTAAGCTGGCAAGATCGAACTCTGATAGTGCACCTCGTACGCTGCTTGTCAACGTTGGTGGTATAATTTCACTTAGTGTCTCGTTCTCCACTTCCAATCCTCTTTGTACACGGTCTTGTAAAGTTTCCTCTTCAGAAGGGAGTTCTGGAAGGCTTGTAACGTCCGGAGAAGGGAGCTTTCGGAAACGCCATTGTGCACGTATTTTATCTAGCACTCTCTTTGGGTCTTGATCTTTCAACTGCGGGTGTTTAGAAATTTTACTTTTCACAGTTTCCATAGAAACCTCCTCCTTTTCAATTTCATTCTTGAAAACGTCCTTTACTAAACTTGCGATTTCCAAGGACCAAGAATCTCTGGAAGATTTGGACGTTACTGAAATGCTGGGGGTCAACGCTCTTGAGCTGGTCAACGGTTCCTTGGGCTTCACCTCCGGCTTCAACACGCATCACATTTCGCAGGTGCTTGGAGGCTTGTACCGATGACTTCGATTTCTCTTGCAACCTGTAGTATGTCCGTGCTGTGTCAACATTGTGGGCCATTAAGTCTGCGAAATTTCCACGCGCTTCAATACTCTCGCTGTTTGTGTGTACGTTTGACACAGCTGACTTTCTAAACAGAGTTGAGCTAGGACTTCCTTCCATACCAGCCTTCTTCCATGCAGACTTGATGGCCTTGTTTATCTGACTGGATTCCATGGTTTCTCCGTTCCACGTTAAAAACACGCTTTCGTTGAGGCTACCAGTCACGCCAGGAACTTTGGAACGTACTTCTCGTACGAAAATGTCCATCCAGCTGTGTAATCTTGAGCTGAGAACAATTCGTGCTGGACCATGTGTTTGGAGGGTTTTGTGATTCTTTACAAGAACAACATTTTCCTCGTCGTGTTTGGATACTCTTGTAAATTCTCCCACTTTCATATTAGCAAGGGCGCCAGCCCTATTGGCATTGTCAATTGATATTTCAACCCACAGAAAGTCTCTGAAGAGAGTGTATTGGCTCTGGGATAGAACCACTGAATGCGCACCTGATAATTGACCAATTAGGCAAATGGCGTCTCCGGCAGCCTTACTTCTCTCAAATTCTCCAGTGTGTTCGGGGGAGATTAAAGAATGAAGATCCTCTTCCATCTTCTCCCAATGTCGTTTGGAGCAGCCTTTGCGCAAAGATGAAGACCATCTTGCCATTTTTTCTTTCAGAGAAAGGATCTTCGCTGTTGGAATGTTTATTCCAAGGTCTTCAGTGAGGCAAAAGGAGTAAAAATGGCGGAGACTCATCAAATATGACTGATAAAAGGGACTTCACCTTAACCTTAGTGGTAAAATGCAACTTTATCATTGCCTTTTTTTAAGTCCAACCTGATAAAAAGTCACTTTGATACTACTACTATTTGCATGAAGTATGAGAAGCAGTATAAGTAGAAACGATAAACCATTGGGACGAGAACGCGTGAATATTTAAGCGAACATGTTTGCTACTACAAAGGTGGACAAAAAACACTTTTTTCAGTTTTCGCCATTTTGGATCTGGTTCACCAAAAGAGCTTTTGCAATTAAAGTCCTTGAAATAATCATTTTTACTCCGCAAAATTACGAACCCTTTTTGACTTGAGTCTACCTTATAAAATTGGGTTAAAATGCTCATTTCATTTAATGATGACCTTTTGAACCACAAAATGTTTAACAACAGGAGAAAGCGAAGGAGGGAAGGAGTGAGTCTGCCTTCGGCTACGATACTTCTATTTTGCAAAGTTCCATGCAATACGAAAGTCACGCTCAAGGTCACGTGGGTTCTAAATCCAACTAGTGAATATATAAAAGTATATTTAAAGTACATTTATTTTATTATTGTTTCGAGCCAGAATAATCACGAAGTCTTCTCGATTTTACAATGAAAATTAACTCCTAAAGGAGAAGAAGGCTCCATCAGATAAAGAGGAAAGGACAAACGTCACTACGGCAGGTCATCGTCAGCTGCACTTTCTGCATTGCTCATCCTTTTTGTTGACGACAAAAGTCACGACATTGCCTTGGAACAGTTAGCTGACATTTAAAATACTCCCGCTTTAAACATCCTTTCAAACTGATAAACGTTTAAAATGAACATATAATAGTATCACCTAAAAAGTACATTTGTAGGCTGTGATAACGGTCGGCATAAAGACAGAATTCAAATCGCCGTCTTAAAACGCGCATCAATCAAGTTAACACTGAAAATCTATATCCCTTAAGAAGTTTACTGTTAACAGACTGTAACAACCTTGACTCCTTATGTACTAATGAACCATTTTAGCTGATCTGGGTAGTCAGCCGCTCCCTGAAAGCCGTGGGCAAAGTGTGTTTAATATAACTGACGTATAAAGAGCATCAGATCTTGACCACGTTTTGAAGATATTTTCTAAGCACTAGACTGTCGCACAGCTAGTTATTTATTGATCGAACTATTTACATTGTGGGTTTTCATCGTCCTTCAACGCTATAATGAGTAAAAAAAGACTTTTATTGCATAAGCGCTTAGTTAAACTTCCGTTAGTGAAATGCGTCGATTGAGAAAAACGTTTCATAAGCTCTTACTCCTCGACGTTTTAAAGTAAAAATTTCAATTTTGGGTCACTAATTACTCTCACGCTGGTGAACAATTTGATCTAATTTATTTTTGTAATCTCTCAAAAAGTCATGCTGAAAGTACCATTTGGAAGTTATGGCAAATAGGGACCTTTTGTAACGATGACGGCCTTTAGACAGGGGTACCTGAAAAATTCATAAAAAAATTTGAATCTCTTTCTTTTACCTTCAACTTTTCTTTGTTACAATGCCAAATAGTTACTCTAATTGCTGTATAAAAATTAGCAATATTGGTTGTATCTAACTGGTAAAATAAACTTTTCGAACTCGCTGAACAAAAACAGGGCTTTTTCCGAATCGTGAAACCTTTCATCGACATGAAAAGTCAAACACTTACACGGTAGATTTTTGTAGGCCGCAATATCTGCTATTTAAATTATCGTGGTAATCGAGAGAATGGTGTGGCACATGAATGGTAATCCAATAGCTACAACTTGCCACAGAAAGTTTCAAAAAAGCTTTTTTTTTAAGCGTTACCACGCATAGGGCTCTTTTGTAACCTCTTGAGCACTAATCATGTCGTCATTCGGACAGGTTTAAGTGGTATTGGCTGAAAACTTGCATGCAGTAGGTTTATATAGTTATGCGTTCTTGGTAGGAAATTCAGAGTTTTCCACGAAGAATTGTTTGCGCTATTGCGAAAAGAGAAAAATGTTACAAAATTGCCCGTTCATACCTATGGAGAGAGAGAGAGAGAGAGAGAGAGAGAGAGAGAGAGAGAGAGAGAGAGAGAGAGAGAGAGAGAGACGTCCAAAGTTGGCAGGAAGAGGGTCGAAGGGGGGTCGAATGACACTAACTGTCCAAACAGAACCGCTAACAGAAACCTTGTTTTCGATCCAGTCATTGGGCTAAAAAGGTTAAAAGACCTGCTCCGCGCTGTCACTCAAATAAAAGGTTTCCTTTTAAAACGAAAAAAGCTTAAGTATCTTTCTCCGTCCTTTATTATATATTAGATTGTTTAAAACGTCTGCCGTGTTTCATAGTTGGACTATTGATGATAAAGCCTTAAGAAAAAACACAACTGCACTTAAACTGAACATAACGACACCAAAACCAAACAGTAACGACAGAGCGGTAATTTCAAACGCACCAAGCTGATGGTGCCTCAGTTTGAAATAAACTAAGCAGGGAATTATGAATGCTAAAATAGGCGTAATCACACTACCGTCAAAAGCAGATAATAATGCAAAATGCGGTATAAGAAGTGCAAGGATAAGAGTAAGAGCAACAATGGAAATACGTAAAACGACGAAGCAAAGTAAATGAGGAAATTTAGATGACAGGCTTTTGAAGGTTTCAGATTCCTCCAGCAAACAAAATGCGGGTTGAAGTGGAAGGGAATAAGAAAAGAAAAAACTTATCACAAAACCTATAGCGATACTAGTGTGAAGTGGACCAGGAGGCAAATTATTGACAACAATTTCTTCCACATCAAAACCAAACCACAGAAAGGCAAGAATTGAAAAAGGAGCGTTGATCATGGTAGCAATTAAGAAAGTCCAAGCCATAGCTTGACCAAGCTGAGGTCTGTTTTTCATGTTATCCTCTACTGAAGGTATCAATTCAAAGAACGCATAACCGTATAGTATGATACCAACTGATATTATCACCCCTTCTGTGTCCCAAAACAGAATCTTGGTGATGTCCCATTGGTTGATATGTGCCACACTCTGCCAGACAATGACTCCTACTGTCCCAAACAGCGTGATGATCCCAATCGCACTCAGCCAAGCGATTTGTGAATAGGACTTCAAGAATGTTGTCGGCAAAATAAACAGAGCAGCAATGCAAGTCCACAAAGCCTCACTGATGGACAGGAAAGGCAGTACATGAAACATAAGCGATCCACAGAGAATCAGATAAGATGTCGATACCAAAAACAGGATGAAGTTTTGGAGAAAAACAACAACGCAGCCGCCGTACTTCGGGAAAAGCACCGCTCCAGTGTCCTTCCAGCTACTCCGAACACGTCTTATCTGATGTTTCTGGTCTTGTTCATAAAGACATTCTACGATGATTTTGTTTGCATACCAGTAGATGAATGGGGTGATAACAAAAAACAATATTGCTGTTATTCCTCCTTGCATTACTGCATATGGCAATGCCAGTACCCCGACACCAAGTGTATAATTAGCAAGGTTTAAGGTGGCTTTCCAGGTAGGCATTCTGTTGAGTTTGTGGTTGAGGGGGACATTGTAAGTTTCTACGTCATCGTCTGTCGAACTCTCCACGTCTGGTGACTGTAGCTCAAGGATCGCCGCTTCTTCATCGTTGCTGCTAAACTCATCCTGATCGTTCTTATTGAGAAATGTGCACCTTCCGCTCATGTCTTCAGCTTTCTCCTAGAAACAAAAGTAAACGAATAACTATCAAACCGATACTACTATATGAAGCTCTTAAACACGATCACTCGTGTTTCTAACCTTATGGTAACCGTAACAGTATGGTAACCTTAAAGCAGGGTTAGCCCTTGCCTCTCCCCGCCCCCCTAACCCTCCCTACTCTAGGGCAGCTCTAACCCTAGTCCTCCCATAAACATGACCCTAGCACTAACCCTAACCCCAACTTGGCCCTTACCCTAGAGTATCCCGAACCCTTCTCTAGAGTAGACCCAATCCTAACCCTAACCCTAAGGTGAAACTAACCCCAACCCCAAGGTTAGGTTAATCCTAACCCTAGTGTGACCCTAATCTTAACCCTACCCTACAATAACCCTAGCCCAAAGATGCCCTACCCCTAAGGAAACTCCATTGTTATTCAATGACGGAGATGCAAATGAACTGCAGGGTATTCTGCAATCTAGCCAACCGCTTTTTTAAAATTGAACTGACTAAGTGACAGAATGACATGTTCGATATAGCTGCTTTGTTGTTTACTCTCCAAAAGTGACGACCGAAGTCTCACAAGTCTAGTATACAGAAATTACCTCACAAGGTCTTACAACCACAGAAGTCCGGGCCCACTGCTGACGATGAAGCGTCAAATGGATTTAGCTCTCTTCGTGTCTTTTGCGAGCGCTTTTTATTGGACGAACTAAACCACACTTAAAACAACGAATCGAACTGAAGTATTTTAACAACAAACTCAGCTGTTTCAAACGTCGTATCAACTGCGAACTCCAAGAACTAGAAAGTTGTCAAGTCCTCAAAAGTCCAATTTAAATGGTTATGTTACCAACTGGTATAAGGTATGTGGCATGAAAAAGAAAGTAGAATGACGGATAGACTACCGAACGTAAGTGGTGAATTGATGGCTTGAATTTGAATTGATGATTTTTTCATTGAATTGAAGTTACGAATTCAAATACGCTTTATTGTTCAATTAATGTGACACTCCGAGGTGCATGTTGAAAGGCAACATTCTAATTGGCTTCCTGAACTACAACTCCAAACCTTATTTTCAGTAGACGGTTTTTATATTGTTGGCGCGCTCGACGACCTTAACCCTTTCGCTCCCAGAGTCAGACGTGGAAACACTTTGGTGGTTCTACGTTTTGAGTCTGTGGATAAAATCCTGTCCTGTGACCATTCAAATGAAACCTCTTCAGCAGTACTTTCACGTGGTACTATTTGTATTTAAGTATTTTACAAAACGAAATTTGGGATTTGTCTTGAATGTTGATTTTAGGTACTCTTGGGAGTAAAACGGTTAAATGAGGAAATAGAAGTTCTGTCAGAACTGGCAAGACCGCCAGGTAAAATTCTGGCGCTTCCTCTGTTCCTGTTCTTTTTGGACTTGATTTATTTAATACAGGACACAGATTTTGCCGAGGAGTCCAACTAAGAGGCTTTATCACTGAGGTTTTTTTTTTGACTTGACAAAAGAGTTGATCTTCATTCTCCGTCCCGTATTGTTTTCTTTTATGAAATGGGATTATCCTTTTTGTGTATTTAAAGTGCAAATAATCAACAAGAGCATTTTTTCTTATCATAAGCTGCAGAACGAGCGACGAACAAGAGTAGGAGAAATAAAAGTATATTCTACAGCTTTCTTCCACCCATGCGTGGCTTACGGCTCGTCCTATGGCCACTAGTGTGTACGAAAGAAAACGACTGCAAAGCCAGCAAATACAAATGCGTTACTTTCTACTGAGGAGCGAGTTTACCCCCGGCATCCATTCAGAGAGAAATGTGAAGTTCAGGGCGCGTTTTTTAATCCACAATCCGTCTTTTATTGTATATTAGATTTTTTAAAACCTCTGCTGCGTTTCAGTTCATAGTTGGAGTATTGATGATGAAGCCTTAAGTAAAAACACAGCTGTCCTTAAACTGAACATAACGACACCAAAACCAAGCAGTAACGACAGAGCGGTAATTTCAAACGCACCAAGTTGGTGACACCTCAGTTTGAAGTAAACTAAGAAGGGAATTATGAATGCTAAAATAGGCGAAATCACACTACCGTCAAAAGCAGATAATAATGCAAAATGCGGTATAAGAAGTGCAAGGATAAGAGTAATAACAACAACGGAAATACGTTAAACGACGAAGCAAAGTAAATGAGGAAATTTAGACGACAGGCTTTTGAAGGTTTCCGATTCCTCCAGCAAACAAAATGCGGGTTGAAGTGGAAGGGAATAAGAAAAGAAAAAACTTATCACAAAACCTATAGCGATACTAGTGTGAAGTGGACCAGGAGGCAAATTATTGACAACAATTTGTTCCACATCAAAACGCCAAACCACAGAAAGGCAAGAATTGAAAAAGGAACGTTGATCATGGCAGCAATTAAGAAAGTCCAAGCCATAGCTTGACCAAGCTGAGGTCTGTTTTTCATGTTATCCTCTACTGAAGGTATCAATTCAAAGAACGCATAGCCGTATAATATGATACCAAGGGATATTATCACCCCTTCCTTCATTCTCCGTCCCGTATTGTTTTCTTTTATGAAATGGGATTATCCTTTTTTGTGTATTTAAAGTGCAAATAATCAACAAGAGCATTCTTTCTTATCATAAGCTGCAGAACGAGCGACGAACAAGAGTAGGAGAAATAAAAGTATATTCTACAGCTTTCTTCCACCCATGCGTGGCTTGCGGGCTCGTCCTAAGGCCACTAGTGTGTACGAAAGAAAACGAAAACGACTGCAAAGTCAGCAAATAAAAATGCGCTACTTTCTACTGAGGAGCGAGTTTACCCCCGACATCCATTCAGAGAGAAATGTGAAGTTAAGTTTCTTAAGCAGAGACCGAGACTATTTATTTAAATAAGTTTCGAACACTTAAACAATTGTAAAACTGTAAATGGTTTGAACCCAGGAGTCATATCATAAGTCGGTAAATCATGATCGTCCGGGTGAGTGTAGTCCTGAGAAGGACTCCGGTTTGCGGCGACATTGGTTGACGTTTCGACAGCCTGAGCGGAATTCATCATCAGAGTCAAACAATTAGAATACAAAATATTCTGTCGTTACGATCATACGTTTGCATTGGTTTTAGAAAGAGCAGGAAGATTCATGTAGAATTTACCCCTAGAAAACACACGCCTCGTCATTACAGGCAGTTTTCGTGGACTCGCAGGCACTAAATTTCCTTACGTTACCTCCATATTTAACGTACGGGTTCTTCATATTATGCAGTTCAGTATACAGCTGTATGCGGACATTTGGCATAGTTCGGTATATGCAGTTCAGTATACACGAGCATGTGGCATAGTTCATGCGAATAAGTCTCATGGGTAATCCGTTTTGGTTGTGTGCTCGATAAGTGCAACTTTGCAATTTTCACAACCCAAAACTAACAAAGGGCGGCCAAGAGAAAGCCTCTGACTATTTTGGCCAACTCATTAAACCAGGTAATCTAAACAGGGTGTACTCAATCGAACCATATCGACGAACTCACCTGGCAATAATCAATAGCCTAGCAATAAACATCAAAGACTGCACAGGCAGCCCAGACGCGTTGTAAGTGGAGTTCATTTAAAAATAGAAAAGGGTGAAAATATATGTAATAGCACGAAATAAAACTTTACTTCACGAAATAAATCTTGTTTACTTCTGCTTATTGTGTCCTGTTTAATTAATTTCCGGTTAATCTTGCACCGCTCTCTTAAGGGGCCAACCATTTAACTTCTGAGGGGGGGGGGGGGGGGTTGGGTGATTTGGTATAGGCATGAATTTTTTTTTCAACCCCTTAATTCCCCGTGAATTTTTTTTCTCGGGGTATGTGCTTGCAAGATATTTTTTTCTCCCTCCAACGTTCTGCATGAAATTTTTTTTGGTGTGTGGATGGGGTTTAAAGTATGCCTTCATTATAAATCAAATTATAAAAGGTTAAGGATCTGTGAAAGAAACTAAGAGTATCTAAGAGTATCTAAGAGTTTTTGAGTGACTTTCATAATACAGTGCAACACCTTTAACACCAAATGTAAACATTGAGGTGACCCCTTCCCACTGATAAAAGGAGTCAGACCTGTTCCTGGAGTTTGATCATTTTGCAAGGTGAATGCGCCTACAGTACAGTACATAGTGCGTGCATAGAGCTACAGAACAGTACAGTGCATAGCGCGAATGCATCTTCAGTACATATTTTACGGAAAGATAATGAGCCACATCCTTTCCTTGTTAAATAAAACTGGCAGCAATAAGTTGCTTTAGAGAGCTATCTAGAAAGGGTTAAATCCAACTCGCAGCTGAAGTACACATTACAAAGCCCCAAATTGAAAATAATCTGCACAGAGCTCTTAAGTTGCTTTGTTGCCAAAGAGTGAGATTTTTGACAACGTCATCTTTGTAGGGGGGTCTGGGGGCATGCTCCCCCAGAAAATTTTGAAAAATTAAAGTAGCCAAGACGTGTTTTCCTTTATTCTGAGAAGAAATGTGAACCTTCGAAAGTAACTATTTAGATCCCAGATTTTTCTTTAAATTGGACTAATATCAACTCGATCTTTCTTGACATTCTGACTTATCCAGAAGTCAAATTAACATGCCATAACGCTTAAAAACAGCGTTGATGATGCTCTTTGTTGTAGTTCCAAGTAGCTTTCTTTACAGTGGCCAACAAATCTGCAGGTGGTTCAAAAGATGACTCTTAGTAGGCCATTTTGATAGTAAGCAAAAAGGCCAACGTACCGTCCACCTGGAGAGATGCTGCCAATAGCTGTTTTGTTTTTCCTTTTAAGAGACACAACTCCCTCTTCACCGTCAGTTTAACGTGGTATAATAAGAACTGTTTTGGACACGTCATTTATCTTACCAAATTTATGGGTACCATTCCCTAGCTTCAATGATGACTGATATCCCCAGATCACATCCATGCCAAAACTGCATGATTTCTCATCATTTTCCTCACTTGCAAACTTTATTTGGGCTTCATCCCAGACCTTCTTGGGACAAAAATGAGGGGCAAATTCAATTAGACAACATGCACGAACATGGAAAACTACTGAGGCCTCTTGCAGTACCTATGGCTGAAGATACATCCCGTAAAGTACAACAATTGATTACAGTACTTCACAATGAACACCACATTAACGAAATGACTGAAAAATGGCTTTGTCAAACACCAAACCCGCCTCGAATTCCAGTATTTTATACCCTTACGAAAATCCAAAAGCCGACTTGGGAGACCTTGGGAGTTTCAGGTCTAACAGAGAAGTTATCAGCATTTGTTGCCATACTACTCCAGCCGTTAGCAAAACAACAGAAGTCGTATCTCAAAGACGGATACAGTCAACTGACGCCATTAATTTCATTGACAGGACTAAAGTTCCAGAGAACACAATCCTTGTATCTATGGACGTAACGAGCATTCTATACTAATATTCCACAAGAGAGGGAATACATACAGTATGCAAGGCATACGACACTTTCTATATTAAAAGACACACCTCCTATCCCTACACGTTTACTTGACAAGTGTTCAGGCAAATGTTACATGAGAGCTCATTCCAGTTTTGTGTCAAGTAGATAGTTAATAAAGTTTACTTCATGTTCCAACAGCTATTCTGGCATTCTTGATTTAGAGTGCACTGAATACATTGTTCTTCAAATCACAACACCAGCCGTGATCTTGAAGTTCAGAAAACATGTATCAAGATTGGTAACCACAGGTGCTATAAATGTAAAGAAAAGGCCATCTGAGGGGAAAACATCATTGTGCAAAGAATCCCTCTTACCCAAGTCCAGATGCTAAAATCTTTTAACAGTCTGCTGAGAAAGTTCGATGTGTCAACCCAGGAAACATCTTGCCAGAATTTTTTTTCCAGCCCACTGTACGTGCGTGAATTTTTTTTGGACAATAGTCTTGTGCAGGAAATTTTTTCTTACGCACATGCACTTGCAGGATATTTTTTTTCAAAATCACCCAACCCCCTCCCCTCAGAAGTTAAATGGTTGGCCCCTAAATTACGCAATCGCTTGTTAGCGTCGCTGCTTATATAAAAGCCTAAGGTTTGCAGAGATTTATTACAGACTAACCGGTGATAAAAGAATCGAGATATCTTGAAATAAATCGTGCCTACCTTCAGCTCAATGTTCCCCTGTTCGTCCTGGCTGGTTTAAATGACATTTTGTGGCTTTTTTCAATCGGAGGTAGCTTCCACTAAAGAAGAATTTATTTCGTGAAGTAAAGATTTATTTCGTGCTATTACATATATTTTCACCCTTTTCTATTTTTAAATGAACTCCACTTACAACGCGTCTGGGCTGCCTGTGAAGACTGCGACTACCTCCTGACTTGCCCTGGACTGCCTCAAAGCATTCACTTGTCTCACTGGTATATATGTAGCGCCTATTTAAGGGGCCAACCATTTAACTTCTGAGGGGGGGGGGTTGGGTGATTTGGAAAAAAAATATCCTGCACGTGCATGTGCGTAAGAAAAAATTTCCTGCACAAGACTATTGTCCAAAAAAAATTCACGCACGTACAGTGGGCTGGAAAAAAAATTCTGGCAAGATGTTTCCTGGGTTGACACATTGAACTTTATCAGCAGACTGTTAAAAGATTTTAGCATCTGGACTTGGGTAAGAGGGATTCATAGCACAATAATCTGCCCCCCTCAGATTGCCTTTTTGTTACATTTATAGCACCTGAGGTTACCAATCTTGATACATGTTTTCTGAACTTTAAGATCACGGCTGGTGTTGTGATTTGAAGAACAATGTTTTCAGTGCACTCTAAATCAAGAATGCCAGAATAGCTGTTGGAACATCAGTGAAGTTAACTTTATTAACTATCTATTTGACACAAAACTGGAATGAGTTCTCCTGTAACATTAGCCTTAACGCTTGTCAAGTAAACGTGTAGGGATAGGAGGTGTGTCTTTTAATATAGAAAGTGTCGTATGCCCTGCATACTGTATGTATTCCCTCTCTTGTGGAATATTAGTATACAAGCTCGTTACGTCCAGAGATTCAAGTATTGCGCTCTCTGGAACTTAAGTCCTGTCAATGAAATTAATGGAGTCAGTTGACTGTATCAGTCTTTGAGATACGACTTCTGTTGTTGTGCTAAAGGCTGGAGTAGTATGGCAACAAATGCTGATAACGTCTCTGTGGGACCCGAAACTCCCGAGGTCTCCCAATTAAGTCGGTTTGTGGATTTTCGTAAGGAAATGAAATACTGGAATTCGAGGCGGTTTTGGTGTTTGGCAGAGCCATTTTTCAGTCATTTCGTTAATGTGGTGTTCATTGTGAAGTACTGTAATAAATTGTTGTACCTTTGCGGGATGTATCTTCATCCATGGGTACTGCAAGAGGCCTCAGTAATTTCCATGTTCGTACATGTTGTCTAATTGAATTTGTCCCTCGTTTTTCCCCAAGAAAGTCTGGGATGAAGCCCGAATAAAGTTTGAATGTGAGGAAAATGATGAGAAATCATCATCCAGTTTTCGGATGGATGTGATCTGGGGATATCTGTCATCACTGAAGCTAGGGAATGGTACCCATAAATTTGGTAGGATAAATGACGTGGCCAAAACAGTTCTTATTCTACCACATTCAAATGCCGGTGAAGAGAGAGTTGTGTCTCTTATAAGGAAAAACAAAACAGCTATCGGCAGCATCTCTCCAGGTGGACGGTACGTTGGCCTTTTTGCTTACTATCAAAATGGCTAACAAAGAGTCATCTTTTGAACCACCTGCAGATTTGTTGGCCACTGTAAAGAAAGCTACTTGGAACTACAACAAAGAGCATCATCAACGCTGTTTTTCAGCGTTATGGCATGTTAATTTGACTTCTGGATAAGTCAGAATGTTAAGAAAGAGCTGATATTAGTCCAATTAAAAGAAAAATCTGGGATTCGAAGGGTCACATTTCCGCTCAGAATAAAGGAAAACACGTCTTAGTTACTTCAATTTTTCAAAATTTTCTGGGGGAGCATGCCCTTAGACCCCCCTACAAAGATGACGTCGTCAAAGATCTCACTCTTTGCCAACAAAGCAACTTAAGAGCTCTGTGCAGATTATTTTGGGGCTTTGTAATGTGTACTTCAGCTGTGAGTTGGATTAAACCCTTTCTAGATAGCTCTCTAAAGCAAGTTATTGTTGTACTGGTGGTTATCAGTTTGATTTAACAAAGAAAGGATGTGGTTCATTGTCTTCCCGTAAAATATGTACTGAGGGCGCATTCGCGCTATGCACTGTACTGTTCTGTAGCTCTATGCATGCACTATGTACTGTACTGTAGGCACATTTGCCTTCCAAAATGACTTAAGTCCAGGAACAGGTCTGACTCTTTTCATCAGTGGGAAGGGGTCACCTCAATGTTTTACATTCGGTGTTAAAATTAATGTACTGTATTATAAAAATCAGATCCAGATCCTTAACCTTTTATAATTTGATTTATAATGAAGCCCTACTAACCCCATCCACACACCAAAAAAATTTCATGCAGAACGTTGGAGGGAGAAAAAAATATCTTGCAAGCACATACCCCAAGAAAAAAAATTCATGGGGAATTCAGGGGTTTTAAAAAAAATTCATGCCTATACCAAATCACCCAACCCCCCCCCCCCCCTCAGAAGTTAAATGGTTGGCCCCTAACATCAGTGTGACGGCAACTTCATCTACAGACCATGAGAGCTCGCAGACGTAGGAAGCGTAGGAAGAATTGAAATAGCATTTGTTTCGACTGGACGCCTTTTTGTTGTGGAACAAAACACTGACTGTAACTCCCAACTGTTAATTAAGATAAGAGAGTGATTGACTATTATTCAGCAAGGTCTTTCATAGCTTAAGTGAGGGGGGCGTAAGGGTTTGCGGTGATGCGGTATTGTGTTATTTTTGGTACGGTATTGCGGTTTTACAACACTAATCATAACTATAACAAAATTCTCGAATGTGATTGGCTATCACCAGCCATGATTTGAGC
Organism: Siderastrea radians; assembly: GCA_964017195.1. Classification (NCBI taxonomy): domain Eukaryota; kingdom Metazoa; phylum Cnidaria; class Anthozoa; order Scleractinia; family Rhizangiidae; genus Siderastrea; species Siderastrea radians. Next base: position 54,708,966 of record OZ024890.1, on the reverse strand, counting down.
ATTAATAGGACAGTTAGGACAGTGTAATTGGACAGTGTACGCGTCATGCCTAAGTAATTGGACAGTACGCGTCAGAGCGCGCGCGCTAATGGATCAGTTACACTTGAATAAGTTCTTTTTTTGTATCGTGAAACTGTTGTCAATTCCTTCTCCAGTAGGTTTTCTCCCTTTTCTTTTGCTAATTTTGTTATAGATATGATTAATTGGTAACAGGACTTCGTGTCGTCCAATTCGGTCTGTAATCATACTCGTGATTAAACAAATCGGACTCCCGCTACGCGGTCGTCCGATTTTGTTAATCACTCGTATGATTACAGACCGAATTGGACTCCACTCAGTCCTATTACCATTATTAAGCGGTTTGCGGTTTCTATAAATTTTAGGCCGCGGTAATCGGCGAAAAAAAGAAACTGCGGTGATACGGACGATACATTTTAACGCGGATCCTCTAGTTTCCGGTGTTTTGTTTTAAATTTTTACGAGGTAGTTCGAGCTACACAGCAGTCGGCGACCACTAATGTGCAAAGACCCGCAAATAAGCATTGTGGTTTGTAATTTCAGGCTTTTCCAGTTAATGCTTGATAGTATTAACCGTTTTATCCAATGATTTGTCGACAATGTTGTGTAACTTTCCAGAATTTGTTGAGCTGTATGGCACTAGATATGGAAAATTTTCATTCTGCCGTACATGTATTTGTTTCGACTGGACGCCTTTGTGTTGTGGAACAAAACACTGACTGTAACTCCCAACGGGATTAATTCTGTTAATTAAGATTGACTAATTGACTATTATTCAGCAAGGTCTTTCATAGCTTTGGTGAGGGGGGCGTAAGGGTTTGCGGTGATGCGGTATTGTGTTATTTTTGGTACGGTATTGCGGTTTTACAACACTAAGCGGTTTGCGGTTTCTATAAATTTTAGGCCGCGGTAATCGGCGAAAAAAAGAAACTGCGGTGATACGGACGATACATTTTAACGCGGATCCTCTAGTTTCCGGTGTTTTGTTTTAAATTTTTACGAGGTAGTTCGAGCTACACAGCAGTCGGCGACCACTAATGTGCAAAGACCCGCAAATAAGCATTGTGGTTTGTAATTTCAGGCTTTTCCAGTTAATGCTTGATAGTATTAACCGTTTTATCCAATGATTTGTCGACAATGTTGTGTAACTTTCCAGAATTTGTTGAGCTGTATGGCACTAGATATGGAAAATTTTCATTCTGCCGTACATGTATTTGTTTCGACTGGACGCCTTTGTGTTGTGGAACAAAACACTGACTGAAACTCCCAACGGGATTAATTCTGTTAATTAAGATTGACTAATTGACTATTATTCAGCAAGGTCTTTCATAGCTTTGGTGAGGGGGGCGTAAGGGTTTCCGGTGATGCGGTATTGTGTTATTTTTGGTACGGTATTGCGGTTTTACAACACTAAGCGGTTTGCGGTTTCTATAAATTTTAGGCCGCGGTAATCGGCGAAAAAAAGAAACTGCGGTGATACGGACGATACATTTTAACGCGGATCCTCTAGTTTCCGGTGTTTTGTTTTAAATTTTTACGAGGTAGTTCGAGCTACACAGCAGTCGGCGACCACTAATGTGCAAAGACCCGCAAATAAGCATTGTGGTTTGTAATTTCAGGCTTTTCCAGTTAATGCTTGATAGTATTAACCGTTTTATCCAATGATTTGTCGACAATGTTGTGTAACTTTCCAGAATTTGTTGAGCTGTATGGCACTAGATATGGAAAATTTTCATTCTGCCGTACATGTATTTGTTTCGACTGGACGCCTTTGTGTTGTGGAACAAAACACTGACTGAAACTCCCAACGGGATTAATTCTGTTAATTAAGATTGACTAATTGACTATTATTCAGCAAGGTCTTTCATAGCTTTGGTGAGGGGGGCGTAAGGGTTTCCGGTGATGCGGTATTGTGTTATTTTTGGTACGGTATTGCGGTTTTACAACACTAAGCGGTTTGCGGTTTCTATAAATTTTAGGCCGCGGTAATCGGCGAAAAAAAGAAACTGCGGTGATACGGACGATACATTTTAACGCGGATCCTCTAGTTTCCGGTGTTTTGTTTTAAATTTTTACGAGGTAGTTCGAGCTACACAGCAGTCGGTGACCACTAATGTGCAAAGACTCGCAAATAAGCATTGTGGTTTGTAATTTCAGGCTTTTCCAGTTAATGCTTGATATTATTAACCGTTTTATCCAATGATTTGTCGACAATGTTGTGTAACTTTCCAGAATTTGTTGAGCTGTATGGCACTAGATATGGAAAATTTTCATTCTGCCGTACATGTATTTGTTTCGACTGGACGCCTTTTTGTGGAACAAAACACTGACTGTAACTCCCAACGGGATTAATTCTGTTCATTAAGATAAGAGAGTGATTGACTTGGCTCTTTCCTGATGGGCTATCACCTCATAGTGCAAAACCTGTGAGTAGAGAAATGGCACGAACAAAAGTGGCGAAAAGTCCAGTCCTTCTGGGGAAACCCCCACCTAACCCTGCCCTAACTTAACATTTTTTACTTATTATCACTCAGAGCAAAATGTTGAGTTAGGGGAGGGGTAAGTGGGGGGTTTCCCAGAAACGTGGAATGATCCCTTCTTTCAGCAGGAACATGTGTTTTGGTAACTTGGTAAAATTTCTTATAATCGAGGGATGAGATGATTTGTTAAAAAAATTAATCCACTCGCCGTACAGGGACGAAGATACATGTATTATAACATCATAATCTACTCAGGAACTCATGGGTAACAACCAAGGTAAGCTTACAAGAAACGGTCGCGCTAGCTTTGCCCTTGGAAAGTAAAATTTCTTTTGATTATTTTGTAAAAATATAAACTAAATATCGTGGTCTTAAGATCTTCTTAAACAATTAGACCATTAGTCCGCCTTTTTTGTGAACGATAGTAAGCTCGACTCAGGGACCGCGGAGACCATTTTAGATTGGTAGGGTTAAAAACAGAGGCTTCATTAAAGGAGAAGCTCTAAGACTTCTTCGCACAAACTCTTCTAGAATCACTTTTGAAGAGTACATTAAGAAATTTAAAACTAACCTCATTGAGAGAGGCTTCCCAGAAAAGCTTACTCAAGAAACCCTTTCAGAGGTTAAATTTGAAAGCAGAAAAGAAGCCCTCACACAAAAACCGAAACAAAATAAACGAATCTTGCCTTTCGTCACACAATACCACCCATCAGTGCCAAACTTAAAACAAATACTCATGAAAAACTGGCATTTTATAGAACAACAACCGCGGTTAAACGAAATTTTCAGAGAACCGCCCATAGTGTCTTACAAGAGGGGGCGCTCACTGAAAGATATACTCGTCAAAGCAAAAATATAATCAAGGCTAATACACGTGCGTGGGAGTCGTGCAGGCCTGTCACCTCCATTTTACACATAAATAAGTGTTTTTTTTTTCTGTAAACTGAATTTATTCAGTGTAAGGTTGTCTTCATTACAATTGTTAACCATGGGTATTACTTCGTTTACATTTCAACGGGTGAAATATCTTTACTGGGGAAGAAATTTTCCGGTATACCAGCTTCGATCTTCACAAACGATAGTTTTTTCGCGGGGAAGCTGAGAACAACCGAGGAGGAATGGGAGCAATTATCGGTATCCTACTTTCTCGTTCCCACTGTTACTGACTGTGAGGTAAGAGTACAGCGATATTAGCGATCAACCTCGAAAGAACAGCCATTAGTGCTTCAGCCTTCGCAGTAGTCACTAGTAGTGGGTTGCTGTCCGCCGTCGTCCTCTCTTGGATTATAAAGAATTTTTAATCGCATTCGTTCAGTATTACCTTGTTGCGGTGGGAAAGTCATTGGCCAACACAGTCAACCTTATCATATACGCTGAATTTCAAAACGTGATTGAGATTGACGCGAATTGAAACGTGTTGAACGATTACACCAGCTAGAATGGACACAGTTCAACTAACGCTGATTTTGAGAAAGGACAGATATACCCTAGGCGTCCCCGAGGCGAGTTTCAAGGCGTCTTTCCCTCACACAAGCTTCCTAGATGCGTTTCGTCATACCCAGCCCTGTTCATTGCCAATGTGGATACAAGTAACAAGCCGGGATCGCACTGGGTAGCGTCCTACTTCACAAAGAACCGCGAGGGAGAATTTTTCGATTCCTACAGATTACCTCCAAGCAGTTATACTGGAACCTTTACTAGTGTTTTGAAGAACAATCCTACTAACTGGACATTTAATTCTGTAACGTTGCAAAGCGTAGACTCTAAAGTGTGTGGTCATTATTGCTTGCTTCCAAAAACGCGCAAAAGGATGTACTGAGTATAGTTTTCATATTGACAATGTAAACATTGAAGTTGTTCAGAATTACACCTACTTAGGAACATTAATCTCTTCAACAGGAAACTTTTCATTGGCGCTTGACAAATTGAAAGAGAAGGGTCTCCACGCTCTTTCCAGCCTCAGAAAACACACACGTATCAGCAATCTGTCCCCATTCCTTGCAAATAAACTTTTTGACGCTATGATCTCTCCAATTTTAAATTACAACAGTGAAATCTGGGGAGTATATACCAAACCTGATTTCAAGTCTTGGGACAGTTCACAGATTGAAAAAGCTCATCTCCAGTACTGTAAACGTTACTTAGAAGTAAGCAGTAAGGCATCGAATGTAGCTTGTAGAGCTGAGCTTGGAAAGTTTCCTCTTATAATAGCTATTAATCAAAAAATAATTAATTACACCTTATATCTCCACAATAAGGAAAATGACTCTATTGTTAAACAAATCTTTTTAATGTCATCTGATCTTCATAACACCAGCAAAAATAGTTTTTACTCTAATGTTATGAGGATGTCTGAATATTATAATTTGCCTGATTTTGACCCTACTTTCTTAACTGATGCTAAGGTTAAACACTATGTAAGTCTTATGCAACAAAAGTATGTTTCACACTGGCAACATACTATTCGAAACTCTAAGAAATTAGAATTCTATAACACTTTTAAGGACGAATATACGCCTTCCTGCTATTTAGATCTTACAAGAAAACTAAATAACAGGAAAGAATTAGTGAAACTTAGAATAGGTAATCATAAATTATTGATCGAAACTGGCAGATATGATCAAATCCCAAGGGATAATAGACTCTGCCCTACGTGTAAATCAAACCAAATTGAAGATGAAATTCATTTACGTTTCCATTGTACTAAATACTGTAGTTTTAGAGATGAATTTTACAAAAAAACAGAGAACCAAATACCAAACATAACACAATTACCTCCTATGCAAGCCACCAAAAAATTAATGAATTTTGATAATTATTATTTAAATACTCAACTGATGAAGTTCATTTTGAGATGCTTATCTTGACGAAATAATCTATCGAATGAAAGTAATGTAACGCATACATAATTGCTTTTTTCCAATTACATGATTATGATTGTTATAAGTTTCGCTTTAGTTAAGTTTTGCGCTTTTGCAATACTGTATGTACTTATAGTCATGCAAATAAAGCTTATTGTTGTTGTTGTTGTTTTCGCTATTTCGCTGTCGTCGTATAAGTATGAGTACCATCGTACATCGTTTTTTTACTAATAAACGAAGTTCTAAATGGTTTTCTTGTAAATAGGTTTATCGAAAAACATTTTCCTCTAAGTCTCCCAAAATATCATACCCACGTCAGTAAACAAACAAGAAGCAAAAGCACAGCACATAGTTCAGTAAACACACTATGTCATTTCCTTTTAGAATGTAATTTATTGAGTGATCAAAATAAATATGTGATTACAATGAAACATGTCTCTTGTCGTGATTTATGATCGCACAGTTTGAAGGCGTGGGCTTGTTGCTCTCCGCCTTTACTTTTTCGCTGGAGACGAGCTAGGAGGTGGGGAAGGAAGCCAACGAGCGGGGCCTGAGGGTGTTTCTTCTCTTAGTCTTGCTTTAAAATCCCGAATGGCGCTCTGCCGCTGTGTCTCCGCTGTGGATTGCGCACTAGGTTCTCCTGCACGTTCATTCGGGCTAAGCCTCTTGCAAACACCGACCAACCAACAGGCTCAAATCCTTTCCGATGACGCACTATATCGTTGACTAAATCCACCACGTGAGATCCTGGAATCGGTTTGTTTTCATACATCAGTTCCCCTTTGTCGTTCCAATGTAACACATCTCGATTTTCTTTTCTTTTATTCGACAGTTGTCTTGCACCCGTCTTGAACATATTGGGTACACTTTTCATGACTTCGTGCTCTCCCGCTGTTGGGATAGATTTTTCAGGGGCGAGTTCCTCTGCAGGTTCGTCACTCCCCTCTGGTTTGGAGGTTTCTGCCAGTCTAGGACTGCTGTTAACTTTACGTGGAGAGGTTGACCCTTTCGCTGATCATAATAAGTCAAGTAACGCTGCAACGCCTGATTATAGAGCTTCGATTTTTCTTCATCATCAAGCTTTTTACTGGCTAAGATACCTTCCATTTCACTGTCCAGGGTTTTCAAAGTTTGTGTCACGGGTGGTGTTAGTATGTGCTGGCGTTGTTGCAATCGTTCCAGTGTGTTCTCAGGGACGAGAACCATTCGTTTGGTATGATTCATCTTAAACAAGTTTCGAGCTTAACACACGAAGCACCGGTGGCAACAAAACACTCAAAATGCTCCCTCCGGTTGGACTAATATTTGCTTTTTCTTGTTAATCGGAGTACTTTTTTCAGTCAGACTGAATCAAGGATTTCTTGTGTGCTTAAAGTTTTTTCCTGGCAGGTTTGCTAACAGGTACTGTTTCTTTCAACACGTTCAGAACACACTCACAAATGCTTCTCACCAAACTGTCGTCGGCCACTTTTAAAATCGCTTTACGCTGAGTTGGAGTACACTTGGCCAAGAGCTTAAAGAAATCGTGGTTCTTTCTCAGCTGCTGGGCCATGCTCAACTGATTGATCTTGAGGTGGTGCATTCTTTTTTATACCTTTCTATACCATACTGGGTCTCTCCAGGGAAAATATTGGTCCTCAACCGGAAGTCAGAAGGCGTTTCCGGTTTAAGGTCGCACAGTAAATAGACGTAAGATTGTTTCGTTGAATCTTGGAATGCTTCTTGCATGTATTTAGAATGCCCGGGAAACATTTGTTTTGCTAAATGAATCACTTGGCTGCTACCTCTCGGAGATTTGAATAAAACCAGATAGTGGCAGTTTAAGCTCATATCTCTTAGTTCTTTTCCGCGGTGAAAGATGTTTTGTAATATAAATATCACACTCAAGTTATGCACCGATCAATTCGAAATTTCAACATCCCCCCCCCAGGCAACCCCCCGGGCATTTGAACTTTTGAAGATTGGCTTGTTCAAATTCCCTCCCCTCGGGGCAAAAAAGCCGTTCAAATGCCCCATCCAATAAGTACTGAACTACCTCTCCTCAAAGACAAATTTAGTCTTTAATCAAACACTTTAACACCTTTCAGAGAGAGATATGCTGAATGACACCTTCAAACTTCTTTTAAAGACCCTTTTGAAAGAGTTATTCACTAACAAAGGCGAAATTCTATCTTGTGAATCCGTCAAACTCTGCAAAAACCGAAAAAAAAAAACTCACGGGCGTATTACGTCAGAACAAGAGATAAATTCGGTTCAAATTCCCCACCCCTTCAAGGCAACGTTCCAATTCTCCCCTCCCCGGGGTGATGCACAGTCAAATGCCCGGGGTTTGCCCGGGGGGAGATGTTGAAGTTTTGAATTGATGTTAAAGCCGGTTGATACGTGCCATAACACCAAATGATATTTTCAGGAGCCCCATCAATCATATCTTCTCCTGATTCCAGTAAACGTTTAACAAATTGTGTCTTACCCGAGGCCGATGGCCCGGCGACAAGGGCAGGAAAAGGGTGTTTCCACCTTGGGTCCTTGATCACAACTGACAGTTTTTACTCCAGTCACTCTAATTTATAGAAAAATCGTTTTGGGTTCCGCCTCTTTCTCGGAAACCCGAACCGTGTTGGTGTTTTGTAGCTTCGCAAATTGCAACCAATATTTTCGTTCCATCTCTGACAACTCGTGTACCTCACTTAAATGGTTAGCCAATCGGATTAAAAATTTTGAACCACAGCCAGGAATGGGACAATGCTTACATTTCCTTCGTACCATGTTAACCCTGTAAAAGGTTGATTTCAACTGACTAAACTGACTGTTTCAAACAGGAAATTTATCTCTAATTTATCAGGCCATTCAAGCCACACGGGCCACGAGGGCCATTTTTAGCGCTGTGTTTTCTCAAGGATCACGCGTGGGCGTCGCGCGTGGAATTCGCGCTTGTTCAGACTGAACACGAGTCAAAAATCATCATGTCAATTACTTATTTACAAAACGAGTACAATATTATTTGAGTTTATGTTTTAAAGTAATAAAAAATGCTATGTATGAAATTGATCGAGAAAAAATACACTCACATTATTAACAAAAAAACCATAACAAAATTGTATTAAACAAAACGAACCTAAATATCCAAGGGCAGAGTGCTTACTCCATCTTCTAAAACTTTCCGTTTCGGATAAAAGTAAGAAAAGCCATCACGAACCTTCTGATATGTATACATGCTATCGTCTATAACTCTAAACCCTTTGTTTATTCCTGAATTACTTTCCCTGGTCAGCAAAACACTCAGGTACTTTTCTTTGTTGATTTCGTAGCACTTTTTGTTTACCCCTTTGCAGCTGAATTTGCCTGAAGCCCCAAAACAATAGTATGTTTTGCTACTGAGACCGATAATTCCCTCCCCAGACCACTCCTCTTTAAACAGCCCAGTTGTTCTTTTATCGTACGCTATATTTTCTTCTGTGTCATTTCTTGGAAACCAGTTTGGTTTATCTTTATTGAACTCTTGCTTGAGTTCCGGCTTAGCTAAACTCTCGACTGATGGACCCGAAATTGCGATGTACGCAGAATCGGTGTCCATCTCGCAGTATTGAAAATCACTGCGGTCTAAATATTTGTCAAGAAAAACAAAATAAAACTCAAGCATACGCAACTTAGCATATTGATATGCAAAAAAACCTATTTGCAGTGGCAGATTTAACTTAATGGTTTTCTTACAACTTTGAACTTCGTGTAGTGTATTCTCGTCAATTTGGTCGATTTGTCTAAAGAATGGAGCGTTTATCAGTCGTGAAGCTTTTGTTTCTTCGCAGAACCTCACTTCTCGGTGACGCTCTTTGTCTGTCAAAGTCTTGCCATAACTTGAGTTCCCCACCTACAAGACAAACAGAAAAACGAAAAGGAAAAGCAAGATTAATGTTTGCTAACGGGTATTCCCTTTTTTTAACTAGCAAGACATAAGAAATTACGTCGAGCTCTCTTACCAATTTCATTGTGTCTGCGATTATTGCCTTGTCGACATCCTGGTCACCGTCGCGTCTAGCCTTTGACAGGCTTCACCAAACGGCTTGAAGCATGGAACTGGGGTATACTGCACCACTTGATAGATTTGAGTGACTTCCAGCCCTTGTTCGAGGTACCATTTGACGGAGGTTGGTTCTTGCCAATCGTAGCTATTCGCATTCCCACATCTCCACTAGTTTATACCCCAGGTCCTTGATATATGTCGAATTTGCTTCGGTTTCTTGTCTGAGTTCAGCCATCGGTTTCTTTCTTTTTTCGTTGAATTCCTTTCCCTTGTTAAGGTAGCCATCGTGCGCATGCCAGTAGAGGTACAGCGCATTTGCGTCAAATCCTACGATCTTCTGGCAGACTTTGGGATCTCTTCCTTGAGCCTTCATTTCACGCTCCCTGATATTGGTTATTCCCGCCTCATGGTAACGGTGGAAGATGATGCTGGGCCCTCCCACCATATTTTCCTTAAACAGCTTGTACAAATCTTTGTTTTTTTCATCGAAAAGTGAAAAGAAAAAGCCAGGTTCCAGGGTATTGAAGAGGAAGATTAATATAATGCCAGGGATCGAAATGCCTTGCTTTAGCATGTCGATATTCTCAATGTCAATCCAGTTGACAGTACTTGTACTCTTACTCTGTGATGTTGGATTTTGTTAGGGATGAAAAGAAAGCTTCATGAGGTGAAAGTACTGGGTGTTGTAGCTTCTCAAGAGAATCTATCCATTCATAGGGAAAAAATCCCTTAGTTTGTGGCCATTCATAAGCCTTTAAAAACTTGTCGTAGCTAAAACCTGGTGCTAGAAAGTTCGTGACGTCCAGAAAGCGAAGGTGTTCCGTTAATAGACACATAAAATTCTGGTTACGTTTAATGGTAGATTGGACTTCTTCATCTTTGACCAGGACAGGAAAAAGAAACTTCTTAACAACATTTAAATCATATCTTCCCGAGTTAAAGCCCACGACGGGAAGTTTTTTAAGATAATCTTCGAATCTGTCTCTCAGTTTCTGTAAGGGATTTTGCCTTTTCTTCCCGGGTTCTGTTTTCGTCTTGTTTGTACTATCCTCCTCCTTACAATCTTCATCAGTCATTCACCTGTGTTTCTGATCTAAAGCACGGTAAAAGGAAGGACCTTGTTCATCCTCCACCTCTTCATTTAAGAAAGCACGATCCTCTTCGTTTTCAGACTCGATTAATTCTTCTTCACCATCAGTATCTACGATATCTTCTCCTTCATCGTCTCTATCTTCCTCGTCGACCCTGGATTCTTTCTCTCTTTTCTCCAATCTGTCATCGATAGCCTTAAATAAGGAGGCAAACTCTTGTTTCATGAGACGACAACCCTCTTTACTGATTTCAACGAGATGATTTACCATGTCTCTCACCAACTGTGTGGAATCTCCTTCTGAAACAAAGGACTTGATTTCAGTGAAGTTGGGGACATTAGAACTGACACTAACACTGAGGGGTACGTGTTTGGCATGCCAGTTGAGTTTCTTTGTATTTTTCAGGCCAGGGTTTCGATTAAACGTACACTCAAAGTCAAATGTAGCTCTATAAGGAAAGTACTTCAATTGCTGGGGAATGGTGAAGCCTTCATCTTCGAGCAGCTGAAACATGGTGGGAGGGCTGTTGTAGGCACCACGGGGAAACTTGAAATGGACTTTTGCTTCACATTTTCGTTCGTGTTGCCTCAAGTTGTGCGCTCGTTTCCAGAATTTACCACATCGAAAGCAGCAGAAGGACTTTGTGTATTTCTTTAGATCTTTGATACAGGAAAAGTGCTGGTGATAAAGATTAAGATAGAGGGTGCTAGAGTAGTTAGACAGAGAACGATAGATCAATTGAGCTGACACTTCTGGTTGAGCTTCATCTCCATCATAATCATCATTGTCGTCGTCATCTCCGTCCGGTTTAGTTGGTTCTAACGAATAGACGAAGACGTTTACTTCAAAGAGTCGTTCAAGGTCAGGAATCTCTTTTAACGTGACACTGTGGAACTTCTTTTTCTGTTTTTGCGTTTATCGATATCTTTCATAATAGTGCTGAGTATCGCGTTCTAGATTTGTCAGATGACAGCCATTATGGAGAGCTAAGGCTCGAAAGAAGCAAAGGTTGTCATCATAGGACTTGTTGCTACTCTTACCTCGATCTAAAGGGACGATTCTACGATTTTCTACTATGTAATGGGGTAGGAGTTTGCCTCGTCCAAAGGGGTGACCTCGAAGCTTGGTAATAAAGAACGTAACGTTAGGTCACCTGATCGACGACCCACTCGGAGTTTGGACGTTGCTGGCGTACCCATTCAAGAATATCTGTGTCGCGAAGAGCTTGGTGAACTTGCTCTAGGTCAGCTTCTGTGGCAATTTGGAACGGGGAATCGAAGAGGTGGTTGTTGTTTCGGGACGCGTAGTAATATTGAACGTGACCGGTCTCGTTGTTGCGTAGAATGAACCGAAAGGAGACGTTTAGTTTAAACACGGTGGTCTGGTCAGCAAAGATGTTTTCTAGATGGTTTATAAACTCTTGAGGTTGGAGAGAAGACAGGCGGTAATTGTACCAGTCCAAGATACGGTTTTGGCGGCTAAAGCGAGTCCTTATTTGATGCCAATGGTGGCGGTACTCGGGGACGGAACTTTGTTGGGCTTCGAGAAGATCGGTGATCGCTCTGGGATCGTGCTGCCAGTTGGAACTTGAAGTTGTTTTTTTCTCAGTGGGATTGGGCTTCATTTTCTTGGGTTTCAGCTCTACTGAACAGAAATTAAACAATGTATATTATAGTCATTATCACAAGCGAGCTGTCCAAGTTTAAAGTGGTGAAGAACTTTACATCATCGCTTAAAAACTTGTTCAAGATAATCTGCTACTAAGAACAACTAAACTTTTACACAAAAAATCCAAGTTCTTTTCCTGTCGATAGCTTGAGAACTGTTTAAGTGAGTTTAAGTACTTATATTTTTATCAATTGTCCTGAATAGGTCTCAATTTTGTCAAACAAAAGACGTTTTCAAACATGTCATAGCCTCTATTGTGTCATGTTAGGCACGATTAAACCCGTGAACAAACACAAAGTAGAAAGTCGCGGTTAATTATTTCTTGCTCGATAGCATAATTATAAGTTTCTGTTGACATAAGTGTCGACTCTAAATAAGAACCAAAACTTAGTCTTACCTAAATTTAATCTTTGCGATCTGCTCACGTATAATTTAAAAAAATAGCAAAGACGAATAGGACAAAGCATCCAGTAGAATCGATAAATTAATATAACATGAGGTGATTAAACTTGGACAATATTAACTTGTTTACACGAAGAACGTTTCCACTTTCCTACTTCCATTAACGATTTCCATGGAATTAAGCCCCTAAAAATACCAGTCCCGTCTATAGGACCGGTATCGTATGAAGCAACTTACGATGAAAATATAAGTCAATACGCATTTGCAAAAAGTTCACGGTTATCGTCCTAAAAACTCAAACAAAAGACCTTTTCAAACATTGGCCCGATTTATACTAGAGACGGATCATCCGTCCAGACGGATCATCCGTCAAGACGAATCATCTATCTAGTATAAACACGGGACGAACTATGATACGAACTATCGTTGCGTCTCGTAGTTCGTCCCGTATTTACACTAGGCGGATAATTCGTCTAAGCGCGACGAAAAGGCATGGGTACAAGTCAAATCTTTTGTATTTCACTGTAAGACGACCGCTGGCTTTAGGTAACGAGATCCTGATTTTTGAGTAGTTCGTCTTCTGCCCGTATTTATACAGACAGACGGATCATCCGTCCAGACGAATTATCCACGGTAGTTCGTCTGTCAAGACGAACTACCGTGATAGTTCGTCTGGACGGATGATCCGTCTGAAAGCCCGTATTTATACACAGACGAATTATAAGACGAACTACCGTTCTTTGCCCAAGTTCGTCCCAGACGGATGATCCGTCTCTAGTATAAATCGGGCCATTCATAGCCACTATTGTGTCATGTTACGCACGATTAAACCCGTGCACGAGCACAAACTAGAAAACCGCAGTGATTTGTTTCTTTCTTGATACCATAAAGTTTTCTTTGCTTGAGTTTCGATTCTAGATAAGAACCAAAACCAAGTCCTACCTAAAACTAATCTTTGCGATCTGCTTACATGTAGTAAAAAGGGAAACTAACAATTAAAACATAAGTCAATTCGTATTTGTCGATATTTGCGTTCATTGTTATTGCATTAAAAATTCAAAGGTTTAATATTTCCTGCCTGAGTCGTCTTCACTGGCTCGCTTTTTGCTTGTCGAGGGTTCTGCGTGAGCTGTCTTGTGGTGGGCACGGAATGGTGCCATGTTATGGAATTTCTCCCCACAGACATTGCACGTATACTCTCGTACAACGCCCTGCCGTTCGTGTACTTGTGTCTCGTGACGTTTCAAGTTGGACTTTCGACGAAATACCTTCCCACATGTGGCACACTCAAAGTTTCAAAGTTTCAAAGTTTATTATTCAATTTTGTAAGTAAAATAAAAAGGACTACGCTATCCCGCAACTTTAGCAGTAGCTAGTCTGGGCGGGTGGTGTTTACATTAGTATAGAGCGAAAGAAGTCAAGTGACAAATATACATACAGCTATTTCAACTAATGTTGTCGGATCATTTCAAGCTTACGCGACAAGACCGAAGGGTAGTGTGGGTAGTTGCAAATCAGACTTAGTTTAACGGTTGTCAGAAGTTGGTCGGGAACTTTGAATTTCTTAGTACAGGTAATAAATTGG